>CM060848.1:17585308-18838190 GCA_030737835.1 Acorus gramineus | reverse complement strand
CTGTAATCAATACATGATTGACATCTTTGCTCAGGCCATGCAAGAGTGCCACATATTCAACAACGTAAATGTCCAGATCTAACTCACTATACCTGTAGGAAAACTCACAACACAATTAAAAGGAAAGACCCTCGAATATCTAATAAGTATAATTAACAATTACCCATTACCTGAGCACACACCATAGTGAGAGCTTCACATTGAGTAGGGTTAACCTTGCCCTGAAAGCAAAATTTATTTTTATACCATCAAAAACATAAGAGAGAGCAATTGTCTCTGTAAATAGACATGCATTAAACCAATCAAAAATTATATAAGTAAATTCTTGAAGGAAGAATAATTGAATAAATGAACCAAAAAAAATTATATGTAAAATATAAAAAGGGACAGGCAAAGCTCGCACGGGCATGATGCTGCTTCCAGGCTCATTTTCTGGTAGAATGAGTTCACCAAGTCCACACCGTGGGCCGCTGATTAAAAACTTATAAAATGTGATTTTCGGATAGTATGCAAAAGTTAAGAGCAGAATCCCATAAATTAAGTGATTACCTTCCCAGCAGACGTATGTCATTTGCAATCTTCATAAGAGAAGCAGAAATTGTGTTCAGTGCTCCACTACTTTCAACAAAAGCATCATGTGCTGCCTGAAAGGACATGATACAAGAAGTCAGGATCCAAAACAATCAAATAATCCAAAACATGAACAACAGCCAGTTATGAGTATTAGAAGCTTTGAAGCTTTCTAATTTTTTGCAGGATAATTAGTTGAGCAAGCTACATCAGTGTACATCATCTCTTACAAAAACTTAATAGCAAACAATTGAGAGATTATAGTTTTACATTGCAAAATCTGACAGGACTGAGGATGGGGAAAACTTAACAGCACACAAAACCTAAGAAATAAATACCCACAACTCGAATGTGCAATTACTTGTGAAATTCTGAGATATATCTCATCCACCTCTCAGCAAAGTTTAACATGATTAAAATCCATCATCACCTGGTCAAGCAGGTCGAACTAAGATATCATGTACATACTAGGTGACTAGGGCCTGGCATACCTGATTACACTTGGGACTAAAAGAATGCTTCAAAAAAACGTTAACTAAAAAGAACAGTCCTTAGTGAATATAATTGAACAAGAGAAGATGAGACTATCAGAAAATTTTGCATCCATGCTATTTATTGAAGAGAACGCATATGATTGAACATGGAAAAAAGAGCTTCTAGATGAGTATGCATCAATGCTATTCACTGAAGAGAGAGTGGTACTTGAGAATTTCATTTGCTCGAGTGCTATCATAGATCAGTATATTTGGAACTTCAAAGAAATCCCTCATGTAATAGTGGTTCATCATTGGACTTCCCCTTTTAGAATACTCAAAGTTCTGTGTCGATAAACTGTATCATACTTTATACAAGAACTCTACAGTATCTTGCAAAAGAAAAGTTTTATATCCCATTTCCAGCAAAGATACTTCCAAGTAAAATTAATTATTATAAGAGAATTATAAAGAGTAAATGCATGCAATTTGCATTGTATTAGTTTAAGGTGGAAAATTATTCAACAATGGCTGATGGGAGTGCAGAGGAAATGCAAGTAAAAAAATCCAGATACACGATTATGTGGCAAATATATCAGCCTCCAGTACCACGTGTCTTTAATAAACAATCAAATCGATCAGTATGTTTGGTGAGGCTTGGAAGGTGAGCAATAGTGTACACTAACACTGTTGCATTCACGAACTGCATTCTATATTAAAGGAAACATCATCATAAATGAATGTATGAGAAAACTAACAGCTATCATTGCAACAATGATAAACCATATGAATTCAACCAAACACAACCATAATCACCCAAAAAAATCCAAAAGTGGCAAGAATATTATCTTAATCACTTTACATGAATAATCTTTAGAAAGAAGGGAAATTTCTGTGAAACCATTATTTTATATTTTAATTCAACTAGTTATCATGCGCAAAACAGCAGACTGAGGGTTATGAATGTGATATGGTTCTTAATAAAAACTCCATGGTCCTTAGAAGATAGAAAGACAAGCTAAATAAGTGGTGACATAATTCTGTCAAATGAAATTAGTAAAATCTAAAACAGCATTCATCCATCACTAGGTACTAACAACTATGATAAAGGGGATATTGTAGAGGTCAAAAATTCACCAAGGCTTCAAACTTGTTTTCAGCTGTGATAAATGGTAGATTAGTCTCTTCAGCTACTGCGGCAGCAATTTTCACATCAAATCTGAAATGAGATGCAAAATGTGACTTAGTTAGTAGTGCAAAATGCTGCTATGTTACTTTGAAAAAAAAAGCTGCTCTATTCCAAAAGAAACCTAGCAAATAGAAACATAATCTTCACCAAAAAAAAAAAAAAGTTTTGAACCACCGAATTTACTTCAAGTGATGAAATAATAGAAATTTTCAAACAAAGTCATAAAGTATGGTACTGTTCCCAAACTCGAATCATCTACTGACGGACCTCATGAGAAAGATGCATCTTGAGTATGTTATGCATTCATTTGCAATGAGAAGTGTATTACAATATATGTTGATGCAGCCACAATTATGGGAATCAACTTTTGTGACAAATTCAAAATTATGGGAACCAAGTCAACCAACCCTTGTATAAAAGCTTCACATAATTTGATACTGATCTCATCGAAATATGGACCATATGATGATAATTTTTAATAAGATACAAAGCAATCATTTATTACTAGAATACTGATAATCAAAAATTATTTTGGAACCACGAGAGTAACAAAATTCAATCAAATCATACCCCTTTTTGGTATTCAATCCAGTTCCCACGGCAGTGCCACCCTGTGCAAGCTGCTCGTAGAACAACCTTGCAAATAAGAAACATAAATTGAAGAAGAAATACAAAAGCAAGGGACTGTGAAGAGAATAGTCTACCTGGTACATGCGAAGCAGCGTACCTGTTATTCGTTCAATGCCATACTTTACCTGGGTAGAGTTCTTATTTGTCAGAAGCACTTTCCCACATAATTGCTTGATTACATATGTAGCTATAGTATATTATCATGTAAGCCACATTTCATTGTTTGGATATAAGATTGCAAGCAAAGAACACAATCTGCACCTGTGTAGAATATCCACTGAATTCTTGGCCCAGAGTTAGGGGAGTTGCATCTTGAGTATGTGTTCGCCCAATCTTGATTATGTCTTTGAACTCAACAGACTGTTGATTACATAAGAAATTAGAATAGGACAATGACAAAATTGCTCCCCATGTTAGAATACATAATGTTGAATATCATCCTGAAAACATATAACACTCTAGGCCGAACCAAATACACATTAACTTGGAACTAGAAGCCCACACATGAGTTAAATGATTTGAAGCATTACATAAAAAAATAAAATAAAACACAATTTCATCAGACATGGGTAATGTGCTTCTTCATGCAAACCAGTGCAGCTGAAGCACTTCTCAATAATCAACCACATGGGCAAAAAGAGTTTGTCCTGGAATTGCAAAATTAGGTAACTAGATTTTGTAATCAGCACCAAGTCCTAGCCATTTGTATCTATATAATGTAGCTAACAAAATCTTTCTTATGGAATAAGGACAATGGATAATCCTTTCCATTGTAGAAAGACAACAATTGAAACCAAGTATCTGCAATATTCTACATCCAGTATGCATCATGGGGAAAAATGTGTTCCTGGTGAGCAAAAAAAAAAAACTTGATAAATTGTTTGCAAGATCTTTTTTTCTGTACTAAATTATCAGGTACAATACATTTGGTGGAGTCAATAATACTTTGGTCATCTACTAACAATATTGTATCTAATATCTAGTGAAATGGTCTGTTTGGCAATTCATAAGTCAATAGACGTAAAAGTAGAAGGTTTAGCGGGAGGTAAATTCATGCCCAAGGCCACACCTGTAATTGAATTTAATATAGATATTTCTTAATGAATTATATCAAGCAACATTGAAATAAAGAAGATACAACCTTAGCATATAGTGAATTATGTAGCTGTTCCAAGCTTGGTATAAACCTAGAATTGATTTCCATGGCTGCTGCAATGTGCATGACCTGTAGAAAGAAGAAATATGTAAATCTCTCTTAAGTGGCTAAGTACTAAAAAGAAAAATAATAATATGTATACCTTGCACCATCATTCAAATGTGGGTTTAAATGTGTCATGGATTGCTTGGTTTACTAGAAATCTCAAAGACCCTGTCCGCAACAATTTTTGGACCGGCTCTGCAAAAGCAGAATCGATTTTCCCAAAAATCATCCCCAAATAAATACTTGGAGTCTTTGGCTTATTAAAAAAGAAAATATTCAAATCATTTTTTGAGAAGCTGGGGGGAAAAGCCTTAAAAATGATTTTCTGACTGATCTTGTGAAAATCAATTTTTAATAACTGGGCCCATGAGGCCTAAAACTAAGATGTGGGAAAATTATGTACTTGGAATCATGATTTGTCCCCTCAATGAAGGGGGAAAAACTATAAATGGACACGTAGAAAGCAGCAGGGATCTGTCACACAAGATAAATATGAAGTCCTAGACTCACATGCATACTACGCAAGTAACAAAAAGAGAGAGAAAGCTAGTTGTCAGAAGCTTTGCTTTAAACTGCAATTTTACGAAAACTGTTACTCAAAAATATATAATGACAATTTAAAAATGAAAAAACAAGTATAGACTATGATAATAGGATATGAGGTAAAATCTTACAGTGGGAAATGTATCATTTGAAGATTGTGCCCTGTTAACATGATCATTGGGATGCACAAACTTATCACCACGCTTATGACCAAGAATCTCTGCTGCTCTATTTGCAATCACCTGAAGAAATAGATGCAAATAAGAGTACTAAAGACCACTAGTGAATTAGAAAGAGAATGTCATGTTTACGCTGGTGGAGATGAATGAGAAATGAAATTGCACTTCTCATTAACAAAGTGTGATCCAATTGCAGAATGTTTAGATATAGATGTTTTTATATGACCTGTAAAAAAACATGATACTGTAACATGGGGACGGCTACTTAATATAAATCCAATCAGTCTTTCTATTTGGGCACATACTTTTGCTTTATTCTATAGATGCAGGAATCTAATCCAGAGCACATAGATCTAAACAATTATCTGTAAATCATTAATTAATATGCATCGAGTAATTTCTTTCCATAGATGCCTTCCAACATGTACCAAAAAGACAGTGATTGACGTAGATCTGAATATACATGGAGCGCTTCTTCAGTTATCACCCAAGGATACAATTGTGACATGTACAAGAAACAATTCACAAGTCTAAATCCAGCAGTTGTTAATACCAAAAAAAAAAATGTTACTAGAACAAAAATATCAAACCCACCCATATTTACCTACATGTTATAAGTTTCCAGATGATACCTCTACTTAAAGTCCCAGAGGATACTTTTTTTTAGTAGACAAATGTTTTTTGTTTTTTGTTCTTTTAAATTTATCCTAGTCAAATCTTCTCCTACCAGTAGGAGTAAGACTGAACCAGGATCCCTCCATGAAGGAGTACCTCTACCAAACTATCACAAAGAGGGACATTGGTGTGTTTAACAATAAAATGAGGAAACTTTGGACATTTTTTTTCTTGCTTTGCTTAGGTTCACCCCATGTAAACCCTCACTATTTCCCATCAACTCATGTTAAGCAATTTCAATAATCCATATGCAAGACTTAACTAATCACAGAACCTTATAGACTGACCTCGTTTGCATTCATATTACTCTGTGTTCCACTACCAGTCTGCCATATGACAAGCGGGAAATGGTCATTCAGCTTCCCTTCGGAAACTTCCTGGGCAGCCTGCATAATTGCTTTCCCAATTGTTGGATCGAGGCCATATTCCATGTTCACCTGCACAGGGAATCATAACTAACGTGATAAATTTTTATTTTGGCAGTCCTTCATCAAAAGGTCGAAGAAACAATTGAACAACATTTTTTTTCAATAATAATAATAACAACAACAACATTATCGAATGACACACAAGAAAAGAAATCACTTAAACAAATTGACCTTAGCTGCACATTTTTTGAGAACCCCGAATGCCCGTACGATTGGCTCAGGCATTTGCTCGCGCTCCCCACCGATATCAAAATTCTGCAGAGATCTTTGAGTCTGAGCTCCCCATAGCCTACAAAAGAACCACAACACAGTTCAAATTATACAGCAATCAAACTCGTAAGCATAATAACAAAGTTTGTATACAGTAAATATTCAGTACGTATTTCATTCGGTACAGTACGTATACACTATAAAAGTACAGAATTAATTAAACTTTTACTATACATATTCTGATCATTATTATAAAAATACCCAGATTCTCAAGATACAAAATACATAGTTCGATGAACAGTATCCAAATGCCGAAATTTTCCGAATATTCACAAAAGTTTGGAGTAAATTGTGACTATGCGCCTAGGCATAAATAGCACATCAAATGCATGACTATAAAACATAGTGAAGAAAACATTTTGAAATAGCTGCCGACGCCGTCCCTATTCAACCGAAAAAAACAAAAGAATTTGAGAAGATCATCACAACTTCTTCACATAAAATAACCACACAAATCCAGATTGAACATCTGAGGAACAAAAGATCAACAGCGTCTGTTCGAGAAACCGAGTTTCAAGAGCGATTGAAGGGAAGAAACAACAGACCTGTCGGAAGGGACGAGTATCGGCCCGAAAGTGTCCTTCTCTTCCCTGAAGGAGGTCGAGAACGACCGAACGAACGAGGAACGAAGCGCCACCAACAGAGGGGATGCGTTGGAGAGGCGTGAGAGGCGTCGAGAGGAGGTGATCATGGCCGCATTCGGATCCTAAGAAGGAAGAATGGAAGACTCGGATCGTTGATATTGAAGACGATGGGAGCGACGAATCGCAGTTGTCGAGCGCGCGCGCAGGGACGACGGAGGAGAGTTGGAGGGTAGTCGGGGGTGCGTGTAATGTCTCGTCCCGTCTAATAATTGAGCGCACTTTTTTATAAAAAAAAATGTTACACAGTAGCTTTTTTTTTTTTTTTGTCATGTATATTATTTAATGAGATATTTATATTTTTAAAAAAATAAATATGTATTGTAATATATTAAATAATATTTATTATATAACACGTGAAAAAAAAATTATCCAGCTATATTTAGTGAAGGAGCTAAAGATATATATAAGACTGAATGTGATATTGTAAAAATGTTAAGCGTAACAAAACTCTGTTTTTTTAGTGTATGTGAGATAAGCTCACAAACAATTAATATATTTTCATAGTTATCCAGCAAATTATACATCTATTTAAATGAGTATATATTATACTTATTTAGATTAATATATATATCATTAATGTTTTTACATTTGTTAAAAAAGAAATATATGTAATTTATAATTAAACAATATAAAATTTACTGTATTGTTTGACATTATTATTTTCTTTTTTACGTTTTTCTTTTATATGTAATATACATATATATATATATATATATACACACACACACACATTGCGTGTGTTAAACGTGGGTGATGTGGTGAACATAAAAGGAGTCATCTCAGTCCCCCAATCACCAGGCCAGTTTATTGCATGTAATTCATTTTGTAGCAAACACTCTTTATATATGATATTTTTTTAATAAATTTGTTGTATTGAATGATTCATTATATATACTTAGACTTTTTTTTTTATTAAAACACGCACCTTCAATAGATGAAATACATATAACTACAAAGTTCAAAGGATTCAAGTTCCTGAAATACATATTCGATGACTCCTGCAATCATTCAATCCCCACCTTTCCTCTAGAATAGACTAGGGTTATGCTCTTACATGATTGATTTAAAATACAAAAAATTATATATATTTATTTTTTTGTAAATACATATACTTCATAAGATAATTTTTACATTCAAAAAAAAAAAATTCAAAACTACGGAATGTAGAAAAGCCATAATATTTTTCCTTCATGAATGGTGACTACAGGTCTCAATTTTCATGTCTTTTATTTAGGACATTGTTTCCCCCCATTAAACATGGCTAATAAAACATTCATCCATCTCTTACTTGGGAGTCCAGGAGAATAATTCATCCTTTCCGAATCCAGTTTTAATAGATTATGTGAAATAAGAAATTTATATCCTAGATTTGAACACAGAAATGGAAATTTTCAGACGCAGTTTTTCTAGGTGTTTATACAAAAAGAGAATCGAGAATGGACACCAAGCTGGTCCTTTCACTCGTTACAAAAATTAGCTTCCCTCAAAAGAGAAAAGAAAAAAAAATCAAGTCTTATAATATTGCAGGCACGGGTCTATCTCACAGAGCAAAAAAGAGAGAAGGCAAAACAATTTGCACATCTGCACTTCTAGTGTTTTCGCTCTAGTTCAAATAAAATTTACCTTCCAATTTGACATAGATATTCTCGCTTATAAAGCAACACTCATCGACTACGTTACAACTATCAAAAAGTGAACTTAACGGAAAAACATGTTGAAGAGCGCACACACAGGATCTCGAGGAAAATCACTGAGGATTTCGAAGAACGCCGCGTTTTACCAATGGCTGCAATTCTTTCTCCGCCAAATGCCTCACTTCATCGTGAGACGATTCCAAGAACGCGGATACTATCTTACAACTGCGAGAAAGTGAAACCAATCATCAACTTTGTCATTAAATTATCTTGAAAACAAAAAGGTGGAGTGAAAGATGCAATGGTTCTAACCTGTGGCCTTGAGCCCACATTTCACACTTCCCCGTTAAAGCTGATTTCCATAAAGTGGATGCAAACTTGGGGCATTCCAGGACAAGTTTTCTGATTGTCCTACTGGAATGGAAGTGCTCCAAAATGTGATCCTGTAACTCTTCAGTTTTAGGGAGAGCTGCGAGGGATGCGATGGCTCTGTGTAACTCTTCAATTTTTTCGGCTGATGAGCATTGAAGAACAGCATCGGAACCACCGGTTGCCACCTGCAAATAAGAGAGTAACAAGGATTGATAAATGACATACCATCAAATCTAGAGTTTGAAGATATGTACCAAGGGTGACTAGATGACATATATACAAACAAGAGGTGTTAATAGGGGTTCAGATCCAATGTTACGGTACAAATGGGATTAGTATGTTTCATCTCCCAAACTAACTCGAAAAAAAGTGGTAAATTTGGTTAATATTTTAAGGATTGAATTAAGAAATTTTCAGCCATATTTGGATGTCTCAACGTTTCATATTTTGATAGGTATCATTTGAAAGAACAGCATGGTATTGTAACTTGTCATGTTAAAGCTTTTACAAGGGGCAGCCTAATGAGAAAACAGTTGAGTATTTACATGTCTTGAACATCATAAAGCACCATAAGAAAAAAAATTTAGGAAAAGTACTTGTGCTAATTAAATAAAGTAATATAACAATCCACAGGCAAGATATCAACAGAGTTGCAAAGTCACCTCATATATGACTTCCTTCCCAAAATTTGATTTCAGTAATTCACCCACAGACTCGATACAAGTGTCAATCAGTCTCTGCAAAAAAATTTGAGAGTCCACTTATTATGCTTCTTCAGTCAACTCCAATGTCAGTACAAAGTTAACAACATTATATAAGAAAACACATCAAAACATGCAGACATGGAAAAGGTACCGTCAATTCTTCTAAAAAAGAAAGGAAAAAGAATTACAGCACTGAGCCACAAAAATAGAACCTGTTAAGATGCCAAGGATGCAATACACAGTACCTATGAAAATCACTAACAACAAACAAGACCAAAAACTGGCTGTCATGGAGCATCTTCTTTTTTTTTAAAGAAAGAAAACATCATCAATTAATCCTTATTGTTAAAAGGCTAATTGTAAATTATGATAATAAATAACATTTTGAGCAAAAAGAGGAATCACGATAAGAGGGGAGGTATAATTTAATTCATATGGGGAAGAAGAATTGCATGAGCAGCTAACATCCTAACACCATCCATCCAGAGGTGTATGTAAAGCTCAATTCCATGCATGTAAGTGAATGTGCTATTACTGACTAACCCCATTTGCTCACAAACTGTTTATCTAATCCAAATTATCCAAATTACTATTTTCTTTAAAGATCAAAAGTAAACAACAGTTCAAACTTCAAACTAAATAAAAGGGAGTAGAATACTCTTCTTTGGCACATACCCCTTGCCCTAACAATCAATATATTCAACTATCCCTTCAAAAGTCTCAAAATTTTATAACATCACATTGTTGTTTCCTGTAAGTTTAGTTAAGGCATTATCCAGGTCAAAGTAACCAAATTAATAGAAAGGAACAGCTAACCAAACAAAAATATAATAACCAAAGAGTGATTTATTTGGTTCCTCAACCAAACACAGGCTTGACCAAACACAGGAAGACAACAGTTATATAAATAATTGTGTTTTACATTTAATAAATAAACCGTCCTTGACAACAGTAAGTAGCACATACAGTCCTCAATATTTTTAAGAAATTTTATCACCAATGAGTAATGGTTTAACGGTGTGAATCAGCTGCACTAATAATTTTCAGTAATATTTTGCAGCTCGAAAAATTCTTACCCAGCAAAATCTTACAAAATAAAATGGTAAATGTTCAATTATGTCCTATGTGTTGCAATTGAATGACAAACCTCAGCAAGCCCACTCTCCACAAATAATTCAGATCTCCTTATAGATGGATCCTTTTTGCCTCCATCAATAAACTTTAAGTTCTTTCCAGAGTTCACGCCATTATCAACATCAATCAAAGATAAGTCTGTATCAGCTTTAGCATCCCCATGATCAGATTCATCGATTGCAGAAGCTCTTGTTTGCTCTTCGTCTGCTGAACCTTCACCCTGAAAATCAACACAGACAATTGTTTCATGTTAGCGCAGCGCTTCATGTAAAACTATAGTGTTTTATAAAGCTACAGCAAAGAAACTACCTGTGTGCAGAGAGAAGGAATTGATAAATTAAGAGAAGCAAGATCATCTGGAGAAAAATATCGTGGACAAAGAGGATGGAGTAACTGCAATACTGGTCGTCGTCCATTCTGGTAATTTTAAAGCAAATAAAGACTTCATTAGAACTCCTGATCCAATATGTATAAGTATGCAAAAACTGAAGAATAATTACCTTGTCGAATACGAGATCCTTTAGTATGGGTTCCAGTTCATGAATTATTACCTGTTATCAATAGCAAGAGTTAGCAACTGTAATTGGGAAGAATGACTGAAGTATAAAGGTTGTTCAAAAGTGAAGCTGTTTCAGTAACTGACCTTCTTTATAAGCTTTGTATCATCAACGACTGATAGGATGGATACAAGCACCTGTCATACGGTGATTTTAAGATGATAAAAGGTAGTTTTAAGTTATAAAAAATGGAAAAATTTAAAATAACTTGCACCAATCTCAAAACAGCAGCAAAGAAATGTAGACATTACGGGATTCCAGAGATAAAGCAGATGACTGAATAAATTTTAAATATAAATAATTGTGGGAAGAAAGGAAAAAACTATTTCTTTCTGTAATTACAAAAGTAGAGTAATTAGTTGAAGACTTGAAGAGTAGTCTTAAGTAATAAAAAAATGAAAAAATAAAACAAAATAACTTGCACCAATCTCAAAACAGTAGCAAAAGAAATGTAGACGCTATGGGATACCAGAGATAAAAGTAGATAAACAAGTAAATTTTAAATATATATAATTGCTGGAAAAAAGGAAAAAAACTATTTCTTTCTGCTTTTATACAGAAGTAGAGTAATCAGTTGAAGTGTGATAGGAGTTTGTTATTAGTGGTTTATGGGGTTAGTGGGGAGTTATCTGTATTATAATGAATGCAAAGAGTTGAGTTCATCATAAAAGGCATGTATCATATACAATCACAATATAGAGGTTACCAATGTTTGAAGTAGCAATGTAGCATTTTTTCCAAGGTATAAAAAGGGGCCCAAAACGATATCTCAAAAAATTGAACTCTATTGATTTTGGCAATTTTGAGAAAAATGACATATCAGTACTTCTATGTAACAACAGCTCACGTGTTTCTTTAAGGGGCGCACTTTTTTCAATCTTGCAATTTTGAGATAAAAAATGATATTTCAGTACTGATGCATGAGTGCCAGTTTGACCTACCTCTATTTAAACCCTAAAAAGGTGAAGAGAAGATGGGGCGGCGCAAGGGAGTCGGGGAGGGGGGGGTGTATTAGAGAGAAAAAGTGTGTGCTGTGTGCCGGAGCTATGGAAAAAACCCAGCGGAGCAATGGAGATGGCCAGATCAAATTCTTCTCATCATCTTCTTCTTTTTAATTTTTTTTCCCTGGTATCTTCTTCTTCAAAAGAGGGCTATCAATATTTTTTTCTGATAATTGCCAAATTTTCACGTTTCATCCAGACAATTTGATATAGAGATATATCTCTCTATCGATCGCGATTTTAAACACCATAACTCCTCATAAATCTTAACAATAACAAATAATTATCCACTACCGCACTTTCACCAATTACCCCACTTCTAAATAACGATCCTGCTTCTACAAACCACCACTAATAAATTTAAAAATCTATTTATATATAAGCACATATCAGTGCCCCAAGAGAAGATATCATTTTACCTCTCATTATCTTGGATGTATCGGACATCCCACAACCCACATTCTAATTTTATTTTATTTTTTTTAAAAAAAAGAAACCAAATATTACAGATGTAGTTCCAAAGGACAAATACCGCGCAAGTCCGCATAATCAATCTCAATGAATTGTTTGGAAATTTTGTCCTTGGTAACACTGTAGCGTATTTTCAAACTTTGGTATTTTGCAAATTATAAAACAGAAATTATCAGAAAGCATCTCAAATATAGTGCAGACATCTGCATAAATATTTAGTTTATAATTCTTGACAGAATTACTCACCAGGCAGCCATACTGATCGCAAGCTATTTTCCTGACATGACCCTTCATGCCTTTAATAATTTTCTTTCTTTCCTGAAATCGGAGGAACTTTCAGCTATAATCAAATATTCAATATCAATCCCACTAAACACTAAAATTTTAGTCGACATAGAAGGCACAATTAAAGAGTGAGATCTCTACAGTATGAGGAAAAAGAATATCCTTATTCCTTAATTAGTATGGAAAGCAGCAAAAGATGATAAGTGAGTTGGAACTGCAAATTTTATTCAATGTAATGCATCTACATGGACAGATACAGTAAAGCACACAATAGAAGTTTTTACTTATACACAAGAAGAAACATAATGACATAAACTTTAGGGAAAAACATAATGATGTAAATGCACACAGCAAAAGGGAGATGTAATTAAAAAAAGAAGGTGAAATCAGACTATTAAACCAGATGGGCCAATGGACATTAATTTCAGTATTTAGATTAGGGGAGGAGAACCCAAGAACATAGATTTATGGTTATCTAGGTATATCATCAATAGAAACAATCTTATCAACTTTCTTAAAAGTTTTCTTGTAATATTTTGCCATAATCATAGTTGACAATATTTAGGTATACAAAAGATTAAGGATGGATTATAAATGTTATATATGAAAGTGTTTTAGACTACATAAAGTTGCTACGATTAAGAGGAATTTTCACTAACTAAGAGTATTTGAGAGAGATTTGTTCAACAATTCATTATTTGGCTGAAGCTGGATGGGAAAAATCCTTAAACTAGGATTCTATAATGGTTCAGCCTCTTATATCAATTTGACAAGGACCCTCCATGTTTAGTTACTGGAACCCATTTGACACTCCATGTACATCTTTTTCCTTTTTTTCTCCCACCCACTTTTTTTTTTTGAGAAGAGGGTAGGAGCAATCATAGAAAATGATGCCCCTCGAACAAATAGACAAGGGATCTCCAAAATGGGGGGAAAAAAAGAAAATAATGAAAAACCAAATAGGGCCAAAAGATCCATTATAGACTCCCCGAATAGGAAACACCCTGAAAGGGTTTACAATTGCGGCGCAAAGCAATTGTTCCTATTATCACCCCATGCACATCTTTGCGGCACCCATACTTTTACAGTACTATTCCAAAGGGTGTCATGTCCAACATTTCATGGCCAAGTCCAACACAGAAAAGTGCAACAAGAGAGGAAGGTCATGTCACCTCAAAATCTCAGATCAGCAATAAAATGAGATGAGGTGGAAAATAGAAGATGCAGAAGGAAACCCCATATGTGTGTTTCTGGGTCAGCTTTTCAGCTTTAGCTATGCTGAACTCCTCAATATGAAATTTAGGAGTTCAACTTTGAGACTAATGAACTCCTAAGTGGATTTTCGAGGGGAGAAAAAGTTACTTTGACATGTATGTCAAGATGATATGACATTTTGACATGATTGCATGACTTGTCAAGCAAGATGTCATTTTTAAAATAATTTCAATCAAGTTGATTTATTTATTTAATTAGCTATTTGACAATATTTTTGATAAATCCCCAAAGTTCCTTATCTTTCTCTTACATTATTACTATCCATCTTTGAGTTTTTTGCGATCTCTCTTAGTTTTCCATGTCTGGTCCCCTATAAATGATCAAATACCTCAGATCTTAATAAACCAGATCCAAACTTCCCAGGCTACATTATATAGAGAAATCAGAAACAAAACAAAGATATCAAATAATTGGATGTGCATATTTATTAGTACAGATAGTATTCAGCAATATGGAAGTCTAGGTGATGATTGTTATAATGCATCTTTTGCATTAAAAAATAAATACTAAGCAAAGCCTGCAACTCCACCAAAATATGGGGCAAACATAAAAAATCAAAATGTAATTAAAACTACCCAACAACCTTTGCACTTCCATGTCTAATGCAGAGGATGCCAACCCTTGATCCATCTCTAGTGTGGATCATCCGAACAAGGAGTGAACCCGACAACTGCTGAATTACATCTGCAGCAGAGAACTTTTGACGAACTTAAATCAGGCCCCAAAGAGTGATTGCACAACAAAACAAGGTCAAAAGAAATGCAATTAAGCATCATTACCTTGTCAGCAATGCTGAAATACTCCATTAATGCACTGTGTAAGATAGAGTGGTCTACTATTCCTTTCTCCAAAATTGGTTGAATGACAGAAGACATGTGTTGTAAAACTGATGACTTCTGTAGACCAAGTTTAGAGATTATATCTATTAACCTGGTGCAAGTTTTGATGAGAGAGTGTTACCTTGTTAGGCCTCAGATCACGTGCACAATAAATAAGCAACTCATAAGCTTGAGCATGAAAGCAAATACCATACAAGCAAGGGATAATGGATTTACTGAAAGACTGCTACCAGTAATAGATGAAACTATAGCAAATGGTTCATTAAACCACTCAATGGACTATCCCAATCAAAATTTACAAATAAAAAAAAATGGAATTACAATCAAGCAAAAAGTTAGATGACCCCTCTCCCTGATAAGAATCCCTCCTCCCTTCAGCATCTCTTTCTCTTGGTTCTAGATTCAATCACATTGCTCTCATGGTTAAACGCCAATGGATCTACGCCATTACATCACTACATATAATGGATAAGATAAAATTTAACTAAAGGATTGACCACAAGATGAACCATTATAGTCAAACATTCACTGGATGGTGACAAAAAAAAAATCATCTAAAATTGTAATTCCATCCTTGATAATTACTTCCTCCAATCCCTCTGTCTCTCTTAGATAGACCCAAAATATCTTGCAAGACCTCAGTGAAATCTAAGAGTTACCTTCTCCAATTACTAGTATTGGTAAGCTCTCCCAGTCTTCCATCAGCAAGCAAAACCTGACTTGTCCTGACCAAAAGAAGATGCTGACCAGATGGAAGATTTGTAAAATAGTAGCCTGAATCAGATTCAGTCATGGAGAAAAAAAAAACTGAGGTCAGGTGCAGTGGGTTCAGGTCCATTTTGCAGCACCTTGAGTTGGGCCCTAGTTTATCCCAAACCTCCGTTTCTTTGAAACGATGGATACGATTTAGAAAACTGAAAACACAAAACAGAATTCGAACGAATACCAACAAATATAGCCAAACACAACCCTGGCCTCCACAATGTTTTTTATGGGAATGGACGGCCACCTACTGCAAACTCATTAGAAAATGAGGCACAAGCCAAAAGCTTATAAACAAATAAAAGCTTTTTTAAAAAAAGGCCAGAGGATAGGTAGAAGATATATCTACCAATCCCTCACCAGGCAACTAGCACAATCTCAACTCCCCAGTGACTAGTTTAGTAGTTTTCCCCTTGGAACAATACATTGCTTGAATGCTTGCACCCACACAAAACCATCCTCAATCTTAAATGGACCTTAGACCATCTCCCACGCATTCTCTACATAGATTGGAACACCCCAGATCTCCACAAAATTGTATCTTCATATTCGATTTCAGTATTTCTTACCATTTGCAATCACAAATCTTCACATAGTTAATGCAACATGTGAAACTTGAACACCAAACTTAGGTACAATGAACATTGTTTACCCACAGATTGATGGTTGTATGGAACAAGAGCAAAACTAGAAGATATAATCTCTTGATGACCAATTATTTTCTATTTGTTATAGAGTTGCGGCACTTGCCTGTATATAAAGAGAAAGCTTTAAGATATCTAGATACAACTGATCCATTCCAGTACATAATTGCCTTTTCACAAAATCAATTAACAAATTAATGAAAACCAAGGCTTGCTGAAGTAAATTATCAGTAATATCTTCCAGTACTAAACAGCTGATGATGTGTTGGTTCAAGATTTTGATTCATTTACCTGCCTTCATTATTTGACGTCAAATCTTTAAATAACTGGAGTTCAGTGGAATATAACTCTGATAGAAGACGTTGTTTTTGAGACCCATTCCCCAATTGAAATGCATGTTCGACAACTGTAAGACAGATAACAGAGGAAATGATGGTACTGCTATTCATACAAAAAAACAATTTCACTATTTATAGTGGAATAAAACACTGACTGAAGTGGGGGTTGTCAGCAGAACTAAGTATAGCTCAGTATACTCATGCTAATATATACAGTTCTGATGCATCTGGTGCATACCTACAGATCCCACCATGTGTCGAAGAAGCGCAGCAACCTGTCCATGAAGAGATGAGATGAACCCTTCCAGTTGTTTTTTGGTGGCTGCAATGAAAACAGCACTATTGGACAAGATAAAGAGTTTAAAAGACATAATGGACAAACTCGTTCACAGATGGAAAGCCATACCATTGTCCAACAATTTTTTCACGAGGTGAACTGCATAAGTACTTCGTGCAAGGGTAAGAAGATCTGGACGGAGCTCCTCAAAGACCATATTTCTTTCTTCTTGCGAACAGTACTTCACACATGTCTGTGGAGCACATATGCAGCAGTCAACAAAAGTGAGACATCAACATTTTTTGATACATAGCCAACAATAACAATAATTAGCAAAGATAAATTGATCAAAAAAAAATGATAAGTGAAAAAGTAGTCACAGTAAAACGACACTTGCCTGCAGAACACGGGAAGAAACATGAGAGGTCGCAATTTCTTTGATTTTTCCTTTCATTTTCTGTAAACCTTCAGTTACCAACCTTACAAAACAGTTAATATATCAGCAAGCTTCTTTAAGGACCGGAAAACAATCGGTTAAATAACCCATAAACAACTTCATTTATTGATAAAGGACACACTTTGATCTTTCTCCTTTCTCGATATTACGGCGCCTCATCTTCTCCCATAACCTCGCAAGCTCCTATTCACATTGATCAAACTTTCATAAGCAGCACTTCAAAATGGTCAACGGACTACAAATCACTTTGTACTCATTCAATATGTGATATACCACTTTATGGTCGAGATGTTAAATTGAATATGGCACTAAAAAGCAAATAAATATAAACTGTTTTTGGCCCCATTTGGAAATTGGAACCAATCATTAGAAGGATTATGCTTTTGCAGAACGAATTTCCTCAAAATGAATTCCAAACAGTTTACAGCCTTTGAATTTTGACCTTCATGTTTACAAAGCTGTCAAAATCAATTTTTCTGAAGAAAAAAAAAACTGATGAAAAGGAGCTTCTCAAAACATCAGTTTTTATTTTTACTTTTTTTATATATATAATTTTGATAATCGGTTCCAACCAGGGACTTTTTAAAGAACCATTGCATGTAATAGCTTACTTGTTGGAGACTATAATGTTTTTTCCTCTTTTTCTTCCTCTCCTCCGCTTCCACCTGCACAACAGTTGAAATCCCGTCATAAAATAAAATACAAATAGCACGAGAAATTTCATTGACAATGTCAAGAGATCAAATTCGTTGTTTTGTTAATCCATCCCAACATCAGAACGTTTTCATACTGTAAGGAAAATAAACGCCCATAGCAAATTTAACCGTGAAAGATAAAACCTTGAGAGAGAGAGAGGGAGAGAGATGGACAGACCTTGGAGACCACTCGACGCTCCTTCTTCGATTGGGGTTCCTGGGTCTCTTGAGCGGGAGGACCCTTTGAGGGGCTCGCCTTTTTGAAGGGTTTCAACGGATTCTTGGAATCCTTCGCATGGGACTTCAATGGCTTCTCCGACGGTGATGGCTTGGAGGGGCTCGCCTTTTTGAAGGGTTTGAACGGCTTCTTGGAATCCTTCGCATGGGACTTCAATGGCTTCTCCGACGGTGATGGCTTGGATCTCTTCAGGGTGGGTTTCTCGGAGCCAGCTCCGTCTTGTGCGGACCGGACTCTCTTCCTCTTCTCCGTTTGGTCGAGCTTCCCTGTCGCCGCCATTGATGGAGCTTTTTTTTTTATTTCTTGATTTTTCAGTGTTAAAATTAGGGTTGCCGATCCTTAGCCTGTTATCCGTCAGTCCCTGGCGAGGGTTTAAGAGGGGTTTAGAATCTGACATTGTCGGATCTTGACCCGGATCCGAATATGATATTTAAACTAGAGGTGGCTCTATTTGAGCCCTCTAAATTGTTAGTATGCTCCTCACATTTTAATCATTTAATGTATAAACCCCTCATATATTAATCTCTTATGTAAACAATAAATAAGGATCTCTCACATCAAAACCTTTCCCCCACCCCTGTCGTCTCCCCCTACAAAACTCTAATTAACATATTCTAATAACAAAATTAATGTAAATATAAAAAGAATATGAAAATCCATTGTTTTTGCACATATTCACACAAATCCTCAAAATCTTAAACCCTATATATACACAAGATAAGGGGTATGCTTATTAAAAAAAATGTTAATTAAAAAAAATTAAAAAAATTACTTGAACTTATTTATTAGGGGCGTACTTACAAAGAAAATATAAATGGATCTTTGACAATAATCTATTTAAAGGGGGTTTACTTACAAATCAGATGGGCTCAAATAGATACACCCTCAAACTAGAGGTGCATCTCCGTGGGTTAGATTGTATTGAAGGTTATCTAAACCCAACCTACAATGTAAAAGATTCAATTAAACCTGAAAAATTTTCATATCAATACCGTGTCGATGGACTGACACAAGTCTATCAAAATATATTAATAAAATTTCTGTTAATGATTTTTTAATTAATAAAATATTCTTTTATTTCTTAATGAACACCTATCATTTAACATATTAAAATCCTTTCAATAAATACATATATAAAAAATTTATTCAAAATCCTATCTTAACTCGAAGGGTTGAATCCGAACCCAAACCGACTTTAACACCAAATCAAACGGAGAAAGATTGATGTGCAAGCGAGTGAAGGACCTGTTTGGTTGAGAGATTCGGCGCGCTTTTTTGCTTTTTGAAAAGCTGAAAAGCTAAAAGCGTGCAACCAAACGGGACAGCTTTTTACAGAATCGGAAGCTGGATTCCTTTTAATTTTTCCCTCGAAATCTGTGTTTTAAAAAGCTCAGAAACAACGTTTTTTTATCGAAATCGATTTTTTGAATTGAAAAGCAACTTTCTCTGCCAAACATTAAACTCCTTTCAAATATTGATTTCTGATTTTAAAAAAACATCCTAAAAAAGTCAAAGTCTAAAATCATCTTAAAAATCAGCTTTATTCCAAAAGTTATTTTTCAATATGTGTTTCCAAACGGACTGAGAGAGCACACGAAGGTTGTTGTTGAATAAGTTTTTGATTAACATGGAATAAAATAACCTGTGTGTGTGACAGGGAGGGAAGACTGGACGGTGATTGTGTGCTCTCTTCGTGACTTTTGTTTTTATGTTCGTGACGGCAGAGTGGAAAAGGATTCTGAAAATAGAGAACAATATTTTTAGTTTTAGGGTTAGAGATGGATGGTCAAGATTGCATCCTACACGTATCTAATGATCCTGACTTTCATATTTTAGTTTGGATGTGATGTTGGGGCATAACATTGCACCTCTATCATCTATAAATAATTAAGCACCTCATATGGATTGTGTTCCAAAAAATCCATTTAAATTTATTTGATAAGTACGTAGATTTGTTTTTTATTAAAATATGTTATAACTTTTTATAATTGTATGTGTCTTATATGAAATAAATCATTTTATTTTGTGATAAATAAATTTTATGCGCGGTCTTCATATATAATAAGTATGTATACTTGTGGAAAAAAAAGATTTATACTATGATTGAATGTTTACTAATTTAACGGTTACATTGTTCAAACTTTTCACAAAAATAACAAATCAAAACAGCATCTAAAATTTAACTTTTAATACAATATATATATAAATGAAACAATTAAAAAAAATAATATGAATCCGAAGATAAAGACGCCGGGTGTAGAAATCCTCAAGACCCGATAGCCTAGTTTGATAAAGGGATAAATATTTAAAATAAATTAACCTACTTTATAGGAATAAAAAGTCCATTATTTTTGTCCAAATTTATATTTGGTAATGCATTTTGTTATCCCAATTTTTTTATGTTCTTATCTTTAACTTTGTATTTGGATCATATGATCTAAAATATGAGATAATTTTTTAAAAAAATTAAAAACATCAAGTCTATCTTTTCTATTAATGGGGCATTGATATTGTTGGTTTTAGTTTCATAAAGTTTTTTGCTTTTGTTTTTTTAGGAATGACAGTCATAAATGTTATCTATGTTTTATAAAATGAGGTTAAAAAATGGGGATAAAGTTTGTACCACCCTTTACCTATAACAAAATATTTCCACTTTTTTTTCTCAAAATACGGACAATTATCCATATTTTTTATCCTTTTTTTTCTTATGCCATATGAGATAACATGTGATTAAACCCAATTATTTTCTTATCCCAACCCTTTATCTTAATGCCAAACCAGGCTAATAAGATCGACGCATACCCCTACTAAATAAAAAGTATATATAAAAATGGCGTACTAATGAATCTAATAATGAGTTTAAGTATTTGAAGCTTTTAAATAATATGTTCATAATATGAGGGTGCAAAATAAGAGGGCCATACTTATAAATTAAAGGGACGCAAATAGAGCCACCCTAGTCCATTTTTCAGTCTCAATTCCAATGCGCACATATTTTTTGAATCCAGATCAATCATCCTCGTTATAAGGAGGAAGCAAACATTTACTCTTCAAAACTATTAAGACGTCCAGTGAAAAAAATATATTAAATAAACTTGATCACCCCGGCCGCATTACCCTTCTTCCCATCATTAACCTCGACGCTCTTCCTCACTATGGCTTCCATTTGATAAGCAGTGGGGTAAATTATGGGGTGGAAAAGTCACAGAAACACCATTGCGGATCCAAATGTCTTTGGTGTTGCCGCGATGCGCCGCACCTCCCCTCACACATGAGCCATTTTGGCCCAGGTTCGAAAAGCCATGAAAAGAATGTTTTTCAACCGCGTCATTGTTTTTCCGAATGCGAATGTCTTCGTTGCGGTCCCAAATGCCTATAAGTATTATCCATCACACTTTTTGTGAGAGTCAAATTGAAATTAAAACTAAAACGTTATCCAAGAAGATGAAGAATAAATAAGAAAAATGAGAAATGATATGGACTTGATTGATTCTCCCACCCAATAAGATTGTTTGATTCTATTCGTGTTCTCTTTTTTAAAAAAGTGTATTTTAAGAACTTTTTGAAGAGCGGATTTTGATGAAAAACTTTTCACGTAAATACAACTTAAACACTTTCTCACATAGAGGATTCAGAAAAAAAAAAAAAAGAATTAAAGAGGTCAACAATATATAATTAACAAAATAAAAAAATTGTTTCACACGAATAAACCATGATAAGCTAATATAAACCTCATATGGTAATTCAATAAAAATACATGAATAACAAAAAAAATATGTTCAATTATAACGAATAACTTGATAACAGTTAGGTATAATCCCTGAAATAATTTCAAGTGGTTGAAATAACTTATACATACCTTTAAGACAAAAATAATGATGATAGAATAGGAAAATGTCATCAAATATAAACTGCTCAAATGAAAATTTATCTCAATATCTATCTTTATCGTGAAAAAAGCTATCTCACACTCCAATCAGGGGCTAAGTCTATGCATGTGTGTTGTTAGCTAATATCCTTGCTGTTATTATATCCCATAAACCACGGCGTACATTCTGTCATTGTCCTCTTTCAATATAATAAAAGTTTAAGTTAAAGCTATTCCAGTCATCGTGAAAATACATAATCTCATATAAGTCAATTGCAAGCGATGAAAATTTAAAAAGATATGTATATCTAACCCTAAATTTACATTGGTTTATATAAAGTTAGGTATATTTATAATTTTTTAACCATAAAGGATAATACTAAAATAAAATAGGAATTATAAAAGATCGAACTAAGACCAAGTAGGAATCATACTTTGTTTAATTTTGTCCTGATCTAACCATGACAAATGCATACCAAAATCAAATGGTTGTCACAATAGTCAAAAGAATCCATAGGAGACCACAAAAAGACAAATCAAAACCATCACCAATATCAAACAGACACATTAGACCTCAAAGCCCTTTCTCATAACATTATTTTAAATACATACAATATTTAATGGAACCATCATTAAAGGTTTGAAACTTCAGAGTTCAAACAACACAATCAAACACAAGATACGTTAAAAAAAAATAAAAAATATCAAAGTCTTCATTTAATTTTAGGAGTTGGTTGAGAAGCTGTACCTGAAACAGATACCTAAACCAAGCCTACTTGCAGAAGAGATGGCAATGCAAATATTTCATATAATTTTTTTTGTAAAAATCCATGCTTATCATGCATCATCCCATAAGAAGAAAAAGTAGTGGTTTCAAATGATTAGAATGCACTCTTACTATATTTATTAAAAATTTAAAGATTAAAAATAATGTTGTATGACTAAGGCAAAAATATAACATGCAATAAATAAAAATTAGTATCCCCGAGATAAGGGTATTTTAATTACTATAAATAAATACACCTATACATTCTGTAAATTTAAGGTAATTAATGTGTTTTTGGTTTTTCTATAGCATATAGATGTCAATGGATTCTTTGTGTATGTGTATATTGGTTTCATTAAATGAAGAGTATGCTTAGTATATAAAAATAAATATATACATGGAAGACTATTGTTACGTGTATTATTTATTTATTTTTATAGTGTGCTTGTAGTCCCACGATACCAAGGAGGGCAACTGAGATGTATGTCTTTTGGGAGGTATAATTTTTGTATTTATTTATAGTTTTATGTGAGATATCATAACTCCAATGAGATATATATTTGCTTATAAGGGGCATATCATTTACCATCGAGTCCATTTATATATTTTTTTTATTTATGAAAAAAGAATTTTATTTTTACTTTGTTTGTAACCATCTTGTTATTAACACAATACTCTATTATATTAATATATTATCTATATATATTCAATTTATGTGAGTGTATGTTTCATTTTTACGAAAATGTATTCCATCAATTAAACTGTAAGAAAAGTTACACACAATCATGTTTTTAACCCCAAAAACAGTTGACACCAGTGTTTTTTAAACATAATGTATCTCATCTAATAAAATACACATTTTTTTTATAAAAGATGTAGTACACTCTAATAAATTGTATAACTCATTTATTAAAAAAATGTAAATTCTTAAATGAGATATATAGATATATATATTGCTACAAGAAATCCAGGTGGTTCATGAGCTATGAGACTTCAAATGAAGTTATATATATTTTTAGGTTTTTTAGCTTTCGGTCCCTTTAAACATATATATGTAGGAATCGATCCATCACTTCTTTATATTTTGGGTTTAGTCTCCAGATTTAAAGGATATGTTTCTTTTTAATCATTCCTAGGGACTAAAAAGAAAATCAAATAATTTAGGGATAAGTCCCTCATTGGGACTAAAAAGGAACATATCCTTTAAATTTTGGGATTAAAACCAAAATATGAAAAATTGAGGAATCGATAACTAAATCCTATGTTTTATGAGGACTTAAAAATAAAAATCCCATATTTTTTTCAAAATGTATATGTAAACATGATTTCAAAGAAAATGTTAAACTTAACCGATTGATTTGATAAAGGGATAAGTGATGAGATAATTGTGGGGATAAGTGAGGGGTAAGTGGGGGAGGACAACTTACCCCGTTTAATATAAAAAAATAATTAGGACAAAGTCTAGACAGTCGTCCCAATTTTGAAATGAGAAAATGAGAATTTTTTGTTTCACGTGAAATGTATTATACCATTTATCTCTATTTTTTTTAGACAAATGTGAATAAGAACAAAATCGATAGACTTTTTATTCCTTAAAATTATGATAATTTATTCTTAAAACCTTAACTTATTGTCAAACTAGTCCAACATGTTTCTAACCCCAAACACAATCCACACATTTTTTATATATTTTTTTTTTGTAAATAATACATCATCTAATGATATATTTTATTCTTATGAAAAAGAACTATCTATCTTGATTAACTGTATAAACTTATTTATTATAAAGTATATAAAACAAATTATCATCTTATGTTTGGTTGCGCGATTGCAAAACTGATTCTACAGAAATATAAGTTTTAAAATTGATTCTCCATGAAGCTTATCTCCCCAAGCTTTTGAAAATCATAGCTTTTAAACACTATTTAACTGAAATCTATTTGTAGAAAACTGTTATAATAAAATTGTTTGGTTATACGATTGTAGAAACAATTTTTTACAAACACAAAAACTGTTCAATAATAGATGTACAACCACATGCTGTGAAGTATATGTAGCTATAAAAATTAAAAAAAAAAAAAGTACAGACAACATTTTTTTATAGGGATTTTTAGTTTTAAGTCCATGTAAACATGTCTATTTAGGGATCGGTTCCTCACTTCTTCAAATTTCTTTTTTTAGTTCTATATTCAACCGCCTATTTGGTTTTTAGTCCCTCCTTCAAACGTTCGTCCATATACCGTTAATTTGTTAATTTGTAAAATGTGATTTTATTTTTAAGTCCCTATAAACTATGTTATTTAATGATCAGTCCCTGTAAACTATGTTATTTAATGATCAGTCCCTCCCTTCTTCATATTATACAGGGATTAATCACTAAATAATATAGTTTACAGGGACTTAAAAATAAATCACATTTCACAAATTAACGGTGTATGGACGGATGTTTGACGAATGGATTAAAAATCAAATAGACGGTTAAATATGAAGACTAAAAAGAAATATGAAGAAACGGAGGAACGATTTAGATATGTTTCGGTGGACTTAAAAATAAAAATCAATTTTGATATAACATTTTGATATTGTTCTGATTTCCGTACCAACAATGTCTGACGTGTCTATTCACGCCGCTCGAAACGTCTCAACTGCCCATCTTTATTTACACTTTCCAAAAATAACCCCACACTTCAACTCAAATCACACCTGAACCAAAAGAACATCTCTGTCTCCACGGACGAGCTCAGAAAATTCTAACAAGTCAATCACGTGATATTCGTATCACGAGATATCGCCAACAAAACGATTATCTCGTGCCACTCATTGACCATTGTGGTGGGTCCACCAGTTTCTCAGTCACTCACGGTTAGGATAAGATCCGATTTATCGAGCTATAAATCCGAAAATATCGTCAGCTTCCACGTTTTCACGCATGTTGAGCCGTTGTTTTCAATATTCGAACTACCCCCCTAAAAACTCTCCAAAATCAACGCAACTCTCTCATTTTTCCTTGAAGTCTGTATGACTTTTGAAAACAAGTGTAATACGAAGAAGAGAGGAATATTATGTAAATATTTTGTTTGATTAATTTTGATTGAATTTATATTATACAAAAAAAATAAAAAATTATACTGTATTAAAAATATAAAAAATTATCTATAAATGACAATTTTATCATTCTGAATAGATTAAAAAACTCTATCAAAAGAATAAATCCGTCATTTATAAAAGATATTCTGTTTTTTTAACATGTTATAGGAGGTTTTATTTTGTTTTTAACAATGGTTGACCAAACAAAATATTATTTATATGTCTACAGAAATATAACTCAGGTGTGTATTTAGATTTACATAGACGTTTTTAGGAAGACATATAAATTTTAAAAATAGTTAGGGGTTATATGGATTTAAAACAGTTTATAAGAGGTCACGTGATTTTTTCCCTTTCCATTTTGTAGAGGGCTCTGACATTCAGTTACCTTCTTTATAAAACAATCGCTTTTTGTCATCGATGGAATCACTCGCACGGACCCATCAACATTCATCAGATACACGTAGCTTTTGAAATTGCGCTTAAAAATATATTTATGTATAAGATATCTTAATAAAAATTTGATTCTTAATAAACTTATTTTAGTTGTTCTTTAAAAACCAGATTTTTTTGTATAAAATGCTAAAATAAATTTTTAAAATTAAATTTACTTGAGTCATCTGAAAACAATTTTTTCTTTTTTCTTTTTTTTTAGAAAAAATTACACTCAAACATGTTTTTAAACAATATCAAAACTTGATTTCATAACCAACATCTTTATCGATCTAGTGACAGTCACGCATATTATGACATCCATTAATGCTGGATATTGATAGGATGGCATAAATAATACATGTATTATTGATAAGATACATATAAAAGTCGTTAGATCAATCAATTTTTTTTATTAACTTTAAATTTTATAAAGAAAGTTTTTTGTTTTTTTTGTTTTAATAAAGAAAATTATATGATAAAAGTCAATCAAATGAATGGCCTCAAACTCAGTGGACGAGTAAAAACGTGATAGCACGCGTATAAAAGTTGATAGGATAGCATTTTTTTATTATAATGACTTGGAATCATCAAATTGATGTAAGTTTTTGTGAAATTTTTATAATCTATTACTTATTTATTAAAAGGATTTTGACTCAGTATTTTCATTTCTTTTTTTCTTTTTTAAACAATTGATTAATTATTAATATATCTATTTTATTTATTAAAAGGATTATGACTCAATATTTTCCTTTTTCTTCTTTAAATAATTGATTAATTACTAATATATATAGTTATTTAAATTTTAGTATATATAATGGATAAATATATTCTAAATATATCTATTACTTAGGTGCGTTTGGATGTGAGGTTGAAACACTGAGATTCTTAAAATCTTATGTTTCAAACTCAGCTGTTCAAAAGCTATGTTTTATTAGATTTTCAATCACAAGATTTTTTTGGTCTAAAAAGGAAGATTATGGTTTGAAAAACCAAAAGCTGTAAATGTGTTTGGATCTGAGTTTGAGAATTTTTAACTTTTCAAACGCAGAATCTACATAAACTCATATCCAAACGGACCCTTATTTATTAAAAGGATTCTGACACATTATTTTCATTTCTGTTTTTATTCTTTAAACAATTGATTAATTACTAATATATATAGTTATTTAAATTTTAAAATATATAATGGATAAATACATTCTAAATATATTATCTATTGCTTACTTATTAAAAGGATTCTGACCCAGTATTTTAATTTCCCTTTTTATCCTTTAAACAATTGATTAATTATTAATATATATAGTTATTTAAATTTTAGAATATATAATGGATAAAAATATTCTAGATACATCTATTATTTACTTATTTAAAGGATTCTGACACAGTATTTTCATTTCCCTTTTTATTTTTTAAACAAATTGATTAATTATAATATATATAGTTATTTAAATTTTATCTATTACTTATTAAAAAAATTCTGATCCAGTATTTTCATTTCCTTTTTTCTTCTTTAAACAATTGATTAATTACTAATATATATAATTATTTAAATTTTAGTATATATAATGAATAAATATATTCTAGATATATCTATTACTTACTTATTAAAAGGATTCTGACACAGTATTTTCATTTTCCTTTTTATTCTTTAAACAATTGATTAATTATTGATATATATAGTTATTTAAATTTAAAATATATAATGGATAAATACATTCTAGATATATATCTATTACCTACTCGTTAAAAGCAGTCTAACCCAGTATTTTCACTCTCATTTTTCTCCTTTAAACAATTGATTAATTACTAATATATATAGTTATTTAAATTTTAGTATATATAATGGATAAATACATTATAGATATATCCATTACTTACTTATTAAGGATAATGAATGCATGTGTTTGTTTTTAATATTTTTTTATATTAAATATTAAATATTTTTTATATTTTATTTAGGGTTTCTTAAAGATTAAAAATGTTCTAATTGTTTCATTGATTGAATGTTTTTTTTATCTCAGGAGAATTGATTGATTCATATGTACAAGATATATCTTTCCTTCAAGATGCACATAGAAAGAGTAAGCGGTTCATTTTTAATATTTTAGATATTTTATTTGGGGTTGGTTAAAGTTTAATTTTTTTTTTAATCATTTATTATCAAACTAATGTAGACAAAGCAAAAATTAATATTTTTAACCAGTTGATTTTGAATATTTCTATGCATGTTGGCTATTGAAAGAATTGATGTAGTATCATCGCTGATAGAGTAGTTGTGGAATAATTGTAGTTTGGACGAGGAAGGATGTAGTTTTCAAAGATGAAGAAAAATGGTATTACCACAAAGAGTGAAAGAAACCCAAATTATATTAAACTTTTGATTTATTTTTTCTGAAGTTTTAACACATCCTCCCCACTGTTTAGAAATGCGATATACGATTTGTGTATGATTAGGGTACCGCATATGTATAATATATGCGGTGTTATATTTTTATTAATAAATAAATATACTATTATTTTTAAACAATAAATAATACGATATATACGTACGTATATCTATTAATAATTTATAACAAAGGATTTTGACAACTAATTAGAGAAATTATTTGAGCAATAAAAGTAAGTCGACATTAGCTTTTTAGGTACAAAACTATAAAGTTTTTTAAATTATAAGCCTAGGTCTTTGATCAAATGTATATTTGATAGTGAATAGAGAAATAAACATATCCCAAATGTCTAGAAAAATAGAAAATAAGAAAATAATAATAGAAAGCCAAAATTTCATAAGCTATAAAGCTTCCAAAGTAACCCTAACATCCAAGAGAAAATATAAAACTATTCAAAGACTATATCTTTCAATTATGTAAAGACACACTAAAAGTTTATATTTAAATCATGTGAACCCTTAAAAAAAACAAATTGTTCAGCCACATATCTACATACAGACCGCATATGTGGGTCTGGACCGCATATTGGGAGATATGGCCTTATGCGGTTCGGTCTTTGGACCAAACTGCATATGTGGCCGCATATACTCTTGCACAGATTGCATATCTGAATAGTGATCTTCCCATTATTTTATTTTTGAAGTTCATGATTTTTATTCATTGAAAAATTATTTAATGCAAAATTATTTTATTTTTCTATTTTTTTAAAAATTTCATCCATGTCTTTTTTTTTATCTTTTTTTTTTTTTTGAAATCCCTATTTTATAATAATAAATAAGTAGAGGGAAATAAGGTGTTAGTTTCGTATTGTAATTTTTTATTTACGGTTGAGTATATACTTAGAATAATGTAACTGTCAATTTATATTTGTTAATTTATATATAATATTGACTTCATTGTCTCTATATGAAATTATTTGTTATGTATATTTTTATTAGATAAAAATTATAAAATTATATTATAAATACATATAAATGTTATAATTTATTACAAATGATCACATATTAATCTATTCATTCTTCTTTAACATTATATTAATATTAATAAAACATATCTCCATGTATGATGTATCTCGTGCTTTGGCACATGCAAGCAACTAGTTATTTTTTTATACAAAATAAAAATTTTAGTTATCGTATTTTCAATGTAGTAAAATTGATTGGGTAATTTTATGATATTTTTTTATTCTCAATTTAAAGAAATATCAACTCTTTGAGTCTTCATCCATCTAACTCTTGAGTCTTTTACAATTCAAAGAATATTTATGGTGGACTTTCTTTAGTTCAGACAACCTAGATATAAGTTAGAAAACTCTTTAGTTAGGGCTAGGTCTAGACCTAAGTCCGACTGATTAGTTTTAGAGATGCTCCAACAGTCTTACTTGAAAGGGGATTCAGCCAAATGAATAGCCTTGATCATCATTGGGTCGTCATTGGTCTAGTGGTCATATTCTCTTCAACAGGTCCTCGATATTAAACAGTAAACAAATGACCAATTATCTAAGTTCTCCTCCTCGGGTGAAGGACCAATCTTCTGAGCTATCCTCCTTAGGCGAGTGGTTAGTTGCCCGAGCTGCTCTCCTCGATTTGTCAGTGACTAGTTGTGATCTTTCAGGTTGAGTTGAGCTACCCATTAACCCGATTCGTGCAGACATGTGACGCATTTTGGGAGAGCACAAATTAGTTTAAATTCATTTTATGAATTTTCAGTTATACATTAGATTTAAATTAAAATAGCTAACATTGAGTTTTAGATCATGATTGAGGTCAATTAATGATTTAAAATGAAACATATACGAGTCATATAATATTATTTTATAGAGTTTCAGATTTAAAATCAAATAAGATTAATTTAAAGTCTGTTTCATATATTTTTGTTTAAATGAATCAATTTAAATCCACATTTAAAAGACTTCTTAAGTCTTTTTAAAAATTTGGAATCGTTGATTTTTTTAAAAAATAATATTTGACTAGATCAATTCATTACTCAGTCAACATTCTTCTTAATCTAATCTAAATCCATTAACAGAAGACAAACAAACTATTTTTTTAATTTATTTTTTTTTTTATAGAAACGACATAAAAAAAATGGTCCCAATCCAATTATTAACTGGCGGAGAAAAGTGGAAGTGACGTTAGGGGAAGGATATAAATAAACTCATTCGGTTGGCTGTCTCACCGGACATGCTCTCTTAAAAATCCTACGATATGTCCCCATCTCACGCTTTGTCCACAGCCACTCGTGTCATTTTTTTTATTTCTGACCGTTGTGGTTCCCCTCGCTTGCTAATAAGACAAGATCACACGTACCGAAATATCCAGTCAGGACTATCTTTGATTAATTCGATAAATATCAAATTGCATAACTTATGAATCGAACTACACAACTTATGAATTGAACTATACAATTAATTGTTGAATACAATGTCACTCTCTATGCAGTTTAATTTATATATTGTGTAGCTCGATTCATAAACAGTGCAATTCAATATTGAAGATAGCAGGTCTGACTGGATCCGAACTCATATGTTTTTCAATGGATATGTGTGCGTGTGTGTAAATGACTGATAATCTGCTGTTCGTGCAATCCGTACGGATTGTCTATGAATTGTCCAATCGCGCAAATTTCGTGATCAGACGGTCCCTTTTTCAGAAACTCTTACTAATGAGAGTTGTATGAACTCTTACCGGTAAGAATTCGGTAAAAATAGGTTTGTCCAATCACGAGATTTGCGTGAATAGACGGTCCATACGCAATGCCGCACAATGCTCCCCTATCCGCACGGTGCACTCCAACCCGCACACAAGAGAATGAAAATCTCAACTCTGTATTCTGTTTGATAAAAAAATAAATGTGAAATTGAGTGGAGTAAGACATATTTGTTTGCAATGAATTAGTAAATATACCTGTGTTAGAAAACTAGTAATTAATAAGTTGATATTTGTATTTCATGACCATTGAGATTATGATATTTTACTCAATTGATAGAGAGTGCAATATGTCAACTTATTTGTTATCATCACCTCTTATAAATTAAGAATGTTTTATTACTTTTTAAAATTTTATAAATTCTTATACATGAAACAAAAAATAACATATTTTATTAATATGATGTTTTATACTATAATAGTTATTTGTCTTAAAATAGCTTATCTTACAGTCAATTGTTAAGTATATATTCACTCTTTTATTGGATACTGATGATACTATCATATTTTATCTAATCGATTATGGCTGATTAGATCCAATAAAAAGTGCAACATGTAGCCAACAATTGACGTGAAGTTCGATTAATTGACTGTGTAGTTTGATTAATATGCTGTACACTTTGATATTGATATGACTTATCAAAGTCAGTCCATCAATCCGGACTCAATATTTATATAAAATTTAAAATTATTATAATTGAATTTGAATAACACACATTATATTTTTTTGTTGAAACATGTACAATATAATCACGTCCTTAATGATATTTGTAATACGCTTTTATCCAGTGATATAAATTTGAAAAAATTTGAACAATATCTTTTTAAACAATAAAATAAAATACGTCATTCATAGTTTTTAAAAAATGATTTTTTATAGTCAAAATTTTTATTATTAAAAGTCAGTTTAAAAACATGATTAAAAAATAAGATTTAAATAAAAATGGTTTAAATTGATTTGATTCATAAAAAAATCATTTTTTGTGTTTTTTTTAAAAAATCATTTTATATTAGAAAGTAAAAATAAATTTTTAATTAAATTGATTTTTTAAAACATGTTTAATAACATGTTTAATTTTTTTATTTAATTAAAAATAGAATCACCCCTATCATTTCGTGTAAACAAACGGACTTAAATATTTATCTTTGAAATGATATTTAAAATTTAAACATTTAATAATTTCTAATCCTTGATATATGAAATTGATTATACATTTATGAAAAGCTGTCAGACTTACCAATGTCATAAACGGACCTTTGATTGAGAACATCGGGGGCGGAGAAAGGCGAATGATTAAAACGCGGAGGAACGTAAAGCAGACACGTGAAGGAGAAGAAATCGCAGAGGAGAGAACGACACGTCAGCATCTCCTCTCCCGACAATAGAAGGTGTGGCGGACGTTACGAAGAATATCCACCCGATTGGAGTCGGAGGCTTCGAATCCGTGATTTTCTTTTAAAAAAATGGGGAAATTAATCAGGGGTGCCAGTAGTCACCCGTCAATTTTTTTAGATCCCTGGAGTTTTTAAAATATATCTTTAGATTCCTCGAGCTTGATATTTTAAAAAAACACCAAAAATACCCCTACATAGTTATTTTAGTACATTATTAAGTATCTCCAGTACACTATTAATATCCACATAGAATGCTCTATCACAATTGTTTCATTACACTGTAAACATTCACAATACATTGTTAAATATCTCAAATACACTTTAACACTCTTCTCTATATTGTTAATCTTCACATGATTGGACGAGGGCACTTTCGGTATTTTTAAACAACATCCGGTTGAAAAGACCTAAATTTAATTTTTAACACCTTAAGGACCTAAAAATAATAGATGATGATCACATGGACCTCTAATTAAATTTCTCAGAGAAAAAAAAAAACAATAAAAAACCCTCTCACCCACACTATCAAACTCGAACGAACCCTCACTGACTCCAACGCACATTACTTATCAACCGATAAGCAGATCGACTTATCAAATGATAAGTCGGTGAGAAACAAAAGCCAAATAACCACTGCAAAAAAAAACGCATTGAAAGAAATCGAGAAGAAGCCCCTCTCTCTCACTTTCTCACGCTTTATCTTTCTTTCTTTTTTATTTTTGGCCCTTCTCTCCCTCAGTTTCTTCTGTTTCTCCCGTTGAAACAAGGAGAGAAGGGTAAACCCTAGATCCCCCGACGACGCCTCGAAATTCTATGGTTCTCTCCGTGAAATCTTTGAATTTCGACCTCAAATCCTTACCCGGCAACCTCTCCCGCGCATTTCGAGCTTGGTTTCGGTTCGTTTGACTGAGTTTCTAGGGTTTTTTTGGGGAGATGTCGTCGCTCAGCAGGGAATTGGTGTTCCTGATCCTTCAATTTCTGGAGGAGGAGAAGTTTAGGGAGTCTGTGCACAAGTGAGTCATGTTTTTTTTTTTTTTTGTTATTTTGGATGTTTTGGGTCGGGTTTGAAAGGGTTGAAACATTTGAGATGTTGGTGATGTAGGTTGGAGCAGGAATCGGGATTCTATTTCAATATGAAGTACTTTGAAGAGAAGGCTCACGCGGGAGAATGGGACGAGGTGGAGAGGTACCTCTCTGGGTTTACCAAAGTGGATGATAATAGGTACTCGATGAAGATCTTTTTTGAGATCAGGAAACAGAAGTATCTCGAGGCGCTTGACAGGTTTGGACGGGATTTTTTTGTTCTTGTGCTGTCTTTCTTTAAACTTGTTGTTTTTTGTTTTTCCCGGGGTTTATGGGTTTTGTTGTTTTGTTCTGGGTTTTGGTTTGTATCAGGCATGATAGGGCGAAGGCGGTGGAGATTTTGGTGAAGGATTTGAAAGTGTTCTCCACTTTTAATGAGGAGCTTTACAAGGAGATCACCCAGCTGTTGACACTTGATAATTTTAGGTGATTTTTTTAATTTTAAATTTGATCTTTTGTTGTGTTGTCTAATTCGATTATAAATTTGTTACATTTTGGCGTATCTCCGCATATTGATTGCAATAGTAGAGACATCACTCCCTCTAGGAAGGTTTTAGGTTCTAACATTCACAGGTGTCATGGCTAATTGGGCTAAGTTGAGAATATCTAGTATATTGCCAGATGAGCCTATTAAATAAGGCAGTTAGGAACAAAAAAAGTTGTAACAGGTTGCAATTTATGCCAAATTGCTTATCCAGTCCATTAGAGCAACATGATCCATTTGTTCGGGATGAAACGGCCACTTGGCCTTGAGGTAACTCAGGTAAGAATGAACATTTGGAGTATGCCATCAAAAGCGTATATCATCACATAGCTGTTGCCTTTTACGGTGGTAATGGAACTGAAAAATCACTACATTTCTGTTCCTGTGATTGTGTGCTTGTCATATCTAGTGGATATCCAGCGCGTGCCCATAAATGAATGAACAAAGAAAATGATTTCTCATTCAACGAACATTTTCTCTGTTTGAACCGTGCATTTAACAGTTCCGTTGTAATAATTTATTTCCTAATATCAAAATTTTTAAAGTGCCAATACATGTTTTATCATGCAATACCTGTATGGCTGTACTCTCCTTAAAAAACATGCGAGATGTGATCCATAATACCCATATGGAATGCTTAGCTGTGCAAGGTTGACAATTTACTTAATCAAACTGTAGATTACCATGACATGGCATCAAAACATGTCACTGGAGAAATTAAAATCTATAAGATTGTATGATTGTTTTTCCATAAGCGTCAAGCCCGTGTTGAAGCATGTGAAAGTATATAGTTGGCTACTTTTGGTATTTTATCTTATCATCCACCATTAAGGAATGTAGCCCAAGAAAAGGTTGGCATATTGTCGGTTTGGTTTTAATGGGTCATGGTTTATTTTAATATATATTTATTATGTAAAATTTTAGCATCAATAATAGGGATAACTATTCTAGTAGAATGGAATAACTAGCGCTATTTATTTTTATTTATTCGGTGGATAGAAACCTGCATTAGTGGAGAGATTCCATGGATAAAATTCAAATAAAATTAGTCGAGGAGGAGGTTCTAAATGGAATAAGACGAGACATATCCCTAGTATTATTCTGATTTGGGGCTAATTCTCGAACCACGTTAAGGGTTTATATTTTTTGCGTGCTTTCATTAAATTAGGAGAGCTATTTTTTTTCATTTTCATGTAATTTTTTAGTACTAATCGCAAATATACGAGATTTTATTTGTATAAAAAAAGTTTGAAATCACTGGATTTTGGAGTTGATGAGAAAATAATAAAAAATGAAAAACAAGTCATGTGTAGGAAATAGATTTAGGTAGTTAGTGAGTAATGGAGTTTGAAATTATATAATTTGGAAGGAAACATGCCTTTAACAGAATTCTAAAATCATTTTCTTTAGTCTAAATTTTTTACATTTGAATCCCATTGACTTACGTCTTGGAATCTGTTCGATTGTGATTCCTCCCACCTTTTGTTTTTGTTATATATGTTTTGTTTTCTGTTGATTGAGTATTTATGTATTTAAAGAAATAAAGAAATCATGTACAATGTAATGGAAATGGAGTAAAATAACAGTGTTAAGTTAGAAGGCATCCCCAATTTCTGTCTTTTGCATTCTTATATTACATCTTTTTTCTTTGCATCCATCGTTGTCGATCATTTTTTTCTGACTATTTTCGAAGCAGGGTGTCAAGTTATCATAGCAGTCTCATCCATTTCTTTCTTTTTTCTTGCTTGCAGGGAAAATGAACAGTTATCTAAGTATGGTGATACCAAATCAGCTAGAAGCATTATGCTAATAGAGCTCAAAAAATTAATAGAAGCAAATCCTTTGTTCAGAGAAAAGCTGGTGTTTCCCACTCTTAAAGCATCAAGGTTACGAACTTTGATTAACCAAAGGTAGGATATATGTGGAACTTGATGCCCTTCTAGTGTCAGTCTTTTCAGTTTGTGAAATTGTTCAATTAGTGTGATTAATCAGGTTTGTGTAGTCATGTCATTCCTGATGTCTTGTTGCCTGTGTGAGCAGTTTGAACTGGCAGCACCAGCTTTGCAAAAACCCAAGGCCAAATCCAGACATCAAGACCTTGTTCACAGACCATACATGTGCACTCCCTAGTGGGACTCGTGCACCTACTCCTGTCACGGTTCCGCTTGCAGCTGTAGCCAAAGCTTCTACTTATCCGCCTTTAGGAACCCATGTATTATGATGTCACATGTCCTTGATCTTGATTTATTTGAATGATAGAGGTCTCCAGATTTGTGACTATTACTAAGCATTTTCCGCTTTACAGCCTTTTCCACCTACTGCAACAGCTGCAAATGCTAATGCTTTAGCAGGGTGGATGGCAAATGCTGCTGGGTCAACTTCTGTTCAGTCTCCTGTTGTTGGTGCTTCATCATTATCTGTTCCACCCCATCAAGGTTTGTATCTTATTTTTTCATAGGTGTACTTGTGGAGGTAAAAGGTTTATTAGTCTAGATGTACTAGGCTGACAGGCATCTCCTTGTTGTGCCCTGTTGCTCTCCTAAGTAATAGGCATTGTTTTTTGAAAATAAGTAATAGAAGCATCCTCAATTTCTGTCCCTCCATCTCCATTTCTGGTTTTCTATTATTTACATTTTGAGCTGCCTTCAAATATTCTCCGTCTTCATAGATTCTTCTCTTTCTTACAAGACCCTTTATGATGAATTTTGGTGTACTCTAAGGTGAGGAACCGGCTGTCCCTTCTATTTTGGTCATTCCTCCATATCTGTAATTAATTTGTTGCACATCTCACCATTTCCTTAAACAAAAAGACTTTTTTATGAGAAGGCTTCCCCAGCTCCCCAGTTATTTTCAAACAGTGGAAGGGTGAGCCTCTTTGGAAACATCACACAGAGATGATGCAATGTTGATGTTTATCCTCGTTGCCAATGGACTAGATAGTTCCTTTCTGCTGCTTTACATACTGAGCTGTTAGGCAAAGTTTATCACATTATAGCCTTTGAGGTCGTCAAAGGCACTTCTCAGCTCAATCCATGCACATACCTAAAAGGAGTACCAAGTTTTAGTATTGATGGCAAACATAGATTTATATTGTTTTCTTGAAGAAATCTGTATGTTTTTTTTTTTTTGTGTGTGTGTAGGATCTAATTTACACAATGTCTACTTTGTTTTTAAATCAGAGCGAATAATACTATTCTATTATTACACTTCTCTTTTTATGGGCATGTTTTTGATTGATTTGTACTGCATTCTGGTACTCCATACTCATTGATACTCTTTCAACAGCATCTGGTTTGAAACGACCAAGAACTCCTCCACATGCTCTAAGCATGGACTATCAAAATGCTGACTCTGATCAATTAATGAGACGTTTGCGACCCCATACTCATCCTGTTGAAGAGGTAGTACAGAGTGATCTTTTACTTATTCCTCATCAGTAGTCTGCTGCTCCTATTATATACTGCCTCTGTTTATATCCAGGTAACATATCCTGCGCCTCTAGCACAAACTTCATGGTCACTGGATGACCTTCCAAAGATGGTTGCTTGTACCCTTAATCAAGGGTCCAGTGTGACAAGCATGGATTTCCATCCTGCTCATCAGACACTACTCCTCGGTAACATACATGTGCTATCATTTCTTAAGACTAGATGCCACGAATAAATATACTCTTAATGGTGAACCTTTTTACAAGATGTATGTTCTTTATTGAGCAGTTGGTTCTGCCAATGGGGAAATCATGCTTTGGGAAATTGGGTTACAAGAGAGGTTGATAACTAAGCCCTTCAAGATATGGGACATGACAACTTGCACTGCGCAATTTCAGGTAATTGCGATATTATTACGTAATCTGGTGCAAGGAATTCTGGGCATGATCATAACTTGTTTTCAATGATTTAATGAGGTAGTTTATCTAAAAGTTATTTTATAATTCTCTGCACTTTCTTCTTTGAGAATTCCTGAATTTATAGCATATCATACATTATACTACTGTAGCAGTCAGTGTAAATTTTTAATGCCATCTATTGCATCCTCAGTTTAAATGCAATGAGTTCTTAAATTAAAATGTAAGAGAAAACAAAACTCATGAATCATAAAGTTCTGGTAAAATATGTAAATATGCAATGAGTTCGAGTTGTCAATTATGTAAATATTATTTAAAACAATATACTTATTTTCTTCTGGCCAACAAACTCATGAATCATAAAGTTCTGGTAAAAGAATCTCAGGCTGAATAGTAATTAAGAAGGCAAAACCCTAATTTTTTATATAATAAAAAGTAATGCCTTGTTGTTTATCGACGAAAACCAGTTATTTATATTAAATCTTTTTCCTCCTGCTGAAATTGACAGGCTGCGATTGTTAAGGATTCTTCAATTTCCATTACTCGAGTTACATGGAGTTCAGAAGGAAATGTTGCAGGTTTAATGTCATAATCACTTATGTACTAGAGTATGATAGAGTAATATCTGAATTTGTTCAAGTTTGTTTTATAAATTGGTGCAGGAGTTGCATTTACAAAGCATTTAGTTCACTTGTATTCGTATCAAGCACCTAATGATCTACGACAACTTATAGAGGTGGCTTTTTGTGTTCTTTTTGTTTCTTCCTTTCTACTGCAAGTGCATCAAAGCATCACATTGAGCCAAGTGTGCATGGATTATTTCCCTTGACAGATTGATGCTCATGGGGGAGGAGTTAATGACTTGGCATTTTCACATCCCAATAAACAAACATGCATAGTGACGTGTGGAGATGATAAATTGATAAAGGTTTGGGCAGAGGATCAGCTCTTTCTTTACTAAATCTTTTGCTAGATCTTCTTAAGTTACTTGACATTTCAGAATATCGTAGGTGTGGGATTTGAATGGACGAAAACTTTACAACTTTGAAGGACATGAAGCGCCTGTGTATTCTATTTGTCCTCATCACAAAGAGAACATTCAGGTACATGTGTCTCACTTTTTTTTTTCTTTCTGTCATTGCATTTTTTAAGCTGCTCACTTGTGCATCTGGATCCTGCCTCCCATCCCAGTTCCTCCATTTCATTACTTTCCTTCCCTCCCTCAAACACAGTGAAAGTCATCTTCTAGCTGGTCTGATTTACATTTTATTGTTGTTTTCAGTTTCATTCCTTTTACAATGGTTATTTACATTCAGAGAGTTCCAAGATATTTTTCCTCATTACCTTTGTGGTGATTTCTGTTGCCAATTCAAATTCTTTCTTAAAATCCATCCCTTATTAAATTCAATGCTTTGTATTGTTTTTTTCCCCTCAACCAGGGATCAGTAAGTAATAGTTATTGTTAGCATTAACATGAACATTAGACATTTCCTTTGAAACATTGACATAGAGTATGACATTCTCTTGCTGATTAGTTTGATTTGATGTTTCTTAAATACTGACAAATGTAAATTGATCACTCATTGTCAACTCTGCAGTTCATATTCTCCACTGCTCTAGACGGGAAAATCAAGGCGTGGTTGTATGACAACATGGGATCTAGGGTTGACTATGATGCCCCAGGACAATGGTGCACTACAATGCTATATAGTGCTGATGGAAGTAGGTAAGATAACATGTCATAAGAATGAGACAAAAAAAGCCGAAAGCCGAGAGACTTATATAACCTACTTTATGATTCTTTTTATATGTTAAATATTTTTTAAACTCGGTAAACAACAAACTGCTTATAGTTGTTCATGAATATTCAGATTGTTTTCTTGTGGAACAAGCAAAGAAGGAGAATCTCATTTAGTGGAATGGAACGAAAGTGAAGGGGCAATAAAAAGGACATATATGGGCTTTAGAAAAAAATCAGCAGGTGTTGTGCAGTTCGATACCACACAGAATCATTTTCTGGCAGCTGGTGAAGATAACCAGATAAAGTTTTGGGACGTGGACAATGTCAACATGCTCACAAGCACAGATGCCGAGGGAGGACTTCCGGTAAGTTTAACCCAGTGGTTTTTTTTTTACAAAAAAAGGTAGACAATTGCTATCTCGATTTATATCAACACAGACCGAAGTACAAAGGTCTGGATTTATAGAAGATGAGGGGGAGAGGAAAAGGCTGTAGGCCAAATCAATAAAAAACAAAGAGAAAACCAAAAAAAGCATGCTACATGACCCCGAAAAAAACTGCCCAATAGAGGAGGGGTCTGTTGAGAGGTCAGTAAGGCCACTAGCCTTACTCCTCTATGCACAAAGCACCCCCGGTGAAGTCGATCCTCTTAGCCCCCATAGTGTGCCGACTTCAATCATCTTGGCCACTTTTAAAATTATTACTTCCTGATCTGGTGGAGTTTGATGTATTGGAATCTGTTTAGGGAGTTTGATGTATAATACATTGTTTACAATTAACTTATCATTTCAGAATCTTCCTCGTCTGCGGTTCAACAAGGAAGGAAATCTACTTGCTGTTACCACAGCAGACAATGGATTCAAGATACTTGCTAATGCCAGTGGTCTTAGATCACTAAGGGCTGCAGGACCTCGAACATTTGAAGCAATGAAAGGGCCGATAGAATCTTCCCCAATCAAGGTTCTATTTTCTAAAATAAATGAATGAATCACACATTGAATCACAACAAAAGATTATCATATTATATCAAACTTTGTTTTAATCCATGTTGTGCTCTATGTGCAGGGTTCTGGTGCTTCCATGATTGGAAACATCACTCCAGCCATTAATAGAGTGGATCGCTTGGACGGAAGCTCCCCTGCAAGGACTCCTGCTAGTCTTGTATGCAAGAAAGATTGATCCTAGTTTTTTCTTTCTGAATTCCGCATATATATTTACCACTAGTAGATGTGCAACAGCATCCTTCATATTAGAAGTAGAGTGCTTGATCTGTCTGATGTTACCTCAGCTCTGCTCTCAGCATATTGATCTCAATATTACTTCTTATCATCCCTTTTTCAGTCTTGAATTTTGACCATTCAACTTTGGCTTTTGCAGAATGGGGTTGAAACTTCTTCTAGAAGCATAGATAAGCCAAGGATCTTGGAAGATGTGGGTGATAAGACCAGCAAACCGTGGGAGTTGACTGAAATATTGGATCCTCTTCAATGCCGAGTGGCTACCCTGCCAGAAAGCACAGACCTGTCCAGCAAGGTAAATCAGCTTGTATCACAAATTTTGGAGATGAGTTGTTGCATTAACAACTTTAACCATTTAAATTGCATCCAGGTTGCAAGACTTCTCTACACAAACTCTGGTGTTGGATTGTTGGCCCTTGGGTCGAATGCTGTTCAAAAGCTGTGGAAGTGGAGTCGCAGTGAGCAGAATCCTAGCGGCAAGGTAATAGTTATTGGTTTTTTCTATTAAATATTGTTGGGTGCATATATAAATTTATATTGAGAAAAGGATATCTGAATCTTTTGAGGGCTAAAGGCCACTGCCAGTGTTGTCCCACAGCATTGGCAACCAAACAGTGGTCTTCTTATGACTAATGATGCCGCAGATAACAATCCTGAGGAGGCAGTTCCCTGCATAGCACTTTCAAAGAATGATTCTTATGTAATGTCTGCATGTGGAGGAAAGGTGTCATTGTTCAACATGATGACGTTCAAGGTAAAATGGAAACTGTTATGTTTCAGGTTTATCATCAAATTTGTTATACACGAGTATCTTTGAGCGGACATCCTAGTTCACTGTTCACAGGTAATGACGACATTTATGCCTCCTCCGCCAGCTTCAACATTCCTAGCATTTCATCCTCAAGATAACAATATTATAGCAATTGGAATGGAGGATTCAACTATCCACATCTACAATGTCAGGGTGGATGAGGTAATGTCAAGAATCTGAAATAGATGTTCATCAGACTTCGTAAAATCCTTTTCTATTTGGTGTCTGAATTGACAGATCCTTGCTCTTTACATATTTTAACAGGTTAAGACAAAGTTGAAAGGTCACCAGAAGCGCATAACTGGTTTGGCATTTTCCAACAACCTGAATATTCTTGTTTCTTCAGGTGCTGATGCACAGGCAAGTCATAGTTAATTGATTTTCCTCCGTCCATGCAGTTTTTATGATTTTTTTTTTTTTTAGCAATGGCATAGCTGTTCTGGACCATGTTCTTGTAATCTTTATTTTGGTAGTGATTTATAGCTTTCTCCTCACAACTGAGGGATGTCTGGCTCATCAAGAACACAACTGATTGGATGAGAAGTTCCTTTGTCATGAATGGAGGTATAATATGTGTAATCACAGAGTGAGGAGATTAAATGAATACAAAAAACTATGGCCTCGGACTGTGTTGAGGATGTTTTCAAAGGACTAGAAGTGGAGTTGTTTAAGGTATTATGTTGATCATGGAAGGATGGATGCTGAAAATCTTCACAATGTGGGTGGGTTTTCTTTATCAACAAAAGTTTGAATCATCATACTCTTGAAATACCTAACGAGGAAAACACTTCAAACTAGCATTACAAAGATGCGCAAAGTAAGAGATAGGGGACATTAAAGCTTGACCTAATTACGTAGTTAGGTATTGTTTTTCCTTTTGTAAGGGGTCTTGAAGATAGGATTATCTTCTTCTTCTTCTTCTTCTTCTCTTTTAGCTAGGATGTTGAGAGTAAAATTACAGACCTTGTATATATGATTTGCATGTAATTCTTGTGTGGCTGATCATTGATCAATTATGAATGAGCTTTGGGTGCTGTAAACTTCATATGTAATGTTATTGAAACAGATGGCCTTTGATCTCTTGGTAGGTTAAGCCATAGATTGTGTTAAGGAATCTATTGATGTGTCCTCTCAGTGGGACATCAATAGTTACTTTTTTTTCTTTCTTTTTTTACATTTTGATTAAAGCATGTTTCTTTTGCAGCTTTGCATATGGAACACTGACACATGGGAGAAGCGGAAGTCAATACCAATTCAACTGCCTGCTGGGAAGGCCCAATCAGGTGACACCCGAGTCCAGTTCCATGCTGACCAAATTCGCCTGTTGGTGTTTCATGAAACACAGCTGGCAATATATGATGCCTCCAAATATGAACGTCTTCGACAGGTAAATAAATAGTCTGTCGCATTTAATCTGCTCAGGAGAATTTTTTTTTTGGACGCATCTTGTTTATTTTTAACCATTGAATGATTTCTCATGAGCTTTCTCATTATGCCCTATGGTTCAGTGGGTTCCACAAGATGTCCTGTCTGCCCCCGTATCATATGCTGCGTACTCCTCCAATAGTCAGTTAATTTATGCCACATTTTGTGATGGAAATATTGGTGTGTTCGATGCTGATAGCTTGAGATTAAGATGCCGTATCGCTGCATCAGCGTACTTATCTCCCACAGTGCCCAACAGGTATGAGAAGATCAATATCAAGCATGAATTTGAATGCGTAGGAAAGATCATGTCAGATCATTCGCGTAGGAAAAATCACACACACTTTCAATCAATATATGTTACAAGATCTAGCTTTTCTCCATTTAGGAATTCTGACCCTATGTTACCTGCAGCAGTCAGCCTGTGTATCCTCTTGTTGTTGCGTCTCACCCGCACGAGCCAAATCAATTGGCTGTTGGGCTGAATGATGGGACTGTTAAAGTGATAGAACCCTCAGAGGCAGAAGGGAAGTGGGGAATGGCAGCGCCTGTCGATAATGGAGTACCAAATGGCAGGACAGCAGCATCATCTGTGACCAGCACCACAGCTGCGGAGCTGATTCAAAGATAATATGTATGTGTGTACTGCCCCTTTATTTAGCTGCTTAAATTATGTTGTGTACAATAAAGTTTTCTCCTTCCCCCCCCCCCCCTCCCCTTTTTAACCTATACATGTCTCTCAGAAAGCATCATAAAAGGAATAGTTAGGCTTAGATTAATGTCTGTAACCTGTTAAATGAGCATACTATTTGATTTGGGATTTAACATTCATCTTTGTAAATCTATTGAGGGGATGACTTGTAGTGGGACAAGGACACAAGGTTTCATGATTTTCTTGTTTTCTGCAGTTGCATTATTGCTTTATCGATCAATGCAGATAATACTTGCAAATCCAATATTCGTGTCAAGGATTACATTTTTTTGGTTCCTCCATCATTGGAATGAGAATACTCAATCTGATGATTGGGTTGGTTTTTACTTTTACATAAAGCGGAAAAGTTAATGCGTTTTCACACGGTTCTTAAAAAACATGTTTTATATTAAAAGGTTTTTTTTTATTTTTTAGTACAAAATATATATTTAAAAAAAAGAAGAAGCAAGAATCGAGTTTTATTAAACTATTTAATATGAAATCACACTTTTCAAAACATGATCGCTTTAAACATTTTTCAAATGTTAATGTTTGTTGTCTCTTGCTTCAAATAAATGATTCAACTTTGTGGGCGCCATGATGAGAAGTCCAATCTTGGATCATGTAATTTGTTAGGATGGTGGGGAAGTCTCCCACCTGATCCGTGTCCTCCCATTCACTGAAAGACCTTTCCATTTTCATTGACTGCTTCTACCACATGGGCTGTCTCCCATGACTTGGAAATTGGGCTTCTTGGCCCACCTTGGCGGTGGGCGTTTGTACTGCAAAACATTGGTTTCATTTGCACAGTTCATTTGTTTTGAATGCAAAAGTTACACATATATTAGAAATGTAATGTTTTTTTTAGAGATGAAATGGTCTCAAAACTCTGGTTTATTTGGGTGGATATGTAGATGTTTTTTCTTGGTTAGATTTTACTAGTCAAATCTTACGCATGATGTGCATGAAAATAATAATAATAATATTAATCAATCATATGATATAAAACAAATATTAATAAATATGTTAAAATATATTTTGTAAAAGTCAATTTGCATTATTTAGTTATAATTTTTTTATATTGTAACTACTCAATAAAAACATAAACTTATGACCCCTTCCTTGAGTAGGATAACCTTTAGCAACTTAACAAGAGGTTGTTTGGTTGGGGATGTTCTTTCGTGAGTGTTGTTCCAAGGTTTTTTTTTTTTTCAGTTTCAATTTCAGTCTCATACGCAACGATAGAAAATTAATGACGTATATACTTATATTATCGATGAATAGAAATGGGGTTGTACATATCCATTTCATTTTGATTTGTGATTTGGTTGTCTGCACATGAAATAAAGAACCAAAGATTGTCACGTATATTTGAACACCATAATTAGCACGCATAAAACTGGTTGAAATAATTTTTTTTTTTTTTTTGTTATTCAACAACCCAATAGGTGAGCTAATTTGCTTTAGGTAGCATTTGGAAATATGTTTGAAAAGTATGATTTTGAATAAAATGACTTAAATAAATTTTGATTTTTAAAAAACGTATTTTCAGCGCTTTTTAAAAAATAATTTTTTTACATTAAAAGTTGTAAGCCTGTTTTTTAAAATGCATTTAGTAACACGTTTACACTTTTAATTTTATTAAAAAGTAGAATCGCTTTATTAAGTGTTTTCAAACGCCCTTTTAGATTAAGAATATTCAATATTTTTTGTAGCTCCATACACTACGATAGTGTAACATATATTATGTTGTTATAGTGAATGAGATTAAATTTGTTTATTTATTATTTTAAAGAAAATAATATATTAATATATTTTAATATATACTTCATTTTATATAATATTACGAGTAAATTTATTTTTTTAAAAAAATCGGTGAGGGGTGAAAATGGGATTGGACATGTCACTTAATGTCAGGGTTGGAGGGTATACTAGGGTTACTTTTGTGAAATCTAGCCCATTCCGGCCAACCGCCCTTATTCACATGTAATAAACTAATAATCCTTGTAATGGTTTTAGCTTCTCTTAGGATGCCGAATATTGGTCAAATAGCACTGGAACAACACAAAAAAAATATGTTGTGGATGTAGAATGAGAATGAATACCATACAAATTATACAAGAGAAAATATTACATTCAATCTAATTTACAGTTTAAAATACAATTCACTTTTGTTTTCATTTTTTTAGATGCATACATCTCATCTAAATAAAATATGTATTTTCAGGATAGGTAAAAAAAAATTTCAATGAGATACATAATCAAATGGGATTGTATTATTGTAAGATAGATGGAGAATAATAACATTAGAGTTTGTTTTTTTCTTTTTGAAAAAATATAGATATGGTTACTTTCACTTATATTGAAGTAGGTTATAGGTTCAAAGGGGGATGAGAAGAAATGAAGAGAAAAAGATGTAAAATGAAGAAAATAAAAATCCCTAAGGAGGAGTCCAGAGAAAATCATTAAATGTGATATTTAACAATTCCTCAACCACCACCCTCAAAGATTTATAACGAGTCTCTTGCCTTGACGACGATATCTTGGCTCCGATCAGCTAAGGAGAGTGACACCATCCCCCAGGGAGAGATTAACATTAAAACTTTGTTACATTCGATCTTTTTTACAATCATAAATACAGTTTTATATATTTTATTATTATTCTTCACTCACAGTATCAAAATATACATCTCATTGAAAATTTTTAACATTTTTAATAAATAATGTCATGTATATTTAATTATTTATAAAAATATATATATATTTTAAATGATGTATATAATACGTTAATATTTTTTAAATAATTTTTTTCTTAATAAGATAAAAGAGATGTCCAAAAGAATAAAATAATCAATAAAAAAAAAAAAAAACATTTTTCAGCCCACAGAGGAGGAGTCAACAATTGAGTTCCAGCCCACAGACAGACAGCACATCGCGCCGTCAAAACGGAGGGCAAATGAGTCATTGAACTGACACACACCCCCATGTTCGGTCCTAATTCAGGGTTTGGCAATAAATATAACCATATTTATTAGAGAGAGAGAATATGTTAAGTTGTGTGGAGTGAGTGAGTCCAGGCTAGCAAACTCCATCGACCATGGCTTTGTCTCTGGGTCCCACATCCTGCCTGGCATCCACATGGCCTCCTCCTCCTCCTCCTCCTCTATTATTTATTTCACTCCCCCCCATGCAATTCCCACCTTCATTACCACCTTCCATTTCCTCCACCAAATGCGTCCATCTTTTATTTATCTATCTTTTATTCATCTCCTTTTTTTACTGTTGCTTCTAAAATTTTTGTTTTATTAGGCACGTGTTTCCGAATAGAAAAACCGCGGTTAAAAATTAAATATAGATTTCTATAAAAATAAAAAAAATTGTTTAAAGTATGAGTTTTTCAAAACACGTGAAAAAAACAGCTTCTTACAAAATCAGTTTTAGACACGGTTTTTATTTAAAATCAGTTTTATAATTGATTTCAAACATATCTAAGGGTGGTTTTTGAGAAAAAATAAAACAATTTTTAGTCATAAATGAACATGTTTTTGAAGAATAAAAGTTGTTCTTTTTTTAGTGAAATGATAATTTTTAAACAAGTTTTTAAAAATATCCTATGATTTTAATAGTGAAACAGGGTTGGTATTGAGATCATGTGACACAGATGGCGTTGGATGGACTTTTATTGTGATGGGGTCCTTGAATGTACACGTATTTTTATGATCACTATCATAAAAAGGCTTTTGAATGATTATTTGAGACTCCATAGTTTTTACATATTTTGAGTTCTTTCAAGGATATATATATAAATTATATGTTTTTTAATAAATTTTATGAAATTATAAAAATAAATAAAAATTACATGAGTAGTTCAACTATGTACATAAACCTCATATTTTCCTTGTATGAATGGACCCGATGAAGGACTAATTGAAAGGACACACACCTATAAACATTCCTTTGTTATTTCTTAATGAATACTGTTAGAGCATTTGCTTATTATTATTATTAATAATATTATATATAATCAGACCGCCCTGACATTGAAAATTTTGTTTGGAGGGGGGACCTTGATTTGCTAATCCCCATTTTGATTTCATGAACCCAAAGTTGGCTATCTTTTCTTTATTAATGCGTGGTTTCAGTTCTGTAAATCATTCTGTCTCTCAAAAAGATTTCCAACTTTGGGTCTTCTTTTTGTCTTTAATATTTGCTACCCTTTCTGTCTCTCCAGCTCGACCTCCTCCTCTTCTTATTCTTTCGGTTTGGTGTTTCTCCTCCTCTTTTTTATGAGAGCGATAGTTGCATTTTTTTGAAAGTGTTGGAGTAGTAGTTGGTGGTGGCTCCTCATGAAGAGGCTAGTAAGTACGTTTTCTCTCTCCTTTTGTTTTCATTGATGGTTTTGAGAGTTTTGGAAGATTGGGATTTCTTTTATGTTCATGTTGGTGCTTGCAAATTTGGTTCTTTTTTTTTTATTGTTGTTTGTTTTTAGTATTGCTGGATTAAAATAAAGTTTTTAAATTATGGGTCTTCATTGGGTAATTGGATTGGACCATATTTCATGCAAGTTTTGATTTTTCTTGTAGTTGTAAGTTTTAGGTTTTTTTTTTGGGATGATTTGGGTATGTTTTAATGTGTTTTTGTTATTTCACATGTTATAATCTTTGTAATGGTTTTAGTGTATGCATGGTTGATAAAGCATTCTTTTTTTCGATCTATTTTGTTTCATGGAGTTGTTCTGCTTGATATTTGGGAAGCCACTGATTGCAAAAAGTGCTATGTTTTGCTCTTTATTTGATCAGCTTAGGTTAGCATGTCTTTGATTTCTATAGTCCAGTGGAGCCAATTTGTGATTGATGTATGTCAATAATTATATTGAGAAGGATATGTCAACCACCTCGTCCTATCTTTTCAAAAAAAAATTTCCACCCACCAATGATCTTCAGTTTCTCTGTTTTTCATATGTGTCTTATAAATTTATATTTAATTAATACTTTCTGGATCAAGTCATGAATTCTTTGATTCTTGCTTAATTTGTTCAGGCAACATCTGTCTTTCAACATGAGGCAATATTTATAGAATTTCAACTTTGTATAATCTTGCACTCTCTAATTATTTATGAAGCTATGGAAAGATTATTTTTTCTGTGGATAGAACTCACCATTTGTATTGCATTTCAGGTAGTGTTGTTATTAGCTCTTTCAGTGATCTTCAATGTTACAAAAGGAGGAGGGAGAGAGGGTTGCTGCAATTACAAGAGGGGTTTGAACCCGAGACCTCACAGTGTTTCGATACTAGAATTCGGCGCGGTTGGGGATGGAAAGATTCTCAACACACTTGCCTTCCAAAATGCGATATTCTACCTTAAGTCGTTCGCTGACAAGGGTGGTGCCCAACTCTATGTTCCTCGGGGGAGGTGGCTCACCGGAAGCTTCAATCTTACAAGTCACCTCACACTCTTCTTGGACCGAGACGCCATCATCCTTGGATCTCAGGTATTAATTTATTATATGGTATATAACAATCATAGAGTAGAACCAACATTATGTCATGTATGGGAGTGAAATTGGATAACCTGTTCTTGTGATGACATGTGAATCATTATCCGGAAAAAAAAAGTTCAAAAGAAGATTGGTATTGTGATTTTTTAATATTTTTTTTAATGTATGGCACACTGAACCTGTTTCTTATATTGAATCTCTTATAGGAGTCATCGCAGTGGCCCGTTATTGAACCTTTACCATCATATGGTCGAGGGATTGACCTTTTCGATGGAAGGCATCGAAGCTTGATAAATGGGTACAATTTGACGGATGTAGTGATAACTGGTATGAAGCACTAAATGTGATTTAATCATGGTGGCATGACATATTGAGTAATTACTTACGATGGTACTTCATTAATGATTTTTTTTTTTTGTAGGTGAATATGGGACCATTGATGGGCAGGGTGCCATTTGGTGGGACTGGTTGAAGTCCCATTCCTTAAATGCTAGCCGTCCTCACCTTGTGGAGCTTACAAGTTCAACAGATGTTGTGATATCAAATTTAACTCTACTGAACTCCCCTGGCTGGAGCATTCATCCTGTTTATTCCAGGTATGCCTTTCTATTGTTTCTGGTTATCCAAATCCATGTATTATGGATTATGGGGGCTAGAAAACCATGCTCTTCAATATAAGTTCAAATGCGAATAAAAGAAATTGATATTGATTTTGGATACAATGCAGTGATGTGCAGATTCAGAACATAACGATTCGAGCACCGCCAGATTCTCCGTTCACAAATGGTGTTGTTCCAGGTTAGTAATGATCAACCCACTTGTTTCTTTATGTCTTCCTTGGGACATACATTTTGGCCCTTTATTTGTAGAGAATTAAGCATGCATGTTTTATTATGTTGTCCAACCTTCCCTTGCATCTCCTAATGAGTTTTATTGATCATACCTGAAATCATGTATGTGAACTCTATCACACCTGTAAATTTTAATGCCTCAAGACCATTCATTCAAAAAAATCGATATTAAAAAGTAAGGGGACTCATACAATGTTTGTTTAATGAATGTAATTTAAAGGTCATCAATATCATCACAAGACTAACATAAATAAAGCTTTGCCATCTATCTACTACAAGAGCCCTTAAATTTCACTTGCAAACAATTTGACAGACCAAACCAACCTGAAATTCATATAGCTTTAAGTGACTAGCCACCTGAAACCAATACAAATTAGACATACAGCGTTATAATCAATATTCTATTAGCCCAGTCAAAACCTTATGTAGTTTTTGTATGGTTGTTCTTTTTAGGCCCTCTTGGGACCAATTGTCAAATGGATGTAGCTTTTGGAAAATCAGTTATTATATAATCCATTCCAAATGGGTAAGTTTTGGTTTCAGATTTTGATTTTTATGTTTTCGACAAAACAACTTATCTGAAAAAGCTGATTGGTAGTATTTCTTCCAGAATCGATCATAGTAATCAATATAGAGCATAAGCTGTTTTTGAAAATCGGTTCCAAACGGGACCTTAGATCACTTAATTCTAGATTTTCATATATTGGATATGCTAATACCGCATACATCATTTCTTTACTTTCAGATTCATGCTCTGAAGTGTGTATCGAGGACTGCAATATCAGCGTTGGATGGGATGCAATCGCACTCAAAAGTGGTTGGGATGAATACGGGATTGCGTACGGGCAACCCACATCTTCCGTCCACATCAATGGAGTCTCCCTCCAAACTCACCTTGGCTCTGCCCTATCACTCGGCAGCGCCATGTCTGGTGGCATCTCTGACATTCACGCGGAACACATCCACATCCACGACTCCACCACCGCCATAGCCATCAAGACCACCAGCGGCAGAGGTGGTTACATAAAGAATATCATAATATCAGACATTCGAATGGAAAACGTCCACACTGCATTCTATTTCACTGGTCAATATGGGGGCCACCCAGATGACCATTTCGATCCAAATGCCTTTCCAGTCATTGAACAGATCACACTGAAAGATGTGGTTGGCACAAACATCACTTTCGCGGGAAACCTCTCTGGAATATCAGAATCTCCATTCACTTCCATCTGCCTCTCTGACATCTCCTTGTCAGTGGTTTCCAAGCCATCCGATTCATGGTTTTGTTCAAACGTGTTGGGGTCCTCTAAATCAGTATCCCCTGATCCATGCCCAGACCTCCAAAATTGGGATTCGAGTTCTTCATCCTGTTTTTCTCCCTTCCAAACATTTGGTGATTCTGAAGCCTTGTGAGAAACCAAAACTTTGTGGCCACTCCCTATTTTTTTCCAATAAGTTCCAACCATTTCAGATTCAGAGACGTTGGTGCAAAAAAGCCTACTATGAATACGAGGACAACGAAAATTTGCCTTACTGTACAGCTCCATTTCTTCATTCATGTGTGTAAGAAAAAATTTTGCTCATGGAGGGACCGCCGATGCATGATTGGTACAGCTGCACTTCTTGGTACCTATATTTTAATTCAATTTATGAATTTTGTTTTTCTTGTATATTTATTTGCATCCATTGTCAATTAGGTAAGGATATATTGAGATACATATTAATAAAAGGGTGATTGTTTTTTAAAAACTAAATTAGTCCTGTTTGGTAGTAGTTATGTTAAATGAACAGATTAGTTTATTCAAGTGATGATGGACATCGCACATCATCATCGATGCAAACTAGTTGCCTAATCTTTGGTATTCAGGTTATCAGATATTTAGTTTTTTTTATAGCTCCACCAACAATGTAACAACAGAATATTGTATTGATTGAATAATGTGGCCTGTATTGTCTGTACCTTTGTCCATGAAATGCATTTTGTTCTCAGAAGTAGTTGTCCATAGTGACAATGGAAGCAACATGTGAAGAGAGATTCTGCAATGAGTAGCATTTTTCAGAGCAGTAGAGTGTATAATCTGATCACCATTTAAAATTTAAATTACACATTAGTCAACTGCATGAGAAGTTCTATTAACAGCTTTTAAAGCTTCTGGTGATTGGATTCAAAAGGGTTTAAAAGTAACTGTGTTAAAAGGGATATCTGAGATTCAAAACAACTGTTTTGACTACTCTCAGTCCTGTCCATGTGACAATCTCTCCCTGTTTGAGTCTTGTCTTTAGGTTGACTATAAAAACTTACTGAGATCTTTTCCATACATCTTCCACTGAAAAAGAGATTTTCAGTTAAAACAGCTTTTGAAATTATAATTGTTTTGGATGCATATTTTGTTAGATGTTTGAAAATCTTTTTTTAGCAACTAAAAGTTGTTTTCCATCCTTCAAAAGTTCAGTTGAATTCAATGCAATAACAGAGTATATAATGATGTAGTGGAGTATGCTATGTTATTGTTAGGAAGAGAATATTTAATGAATCCTGATTACGCTTAAATCACGCAATTGTTGTTCAACTATTCCTAATTGCAAATTATGTAGTGAATGAGGAATAAAAAAGGGTCCTGATGGATGACATATGTTTGTATATATATCACGAGTGTGTGCTGCTTCCAGAGGCCATGATTGAAGCTGCCCGTTTGGATACAGAATATATAACTTATTCTTATATATACAGCTATTATGGTATAAATGAATATAAATAATGATAAAATGATTTTATATTTAATTATGTTTTAAATTATTGAAAAACATAATAATAAATCTTTTATTGTTTGGGTAAAACATGAATAAAGTGTGGATAAATATTTATAAAATGTGAAAATATGATGATAGTTGATTTGAGAAGTGATTTTATAAAACGTTGTTACAGTTGATTTGACAGTGGACTCACGTATACTTGAAGTGGAATAACCTAAAATAACTTTAATTTTAATTGTTAGTTGAAATCTATATACCATTTTATAACAGTTTATTCTGACAAAGATTATATCATAGTATTCCTTGTATCCCAATAATAAAAACACATTTTATTTTATTCTCATTTATTTTCTGAATTATTATGTATTCAAAACGGGGTAAGATCAAACAGAAAAAAAATGAAAATAAATTATATGTAGGACTTGATATGTGACTCATCCACTGTTACATGGAAGTGACACAAGTTAGAACATTATGACAATTTTAGCTATGAAGGGTGGCTAATTATAGGGAACCAAACCAAAAATCTTGACAGAGTGCACATGCCAGTGGGACCTGGAGACTTTCTGGTGCCCCTCCCCTTAGCTAGCATTGTTCAAACTCAAAAGAACAAGAAAAGATATGAAAAGACTTATCATTTGATATTTGCAGCCCCATTTGATATTTGAAACACATACCCCACTTAATAAAATGTATATACTCGATTGGGAGATCATCTCCAAGATACATGCGTGACTACAAATGAGATGAGTGTACTAGAAAACAAAACAAAACTCACATAAAAAGAAAAAAAGAAAAAAAGTACATTTGAGGGGAAACCTTTGGAGGAGTCATACATGTAAAGAGTCTGGATCTATTAAAAAACTGTACAGTTTATAAATTAAACTGTACACAATTGACTTTAAAGGATGTGTATTTCAATTAATTGACAATATATTTTGATTAATTAATAGTGTAATTTGATATTAATAATACTAATAGCATGAGACTTGACTGGATCCAAACTCATATATATTATCTTAAATACAAAAAATTAGTTATTATTAATAACTAAAAAAAATTAAAAAACAAAACAATTCAATATCATTCCTAAACATCACTCCCCTCTTCATGGATCCTCTTTCTCTAAATGGGTAGTAGGTCCAAACGCCGGCAGGTCATTCTCCGGCGGCGCCGCCTCCTCCTCCTCCTCCTCGTAGAAGTTGATGGGGCGGCACCGCCGCCCCATCAATATCCTCTTGGAGCAAAGACCCTCCTCCCCCACCCCCACCACCTCCTCCTCCTCCAACCCAATCAGGCGGCGGCGGCGGAGGTGGTTGTTCTCCGGGTGGTTCAAGATCTCTATCTCTATCCACTTTTCAGAGCTGGTCATGCGGATCTGCTCTTCGTCCATGCGCGGCGGGGCGTCTCCGACGAAGATGATGTTCTTGATCTCCCCTTCTTCGTCGGCGTCGGCTACTTGGGATGCTGGGTAGGAAGAGGAGGAGGAGGAGATGTGTCTCAATGACACCTTGGCCTTGTTGAAGAAGTCTATCATGGAGGAGGAGATCTTGTTTTTTGAGGTTTTGGAGAACACCATCTTTAAGAACTTGAATGTAGTGTGCATGGTGGTGGTGGTGGTGGTGGGGGTGGGGTGACTGGTTTTTTGGGTGGTGGTAGTGGTGGTGGGAGGAGTGGAAAGGGTGGACAAGGACCATGTTGATATTTCAGTGAAGTAATATGTTGAGGAGATCTTCATGGGGAGCCTATAGTCTCCCATTGTTACAATGGAAGGTTAGAGAGAGAGAGAGATGGTGGGTTGAAATGAAAAAAATTTGGAGATTGGGTTTATCAGTTTATGTTGGGATTTAAGGTTATCTATGATGACATTGGTTTGTGAAGGTATAACACAAATTGACACTAATAAGCTTGCACGAGAGATTTTGATGACGACAGGTGAGAAATATTAGGAGATTTGTTACTCAAAAAACTGGATCAATGTGAATTAAAGCTGATTTTTTTATTTTATTTTTTTTTTTACTTTTGATTTGTTGCAAGTCAACGTAAATCAGTGATTTAACTGTTGAGATTGCTGTTTTGATGGGTGCCACGTTTAATTCGTTTAACCTAAAAATTTTACACGTTATAACATTGGGTTAAAAACATCTACTTTCATGCAAACATGAATAATCTCATATAAGCTTTTATCAAAGTTTGACAGACCCACAAAAATCTAATTATTATCTTCAGATTAAAGAGGATTAAATTTTCATTTAAATTTGATAGGAACATTCTATCATCATATAAATAGTGTAAATATTACAATCCATGTAAACAATTATACAAATAAATTAATCCCCAAAAAAGATCAAATTATACATGTAAAATTTTTATATTTTTCATCTAAAAGAATAATTGTTTTAGGATTAACTAGGGTTGGTGGTGTCAGGTTAAACTTTATTGAATGCAGTGATGTATGTGGATTTTTGTGAGTTTTGAAGAACTCGCTCCAACTTTGACAATGAATTATATGGGATTACCCATGTTTACAGGAACATGAATGTCTTTAACTCTTATTTGAATTTATATTAGATGTAATCACATTTGCAATCTTTTTTTTATACGGTGGACGTTTTGATATTTTTCAGTATATAAAATATGTACCAAAGTATTATATTCTAATAGATTGAATAATTTTTTTTTGAAAATGATAATATCATTCAAACACTTTATCAAAAAAAAAAAAAAACACTTCATCAGAAAAAAAACACCTGAATTGCACGACTCTAAAAAAAGATTTGTATTGTTTCGTTGATTGTCACATGTCATGTGAAAATAAAAATGTGGGAGAGAGTGATCTTTGACCTTGTCCACAATTCATGATGGTTCTTCATCAAGCTTTTATCCATTCAAAAAGAAGATGGTATGATAACCAGATTCTAAGATATAACCCAAAATGACGTGTTCAAAGTTCAAAAATATGTCATCTGAATAGCAATGGTATAAGTAAGATCACAACTGAAAGGTATCAAGCATCTGATAGTATGTTTGATACTGTTTTTTCCTGTCCAAACAAAAATTGGGAGATGATGAAATTCAAGGATGCATTATACAAACACAGAGTTCCTGAGAGATATGTTTCAACAAATGGATATTTTTCTGAGATTTTATGAATCATGAAGGTGAAAATTCCAAGTTATATTGCTGCAATTATACAATTCCATATAGAATCAATGGTCAAAGTGACTTAACTTCTGCCAAAATCAGTTTCAAACTGATAATTCTGAAGGTCAACTATTGCGTTCGGATTGTAGTATTTGTGTTTTTTAATTGTGTTAAAAGCCAACTAAACAATTTTTATGAATAAACTAGTTAAGAGTAATATTCATGAAAAAGCTGATAAGGAAAAAACAGTTTCTAAAAATTGGTGTGTGCAGAAGGAACTGGAGAGATACAGCTCATAATGATATTCTGTTGAGGTGGATGAAGATTAACAGACTACTCAGAAAAATCCAAGAACAATCAATGATAACTATAATTTCAAGCAAAAAAACAAAAAATAATTATATGCCTGTCATGATACAGCATATACCTGGCTATGTACACTTGTTAAAAAGAGTCAAACTGCAGAAATGACAGCACAAACAACTACGCGTAGCAATGTCACCACTAATATAAGCAAGCCATCGAATATAGAATACTCATCAAGGTACCTTACTGATATTTAAAGAACAAAGTTAAGGTTAACATGATTTTTTGTTAATTTTTTTTTGCCAAGGTCAATCAAGATATTCTATTATGTAGCTGTTTTATTGGAAACCCAGTTAACATTTTCTTTATTTTTTTCTTTCATATTTTTTCCATTTATTTTTGTGGATTGTGGAGGGGGTAGATGGGTACCACCAAAACTTCATAAACTATAAGGGCACTATTACCAACAGTCCCGTTTGTAGCCCTGAGTGCAGTTCCATATATCTTCAATGAGGTATATACAAAATGTTTGTGAGATCAATAGAAGCCCAAGCCAAACAATAACCTGATACAAAATGCTTTACCACAGTGGCATGTAATACAAAAACCACGATGTTTTCTCACATACGTCCTCATGAGCCCAAAATATGATTATAACACTATGAGGAGCTGCTACCTGAATTACCTTGCCCATCTTTGCTCCTCAACTCCTAAGTGACCTATTCTTCCACTCCAAGATATACAAAAAGGGGGCCAGGTATCATTTCTCCACGCAAAGCCACATTCCCTCCATCAATCTTTTAGAGAGTTTGCATTCAACCTTTTCATGGCACTGACTATTACCCACATGTTACTGGACAAGATGAACATGAGAGAACAATTGCTACACTTCTCTTTTCTCATCATAAGAGTAAATTTTTTAAAAAAGAAACATCTACTAGCAAGGCATCACCCTACTGTTTTTAGATTTGACTCCAGCATTTTTTAATGCCCCAGCATAAGAGCTTCATTCTTTAAATTTTTCCTTTTCTTCTAATCCAATTAAGTGCAATGAATTCACAGAGTTTACCCAAAATAGCCAATTTTCTGCCCATATTCAGTTTTGTCCATCTTCTCTATTATTCTCAGCAAGGAGTATTTCCCAGGATTTTGAGAAGATGCAATACTTCCACCACCTCTTCATCCTAAAGTAGTCACCTAAGATCCTCTATTCCTATGTAATCCACTGCCAATATTTCAAATAAATTTCCCATCCTCGTGTAATTTAGAAAAATAAATATTATGGTTATTAACTCCCTGGGATTCATAGGTTGTAACATTTTATGAGAATGTCCTGTGTGCCAATCCAAGGCTCTAAAATAAGAATGCCAAGCACAAGAGCCATAGAGTAACAAGTTTAAGATCTTTAACATTGCCAAACAACCGTATCAAATCCTTCTAGAACAGTGTCACAGATAGATAAGAATATATTCTATCATGAAAACAAAGACCGACACTTGTTATTTTTGGGGATAACTGAGGGTTCAGTTTCATGAAGGCTTATTGTGTGCTTAGTTTGCATTGGCAGCTGCCCTACTGCTGGGGACCAAATCCTTCCAAAATAGTTTAACAGACCTGACAAATCTATAATAAGAGGTCAAGCTTTTCCCCTCCAAGTGGAGAATTTAATTCCTCTACATTATCATGTGTCCACAAAGATTAGCTTCAGGTGTTTCTGTAACCCCTGCAAAAGGCTCTCTCTCTTCTATTTATACAAGGGCGAAAGCCAACCTTCTCTTTCAAAAAAAAAAGGATTAGCTTCAGGCAAATGGGACAAATCATGCTATGGCATAACTGCACAAGAATATTTTCTTATCTGTGGCATATAGAATAAAATTGCAGCTTAGAATCCTATAAGCCTTATGGGGCAACAGTAAGTTCCTGCAGAGTGCAAAGAAAAAATGACTTTTTCTAGGTAGGTTTAACAAGGAAAGGAATTGATATTAGGTATGTTATCCTGAACAAATGACTGAATATTCAGGGCTAGAAGTTCAAGTGCATGACATCAAGAGACGAGCTGACAAAAACAAAATGCGACAAGTGGATAAATAGAAGTGTAAAAAGTGTGGTATAACAAGATGGAGCAGATGCATGGAAGACAAGTACAGGATGCAGAACATGATTGTTATCTGCCTTATCTATGTGAGGGATGCTCTCTGGATTGGAGGTATACAGAGCAAACGTGATGATGGTTAACATGGTTTCTTTTTGGAAGACAACTTGCAGCTCTGAGGCTAACTTGTTTCTTTTTTCCTAAATAAAAGTTGGATGGTTAGTGAACTACATCCATGACAATATAAGCTCTTCAGAAAATACATTACAAACCACTAGACACAGAAAATAAAGTTCTTACTAGGTTTAGGGTTCAACACCTGGAGTGCTTGAATGAGAAAATTTACATGGGCAAAAAAATCAGAAAAGCTATCTTGAGATCAAAACAAGGAAGAAATATGGCAAGAATTCTTCCCTCATTTGTCAGACAACCTGAGGGAGGAAAAGAACACTGGGAAAATAAAACCTTCTCACTGTGTTCCTACACAAATGCAATGGAATGGGCCAAACCATCTTACCACTTCCAGTTCTAGTTTTATTGAAGTTCAAGACAACCATACACCTACTAATTTGATGATATAGAATAGTGACCAGACTGTTGTTGGTTACTAATTTAAAAAAGGTTGGACCTGCATTGTCATTTATTATTCATGTTATTTCCAGTTAAGTTTGCGTCCTACCGTCATTATATGGGCAAAATGTAATTCCTTTTCAAAAAATTTTGTGACTGGATGGCATTCCTACTCAACAATTATAGAATAAATATTCAAGAATGTCTAATAAGCTGGAGTTTTAAATGCACTCAGTTTGAAATCTAGAGCAATATCAACAGGGAATCGAGCGAACATGCAATGGACATGAGAAGTCACGTGTGGAACAATACAAAACAATACAATGCAGCTTAAGCGATGAACTTAAATGACATGTCACAACTCCCAAACCAGATGACTCCAGACAACTTAAAGAAATAGTCACATGCAGAACATTTCATTGAAGTTGAGTATACTATGATTACTACAGATACGAAATAACAAAAAAATTAAAGGACAACATGAGAATTTAACTGAGGGCATTTCCTCAACCAGGAAAAATAGAAAACAGATTTGAAGATCAAGTGTATTCCAAGAAATCCAATTTATAATTCAAGCCAACTCAAGTATCCTACCAAACTCAACCAATAGAGCTAGAGTCATGCACAGCACAACCCATCAAAATTTTTGTATTTATAACATCAAAATGAAGAAGAAAACCAATGTAACTTAACATTAGATGGAACAAACACCATCTATCTAAACACCCGGTAAGCATTCTAATCCCATCATACAAAGCATGACAATTTGAACAAAGAGCAACACTATCCCATCTTAAAACATCAAACAATAAAAGAAAATGAACAAACCGAACATGGAAAAAAATAAAAAACCAGGAGTCAAAGAACATTACAGGTTCCCAATCCTGACAGTCTTGAAATCCGGGTGGAGCAGCCCAAGCTCATCCTTCACATCAAGTGGCCTATCGGTCTCATTCCTCACCCTCTTAACCTTCCTGCTCGCGAGCGACTTATGCGCGAACCCATACATCTGCAGTATCTGATCATCCCCAAAATTAAACGCCCGGTCCATCTGCTTAAAGCACCTCTCCACCGAGTAATCACCAAACTTCCCGCAAGGCTTGCACCCCACAAAATGCGTCACCAGAGGCCACCGGTGATCCCCGAGCCCCGGGTGGTAATTCTCGATCATCTCCTCGTATCGATCCACCAAAATCCCCCAATAACCGTGCAAGTAGTATGCGTTCTCAAGGTAAACCTTATCCCCCCACTTCCCCCTCTGCGTGGCGAGCAAGTACACCATCGCGGACTGATCGTCAGCCTCGAACACGGGCCGGTCCTTCAGCTCCCTCGTCAAGATCTTCCCGGCCTCGGTCCGGACCGTCCCCTTCGGGCCCATCGGTGCCCACGCGTCGAGGAGGTCGAGCGACCACTGGCAGTTCCGCAAGAGGAAGCTCCCCGTGTTGAGCCCGATCCAGTTCTTCTGATCGTAGACCATCTCGTCCCAGCCGTGCATCACCAAATTGTGGTTCTTGTACCTCTCCCAGGGAACCTCGAACGCCATGTCGGTGAACATGGCGTCGCTGTCCATCCACCATAGGAACTCGATCTCCGGATGGGAGAGGAGCAGCTTCCGGATGAGGGGGAGCTTGGCCCAGAACCCGGCCATCTCCGCGTCGAGGAGGGCGAGGTTGTAGAAGATCTCGATCGAGTGGAGGCGGCAGTAGTCGATCTTGTTCTTGATCGACTTCAGGAGGTAGTGGTCGCCGACGGGGTTCTCGCAGGGCTTCGGGGAGGATCCGGTGACGAGGAGGACGCGTGGCTTGGTCTCGGTGAGGAAGTTGGGGCGGTCGGGGTGGCGGGAGATCCAGGCGGACCTCTGGGCGTCCCAGTCGGAGATCTTGGGGCCGAGCGAGTAGGGTTTGGTCGGATCGGGAGGGGGATCGTCGTCGGTGTCGGATTGGGGGAGGGATTCGGTGAGGGATCGGTGGGGGTGGTGGTGGCGGAGGGAGGAGGAGAGGAGGTGGTGGCGGAGATCGTTGAAGTCTTGTTCGGGGGTTCCGAACTTGCCGGCGCCGATGGTGCCGCGGAGGACGAGGACGGTGAGGAGGAGGCACGCGAAGGTGACGGCGCCGCTCCGGATCGCCCGCTTCGCTTGCCGGATCCGACGGTGTCCGATGCACCGGCCGATCATGGTTTTGGTTTTCTTTGCCTCGTGAGAGAGTGAGAGAGAGAGAGATCGAGACAGATTTTGATTTATGGGTTAAGAAAGTAATGTGTTCGGATTTTTGGGGGGGCTTTGTGTTAATTTGTGTAATTATGCGTGATTTGGATTGGTGCGTATATACCCCTGATAAAGTTTTATTTTATCAAAATACCCCTGTTAAAAAATCAGAAGCGGCGAAAATACCGCTCAGAAATCTTAAGTTAATACACCCATATCCCTATAACAGCCATGAAGAACTTTTTATTAACCATTATACTATAAGTCTAAACAAAGGTACTGATGCACTACCTTGTACCCTGTTTGGATGGGGGAATAAAATGAAATATATGTGGATTAATGGAGATAAAGCAAAATAAAAAATGTGTTTGAATGAGTGGGTATAACATGGTATAGGTGTACCAAAATAAATTAATATAAAGTAGTATATGGATTCCAACCAATTTCTGTAATTAAAATTATTCTAGGTTATTCTACGTAAAGAATATGTGAATCCACTGTCAAATCAATTGTCATCACCTCTTATAAATCACATTTTAAATCAATCATAATTATTTTTTCACCTTTTATAAATCTTTATCCACTCTTTATTCACATTTTATCTAAACAACAAAATTTTTATTATTATGTTTTTCAACTAGAATAATTCAAAATACAATCAAACACAAAATTATTTTATTCTTATTTATATTAGAATAGTTATAAACATCATAATAACTTGATTCTATATCCAAACGGGGGCTTAAAATTTTTTAGGCGTATTTTTAGACTGTTGATTTTAATAGGGGTATTTTGATAAAATAAAATTTGAATAACGGTATACGTGTTTTGATTTAGAATTCCGGGGTTTGAATAACGGTATGCGTGTGACATACGGTTGTCGGGGAAGTGCTTTGAACGTGATTTTTTTTTTTTGGTTGGAATAGTTGACGATTGCGTTTGCGAAAAGGTCCAATGGAGAGTGTATTTTGTTAAGAAAGGTATTTAGTAGTCTCGGTAGTTAATGCGTCACATCAAGAAAATCATTGATTTGACGATATCCACTCCGAGATAACGATGCACGTTCGATGGATTTTGATGTTTTGTGTGGTTATGGCGTGTGTCGGTGGTCCTGAAACGTGAGACAACATGGAACTGAAACGGAACCATCAATTTGTCCTCTTAACAAATTGAATTAGATAAGAGTGCTGGTGCATTGACATAAAGTTTTTGCACTCTCTTCTTTAATAGGTAGACATTTTTATATTATTTTAATACAGTATATATATTTAAATATTAATTAATTTATTTTTTTAAATGATAATACTAATTAATTAATTTATATATGTATTTCAATTTTCATAACAATGTGTAGTATAGATGGTGGCTTGAGGAGGTACATGGAGGCCGAGGAGTTCGATATGATGTTGGTCCTTCTCCAAGAATTAGAAGGGCTCTCTGCAGTGGCTGGGGTGGCGGACAACTGTTTGGTGTCCTTCTTCAGGGTTGGATTCACCGTGAAGGACTATTATAGATGTTGGAGACGGTTTCGTAAACCCTTAATAAAACAAAAAACAAAAGAGGCGCCGTATATATGGTGCCTACAGTATTAAAAAAAAAAAATCAACGTTGACCAGTGCTACTTTTTATAAATAATGCTATTTTTGTTAATATTTATTTTCTTGGTGCTATATTTACTAATTATCCTATATTTATAGAGGATTTGATAGATTGTGCGTTTTGGTTATTTAAGCAAAATTTTGTGAGAACTGTAGGGTGACTTTTAGGATTGGTTTTTTTGAATCCTGATGGAGTATGTGTCAATCACAATGTTGGTTCAACTGATCAAGATACATTGATTCGAAAAGGAACATCATGATCGCAGAAAGAGTAGATTCTCTGGGTCTTGTAGGAATTTGTTTGTTAAATTTTGGAGATGTTTTTGAACCAAGCCTGACCTGAGCCTGGGGTTTGAGTTAAACCTTTCACCCACTCATTAATAATTATGGGGATACATGAGTGCGATAACAACTTATTCTCGTTTGGTATAAAAAAAAATAAGGTAAATTGCATACAATTGTATTAATTTTGAAATGACAATAAAAATATTTTATTTCATCTAAAAGTTATGATAATTAATAACATTTATTCCCATTTTTCATATAAATTTTAATAAATATAAATATAAATAAAATTGATAGATTTTTATTCTCTAAAATTAAAATAATTTATCTTTAAAATTTCAACCCTTCAGTCCAAACCTGTAGGTTGAGATCAGATTCAAAGTAAATACTGCGTATCACGGGTTGGTTTCAATGGACATTCCACCCGACCATACCCCCATCTTATGAAGCCGGGGTTGCGACGTTAAACAGTCTATTTTTGGCGCCAAAAAAATTCCCTTCCCGCCATCTCTCTCTCTCTCTCTCTCTCTCTCTCTCGTGAAAGCAAATCCGCCTTTCAGAGAGAGAGGCATCGTTCGCATCTTTCACGCATCGGCGTCGCCTCTTCTTCCCCTTCATCTCTTTCTCTATCTCTCTCTCCACATCCCCCCCTTGGCGGCATCAGTTCCTGATAAGTGAGGTTAGGGTTTTAGTTTTCTCTCTGATTCAGATTTTTTTTTTTTAGATCGTTTTGTTTCTATATACGTCCCATCTATTGTGGTTAAGTTTTATTTTCCAGATCTTTATTGTCTTTGTTTTTCTCAAAAAAAAAAATTTGCCCATAAAAAACTGATCCAAAGTCAAGTCGAAGTTCACTAAAGTATTGATTTTTTTTTTATCAATTATTTGTCCAGAATGAAATATTTTGTTGAATCCATTAGTTAAACAATGGTTTCCTTCGCAAACTACTATCTGTGGGTGACATGTAAAGAAAATTTGCTTTAGTTTAACCTCTTTTGCTTCTTTTGGATTTATGGGTCAGATTGAACTATGATGGAAGAAGAATCTTGTAAAGGAAGGGACGACATGCTGATCGATGGGCACGAACCCGTTCAGCAGCAAGTGAGCACTATCCCTAAAGGATTCAATCCTGACCATCTGAAAGTTTACTATGGTAAAACCCTTTGAAATTCAGCTTTTTGTCTTTCTTTTTTTAATTAATCCGTTTGATTTCACTTTTGGAATGTCTGTCTGGATTTGGGTATGACCCCCAAGTTTTTAAGATTTAATGATTGATAGATTTATTATGATTGATAGATTTATTTAAGTGAAGTGCTCTTTGCACTGAAACCCAACTATGCAACTGTATAACTTGTAATATTGTAATAACAACGGTGCCCGTGGGTTGAAACTACCTAATATCTTAGAATTGTTCCTGTTAGAGATAGTTCAAGGATCATGCCTTGCGGGTTGTGATTGCTTCAATCCGCTCAACCAATTTTCTGTTAGTTTCTGTTACTATAAAAATATGATATAGTTGCCTTTCTTCGTCTGAAGAACACTTTTTATTAAAGATCTCAAACCACCCATGATGATGTTTGACATTTTTTTACTTGGCAGGAAAACTCTTTCCACATGCTGATATCTTCAAATGGATGTCATACGGAAATGGTAGTTCACATTTCCTGAAGAATTTGTCTAATGCGTTTTTATTTGCTGGAGTTGTCATTTCTTTATTGCTTCCGCTCATATTGGCCTTTTCATCTGCAGATGGAAAGCATCCTGGCTGTGACCTATCTTACTTTGGCCGAAGAGAGTTCTCATTTACCTTGGAAAATGATATTTATCTTCGCTTCCAGTCATTCAATAGTGCAACTGAACTGGAGCATGCTATTAGAGAGAAGTGTCCATTCAAAATCGACATTGGGCCTGTGTACAGCGTAGATGTATGACTTCTTAAAAAATTCTTTGCCTCTTGGTAAATTCATTCCAAATTGTTTCCAAAGTATTTGTTTTTATCACTGTATTTCTCTTTGCTGTTTTTTTAATAATCTTACATCTTTAATTTTTTTACTTTTGTTAATTCCAGTGCACATATATTCCATATTCAGCCTTTGATGTGGTTGTTATTTTTTTATTTGCACTAAGTCTTTTTCTTAATTTATCCCCTTTTTCCAGCCAGCAAAAAGACATGCATATGCACAGGGTGGCGACAATGTATTTACCCCAATGGAAAGAGAACTTATATTTGATATTGTAAGCTCTTAAGAATATCCCTATGTGTTTAGATGCCAAAAATTACCAGATAACATGGTTGAAATGACTGACTTATGTGCACCTACCTACTTTCAGGATATGTCAGACTATGATGATGTTCGATATTGCTGTTCCGGAGCAGATGTTTGCTTAGACTGCTGGCCTTTAATGACGGTTGCTATCAAAGTGATGGATAGAGCTCTCAGAGGTTTCTTGACCTCATAACCTTCCATATAAACTGTGGACAGAATTAACTTTCATGAGTCATTGAGTATCAAATCTCTTTTTTAAGGGGCTGTCATTTATTTCTTTTGAATGGCTGTAGTCATCAATTACTATATTATGATACTGCATTTCTCTTGCAGATGATTTTGGTTTTGATCATATTCTATGGGTTTATAGTGGCCGGCGTGGTGTCCACTGCTGGGTTTGTGATAGGAGAGCTAGAAGGTCCCTTAACTAGTTTCCTAAGATTGGGTTTAATATTCACACATTGTATTGGGGTGGTTATAGATGCTGTTAATTGTCTTCAGGCTGACTAATGAACAGAGAGCAGCAGTTGCTGATTACTTCCGAGTTTATAAGGTGGTAAATCATATATTTTCAATTGGATGGAAAGGAAATAATGTTTATTTGTATCAGGCCACATCTGATAGATCTTATTGATGATATTTTCTTGTTTAGGGTAGTGAAAATAATGCAAAGAAGGTGTCACTAACAGGTCCAGTTCTTCATCCTTTTCTTGCGTAAGTCTCCATCTTCTTTACTTATACATTGACTACTGCAAAATATGTCCGTCAAATACTTCTTCAACCAGTTACTGTCTCTTTCTGCAGGAGATCTTATACGGAGGTTCTCGAGGTCTTTTTTGAAAAGAAGTTTCTCTGTGGTCAACAGCTGCTTTCTACCCAAGAAAAATATGAGAAAATCCTAGCTATCATTCCTGATGAATGTAAGAGGACCGGGAACTTACGTCATCAATATGACTAAACATGAAAATTTTTCGGTCTCCTTAAATTTTTTTTGCTGTTTGTTATGATCTCATATTGTATGCTTTACAGCTACCGCTGCTGAACTTCATGATAGATGGCAAGGAAACCGGCGGTCTTCTATTCCCAAAGGAGATCCCAACATTGTCAGGTGGGAGCAATTGAAGCATACGTTGCAGTCTGGAAAGCACAAGGTCCGTACTTGCAACCATTCCATATGTTGTTTGCAGTTAGAACCAAGCGTTTACTGACCATTTATTTTTTATAGGGACAAGGTCTTCGAAGATGTATTGAAGAAATTGTCTTCTCCTACACCTACCCACGGCTTGATATGGAGGTTTGGTGATTATTTTATTTCTTTGCATTCATAATCATATATTTATCAAAGATTATCTTTCCATTCATCTTCTTTTCTATGCAATGGGTTACTCAGGTTTCAAAGCACATGAATCATTTGCTAAAGGCACCATTCTGTGTACACCCAAAAACTGGTCAGTATAGGCTGTTGAACGATAGACACGTCATATGTTGGAGATTCTTAATTATGTAAATTTCTCATATTGTGATTGCGTTTACCAATATATTCATACTTGGAATTGCACAATAAAATTCTGATATGCTAATATTTTGGCTTTTTATCACATTTCAGGTCGTGTCTGTGTTCCTATTGATCCTGATCACTGTGAGGATTTTGATCCCACAGCTGTGCCAGCCCTTTCTGAGGTTAGTTCTCTAAAAACTGTTGAAACTTGAAATCGAGAAGCTTCTGGTTATTTTTTTATGTGTACATGAACTCTTGTTGTTTTCAGGAGTCTCTGATTTGTTTAGTGTTTTTGTCAGTCTTTTATGATGCATGCTAATGTATGTGATACTTTCCTTTATAGACATCTGTCTAATAGAGAATTTATGTGCAGCTTTTAGAAGAGCTTAACATGGGAGCTCCAAAATCAGATGTAGACAATGGTATGATGCCAAACTAATAAATTTGTTATCATTTGGCTAAAGTTAGCTCGAATTTTGAAGCCAAAATGTTCATGTTCTTTTAGGAGGACCCAAAACACATTGGGTTTGTGCATTGAGAATTCAGTAACAGTACAATAGCATGCGGATTCGCACTATGATTGCTGAACTAGAGATAATGATGTTTATTGATGTCCTTTATAATTATCCATTACATTTTCTTTGATGTCAGAATGGGAAAGAACTTGCTTGGTGAATCTTGCGGCCATTGTTTAGAGATATTGATTTATTGATGATCTTGATAACTATCGATTGCATTTTCTTTGATGGCAGAGTGGGAGGCAACATTGCTTGGTGAATCGATTAAATTTTTCAGATCGTCATTCTTGCAGCCACTGTTGAAATCTTGCAAGGTACAACATTTTACCATGTTGCTGCTTTCTTCTTTTGTCTTCAAAATTGTTAAATCTTGTTCTGGATCACCATCATCATCATCCCCCTAAGTTCTATTCTACACAATTCCTTAAAACTTAAATATGGTTTCTTTACTAAGCTCACCTGATGTTTGCTCCCATTGGCTTGTTATCACAGAGTTTTGTGATGCCTGCATCATGTGAAACACATTGCTATTCATTAATCACTGTAAGATTGAAAAGTAAAACATATGTTCCAAAAAATATAAAATGTCATGTGGATTAATATTCCAAGATGCACAGAACTATGCCTATTCTGGCTTTTTGTTATTGATTGATTGTCATCGCTGGTTGCATGAATACGGCTTTGTTATGGATTGACCCCTCTATTTTCCTACGTGATGTATCCTTCCACTGTGTAATCTGTGTGCTATAGGGGAATACATTGTCTTACTGTTTAAAGTATAATAGGATATACCCATTCAGTTTGGTCGTGTACGCCATTGTGAATGCCTGAAGAGCATAAATGAGTTGTATCAGCTCTGCTTGTTTAACTAAAATTTTGGTACAACCAAAGGGCAGGTTCAATATATTGTGTTGATTTTGAGTTTTGATGTGATTCAAATGATACATTTATTAAATAACCTGTGGTAAAAAAATTTATATCGAAAATAGCTGGTATTGGATTCCTCTATTTGACTTGTTTTTATGAATCACCTATTACCTGTTTCTTATATGAAACCTGATAATATATGATAATGGGTGTTGGTACACTTGATCACTGTCATTCCTACAGTCATTTCTGTAGTCCCCACCTTCCTCTAACCTAGTTCTTTTTCTTCTTTTTTGGCAAAAGTATGTAGTATGTACTTCATTAGACAAGTATAAACCTTCAAAAGATATTCACAACATGTTGGGGGGCTGCAAAAATAACTGTTAAGTGTCATTGACATTTTTTTTTTATGATAATGATTTAATTCATTGATGGATAAAGTGAATAACTTTATTCTTCAACGTTGTTGCATTTGCTACAGGAAGAGATAGAGAGTTCATATAATGCAAAACTTCAACCTGCGAAGAATTCCTTGACCTGGTAGAGCTGCATCCAAAGCATGCAGATAAGAACAGAACTGCAACATGGGTGTGCAATATACTAAATTGATACTCTCTTCCAGGTTGTATTCTAGTTATGGTTATTAGGTTTACATCCTAGATACAACTCAAGCCTGGCAGGTTCTCTTTAATATTTGTGGCATCAGATATTGTCATTCATCACATGATTAATTCTGTGCACTTAATGTCACTGGATGCTGAGGCTGTATTTATAAGATTTGATTTCATTCATGTGACAACTAACTAGTTCAGATTCTCAGTTTGCTAATATTGTCTGATGAAACTGAAATTTGTAGGACTTTGGTGGTTTTTAACTTTTGTCCCTACTCTGTAACCCTGGAGAGAAACAGCTTTCATAATGAGAAGAACCTCTGTAGATTTTTCAAATTCAGAGGTGGTCAATCCATATGCACATTTGGAACCAATTGGTTAAAATAGGTTTTAGTGAATTTGACTTCTCTCTAAACTTGAATTTAATGTGTATCAACATGTATGTTGGTAGCTCTATTATGGAACAAGGTTGGTTAGCCTTTGCTCCATTGAGAAGAGGGTTAACTCAACTAGTGTGCATGTAGTGAATCTTATGAGTGGATTAAGTAATCTTTGGCAAGGAGAGAAGGGAATACATAAGGAAAAAATGTTTGGAGAACAACTTATCCCTTTTGTCATAAAAATAATTAAGATAAAGTGGGGATAATTTTTTCGTTTTTAAAATGATGAAATGATGTTTTTTTTTTTTGTTCCATGTTGTTTGGATAGCATAAGTTATTTTGAGATTTATATCTATTATAGGAATAGTTGATTTTATTAATTAAATAAGTGATTTTTTTTTGTTGTGTTTTCAGTTATTTCCATTTAGAAACATAATAATAAAAGTCGGAATGTTTAGTTAATGAAAAATAAAATGTGAATAATATGTAAAAAGTTGATTTGATATGTAGGCTCTAATATGTAAGATGTGACGACAAGTGATTCGAAATGATAAAAAAAAAAATTATGGGATTCTCTTATGATTGAGGGAATAGGCTAATTCCATGGATAAAAAGTGATTACTATACCCTTTTATTATTTGTTTTTTCAACATTTAAATATCACCTTATTTCTCTCATTCAAACACTTTTTTTTTCTTCATATTCCATGCCTTTTCTTATTTATTATTATTCTCCTCTTATTACTCCGTTCAAACAGTTATAACCAACTTTGGATGAATGCACGGAGGAAGATTTTAGCCACAATAACTCCAGTAGTTACTTTTATAATTCCAATATGTTTTGAAATTAAGGTATATACTCTTCCAAAAGTTAAAACATATATTTGAATGAACATAATACATCAGGAATATTTGGTGATGGTAAAATACTAAAAAAAAAATATTCTAAAAGTTACAAATGCTCAAATCAATCACTTTTTAAAATTATACAAAAAAAAAATCTCATTTTAAAATTTTAGAAATATTTATTTTTGTAATTAAATATTTAATTATAAAAATATATATTTTTGTTATTCCACACTAAAAACCTATTTTTTCTCTTCACATGACCTAAACCAAACCCTTTCTCCCTACTGGCTAAAAAAATCCTAAAACTCTACCGGTTTGATTCTTTAAATTGTGACAATGGAGGCCGATCACATTGAGGTAATGCTAGAATTATTCATAATATTTATCTAAATATCTCTTTATTTTTTTTGTTAGTCTTGATGTTGGAGGAGTTTTTTTTTTTTTTTTTTATCGTTTGTCGTGACATATCTATATCTCTATAATGATATATCTTTTCATTTTTTTATAAACTGATCTGCATCATTGTTTATCCTTTTATTTAATCATATATATAATTTTATTTATATACCATGGACCCATATAGTTTTGGGGAATTGAAACTTAATTTTCTATTTTTTTTTCATAATACAATAATGAGATGTACCACACATACATGAGATGTATTTTTTCACATATTTTTTTATGGTGTAATTGACACATATCAATTTTTAAAGAAGCATCAATATTTATGGGAGTATATCATCAAAAACTTAAATTTATATTGTCACGCTATCTCAAATTTTAATTTTAGCATTCGTGTCATTAAGTGAATATGAAAATGTATAAAATACTTTAACAAAGTTAAGAGGTGTGAAATATTTTAATAAGGGTTAAAGACATTTTAAGTATTTAATTACATAATGATATGTTAACCTTTTTAATTTTTAAAATGGTAAAGACTTTTTTATATATAATTTTTAAAAAGGGCGTATTTGAGTATTTTTAACTTTTAAGAGATTTTATTTTAATATTTTTTTCTATGACAACATGAAATAGAGTGCATCAGCATCCATAATAAAACATAGCGTTCACGGTCTCAAGCATCTACTAGATGGATGGCTCTATTTATGCTCCTCTAATATATAAGTAAACTCCTTTTATACATGGCCCCTCATTTTTTGGTTAAGTAATGCAGAAGTCCCCTGTATTTAAACCCTAATAATTTTTTTTTTATAGAGCTTAGTTATATCTCTCTTGAAAAATATTTAATTATATGATATGGTTGGGTGCACTTATTAAAGAAGGTTAATAAAAGATTTTTTTAAAAAAATTAGTAGACTTAATAACAAGATTAAATATATTAAATGAATATCAAATATGGTTGGGCGTACTTATTAAATATATTAAAATGAATATTTAATAACAAGATTAAGGGCACAAATAAAGCCACCCCTACTAGATTTGGATCGCCAATCAATCTCGTCGGATCAATGAGGAACCAACGGCTATGATTCGAACAACTTGTAACAACGTTAAAAAAGGCATTACTAGAAAATCAATCCAGTTTCAGAGGGTACTTTCGGTAGAAAAAAGAAAATCTCTTCCCAAAACAGAAAGGTTTTGCTAGGGTTTATGCGCAACGAAGAGAAGCCCCACCTCTTTAAACCCTAATAAAAAAAAATCTTCTCCCTTGTCTCCCACAGTGGTTGTTAAAGACGTTCAAAGGTCCTCCGACGGCCTCCGCTGCAGGAAACCCCGCACACCCGGCAATCGCGCGGTCTCCTCTCGTAAAGCCGCCTCGTCTTCATCTGGCAAGTAAGTAAGCCCACGTCGTCAATGCTGGAAGGGTTTCTTTGATTGGTTCCTTGGTTTTGTTGGACTTAATTTATGCTCAGTCTCACCATTTCATTATATTCATTTTGACTCTATGTTTGTGTAAATGGTGGAAGTGTGTCTTTCTATCAATTTTTTCCATGATCATATTTCGAATTTCTGTTATTCAATTTATATGGCTCTGGTGCTGCCGGTTTTAAGTCGAGAAGACATAAAAAGAAGTGCTGGTAGCAAGTTCAACCTTGTTTCAAAAAAAAAAAAAAAAAAGAAAGAAGAAGACAAAAAGAAAAAAAAACAATTTAGTGAGTGAGATTTGGAGCATTTGTCCATGTTGATTGATTTGATAATGAATAGCCTAGAGTCTATTTTTTGATATAATCTTGAAAAACAGAGCTTATTATTCATTGCTTATTATCTGAAGGTAACGACACTTCAATCGTCGACATTTAAAGAATATTTCAACAGTTGAATGGTTGATATGCCTAGGATTTGTATCGCTATTAATGGGATAAATACCAGATCTGTGCATACGTCGATGTGTGCACCGTCGAAAGTGATCATAGTTTGTGATGTCAACCATAGTAACAAATACCGACAGCCCTAATTAACATATTCTAATAGAAAATATCAAGTGAAAATATAAAAACAATATGAGAATCCATTGTTCATGTACAAATTCATACAAAACCCTAAACCCTGATAATAACTTACAAATCTAAACCACCCCGAAGAGAAACCTTTGAGCGAGTGAGTGAATGAACGAGAGAGAGGTCCATCTCTGTTTGTTTATGTCGATCGAACTGATTTGTGGGTCTCTCAAGGTTTCTAAAATGGCGAATTTTGTTTGTTTTTAACTGTTTTAGGAATGATGAGCACCGCCAATATAAGGGACATTTTGACATCATTCAGTCCCAATCTGGACTTCTTCGCCATTACTTCCGGTGATGGTCGAATCAAGGTATCGATTCGCTTCGTATTCTGTAAACCTTGTTTTTGTTCTTAAAACGATGGTTATTCAAATTTTTTTCCTTCTCAGATTTGGGACACTTTAAAGGGTCAGATACAGACAGAGTTCACAAACATCACCGCATCCGATGACACCGGGTTGTTCTCCGGCACGACGAGAGGCCATCTCTCGCTCGATTATACGTGCATGAAGTGGGTTCAGTCGGATGCTAAGGTTAACGCTGCGTCAGCGGGATTGATGCTTTTTTTATGTGGACTTCTAAAGGTGTGTTGTTTTTTTTAGTTTTGATTGGTTTTTGAATTGATGTTTTGCAGAAGAAGAGGAAGCTTGGGCATTCGTTGCTGGTGTTGGGGACAGGGTCTGGCGACGTCTTGGCCTTTGATGTCTCCGCGGGTCAGTTGAGATGGAAAGTCAGTGACTGCCATCCTGGGTTAGTCTTTCTTTTCTTTATGGAAAAAATGAACATTTTTGGACCATCTTTTCTTATAGAATAACTTTTATGGTCTTTTAAGTGATTTTGTTTAACTGGGTTTTCTAAGTATGGATGGTGTTTCGCCTGGTTACACAATAAAATCTTTTTGTGCATTTGATGACTTGCAGGGGTGTCACTGCTGCTTGCTCCCCTAGAAATGGTTTGTGCATCTATACAGCAGGGGCTGATGGTATGGTTTGCCAGATTGAGTCCGCCACAGGAAATGTTATGCGGAGGCATAAATCATCGACGAAGGCTATATCTGCATTGTCTGTATCTGCTGGTACTAATGTTTTCTTTTTAAGATTTTCAATATCTATCTATATCTAAAATGAGGATTATTAGAATGGGATAGCTTGTCTGAATTCATTTCCTATAGAGTGTTTCTTATTTGGAATATGTACAAATGACCTTGCAGTATATTCCTTAGATATGCTAGCTTGTATTTAGGCAGGGACGTTATTTGCGGTTGCTGCCATCTCCTTTTTTTTACTCAAATTTCAATTTATTTTTTTCCCAATGTTTATGGTTGTCGTACCTTTTTTTAAATCTTTTAAGGATCATTTATTTGATTGTACAAGGTGCTATATCATACTAAATTGAGGTATAGTCAATTATGTGAACCTCTCTTTATTCCAACAAGAATTATATACCCTGATAATATTGAGATTTGATGGACCATTCTCACTCTCTCTCCTGGAATGGTAAATGTGAATCATGTTGATTTTATGCACTTAATTTTGTTGACAGATGGGAAGATATTAGCTGCAGCTTCTGCGCAACTGAGGATTTTTAATTGCGTGGATAACAAGAAGTTACAGAAGTTTACTGGGCATCCCGTGAGTAAAAAACTAAAAAATAAGCATCTTCTTTGCTTATGCTTTTGGTCATATACGGGACACTTCATATTTTTTCCCTTCACATCAACTAAACTATGCATGCTAGTTCTTAATAGGTGGCTGTCCGTTGTTTGATTTTTACTGAAGATGTGAAGTATGCTCTTTCTTCTGCTGCTGGAGAGAAAAATATTGCTATTTGGAGGATAGATGGTGTCAAAAAGCAATCTTCCTGCTGTGTTCTGTCGATGGAGCATCCTGCTGTTTTTCTGGATAGTAAAGGTTCAGATGACACAGGTGTATATGTTTTGGCCATTTCAGAAATTGGTCTTTGTTATCTTTGGTATGGGAAAAATATCAAGGAATTGCGTAATTGTAAACCTACAAAAATTTCATTGTCGATTGAGTCCTCCCGTATGTATAACTCTGGTCCTGCATCTTCCATACTTGCTGCAAAATTTCAAGGGGTTGAAAAACCTGCTTCAGCTTTGGTGCTTGTTGCTCATGGGTTTGTAGTAAAGCCATCTTTTGATAGATGCTCAGTACAATATGGTGTAGACATAAGATTGAATAGCTCTCAGAATGGGGTTCTTTTGCCAACAAGTCAGTCATATGATTCTATCAAAGGCCAAAAGGTGCAAAAGAGAGGTATGCCTGCCATATACAATTTCATTCTAGTCATTGAATGTTAAACAATGATACCATTACATTAGAAATATGAGCATATTTTAACATATGACAAGCAGTCGAAAGAGGTAAACTACAAGTATTGTTAAATGTAGTGTTCAGTCATGTTTATTTATTTATGTATTTCTCATTGTTAGAATTTCAACTATCCCAAGTTTCAAATATTTTTCTTAATCAATTGATTACTGTTTGTTGACTGAACAGTGACAGCTCTAGATCGTGCAAATGCGGAAGATGCTTTACTGCCTCCAATGCTTCATGATTTCCATGACAAGAAAAGAAAGCATGATCATCGTTTAACCAGAGACGATAAAGAAATGATGTCCAATCCTGAAAAAGAAACTCAACCTATGGATCTTGAAGGTAGGAACAACCTTTTTCCCATTTAAATGTAGGTCTATCAGAACACATATCTTTCTTCTTTTTTTAGTTGTTTAAAATTCATTTTGGAAACTTTTATGCTTATGTGGTTCTTTATATGAACATTGATATAATTTCAGGGTAGTTATCACTTAATTGCTTGTTTCTCAAATTATCGTTCATATCGTGTTTCTTAAAACCATATCAGAAACTGTAAAAAAGTTGGGAGGATGGCTCAAATGAAACTATTTTCAAGTTTCTACAAACCCCCACAGGAGGGGTACAATGAGGCCTGATCTTAAAATTTAATAAGAAGGCATCTTCTAAATATAATCTAAGGCAAACGGAAAATCCCACCATGCAAAAGAAGTAAGCACATTCCCTCTGATGCTTGGGGAGGATGGATCAACGATATGCTTCTCCATGCCTCCTGGCTGTTCAAAAGCCTGTTCCATATGTTCTCTACATAACACTGTCCTCATCTTTCTTCCGGAAAAAAAACTGCTTTTCTTGGGTTATCCTTTTGTTTCTAAATAACTACAAATTCAGCTTAGGGCATGTGGTAGAAGCTGATTGAATTTTCCTTTTGCAGTTTTATCTCTCTTTAGTTAAATCTTAAGTTTTATAGATAAATTTGGTATTTTGAGCTGTTGGAGAAAGTGTAAATAATGCAAAAAAAATGCAAGACAATCAAATTTTTGTGGTTCTAGCATTTCGAACAGATTCTAGTTAATGGGAATTATGCATGTATTAGTTACTGTGGAGGACGAAGATTTTTTTTTTTGATGAAGTGTGATGATCTGTATTATAAGTTTTGAAGTTACCTGGGAACTTGACTTGCAGTGACAAATATTCTTTTCTCATTCCAGATAAAATTTCCGTTGAGCCATTAAATTATGAAAAAAAATAATGGTTGTGACTTCTACTAGTTCCAGTTAAATTGAATTATATCGCTTGTTAATGGATCTCATCATGTTACTTTTAGTAAGAAACATGGATTCTCATAATCCAAAACTCCAACCAATGATATTATCGGAAATCTAATAATCAAATATAATGAACGTAATTCATACGTTCGTTCATTACCTGATTACTTTGTCATGTGAATTTCATGTTATGGAAATTCAATTGTGTTTGGGCATCGGAAATGTGTCAATTTTTTAGGTTCTCTTTACTTAGGCATGACTTTCTATTATTGTAAATGTTTAAACTATGCATTTTGGCAGGTTATCTTATATATACTCTAATGTGATGCAGGACGTTTGATTGTTAATAGGTTGAAATGTCTCTTTTCTCTTTCAAATTTTGTTTTGTTTTGTATTACATTTTTGAGTTTCACTTCTGAAACTGAAATTCCAGCCTTCCTATCGCAGTATAGCTTGGATTAATGTTGAAGTACTATTAACAGTTATGATATAGTTGCATTGATCATGTAAAGAATGTGGCGTCAATTAATATTGCCACTTCTGTGGTTTAGTTTTTAGGATGGCCAACTGGTTCAATGCGTCAGACTCAAGGTCTGGTCTTTGATGGGGGTGTGGGTCCAAATTCACTTCTGATGTAACTATATCTTTCAGTCCCAATGATTTGGTTTCTTATTGTTTGATTCCAAGCTGTCACGTTGTGGTTTTTGTTTATTATTGTTTTAATTTTATATTTATTTTTTGAAGAAAGGTAAGAGCAGTCTTCTCAATAAAGTTGCCCCGTGAATGAGAAAAACCTGAGACAAGGGATCTCCGAAAGGAAAAAAGGAGAAAAATCAATCAATCAAGCAACGAAGAAAAACGAAATACCCCTACCATACATGGATAACCATGCAGCCACAAAAAACAAACCAATAACTTGCGATCACAACTCCAACCGATTCGTGCCCCTAATTGAAGATTGCGTATTTCCAAGAAGCACCTTCATCCAAGATTTAAGGAGAGATTCAATGGCTACCCAAGTGTTCTCGACATAGATTTTTTTCCTTTGAAAGAAATATTTCTTTGAAAGATACAGGGGGAGGATTTTCCTTCTATTAAGGCGGAAGTAATCTTGGATGGATGGTTCCACCATCTGGGATCCTGGTCACCATGGGTGTTGCACAAAATATTACTTTTCAAAAATTAATATTTCCACCTAACCTTGTTAAATATGTTCTGAAAATAAGTTCTTCTCTTGTAGTTGTGGACTAGTATGTTAATCTTTTTATTTTTGTTCTGGTGGCTGGCATTCGCTTGGTACAAAACAGATGATGTTAAGTTCCTCATCAGTTGTATTTGTTTCAGGATTTGTTGTTACACATTACATTTTATAAAACTTTCCTTAAAGTTTGATTATATTAATACTAAATAGTAAGTTATTCTTTCTTCAATAGTTTATCCCATGCACTATTGGAAAATTGCTCTCTAGCAGTCATTTGACTAGGTTTGTATTTAATTTGTATTGATTCATTGATCGATGTTTGCTTTATTTTCGTTGTATGAAATTATTCCATGTGCATATTTTTCATGTTAAATCTCATTTGCAGTTGACTGGGGAAATATGGAAGAGGGTGGCATAGTTCTGGAGGATAGGCTGAGGTCAGCTGGGATCCTTGGTGATCTCTGTGGGGAACATGATCCTACCATGCCTGTTGATAACATCACTGATGACACTATGTTAAAAAATGCAGAATTGTTGGTTAAAGCTAACATGCCAGAGAAGAAGGTATTCTTCCAATACTACTTAACCATTAGTTGCAATTGGCGGGAGGGCTCTACAGCTTTTTAGTCCCGCCCACCGAGAATGCTTTTACCTTTTCTTAATAAGTATGTTTGCAGGACAACTAATTGTACTAAAATTTGTCCTACAGATAAGAGAAAAGGTTTTGTCTATGAGCCATAGCGATGCTTACAAGTTTCTGGAAGTCTTGGTGGCTTTGTGGGAGAGAAGGTTTGTGTATTCTCTGTCTTGTATCCTTATATATTGTGACAAAATCTACTTCAGTGTTCTGGAGCAGCACAACACACAACATGCCATGATCATGATAATTGCCTTTTTAGACCTGTCATTCAGCCTGAAATCATATTATTTCCATGTCTAGGCACAAATCTTTTGTAACAGAAAAATGTTAGCCTCCAAGCAAAAACATGCGCACTTTCAGTAAGAGAGCACCGCATTTCAGTTTTCTGCTACAGTTCATTTTTTTTAGTATCCTTCTACTTGTACCATAATCTATGAAGCACGGACACGGGACACGGCGACACGGCAATTTTTGAAATAATAGGACTCGGGTACGGCTAGGACACGACAACAAATAAATTAATATAATAAATAAATATGTATCATAATTTTATATAAACAAACACATTTCATTTAATAGACCATTTATAACCAATTGTATAAACTAATAAATCACTGTTTTTATAAATTTGTTTGTTTTAAATAATAAACCATTGTTTTTATAAATCACTATTTTAAACCAATAAACTACTGTTTTTATAAATCACTGTTTTAAATCAATAAACCACTGTTTTTATAAATCACTGTTTTAAATAATAAATCATTGTTTTTATAAATCACTGTTTTAAACTATAAACCACTGTTTTAAACTAATAAATCATTATATTTTTTTAACCTTAAGAAAGAGATTTTATTTAAATGAGTTGCTCTAAGATGTTTTAAATGGGTTGAATACTTATGGGCTATGTTTGAACCTTCCCTTTCTTTTTCTTTTTTACTTTTGGGCTGAAACTGATTGGGCCGTGTCCTGGGCCATGTCCTAGCCGTGTCCAAGACAAAATGAAGGCAAACATAGCTGGAGCCGTGTTCGACATGTGTCCGTGCCGTGTCCGACATGGGTACGGGGCCTCCGGGGAAGTGTCCGTGCTTTGTAGACCATAATTTTCAACAAACTACAGATAAGATTGGTGCTTTCCTTTTGATGATTAATAAAGGCTCCACAATGGCGGAACTTTCCTTTTTCTCTACTTACAATTTAGAATCCTAGATTTTTACCATTTAGCTTGTCAGGCACTGTTACTTTGAGAAATATGCAGATGCAGTATAATAAAAATCACATAATTCTACTTCAATGTGAAGGATTAATCTTTCTATCATGCCTAACAGAGTTCACAGAGTTATTATATACTAATAGATCTATTCAACATCTATTCTTTTGGTTTGAATGCACGGGCACATGCTGTGATTTTGTATCAGCCAACTTTCGTTTCTCCATATTATGTTCAGAATTGTTGTAATTTGTCCTCAACAGGTCAGCCAGTGGAGTTTATGTACTTCCCTGGATACATCGTATATTGGTGAATCATGGTTCCTCTTTTCCCCAGGAGTCCTCTACCCAAACGATCGATAAATTATACAAGGTACACTTTGTAACCATGATTGTTTTTAGTTGTGAATGCTAAATGATCAATTTATCTTGAGTTGAGTGTTTACTGGTTCTCTTTGCGTATGAACTTTCTTTCTTCTAGTTTGCTTGGGTGATATACCAGAATCTTCCGTTTAGGTGGTTACAAGATATGCTACAGCTAGGTAACATTGAAGAGTGATATATCTGATTTTAGGTGTTAGGATAGTCAAGTTGTTATTTCCAAATAGTTACATGCACAAAAGGACACTGAAACAATAACTTCTCAAGAAGTTATCTTTATATCTTTGTTGTTTCATTTTTCACTGCCTGTAGTCATTCATTTCTTTGCATTAGCATGCCAGGAAAAGGTGAGAACAATTCTGCATTTACAAAAACAATAAAAAGCATGAAATGAATTAGTGATATAGTTTTCAGCAATGGATTTGAAAGCCTGAAATGACCAATGTTTAAAATATCGATATTTTCGATATATCGAAATACCCCCAAAACGATGTATCGATTGATATATCGATTTGGTTATTTATTTATTTTTTATTTTGCCAAAAAATGAGGAAAATGAAAAAACTAACAGATAAAATAAGAAAAAAATGTGCAAAAAAAACAGAAAAATGAAGAACAATATGTCAAATTAATTTTTGGGGCATTTAGGAGGGTTTTGGTAGAATTTGTTTGTTAAATGTAAGTAGTAGAAAGTGTGTAGAAGAGATTGAGTAATACAGAAGAATATTGTTGTTGTTGTGATGAAAATGAAGGTTTGGAGAGGTATTTATAGGATAGGGAAAGTGAAGGGTTAAAATTCAAAAATAAAATAAAAATGGGGAGAGGGTTTTTAAAATTTTTTATCTGTAGGTTTATAGATATATCGCCGATATATCGAAAATATATCGAAAATTTATCGATGACATCAGCATGGCGTCATTGCATATTCGTGATAATCTGGCGAAGTGATTCGATTTTAGCGTTTTACTCGCCAAAATCGATATATCGATCGATATTTTAAACAGAGGAAATGACCCTGTACTGGAAAGCATGTGTGCCCCTCTGTACTTTAGTTTCCAATGTCAATACTAAATTAGTAAAGGCTCCATGATCCTAAAACATTTGTTTAATTACATCAGATTATCATGGTTGCACCTTTTTTTAAAAAAAACTAATGGCATTACATGTTCTTTCAAAAGTTACAATTTTAAAGTTACACCTCAAAAGTTACACTGCTCTGTGGATCTAGTACAGGTTCGAGCTTGCCGGCCCACTTATTGACAATGTTGCTTTCATTTTCATTCTCAGTAAGCACCTTAAACAATTAGTATGCATGATGTTGTGCTGTGTTCAAGCACAGAGGAACTCAAAATGATTTAGCGAAATGTGGAATTTCTCAAGACCATGAATACGAGCAATGGCGTCGCCTACTTGAAGTACTGTGTAGCGTTGAAGTAATAACAACTAACTAAATTGGGAGCTGACCAGCTTCACCAATACAAAATACACAATAAGTCAATAAAAATTTCAAAATTGGATGAAAATGGAGAAATTTGAAATCAAAGCGATTTCAAATCACAGATTTTATGGAGAAAATTGAAAAAAATTCTAATGGGTATTCTTGGCAACTTCCATGTACAAATTCCTCACCGAATCCTTTTAAATTTGAATCTAAGTCAAATTCTTGACTCAATTCAAAATTTGGATTTTGAAGTTGATTTAGATTCACTTGTGGACTGGACCATCTGGATTGGTGAAGGCCATTTATTGAGGCATCCCTGTTTGCACCATCTCATTTCACTCAGCAATTTTTGTGTAGTCCTATGGCTTTTTCTGTACCTTTTTTCCATTCAGAACTAACACTAAGAAAAGGCTGCATCTTCTTGTTTACACAACAATTTTCTTGGATGCAGATTGCGAAATTTAAATGTGTTTCTGTTCAACCCCTGTTGCAATTATCTGGTTGTCTTCAACTTATCATGGCACAGGTTTTTTCCCCTTTGTTTCAGCTAGTTAATTCAATAATTATTTTGACTAAGATTGATATTTAAAATTTCAAATGTCCTTTTTTGCTCATAAAATTTGAAATTTTATCTGCTCAGATTGACAAGGTGGGGCAGAACCTGCTCCCGCTCCCAAACATGGATGGTTCCGACGAAAGTCAAGATGAAGATGAACGTGAAGAAATTGATGAAATTGTTTATGGGGAAGAAGAGGACAGTGCCCAAAGTGGTAGTGATGATGACTAGTAAGAGACTTCAATTCTGAAAGGTAGTTTGGTGTGTCAACCAATGTTGTATTCATCATATTTTACATGATCTCTAACATGTCTGTATATCTTTCAAAATTGATCCCTTTATTTGAGGGTTACTTTCTAGAGTTGTCAGAAATTTTGTTCTTTTGCTTCAGCAGGATGATGTTTGGGTCTCCATTGTATTGACATATGCTTCATAAAATTTTGAAATGTTATTCATTTTTGCCTAAGATATCTCTTAGTTTTCCTTTTTTAGAGATTTTCAAAAGGCAAAATCCATAGATACATGCATACCACACTGTCAAGAGATTCATTGCAAATTATGTATTCTGCTTTATCTTTGTATGCTTTGGGCACTCCCTCTTATAAATTTAAGGCCAATTGCCTACCATTTATAAAAAAAGAGAGAAAGAGATTCATTGTAAATTATATATTATCGTACACCAGTCCGATCGACATGTACTTGTTCTTCTCATTTTTCATTGGAATTCATGTCAGATCTGGTAATAATTAGGACTGTGATCAGGTTCTTCTCTATAATAAACAAGATACTTGTTTATTGGGTGAGGAGTGGACTCTTTAATTTCCTTTGTTTTGTAATTAAGTGTTCTTTTTATCCTTTCCCAGAGATCCCTTATCTCCCTATGTTTGAGTTGCATCATTTTTTATATGAAGGCTCCAATCTCTTTTCAGAAAAAAAAAAGAACTTGTGCTTTATGAATATTAATTTTGTGGAATAATATTATTAGCCTTAGTGACTGACTCTTTTGGAGTGCTGGCCAAGTTGTGTTTGGCCAGTGAATTCAAATCTAATATGCACATTGAATTAATAAAAGAGACGGCATTATCACATCTTTTTGTTTGGTCTTGTGAGTATAGGTATGGAACTGGGCTAGTGATGCCATTATCCCTGCTGTTCCAACACACTATTAGATTACTTCACCACCATGATTCTGTGGATGCACAAAATCTGGGTGATATACGATACTAAAGAAATCCTTACCAGCACAATGACAATGAACGGAGGGGGAACTTTCGCTGTGACACAGATAATTAAACTTTCTATATGGAGATGGAAAATGAAAGAAAAAAAATGGCACATTTGTTGATATTGATATCCACGCACTCCAGCACTAGGCATGTAAATTTGTGAAAAGCCTTCAGTCTTTGACTCCTGGCATGCCATGCTTAGAAACATGCTATGTTAGACACCATAGTATTTCTTACTAACCACTAATAATGATCACAGGAGAAGAATCATTTAGAACTCAGACCTGACATGAAAACTTCCTTGAATTCAAGTAAATGGAAACAAAAATCAGTTCAAACAGTAGTAGTAACGGCAGTGGAATTCCAGGGAAATATCTTTTTATTTACAAGCTAAGCATCCTATTCTATTCTTTGTCCTTTTCTTACACTCATCACTGCTTTCCACTGACCCATTATTGTACTTGACTAATCTCTGCCATTAGCTTGTTGCTCGAGGTTCTTTGGAGGATAGGGAAATGGAAGAGAGCCCTCCGTACTGACCCCTTTGCTTTTTCTCTGCTCATACTATACGGCATGCATTAGGATTCTCATCACTAAACATGGAGGTGATATTCTCCCTGCCCCCACTGCTGCCTTCTTGTCCGGAATGGTTATATTCATCCCTGTACGAGTCTGCCCTGTAATGGAAATCTCGCGAGGGCTCTGCCCTGTAATGGAAATCTCGTGAGGGCTCTTCCCTGTAATGGAAATCTCGAGGAGGTGAAGATCGTAAGTAACTGTACCCAGACACATAGGGTGATGGTCTGTAGCTGTTGTAGCTGTGAATGACCTGGTGAGTCTCATCTTGCAAAACTTGTCCACCAGGGTAACTGTTCCAGTGGTCACTGTAGCCATACCCATGCCTGTCCGGGTAGTGATGTACCATGTGGATCTCCCCGACATCCTTCACTTCTGACTGAGTCACAGGGTGGCTTGTCGCAGGGGCTTCACCGGCTGCAGGTGGTGGACTTGCCTCAGGAGCCGTGCTCTGCTGCGGAGGAGGTTCTTCTTTGGCAGGCTCAGCTGCTGGTATGGGTTCTGCTGGTGCAGCCTCTGCTGGTGGAGGTTCACTCGGAGGGTTGTTTGTGGTGTCGGGAGCGGCTGGTTGTTCTTCAGTTTCTGGAGTTGGGTTCGGTGGTTGATCGACAGGTTCCACGTGAGAACAAATAGTTGCTACCTTACGTGTCTTCTTGATGGCTTTGAGGATCTTTTCAGGATCAGCCCGACCGACCACTGTCACTTTTTGTTGAGGATAATCAGTGAATACATCATATATACCTGTTGAGGGCAGCACACCGTTTAGACTTAGTCGAAGCTTAGCAGCAGATGGAACAGTAGCAGGCTTGTTGGTACTTGAACTGATGATGCTTACCATCGATGTTGTGCAGGGCCTTCTTGATCTTGTGAACGCATCCATTGCAGTCCATGCGGACCTTGATCTCCGTGACCCGAGCTTTCTGAGGTATCAATCACACCAATCTTGTAAAGATTTATTTTCATGCTAAAATGTATGAGTAGTATTTTGTTGATTATTATGATCCGACTTACCTCAAGTTCTTGAGCCATTGATGGTTAGATGGTCCTCAAAGGCCAAAGCTCAAGTTGGAGAGGAATGTTGTAATTTGCATGAGAGCAGCTAGGAGAGGTGTGAATGATGGAAGAAGCACATGCTGGTATTTATAATGCAGGTTGGAAGGAATATTGAAAAGCTTTAAAAGGTGGGATGTGGGGACATGCAAGGAATCTATGGTAGGGGAAGAGCTCAAGTAAGTGATAAGGGTTTGATTTTGATTACAGGGGCCTTTTGAAAAGGGCTTGATTTTTGTTCACTTTCTGAAGTTGTTATAACATATATCTAGGGGTTATGGGTGGGAGATGAAAGGGTTCGGCATCTGCTTGGATGATATTAAATGAAAGGGGAATTTTGCTTTAGATGGCCTCCTATAATTGAGAAACGTGACTGGTATATCCTGGCCGACCAAAATAATAAAGTGAAGAATGATCGTGGCTCATCATAGTAAAACAAAATGTGCCACTTTAGATGAAGGGTGTCCAGTCCTGGAGCATCCCTCAAAGGGTAAAAATGTGGTTCAGATTTGTGGGAAATTAAATCTTATAATGGGTTTGATGGAAGCAGGGAAATCTATAGTCCTGGTTTGAGGTTATTATTAGTTTTTGTTTGAGGGTTCTATGATATTGTGACCCTTGATGTTAAATAAGGGGACGACAAATTGTGTTTTACCTACATAGAGGTTGAGTGGCTAAAATTTCTTCTCACTCTGGTTCACTATTTACCTACATAGAGGTTGAGTGGCTAAAATTTCTTCTTTGTTTCACTATTTATTATGTGCACCTTTATTAAAAAAAAAGTCATAGTTTGTGATTCTAATCAATTGAATTCGATGTGCAACTTGGGTGGATTGAACTCGACCCAATTTGACCTTTTGGACAGGTTTGGATTGAGAGTTCAGCAGTTGAACCAATCAGAATCCATTCAGGATAGGTTTGGGATGAGGGATCGGGTTACATGGGTCCAACCCAAACCCGATGGGGTGTTTGATTAAAGTTAAATATTCATGTTAGACCTAAACCCTTCAATTTGTGGGAAGAAACCTCAATCATTTAGTTTATTTTTACCTTGAAGTCACACTTTCATAGTTTAGATGAACATTTTTTTATTCATTCTCTCCGTCGTTTCTCATATTCATTTTTATCATCATTTCAGTCGATGCGTCAACTATTCGTTGTTTTGATTGTTGTGGAGTTTGAATTGTTTTGGATGACACCGTTTTAAAGCTGAAACCCAAACCCATTCCAACCTCAGTCAAACCCAAGTTAGAAAAATGTATTGGGTTCGGGTTGATTGCAAATATCACTAATAAAAAGAAAATATAGTCCAATAATTGGAAGCTTGGAACTATATGGTTGTTTTCATGCTCCACAGTAAATTATCATCTTTATTCTGTCAAGCTGTAGTCTACAAATTGATCTTACATTGGTTGGAGGACATGATAATCATCTTTGATTCCACTGCTAAAAGCAGAGGCTGTAGTTGTGACATCTTGATTTTTTATTTCCCAAGTCGGTTGAGGATAGCAAGCTTTTTTCATACATATAAAAAATGACAATCAAAGCAGGAGAAGCTCTTTGAGGTTTTGTCATAGATAATAGAGTCATGGCTAACTGATGCAGATTTCAAAGAACATTAGTGGGCATGCTTTATTATAGTGCATTATATTTTTTTAAGGGTTGGCAGCTTATGATTTTCTATATGAACAGCTTAGCCGAGTGTTTATATATTTATTTATTTATTTTGTTGGGGGCTGCGGTTCAAAAGGAGAATCCAAACCTTTCGCGTGACATGGCTTGATAATGTATAATAATCTCATATGTTACTTTGTGTCCTTGTTTAGAAATTCTTATATTTCATTGATGGGGAAATTGGAGGTTGTTGGAATTGTTTATGTTTTGGGAAAAATTAAAAAAGGTAGAACTTGACAAGAGAGAAACGAATATCTTTTCCTTCCATGCTTTAAATATCCCCAATAGTCAATACAAAGGAAGAAAACGACTATATTATAGTCTAATATATATTTATAAAAATAAAAACCACCAATGCAACTTGCACTACTGGGCAATATATTTTCTTTTTGTGGGCAGACATCATAATCATAGGTTGTTTGGACGAATTTAATAAGTTCAAAAAAAGAAGAAAAAAAAAGAAAGAAATATTACATCTGTCCTTATTAGATTTTTTCATTCGTGTAACCACTCATTCATTGACTTTGTCAACTAGTCTTTGTTTTAGAATTCATTTTTGGACAGTTGAGCTGATTCATTTTTATAAAATCAGATTTTTTTATTTTTTGAGTTCTTACAGTTACTCATCTTTGATCTATAATTTCTTTTTTGAAAACGTTACACATCCCTGTTTACTTTCACGCCTGGAACCAACAAGCATTTTCATATATAAGTATATATAATATACTCCAAGTAGTTATACAATCATATCTATTTATAGAGTATGTGGAATTTTTTACCGAATATAAATAGTTGCGGGGCTGTTGTGTAAAAGTGCTCTTTTTTGTATATTTGAAAATATACTGTTTTTGGGTATAATTTGGAAATAATTAATCTTTCAGAAAAGGTGGAAAATCAACTAAAAAGGCTCCCTTTTATCTCATCTTCTACACGCATTTTTTGAGATTTTTTTTTTAAAGAAGTAAAACCTTGTAGCTTATATAAACTAGGGGGGCTGCACGTGTGACTAACATCAACAAAAGCATAAATAAAATATTTTTTAGTTTTTTTTTTTTGTAAACTCAACATAAGTCTTTTATAAGATTGTCTTTTATGGAGCAGGCAGAACTAACAATTACAAATAAGAAAAGCCAGAGATGCCTTGATAATAATGGATTCAAAGGCAGGAGGTGGATTCAAAAAGCTAAAATATTGAGTGAGACGCATGAGAGTTCTAAAACGTCTCCTTCACGTTTGGGATTTCTCTCCAAAGTATGAATTGCAACTGGTCCTTTTGATTGCCATATCTAATATTGATTGGGCAAATCAGAAATCTAGCTTCTTTTACAATCACACTTCTGCAATGAAAACTGATATCCGCAATATATGATATGTTTCTTTTTTTTTTAAGAGAATATACACTCAGACCATTGAAATACATATTTTATGATACTGAGATACACTAGTACTTTTAAAAAAATAAATAATTTTTATACACTGTAATATTATAATATACATTGCAATACCTATACTATCACAGTGTATAGGTGGTTGAGAGGTTGTAAAGTGGATCTAGTGTTTCAGAAAGAGTTTGTACAGGGCTTGATGAGTAAGGGCCCACTGTTGGTTTACCATTTCCAAGCAGAAAAATGATACGTTCAGCTTCTTGTGCAGCTCCAATTGCAGTCCACACTAATTTTCTTTTTTTAAAAAAATTATACACTCTTTTATTGAAGTTCATGTTGTTATATGAAATGAAGTAATACTAAGGCACATTAGTGTATTTTTTGTCGATTTGAAAAAATAATAATTTTTTTTTGCACTATACACTATAATAGTGCAGCATATATTACGCTATCATAGCATATAGAGCTACAAAACAGGCTGTAAAAATGATTGAGTGTATCTGCGATCTTTCCAAGCCTCGTGAGAAATTTGATCTTGGACCCTGCCCAAGCCTTCTTTTAAGTCGAATTCTGGGCCAGCCCAACTGTTTTGGATGATTCAAAATCCTGTACGGCCCCCATTGTGTTTGTTTTATGGAAAATGATAGGCTCATTATTTTAGCCCCTTTTCAATAAGCCTGTAAACAGGTTATAGATTGGATGCACTAATATCTGTATCCTATCCTAGTCATTTGGATATGAATAATAAATTTCAGATTCAAATCTCTTTAGATACGGATCAGATACGGATATTTTTTGGATAATTAACATGTTTAAATATTAACACTAATTTAAATAATCAATTGATATATTAAAGAAATATGAAAATTAAAATTGAGATTTTTTTTAAAAAAATATGATACACTTGGTTTCTTTTGCAACCATGTACACCATTGTTATCATTGTTATCATAGTATACAATTTTTTTTTTTTCATTTTTTCAAAGTGATAAAAAACACTATTGTATTTTAGTACGTAATAGATTGTATAACAGCATGTAATGGAAGAATATAATTTTTTTTAAAAAAAAAAACTAAATGTGACTGCACAATGTGCTGGGCATATCATTGGAAAAAGAAAAAAAAAACAAAACAACGTGAATACCATGAAACATCATTCTTACAATATCATTCTTACAGAGCACATGTTCATAAGAATTTTAATTATTCTTCCATCTTCCATGAATGATTCTTTCCTGACAATAATGTACTCCACATAAGCTTTCCCACCGACGCTTCATAAATAATTTTTGCTCGAATTGTCAACACAAATGGACCAGTTATGAAAAAGACATAGATTGAAATTTTTCTAATTATATCATTTTGGCATCTTCTTCTACAAAGAAAGAATATTTAAGGCCAGTTGAGATATTATAACCATGTAATTCAAGCCGGCCAAAGCTATAATTAAATACTATACAAGTTAAGTAAACTCTTGGAGATGTTCCAGGAACTTCTCTTTGAATTGTTATGTGACTTGTTTTGTATGAGTGATTCTTGTTACAAAGACTATTCATGATCAAGGGAATTCATTGGATTATCTGGTTGAAAATATTTTTTTTTTTTGGGTTGTGTCACTGATGAATCTTTTTTTTTTTCTTTTTTCTGTTGACCATGATAATTAAATTTAATGTAGAACATATTTTTGATATAGATGGGACAACCAAAGAGGTTTACTATATAAATTATAAAAATACAAGCCGGTGAAAATCAAGGGTCCCAATTTTGGAATCACATGAAATTTTTGTAGAGCTAAATATCGAAGAGATCTTCCAGATTAGTATAAAAGAGAGACTCGTTACCTAAGATAAAACAGTTTTGGGTGTCTTTCTTGTGTATTCAAGAAGTTTTTGAAGATCTAATGAATTATAAAATCTTGATGTAGATCAGATTTCTTTCATCGTTTCACGCTATTAAAATTGGCTTGTTTCAACAATGATATGTTTACCCATATAATCATGATACAGAGATGAAATGGCATATAAATGTTATTAAGCAATTTTTCAAATAGTATTTTGACTTGGTCTTTTAAGATTTATATCATTTTTTCACATTTTGATGTATATAAGGTAATGTTGGGTGTTTTCAATATTTGAATTCAATTTTTGGGTTTTAGTGGTCCCCCAATGAGAAGATGAAAGTGGTCCAATTCTTTAGTCCTACATCGGTTGTTTGTAAAAGGTTTTGAATGTTTATAAGGAGAGTTCAATCTACTCTAGTGAAGTCCTTACTTGGCACTTCTGTTCTTTCACTACAACAAAAACCACTCATCTTCTTTTCTTTCATTACGAGTTAGCATCATCAGCCCCTTCAACAGGTAATACCCTTACATAAATATTAATAAAAGATATGTGCATAAACATCCCTCTCTTTGTTTTAACAGGCATCACCACAAATTTCAGTCAAGAATTTAATAGTGTTAAAACAAGATATACAGATTATATAAAAATCAAATAATAGTGAAAGTGATGATTTATATAACAAGATTAACTAATTAAGTTTTCAAAGATAAAATTAGATTAAATTCATGGATTACAATACCATCCCTACTTAGCTAAAAAAAAAAATCTTAATATGCCAAGGGGCACTTTATCTTGATGTGTGTAGATGTTGTTGGCTGGTTCTATACAAATTCCATGATTTCAAATTTAACAGTACAATTAATTAATTTTTACCAAAAAAAGTTCGACAATATAAATCAATTCAAATTCATGAGACCCAACAACCCAATTGTAAGAATTGGGAATTAATACTAATACTGCAAATATTGGATCCTCATCTGTTTGTGTGGACAAAATAAAGTCTTCAAATCACCACCAAAACTGAAAAGGGAAAAGAAGGCTTCTTTATACTGTTTGTGCAACATTTCACTATCAACCTCATCAGTGATTTTCAATCTTTATTCCTACTAAATGTTTGTGGTAATATAAAATTATTTTTAGTTTTAAGTCCCCACAAACCATCATATTTAGTGATCAATTCTTTCCTTCTTCGTATTTAGGTTTTAGTCGCCCGATTTAAATGATAATTCATGGATAGGTCCCTCACAGGGACTAAAAAGTAAATTAAATAATTTATGGATAGGTCCCTCTCAGGGACTAAAAAGGAATTATCATTTAAATCTGGAGACTAAAACCTAAATACAAATAAGGGAAGAATCGATCACTAAATATCATGATTTGTGAAGACTTAAAACTAAAAATCCCTATAAAATTATGTTGTCTTAATCAACAGATATCAAGTCATATCACTGCTGTGTTTATCCTTATTGGAAAATTTGAAATAAAAAAGTTCAAAAGCATGGGAAGAAGTGGTCAAGGGTTCACATGTGCTAGGTCTAAAGTTTACTAAACAACAATGCAAATTTTATTTGTCATTTTCATACATGCCATACATTGACTTAGTTACATGTATTATATATAGTATATATCAAAGGATAATATTATATGCTATATGCTATGCTTATGTGCCATATTATATCTTCCATGTTCGGCCAATAAAAACCATATAATTGAGAATTTGAGATTCTAATACATTCACATACATTGAACCCCAATAATTCATAAAGGAATGGCTTTCTTCTTTTCTGCCTTCCCAATAAAATCGACCTCAAATTCTGGTATGACATGACACTGCTTTTTTTTTTTTTTTAGTGGTGTCATGGGACGGCTCTAAATCATCTGCTATGCTTTCTTTGCTGTGATCTTGCTGTGTTTTTATTATTATTATTATCTGAAGTATGCCACCCTGTTATATAACAAAATGTACAGTTAGAAGTCACCTTTGTATTATGGTGGGCTTCATTTTTTTCTCTTTCAATTCAGACACGAGTATCCATATGGTGGACCCCATAAATTATTTTTTCCATGGTTTGCCTTCACCATGTGAAATTTTGTTTTATGAGAAAATACCAAAAAAAAAAAAATCTACGTGTTGAAAATATCTAAATTAGTTATTTTATAAAATTCTATTTTTTTTTTCTTCACAATTTTAAAAAGTAAAATGGTTTTGACAACTCTTATATTATATAGTATTTAAACATCATATTTCTAAACTTTATAAAAACATTTGGTATACTTATATGGGTGCAACTTTGGTCGGTTAAATCGAATCTGAACTGATCCAAACCGATTTTTTTTAGGTTTGAGTTAATAGCTTTATGGTTTGATTTATATATGGATTAAAAATTTAATAAACGGATCTACATTGGTTCAGGTTTGGTTTTACTTAAAAAAAATCGAATAAACCGAACCGAACTTAACTGAATTAAATTTAAACACGTGATTATTCATAATCAATATTCATGTTTAATAATCGAACCAAACTGATCGAATTGCACTTACTTGCATATGTTTAATAATATACAAAAAAATGCACAATCATCCTTTTGTATTGTGTTCACTGTTATTATGAAGATTGAAAATATGTATTATGTTTGTGTAATTTTGTTTTAAGTTGAAAGTTTGATTTTATTGAGCATTATAAATGTGATATAACTCAAATGTAAACATAGGCACGACATAAAAAAAAAAGTTATCAGTTTTTGTTCAAAAATTGAGGCTGTGTGAAATCATAAGAAATTATTTGAATTTTATTCAGTCTCCTGTGGGGACTATCATGAAACAAATAAAATGAAAATTCCACCTACTAAAGCAAGCAAAGAAGAAGAAAAAATCAGGGGTGGGGTTCACCATACAAACAAATGTGACTTGGGAACTTGTGGCCGTCCATTTTATTATGTGACACGTGGCATACTCGACAAAAAACACAATAAGATCACAGTAGTCAGTAGAGGAAGCATAGCAGGGGATCTAAACCCGGCATGGCACTGCTTGAATAATGATCACTATATTATTACCATATGTATATATAATTATTATTACCTAAAAGTGATGTTAATAATTAAAAATGGAATTTATTTTTGTTAGGATTTGAAGAACTTTGGCACCAATCGATTCGGAGAAAAATCAATCAAATCATAAAGAAAATCACAAAGAATTAATGTGGTTTGACAAACCTTGTTTACGTTCACGGAACACACCAAAAATCAATCAATTATCTTCGAGTTGTTTTTACAATGACCACAACAAAAATAAAAACCCCAAAATCTAATAAAAAATATGAGACACTCTTTTATAATAGCCTGACATTATGAATAAAAATGTCAATACATAAAAATATCTTAAAAACTTTTCTTAAAGCTCGATCCTCGCTGTACTCAGCAGGGAGCTCAACCCCCATCTGATTTTGAGAAGAGCCAACAATACCTGTGCATAGGAATCAGACTCTAAAATATAACAATTTTATCTATAATTCAAGTCTTATCTAAATTTGACCAAAACCACCCACCACATGTGCTGATTAAGCTCCTTGTTTTTTTAATTTCCAACTCTCCCTCCATTTTCAGTGGATCCCTCCACCACCAACCAATGCATATCTTCCCCCCACAGCCTATAAATACCACTCTTCCTCTCCAATCTCAAGTCATCAACAACATTTACAAATCTCCAACTCTCTTAATTGGTTTCATTTGCTCCTAATAATTCACGTTAGGCAATTAATTAACCATGGTTGCAGGCGTTCTCACCCAAGAATTCACGTCGACCATCTCCGTCGACAGGCTTTGGAAGGCAGGCATTGACGATGCTCACAAGCTTCTGCCAACTCTCTTGCCCCACATCATCTCCAGCATCGAAGTCCTCCAAGGCTCCGGCGGCCCTGGAACTCTCAAGAAGTTCATCTTCACTGATGGTTAGTAGAATTATTTTTATTATTAAAATCGTCATAAAAATCACATGTTAAACAACTGAGGTGATATGTGTTATGAAGAGAACTAATGGAATCCAACATTGACTGGATTTCATCCATGTTTATAGTTATTAACTCTTTAGTGAAGAGATATATCTCTATCAACCTGTGAGAAAATGATTTTACTTATATAGATCTATCTTTTGTGCAGTTGTGACGGATTACAAACACTTGACGGACCGCGTTGATGTCTATGATGCCCAAAACCACATCTTCAAGCACTCGGTGGTTGAGGGAGGGCTCATCGGTACGAAACTCAAATCGTATGGATTCGAGGTCAAGGTTGAGGCGGCCGAGGGAGGGTGCCTCATCAAAATGAAGGTGGAATATGACTCAATCGATGGCGGCTTCCCGACCGAGGAGGAGGCCGAGAAGATCATCGGGGAGGTCGTCGGCATGACCAAGGCCGTGGAGGGGTACTTGCTTGCCAACCCAGGGGCTTACAACTAATTAAAGCTAATCATAATGGTTACATGTATAATGGGGTTTGTCATGCAAAACCCTAAATTTTTAAGTGGGAGTTGTGGTTTGTTTTGAGATGTGGTGTCACTGGTGTGTGAAGCATGGTTGTTCGGTGTGCTTTGTTTGTATACTTTGTATGAGAAATAAAGGGGGGTAAACTTGTAGTCCATCATTTATGCATAATGAATTCGAATGTTTTATGTATTGTGGTATTATATATAGATCTTCACTTTCAAATTAAGTACCTTAGATCTTTTGCCTAAATACTTGCAATCCAATGCATCTTACTCTATATCTAGAAAATCTCCAATGCTTTCCACTAAAAAACTATAATTTCTAATTTTCTTATAAAAATTTGTAAAATATGGAGAAGAAAAAAGCTTGCTTTACAATTTTTATATTATTGAAATTGTTTTTGTAACTCCTAATTTATAAGAGTAAGATCTTATGAAAATTTTGTTGAATTACTTCATGAGAAGGCATCAAAACATGTAACATGCACCTTCTAGGGGTTGCATTATAGATGTACTTTTTTGAATAAGAAGCTGGTAGACCATTTTATATCATGTTATCTGTTACAAAGTGGTCCAGCATTATAGATGTACTTACAATTGAAAAATTATCAATAAATTACGTGAGCCTAATGGAGTCATAGTTTGGCGCAATGGTAAAGTTTTTTTGCGGAGTCATGAGACCAACCATTTTTTATACAAAAAGAAGTAAAAAAGTTAAAACCATATCCAGTCTCTTTCCTCCCAGCATATTAAACTTGTGTGGATATATGAGTTTAGGATGTATTTGGTTGCGCGATTATGTAGCTTTGCGATTGCAAGAAGTTGTTTATGTAATTGTATAATCAAACAGTTTTACTGTAACAGCTTCATGCAGATAGATTTTAGGCAATATAATGTTCAAAAGCTGCGATTTCGAAAAGCTAGGGGTGAACTTTCTGCAGAATCAATTTTATAATTGCGCAACCAAAAGCGCCCAAAAATCTACAATCTAATCTGTTGAAGACTTTCAAGTTGGGGTTAGGAATAAATCCAATCTCTTAAATAGTTTTAGCATTGTAGCGCCATTAAAGCTTTGTCCTTGCTTTAGCTAAAATCAAAACCAGGTCAAGGTCAAATATCCCTCAATATCATTCACCAAAAGAAAAATATCCCTCAATATCTGTGATGGGTAGGTGGATATTGACAAAAGCAAAATTTGACCATATAAAGGTTGCATCAGTGACACATACTGATTCATATCCATGGTATACAATCACCTTTGTGTTTCTTTTTTACGAAGAATGGTGTCCCGAAAGTTTAATCCTTCAACTCTTTTATAGAGAGGAGGTGTTAACCGTTTTAATTAAAACTTGATTCATAATTTTTGTGTTTTTTATTATAAAATTATAATTCAATATTTTTAATTCTTTTTTATGAAAATTGAGGTCTCTAAATGATTAGGTGATGTCATGTGACAGGTGCGAACCACGTATATACATTATTTATCGAGGTATATGCGTCGATAAAGAAATTATATGGTCCAGTGAGATATATGTTTCAATGAGCTGATTTATTTTTTTTATCGACACATATACCTCAATAATGAATGTATATACGTAGTTTGCACCTACCGTGTGGCCTCACCTAATCATCTCTCTATGTATGGAATTACTTTGTAATTTTATGTGTGACAGGAGGCTTTTTTTTGGGGGGGGGGGGGACATCATCAATTATTTTGGGGTGATAACTTGATCAAAATTAATCTATTTATGTTTCTAATTAATTATGAAAATACTAGGTCCAAATCTAATGTCCAATTTTTTAAAACTGGATTAGATTTTTATAAATTTTTTAAAGTTGAGTCAATGACACCGTGTCTTGCCTTCAAAAATAAATACAAACTAACCTCAAATTGAAAAATGTAAGAATTATTGTACTTTTACTCGTGTGGTTTTTTTTATTATCATTGCTGTTAAGATATTCTATATGAATTTTGTTGGTGTTATTTTTCATATTCGGTATACTCATATTAGATAGTCATTATAAAATTATATTAGAATGAACACTCAATTAACATAAATAGATAGGATTTTATCTTAATTAATAAATAATGCTGAGGTACGTAGGTTTAAATCAAACCATGTAAAATGTTTATATTTTTCGTGTGATTTGTCCTATTTTAATATAATAATATCTATTTTAATAAGGCGTTCTCAGGCAGGGGCTTTGAATGGGTTGCAACTTGCTCTTTTGAAGGACCCATTGTGGGCTAGAGTAAGGCCAAGGCATGCAAGGTTATAACAAGCTGATGGGGGCCCAAAGAGTGCTACAAAAATAACTTGGTAAAGTGAACCGAGCATTGATTAAATCGACAAGTACTTCCCACATTCTTGAAAGAGGTTAAGAGATCAAATCTTAGTAGTACCATTTTCCCAAAAAAAAAAAAAAAAAAAAAAAAATTGGGTAAAGGCCATAGGTGGGATCAGAAGTGAATAGCTTGATAGGGCATCATTTTCATATGGATAATGTTACGTAAAGCCTCCCTTTTTTTAACCTCAATTTCAGTCTACATGTGTTTTGATTTTTTTTAAAATAGTATATTTCATCTAATTATATACGTGCTTTTATAAAAAAATAAAATAAAATATATACCCCAATGAATTGCATAAAAAATGTAAAAAAATATATCTCGTTAATATGAACATGTGCTCCATTAATTTTCTATCGACGCATATGAGACTGGAAAACAAACTTTATTTGGATCCACGGTGGAAAAGCAGATAAAATGTTACTGTAAATTCAAATGGTTTTATTGATTCCACACTGCTCCACAACACCATCAAATTTAAACCCTTACCCCCGTTTGGATTGAAGAATTGAGTTATTCTAGATAGATAATTATACCAGTATAGATAACAATTCTACAGAAATAAGAGATTTTCTGTTTGGTTACGTTTTTTATTATTCTCATTAGAAAACGTAAGAATAAAGATTGAGTTGTTTGATTGATAAAGAATAAAATATAAATAAAGTGTAAAAAAGTTGATTTGACATGTGGCCCTTTGATGTATAAGAGGTGTTGATAGGTGATTTGATGTGATAAGGTGTAAAAAGTTGATTTTACATGTGGGCCTATGGGAATAGGTAAACTGAGTATAGCTTATCCTAGGGGTTACTTAGAATTGTTATACTCTCTTGTACTCATTTAAACTGGCTTAGTGATACCAAGTTATAATATGCAAACAAACAACTATTTTTCCTATCAATTCTTATATCACCCTTATCTGAGCTTAACCTGTTACCCAAACGGGGGCTTAAGGATTTTTAAAACACCAATGTTCCAATCACGGATCCAAACGGATCCTTAATTACCCTCCCTTGAAGCCCATGCTAGACTTTAAAATTATTATTTGACCAAGAATATACGGGAAGTAAAATGATACATCCAGCCTCAATGGCAGCTCCAGGATTATTATTTTTTTATAGATGAGGTTATATAGAAAAATAAATATTACAAAATTTTCAAAAAATCTACACTCATTATATATTTATCAAAACATAAAATTTTCTTTTGAAAATATAACAACTAACATTAAAAAAAATAAATCATCAAAGAAAGGAGATCAATGATTTCCAATATATAAACTTTTGTAATTGTCTTTGATGAGATTTCATATTTGCAAGGTCATTAATAATAACATTGGTAGTTTCAATTGTCTACCGTTTTCAAAACAAAAAAAAAAAACATTAGTAGTTTCAATTGCGGCTACATTTAAATGTCATTTTGATTATCATAGTGACATAGCTTATTTTTTGGAGTATTCTGTAACATAACTTCATTGATAGATTTATTATTATCAGCCAAAAATTGAAGAAGCTCTAAAAAATTCTCTTTATTAGTTGAGTCATCAGATTCATCATGACCACAAAAAGCTAACCCTTGACGCAAAAGGAATCTTACACAATCAACTGAAGCATTTAAATGAGTCCGATATTGAATCTTCGTTTGTTCTGATTGCTTAGAAAAATCAAAACAATTGCAGTCCCAATTCCAGTCCTACATGCTTTGATAGAAAATTACCAAAGCATATATTCACATTAACGAGCTATATGCGTTAATAGATTTTATTAATATTTTCTATAAATGCATCCATACAATCCATTGGAGCATATGCTTCGTTTCTATTAAAACGTGTACCTCATTAGATGAGGTATACTATTTTTAAAATATTTAAAATACGCGTGGACTAGAATTAAGACTGAAAATAGGGTTATATATAACATTATCCTTTCAGTTTTGGGTTAATGTGAGGATAGTCAGATAAATTTATTTAAAAAATATTAATAGACCCCACCAAGCCACCAAAACATATTACATATGTCCACATATGTCTCACCCACTCTCTCACTCACCCCAGCTAGTCCAAGTGATTTTTTTTTAAGTGGTTTTGGATAGGGTATTGTTTTTTATTTTTTTTGGATGCGTAGGGGTAACGTTTAATGTTTTTTAAAATTTTGATGGGTCAATTGACCCCGCAAACACCACTGTGGCGCCACCCCGGTCCAGCTATAAATATATATCATTTTATATAACCTCATTTACAATGTACACCGTTTTTTTAAAAAAAAAAACAAATCATACACTATCCTATTAAAATATATATAGTTATATAAAATGATATATATGTGAGATATTTAATAGTATATTTTTTTTACTATAAAAAAATAAATTTTTTTTATCCATATACTATGATAAAACTATATATATTGTGTTATCATAGTGTATAGGGCTACAAAACAGAATAAGTGTATCAACACTCAGTATGAGAATGTTGTTATAATATTGTTCAAAGTAAGATAATCATTCATATAGTGACTTTTTTTAATCTCAACACATTCTTAATAGTTTTTTAAAAAGTACGTATTTATCTAATGACGTATATATATTTATGAAATATGAAATATATACTCTAATAAATAAAATGCATATTTTCTAACTTTTTTTTTTTAAATGTTACACTCAATCATTTTTATGTCTAAAACACAAACTGCACATGTTAATATTTTTTTATAATCATATATCTCATCTAATGAGATATGTACTTCCTATATATGCATCCCTTGTTCCATGTTTTTTCCTCTCCTTTTCTTTTCCATTCTTCCAATATCTCTCCTCTCTTCCCTTCTGTAATCCTCTCATTTCAGACCTTTTGAATCTCTCATCTATGAATATAAAAAGACTAATTTTTCCTCACAAAAACAGGAGGTATGGACTTCTATATATAAAGTGTAAAGTTTATATTTTAATGAATTGAATATGGTCAGTCTTTTTTCTTAGTCAAGTTAAACAATTGCCTAAGGCCCCAAGATGTACAAAGGCCCAAAAAAAAAAAAAAATTCAAATAAGCAGGTCCAGATATTCATCAATAACAACTTAACACTTTCAAAAAAATTTTATTTTTTTAAAAAATAATAATAATTTTGATATGGTTAAAAAGTAACCAATAAAAAATTGACAATATATTATGATACCTAAAAAATACCAAAAAAAAAAATTTACATGACTAATAGGATTTAAAGGCTTTTTTTACTCCAAAAAAAATGGGAATGTGAAACGGCAGGATTTAAAAAAGTGCCATTATTGTTCTTTGCACTCTCTTATTTTATTGTTTTTACTCTATTTTTTCTTTATATACAAAAAATCTTTGAACTTCTTGTATGCTATGGACGAAAAAACTCCCTGTGGTGTGGACAACAACAAGGAACAAGGCTTTCTTTTATTTGATAATCAAGTTCTCTTGTTTCAATTTTTCAATTTTTATTTTGTTATAGTTATTTTATAATTTATTCTTGAATAATGAATATTTTTAGATATTTTAGTTTTAAGGTCTACTAGAAAATATGCATCAGGATATGAAAAACTTTAAAAAAATAGAAAGGTTGATTGAATCTCAGAAAGGATCCCTAGATAAATTTGTTACTAGCAATACACAAAATATAATAGAAAATAAAAATAAAAATCTCACAAATGAAAATGAAATTAATAAAAAATAATTAGAAAATAATGAAATAATACAATTTAAAAATTGATAAAATCATATCTAAGATCAACCATGTCACAAAAAAGATTAAATGGATTACCTATTTTATCAATTGAAAAGGAGATGTCAGTTATGCTTGAATACAAAAACTTAATTAGAAATTTTGCATCCCAAAAAACTAGAAGAATGATTTTTAAATAAAAAAATAAATAATTTAAAAATTAAAATAAATATTATTTAATTAATAATTAAATATAAAAAACTATACTTAAAATTGTCACCTTAGGTCTCGTAATATATAGAGACGGCCCTGGAATTGAATGATATCATTTATAAAAAAATATAAAAAATTCTAATAAGGTATAACAATGAGTGAAGAGGGATAATAAAGTATATAAAATTATATTTTGGACTGTAAAAAAGATTGAGTGTAATAGAGCTTTATTTTTTAATGATAGAGGTTTCATGTACTTGATTAGGATTGAATCACAACTTGATTATGCTATGGCCCTTTTCTTTTGTCATAGATAGGGCATTACATTCAGTTCTTTTTATAGTTTCAAATACAGTCTTATACACCTCATTAGCTCTCTTCACTCACTGTATCCTGGTGTATACCTCGTTAGATATTTTTTATATTTTCTATAAATAATATCATTAAATTAATTTAAGTATATATTTTATATTTTATATAAGTACATATCTTATTAAATAAAGTATATGATTTTTAAAAGAAATAAAAACATGAGCGATCTAAGTGTTTGACTATAAAATGGATTGTGTAACATTTTCCCAAGCGATATAATGAGTCCGGCCCAAATACATACTTAATCCAAATAAGTACTGTTACACACAATTTTTTTCTGCCCTAATTCCAATCTCATATGCTTCGATAGAAAATTATTAGAGTATATATTCACATTAACGAAATATATGATTCGATAATATTTTTTTACATTTTTAATAAATACATTAATACAATTCATTTAAAAACATATTTTATTATAGATGAAGTATACTATTTTTAAAAAAAAATCAAAACTCAGGCGGGAAAGAGAGGTTGTCATGTAACATTATCCAATCCAAATGTTGGGCTCTTTGTTTGAAGGTCCAACTGCATGCATAGGCCCATCCATTCATGAACCCCACCTGGACATGCGTGTCTGATTTGACTGCCGATAGTCTTCGTGTTAGGTTTAATGTGGTCATTAAATGTAGAAAGATTATCCTATTTTACTTCTATTAATATAATTAATAATAGAACGTTGGTACACTCAGATCCGTTTTTAGTCCTAATTTTAGTCTTATGTGTGTTAATAAAAAATTAACGATGTATATGCTTATGTTGACAAGATATATGTTTTAAAAGAATTTTTTATATTTTTTTATAAATATATCCATATAATTCATTGGAGTGTATGTTTTATTTTTTATAAAAATATGTATCTTATTAAATGAGATGTATTATTCTTCAAAAATTCAAAACATGTGTAGTTTAGAATTGAGACTGAAAATAAAACTGAATATAATATTATCGTTGATTATAATTATAATATAACAAATGACCACGTCACGGAAAGCTCGTCAGAATTTCATGAAAGTATTCAACAGCTATCAATCTATCAATAACGGTCAAACACCGGAGCCTCCATTGTTGTTTAGTATGAAACGAAATAAAAAAATAAAAGACAAAAAAAACAAGTGACATCATTCCAATCTATACATTCATATAAACCACGTGCGGACCATGTATATTGGAAACGGTGGGCTTGAAAATTCACAAAAGTATGAGACATATCACATCCCCTTGCTCTCTTTTTTTTTTTCTTCTTGGTATCCCTTTATTTTTTAATATACCAGAAAATTGGAATGTGAGTAATTTTTACTTAACCACATAATTTTTTTATTTTTATTTTTTTAAAAATTGATATATCAAAGTTATTCAGATTATATTAATCGAATAACTTTAGATTGTATGAAATACACATAGTATTTCTATTATTATAACATTGCAATTTGGGACTCGATTTTTCAATCATACCAATTGCACAATTTGACAAACTGAGACTGGTTTGGAGAATAAACATAGGAGATGTTTATCCCCTTACATTTTAATACATTCCAATATCTTGGAATACCTACTGATTGAGACATATGGTCTTTTTTTTTTCTTTTTTTTGTATAATTTAATCCTAATCGTCAAATCACATGTTGATTTTACGAACATATATGTCGTTTTATCCGTCAAATTTTTTCTTTAGACTCCTTGAATCAAATTCATTTATAAAATACTTTAAATTGGACTTAAAAAGCAGCGCCACCCATCTAAAAAAAAGAAAGTCAATTCACAATTCAAGCAACCAATGAAAAACCATACAAAATATGCATAAAATAATCAAAATTCAACAAAGTTCAATCTTCACTTGCATAATCACGAGCTTCACGTGAGCCTTCAAAACCTTTATCACTAATCACTAACAATAAAAATGCTATATTAAGTTTATTTTACAGTACAAACATAAATCACACATGTTTTTATTTTTTTAAAAATTATTTATATTATTTAATAAAATATATATATTTTTATAAAACGTGAAGTAAATCATTTATAAAAAATATGAAAAATTTTTAACATACAACTAAATATATGTATAAAAAAAATGTGTGACTGCATTTAGGATTTAAAAAAAAAACTGAGTGTAATAAAGCTCTATAACAAACATTCTTGGTCTCCAACAACCAACAACCCAAGTCCAACACGCCCAAAACACAATAGTACAAAATCAACTATAAATAGCATCACCACTTCAAAGCTCTCACCAAGGAGGATCACAGTAAGGTAGAGCCAGCCAAATAAAATTGAAGAAGATGATTGTGAAGGGGTTCAAGAACGAGTTCAAGTCTCCGGTGTCGGCGGCGAGGATGTTCAAGGCGGGGGTCGTCGACTCCCCGAACCTCGTCCCCAAGCTCATCCCTGCCATAATCAAGGAGATCATCATCGACGGAGACGGCAAAGCCGGCAGCACCAAACGCACCAACTTCACTGATGGTCTGTACCCATACTTAAAAACTCTCTTTTTATTGCTTTTTTGTTAACAAGGAATCTAACTTTCACAGGAAAAACACTTGATTTCAGACCTGTTTAGATAGAGGAATAAAAGTCAAACAAGGGAGAAAAATTGTTTGGTAAAGAAGAATAAGTTTTGATATATATGTTTGTGAATATGTTAGAATAAACTATGATAGTGATTTGAATGAGAGTTTAAATAGATTATCCATGTCTTACGCAACTCACAAAATGCATAAGACAAAAATAATAATGATAAAATAAGAAAAATGCAATCAATAAAAACTATATATGTTTCAATTGAATGCACCAGATCACCCACAAACAATGTTAGAAAGCTGAGGAGATATTTTACTTAAAAGCTACCTAGAACAAATTCTTCATTTTTTATATAAAAAATGTTAGAACTTTCATAACTATCAAAACAAACGGTTACATGGTCTAAATGAAGAAGAGAATGAAGAGCAAAAAAAGCCTCCCTAAATTCTACTGCGAGTAGAGTCTAGTAGAAGAAGTTCATGACTCTTAACTTTGGTTAAAAGTCGGAATAAACATCATGATTGTGGTCATGAATTTGAATTAAACTTGATTTGGTTGTGTTTTTACAATCATTAAGAATCCGCCCCAACACGGATTCAAACAAGACATAAGAACAAACCCATGATCGACAAGAACAAACTAAGCATATATAACTATAATTGTGTCCATGAAATTGAATTGAACGCTAAAACTGATCCCGGGTGTGCACAGTGAGGCTGGACATTATAGTGGTTAACAGTTGTATTGCTCTTTTTTATTTTTCTGTCTCCTCACCCCCCATTCAGACATTCTATACCAATAGATATGATCACAGTTTTCTCAAAAAAAAAAAAAAAACAAAGAAATTGAATTAAACATTGTTGATTGTAGCGATCAATTTCGGGTACGCGAAGGACCACATCGACGTCCTCGACGAGGAGAACTTCATGTTCAAGTATTCGTTGCTGGAGGGAGGGAGGCTGGGGAAGAAGTACGAGGCGGCGACGTATGAGGTGAGGTTTGAGGAGTGCGACGATGGGGGATGCATGTGCAAGATGGCAGGGACCTTCAACGCGTACAGTGACGAAGGTTTCACCGAGGACGACATCAACGTCGGACGCAACGGGGTGTTTGGGATGTACAAAGCCGTCGAGGGTTATCTCATCGCAAACCCTGATGCCTATGCCTGAATTTTATATGATTATTATTATTATTATTATATATGTGTGTGGGAAGAGGGGCTTGAATGGTTGTTGCTTATAATAAAGATGTGAAATTACTGTTGTCGAGTAGGTATTTGTGTTTTATTTAAATAATAATTATAAGACTCAATCTTTTTTTTTACAGTCTAAAATGCATATTATATGTGTTTTTATTTTCTACAATTAGTTAAAATGAAAAGTGTATATCGCTCAATTTCGAATTTAATGAATACGTTTTTTATAAATGTAAAAAAAATTTAACGATGTATGTATATATACTTCACTGAATTTCTAATGATGCATATGAGACTGCATTTTAGACTTTAAAAAAGATTGAGTGTAACAGCGCCTTAATAATAATTATTATATTACATTTTTTTGTTGAAAAGGGAAATTGTTATACCTATTCATCTTACCACTAAGCTATTATTCAGGAAAAAAAATAATTAAACTAGGTAAAATTAATATAAACATGATGCAAAAATTTGGGTGCCACTCAAGCAATTGGGTTGAGTTGAGTTCAACCTAGCCTCACCTTCACCTGAGGATAACCAAAACCTACGCTAATCTAATCTTTAAACCTAGTAAGGTCAATTGAACTCAAGTCATCGAGTCAACCAAACCCAAACTGTCGGGTTTAGTTAGGATTTAGATTGTGTTCAGATTTGATTCAGATTGGATTCAAGATTAACTTGAAAATGGTATCACATAATACATTTTTGAAGAACTTCATAACCATTGTGCGCCTAAGGTAGAAAAGAAAATAAAAATGAAAATGATGGATGACGGTGGAGAGAAAATAAAGAAATAAAACAATAAAAGAGATAAATTTTAGATTAAAATAAACTAAATAATTCAAATTTCATCTCACAATGTCAAATATTTAAATTTATCACTCATCATTTTAGATTTGAGTTGGATTCAGTTACTTGATTGCTCAATTCAAGCCCTAACTCAAAATGGATTTGAGTTGAATGGGTTTGTCTTCGAGTTGGACATAAAAGCTAAAACTCAATTGAACCCATCCAAAAGTACAGTTGGTTTGGGTTTAATTTGTCAAAGTGCACCCCTACACTAAATAGAGAATTTGTTTGTAAAAAACAAAGATCTAACTAAATGGGAGCTTTATTATATAATCCATTCTCATCCACCTTTTTGTTTCAATCAATATATTTCATTGGTAAAGTACATAATTAGTCATTTTTTAATCTCATTTGTAGGCACCACGCCTCTAGCATAATGTATAAAATTGTCTGATGCAATATATATTCCATTTTTTCATTATATATACCATTACAAAAAAACATAAAAAATTATGCATTCAATTCATATGAGCATTTATGAATTATTTCTATTAAAAATGTTCTTTTTAGCAAATAGCAAAGTATATATTTCAAGAAAAAAAAATCATAATACCTGCATAGTTTACCTTATTCTTGGGGAGTGTCTGGGGAGTCTTGAAACAGCCCATTATTCTTGAGGCCTAAACAAGCCTCGTGGACTCCCGCCGTTCAGTCAAGTATGGCCCAACATGGCCCAGGAATGCATTTTATTTCTGGGCCCAGTTATCATTTGATTTGACCAAGACCAGCTAGGGTGGTGATACCGTCAGTTATTTCTGAACTTCCAAATCTATTATATATTTTTTCTTAAAAAAAGTGACTAGATCCTTGGAAGATATTTGAATGTGTGTACATTGGACAAATATGTTAACGCCCCCACCCCGACCCCCACCCTTTTGGGGTGAGACATAGTCGAGGAATAGTGGGGAATAGAAAGAACTAAAATAGATTATAAAAAACTGTGATTGCATAGGTGAGGAATATGTTTAATAAATATTTCAAAGGGGGTGTTGAATGCTTATGAGAGCTTATCTATGTCTATAAATAAATATATTTCTACATCATGAGTAAAAAAAATTTATTTCATTTAATATTCACACACATTCCAAAAATCTGTCGCATATATTTTAACACACACATCTCTTACACTAACTTTCAAACACAAAAAATTTATACAGGTGTATTAACTATCATTTAAAAAATCATAGATTCTTATACATCTTTTATCCGCTACTTACCTTCACTTTATTCAAAGTAAATCAAATAAAAAAAATATATTTTTACATCTCCTAATAAGAATTATTGGAAAGACAGACAAACAAAAATATATTTATTCTCATTGAATTGTTATATATACTGATATATAGCTATAGACAAATAACTCAGCTACACCCCTCATTTTTCATTACACCACCACCATTTTTTTTTTTTTTTAGAAAAGCTCACAAAGGATGAGTACAACAGAAATACTCAAGACCCATAAATCAAGAATAGATTTTCAAGACTTGTATCCGCGACCTGGGCATCTCAACCACCTCGCTAGGCGAGTAGTGGTGCCATCACACAACCACTTTAATAGCACACATTTGTGGCACTCGTTCTCCATCATTCAGGTATGAGTATCAAAATTCAAATTTTCTGTATGAAAGACACGGAAAATATCACATAGACAATAAAAGTTTATTAAAAAATATAAACATAATTTTCAGTAGATATAATAATAAAAATCTATTAAAAAAATAAACATAAGTTTTCGCATCGTGACATTCTCATGTTAGCTGCCACATGGATTTTTAAGTGTGTCAAATGTGTCAAACATGTATGAGATCCGGTCAGTAAAATCCAAAAAACAAAACCACTTTTGCAGTGTCAGTACACGATCCATCTCCTACTATTCCAATTACTGCACCCAAACAGCTTTGGCCAACCGTACATAACATAAACCCACTAATCAAGGAAAAAAAAAAAAAACCACACCTTATCGAACGGTCGTTACCATTCTGAATACAAACGGAGCGTCAGATCACACATTCTGATTACACGTTTACTCAAACGCCCCCGGTTTCAACCATAAAAATGAAATCCAAAAAATTCTAAAATGCACGAAAAAGCCCCAACACGACACGCTACCGAGACGCCACCGACACGCGAGTCCCCTTCGACGAAGCATCAGACGGTTTTGGCCGCGCCACGTCAGCTTCCTCCCCCACCATCTCCACAAACATCCTCTGTAGGCCCTCGAAACTGTCCTCCTGAAAAGTCCACAAAAAAAATCTGTTTGTTCAAAAGACGAAAATACCCCCAAAAACAAAGCAATCACAGCCGTACCACAGATTCGACGCCGTCCATCATCGATACCATTTCTTGCATGAAATCCAAAAATCCCTGATTTACCCCCACCAAAAAAGAAATCAATAACCATGTACAATACCAAAAAAACCCAAAAAAAAATTCAAGAAATACCGACCTCGTCCTCGTCTTCGAAGGGATCGAACAGCACCACATCGCACATTGCGCGCTTCCCCTTATCGGACAACACTGTCACGGATCAACAGCGTTAACAAAATCCGGATCCATTTAATGATCCGTTTTTTTAAAAAAAAAAAAACACAAAACGTACCCGAATAGGCTTCCTGGACTTGCTGGAACCGTCGCTTCGCCTCCCCCACCACCGTCGAATTCCCCGCCCACCGGTCCGGATGCCATTTCTACGATCCAAAATCAACATCAACATATGTTTTCTTTAAAAAAAAAACAAAATCAAGAAATCCTAGAATCACCATAGCGAGTTTGCCATAGGCGGCGCGGATCTCGAGGGGGGAGGCGGATTTGCATATCCCGAGGACGGCGTAGTAGTCTCCACCGCCGTTTCGGTCCATCGATAGGGAGGGGTAGAAGGGGAAAGTCGAAATGTCACGGCACAATTGATTCGCGGTTTTTCGTATATATTTATGCGGGAGAGAAAGAGAGAGGGAGTCGCGTGTGGGTTTAAAAAGACACGTTTATGCGATCGAAGGAAACGATAAAATATCTGGGGTTGGTTGGGCACCGGAGAAGTTTCGAGAGGCGCTGATATTTTTGGGGGCACATATATTTTCACCCATATAACATTTTACCCTGCCACTCTAAAAAAAAAAAAAATCGTAATGTGAATTTTTAAATGAGTGAATCACTCTGATTCATTCAACTTTGTAAAGTCTTTCATTGTATCACAACATCACATTGTCGAACTAATCACAGAGACTTAAAACCCTCTTTGTGACCCATTCGACTTTGTGTAGTCATTAGTTATATATTCTATTCGCATCACATAGTCGAGGTCATAGAAATCTAATGCCTTCTCTGTGACCCATTCGATTTTGTGAAATCGTTCATTATGTCACAGGTTGATATCACAAAATTGAACTGGTCACAGAGACCTAAAACCCTCTCAATGTACATTACAATATAAACGTATTCACAATCACATTCACGTTTCATTCAACATTTACAATATATTCACTCAATTCTTAACATATTAAAAAAAACATGAACATAATAACAACAAAATGAACTCCAAAAGTATCACAACCAGTCAATTCAGTTAAATTAAATATTAGACAAATCAAAACTACCATTATTAGAGGGAAAAAAATGAAGTTAGTCATGCACCTCAAAAATCTAACAAAATCATATTCAATTGATAGCCAATCATCATATCATCATATGAATCTATCCAAATTTGTCATTCTTAAACACCAATAACCCTAAATCCAACTACACGCATTATGTGAACAACAAAGGAAATTGAAATACTCAATGCAATAATTCATTCCTCATACCAGACATAGAATCGCACTTAAAATCTATCACAACTCCAAATCCAAACAATACACATGTGATTTGTTCAACCTAAAAGTTCTTTATATAAAGCCTAACCAATTAATTAACCAACATCAAATGCAAACAACAATAAGGGGCCGTTTGGTTCTGCGGAATACTGATTTTAAGTGCTGATTCATAAGTACAGATTATATTAATTCTGATAAGTTTCAATCAGTTTAGAAAAAAAACTGTTTGGTTCAACGGAAATTATAAGCACTAATAAAAATAAGTGTATTTGGTCCATCACTGAACAATAAAGCTTATTAAAAGGATATTTTGGTTCATTTAATAAGTGCTAAATGTTATTTGACGTTTGGTTAACAATATAAAGATTTGCTTACTTTTTCTATTAATAAAAAAAGGATAATTTGGTATGATGATTAAAATACATGTACTACACTACTATAATTTGATTACTTAGAAGAACATTATGGAAGCTTATACGGATTTAAAATAAATGAATGGGACATATGTCTATTCTTCATTTAACACATGAAACCTAGCCACATTTTCTCTCTTCTTGGCCACCTGTTCCAGTTATCCCTATTGATGAACACGCACGTGTTGAAACACATGTAAAGTAGAGATAGTGATGTTTTGGTGAGTTTGCTGTGAATATACAGTGAACACTAGTTGGGGGCACATGTGAAGAAGAGGAGACTCTTCATGGTAATGTATTGTTCAGGTTTATTGTGAAGTTTTTGACTTTTTTTTTTTTGGTTCTTCAAAACCCACCTATTTATGTGAATCAAAACCCACCCATGAAACCCCAACTTTCCAACTATCTAACAGAAAAGTTAACTGTTGACAGATCGAAAATAACCAACTTGGATCGGTTTTTAACTAGAAGAAGATGGCCTGGTGTGACGGATGATGATTCCTCAAGTTGATCCAGTGTGGAGATCCGAAGAGGATAGATGATCTATAGAGAGATAGTCATTGTGGTGAAGATCGATCTGTTGAGGAGACGAAGCTCGGTGGTCGACACAGTGAGGAGAATCGAAGATTGCATTTGGTGAAGCAGATAGACACAAAAACGAAGATCTGTTGAAGAAGCTAGGGTTTCGGGGGGCGTTGATGGTCGGCGCTCTCTCTTGTTCGATGAGGGGTGAGGAGAGAGAGGGTCTCAAAATGAAGGCTATATACCCTGTGTAAATATTTCAAATAAGGAGGGGTATTGTTGTCTTTTCACCTCGACGCTAATAATGCAGAAGCTGAAGACGGAAACATAAGTGACACGGGATCGCTGAATATTTGGGGCTATTTTCAACTGAAAGCGGAGTGTATTCAGTACTCAAAAGTGTGTGGACCAAACACCAACAAAGTGAATAAGTACTGAATTTGCCGCATTAATCAGAATAAGTGCTAAATATCAACCCAACCAAACACCACCTAAAACTTAACAAATTTAAATGATCTTTTCGTATCGACAGATCAACCGTCAAAGATTTTAAAAGAAGGTTGATATAGAGTTTATTAAATGGCTCAAATAATGGTCAATAGAGAAACTGTCGAATGGGTTAAACAGTGGTCGACAGAGAGATTGTCGAATGGTTGGTGAGACCAGTGTTGCTTAAATTATGATTTTTTTATTTTTTTGGTTGGTGATATTAGTTAATTGGTTGGTGGAAATAGACATGCCCTAAGATGCATAGTGAATTTCTTGCTGATTGTGTGATTGACTGCATTGAAAGATAATTTACTCAAAATATCAGTTCGTTTTAAATGATAAATGTTTTATACTCTTTAATATGACGCAAGGTATAGCTTCAACGGTACTTTATTGTATAATTTTTATATGTATGTGTCATTTTCATCATATATTTTAAAAAATCACGAGTTTTTTTAATTTAAAACTTATATAGTTTATGTAAAAATTATATATATATTGATGCAGCGATGCTTGTTGGATTAGATCTCATCACCTATAAAAAGATGAAGAGAACAAAACATCACACAGATTTACATGGTTCGGTAAATTATGTCTGTGTCCACGGAAGAGAGCAAAACTTTTAACATCTCTCCCCTCGACCCTGTTCATTTTTTCTTAGAGAGAAACGCTAGAACGATAATGGTCTTTTACATAAAATCTTTCTTAAAATAAAGATACTAAATAAATAGAGCACGATTAACCAAAATTATAAAAATGACCGACAACTGTAGGCTTTTACGAGTCGACTATTTCATGCTAAAATGCAAGATATCTCCAGTATCTCATAACAATTTGTATTTTTACGGGTGGATGATATAAGATTTATTAAAAAGTTTAGTTCAACTCACCCTAAATTTAAATTCCAATTCCACCCCTACAAAAAAAATTATCCCACAAATGAGAAATTTTTTTTTGCTGTATGGAGTAACCAGGAGAAACACACCATATTGAGGTATAAATTGGACAATAGTATGAATTTTTTTTGTGTCACATCCATTCTCATTTACTCACCAATGCTGATGTAAGCATCGAAGTGTCTCAACATCTCTTCTAACGCCATCTACTGAAGGGATCATATTCATTTATCCATGGTTTATGTCATCATGGTTACGTGCGGAACTGATTTTAAAAAACAACTTATAATCAATAAAAGACAAAAACTAATGTTTACAAAAAAAAAAAAAATGTTATACAAAAATGTTATACTAATTATTAACATATAAAAACTAATTTGAAACAAATAATAAAGTTTAAAAGTACCCATGTAAAATCAATTATTTTAAAATCTGATTTTAGAAATGTATGAAACAAGTTTTAATAACAATTTTTCACTTAATATAATTTATGAAAATAATTTTTATACAACATAATTTTTATTAAATTCAAAAATACTATTTTTTTATTATTATGCTATATTTGAATGTGAGGTTGAAAACGTTAAGATTCTTAGAATCTTAGATTTCAAACTCAATTTTTGAAAAATGTTATTTTATTAATTTTTTTATCACAAGATTTTTTGGTTAAAAAAAAGAAGATGGTGATTTGAAAAATTAAATACTAAAAATATGTTTGAATTTGCGTTAGCTTTTTAAACGCAGATTAATGAAATATTTTTTAAAAATATTATTTTATTAACTTTTTAGTAGATAGATTTTTTTAGTTTATAAAAAATAAGATAGTACTTTGAAATCATGTCGACATGGATGTCCTTCTCAGGTGACATCAAACAACTGTTTTATAACAAGACCGGATTGGCACACTTTCAATACAACGCGAAATGTTACATGACTAAACTACCCCCGTCTCATCTTCTCCCACTCAATTGTCCTTTCCGGTGATATCATCTCATTCTATGGGTAGTTTCGTCAACCAAAAAACTGCGGTTCTTTGTCAACAGGACGGATGTGTTTTTGTAGGTCCCGCCCCACCGTTCACCGCCATGTAGGTTACAATCAAAATCATCAACCGTTGGATAATTTTGGTCCATTGCATCAACGATCAGAAGCCCAAAATACCCAGCGATCCCACCCATTTAATTCTCACCGCGAGTGACCATCGTCTCCTAACTTCCACTATCCCCTATTTCAAACTTTGTTGTCAACATTATTAGTGGATATTCCAAAACCATTACCATTCGTTCTTCCTTCCCTGTAATTTGTTTTAGATTTTTTATATATATATCCCTATAAAAACTCATTCGTCAAGGTATCCACGGTGAATTACTATTTTTAATAATATTTTTCAAAATTATTTAAATTATATGTGAATGTCATTTTAAAGCTATTACTGTAAAATTTTTAAAATTATATTGTAAAAAAAATAAATATAATGTATAAAAATAGCACTTCTTGACTGAGAAAGAATTAGAAAAGCAGACAGAGTCCATAGTGCATAATGTAGGATAGATTTGAAGAGGATTCATTGAAGAATAATAAATTTCAAATCAATTCTCATATCTCATATATTATTTTTATTATATTTTATTATTAATATTTTTGATAAAACTATTTAATATCACAATAATCACTTTAGTTGGTAAAATATGAATATAGGATTTTTAGGAACTTGATAAGATCTTTAGGATTTTATTATGCTTTTTATTTTTAATAGCTGTAAAAAATTTCATTACGAGTGTCTTGAATTTGATAACATATAATATGATTAAATAATTGTGTAATTAACAGTATGTCTTAAAAAGTAAATTTTGTATTTGTGACATTTATGAAAATGTCATCATCTTTTTTTTTTTTTTGTATGAAACAAATTTTCATCAATCAGTAAAAAGTAAAATTATTTAGTGGAGAATAGTAAATTTAAAATTGGTCCTCATATCTCATATATAATTTTTATAAGATTCTATCATTAATATTTTTGATAAATCTTTTTATTTAATTATTTTTAGGATCATAAAGATCACACAGTAATCCTAGAAATCCTAGATTCATAATATTAACTATTTGTGTCATTAATAGTATTTCTTGAAAAGAAAGTTTTGTATTTATGGCATTTAAGAAAATGTCATTATCTTTTTGTATGAGACGATTTTTCATTAATTAATAAAATTACCTTTCTTTTGGGGTTTTTTGTTTTTTTTTATTTAAAGGCATAGTTTGATAAATGGGTAAATATTTAGGATAAGTTAGCTTAATTTATGGGAATGAAAAGACCATTATTTTTATTCAAATTTACATTTGGTAATGCATTTTATTATTCCCAATTTTTGTGTTCTTATCCTTAACTTTATATTTGAATCATATGATCTAAAATATAAAACAACTTCAGAAAAAAAAATTAAAAATACCAAGTATACAATTTCTATTAAGGGGGTATTAATATTATTGGTTTTGGTTTCATGAAGTTTGTAATTTTTATTTTTTTAGGAAAGAAAGTCATAAATGTTGTCCATGTTTTGCAAAACGAGATTAAAAATGGAGATAAAGTCTGTTTCATCTTTTACTTATAACAAAATATCTCTACTTTTTCTTTTAAAATACGGACAGGTGTCTATGCTTTATCTTTTTTTTTCTTCTTATATCATATATGATAACATGTGATTTAATTCAATTATTTTTTTATCTCAATCCTTTATCCCAATGCTAAATCAGACCAAAAAGTTTAGAGGATTTTGACATAAATCAGATCATTTTAACAGAAAAAGACAAATATAAAATATAAAAAGACATATATTCTACGTTCCGTTCGAATGAAATGATTGAGTTATTATGAATATATAACTAAACTAACATAGATAGCAATTTTATGTAAATAAAAGATTTTATGTTTGTTTGTGTTTTCAGTTATTGTAGTTAAAAAATATGATAAAGTAGTTTTTGTTCTTTGTTTAAAAATAAATGAAGAATAAGTGGTGGATATGGAGTTTATATTTTCGAAATGTCATCTTAGAGTTATAAATAAAGTGATATAAGCTCAGGGGACTCTAAAATTATTATACTCGCTTATATTTGGCATTGCTATACTGGTTTATACTCAAATAAACATGTTTTATTTCCTCTATCCATGCTCATTCTGTCTTATACATGCTTTATATTATATATATACCTCTATCCAAACGGGGGTGTAAAAATAGTTTCAAAAGGTGATTTTGACAACATAAGATTTTATGAGGATGTAAATGCAATCATTCTATTTCTTTTAGGGAAAAATCCTTCTAGCCCCTGTAATGTTCCTGATATCCATATAATCCCCTGTAATCTCAATATATCCATATAACACCTTGTAAACAAATCATAAATGCAAATAACCCCCTGCGGTTACAAATTCTCTAACAGATTTGGAATATTCAGGACATATTCCGTTATATAAATCATGGTTAACAAATATGTATTCTTTTAACCCCGAAAACAGCTAATACTTAAAAAAAACCTCATATTTTAATTTTACATTTTTTTAGGAGTGTTTTTTTTGAAGTATTGGTTGTTTTTTAAGAGTTAAAAGAATACATATTTGTTAACCATGGTTTAGATAACTAAATATGTTCGGAATATTCTAACTCCGTTAAAGAATTTTTTATCGTAGGGGTTTATTTGTATTTATGGTGTGTTTATATGAGATTATATGGATATAATGAGATTATAGGGGATTATATGGATATTAGGAAGATTACATGGGGCTATATGAATTTTTCCCTTTCTTTTATTTTTGTTAAAAAAAAAATGCTTCGTCCCACACTCTCTCAACAGGCTTGTTTTTGAAATTCAAAAAAATCTATTTATTCAATATCGTACTTTTTATATCGTTTTTTTTGGGTTATTCGACCTTGTTAGGGTTTGTTCTTTTATTTATTCGGTCTCTTCGCCGCTCTCTCTCTCTCTTTCTCTCTCCGACTCGCTTCACTCCCTTTGAAATCTAGGGTTTGCGATCCTCGAAAACCAGGCCTCCCTTTTCGAATCGGATCAATCGGAAATCATGTCGCTTAGGCCAAGCGCGAGGACGGAGGTCCGCCGGAACAGGTACAAGGTGGCGGTGGACGCGGAGGAGGGGAGGCGGAGGAGGGAGGACAACATGGTGGAGATCCGTAAGAACAAGAGGGAGGAGAGCCTCCTCAAGAAGAGGCGCGAGGGGATGCAGGCGCAGCAGTTCCCAGCCCTCCACGCCTCCGCCGTCGAAAAGAAGGTCTGTGTCCGATCGATCCAGGGCTTTATCCTTTCCCGATCCCCTTGTCGATCTGCTTGTTTGCATCTATTGTGTTCGATTTTGTTTTGGATCATTGTTTTCATGCCGATCGTGATTTTGAAGGGAGTCTCTCGTGATTTTTTGAATTCCAGTTGGAAAGCCTTCCGGCGATGGTGAAGGGGGTCTATTCGGACGAGGCTTCATTTCAACTAGAGGCCACTACACAGTTCCGGAAGCTTCTTTCGATCGGTATAATATGATCTATTATAAAACAATACATACATACAAATATATTTATATAATCTGTTTTTGTTAACTATGAATCTATTTATCAGAACGAAGCCCACCGATTGAGGAAGTTATCCAGGCCGGCGTTGTCCCACGCTTTGTCGAGTTCCTTCAAAGGGAAGACTTTCCACAACTTCAGGTGCTGGGGTTGTATGTTTGTTTGAGCGTATTTATATGGGTCACTTAGCATTTTATTTGTTGTTGTAGCTCTTCTGATCATGTTAAATATGTTGATGTTGTGTAGTTTGAAGCGGCCTGGGCTTTGACAAACATCGCTTCTGGAACCTCGGAGAACACCAAGGTTGTGATCGACCAGGGGGCTGTTCCGATCTTCGTTAAGCTCCTTGGCTCCCCGAGTGATGATGTCCGTGAACAGGTATGTATTGTAACCCATGTCCTGAGAGAGGTGCTGTTTGCTTAAATTATTCTCTTTTAAGTGGGGGCTTGGATATTTATTTGTTGTTGTACTTTTCTTTGTATGTGACAGGCTGTTTGGGCTCTGGGAAATGTGGCTGGGGATTCTCCAAGGTGCCGAGACCTTGTTCTGAATAGTGGTGCACTGGTTCCGCTACTTGCACAGTTGAACGAGCATGCAAAACTCTCTATGTTGAGAAATGCCACCTGGACCCTTTCGAACTTCTGCAGGGGGAAACCACAGCCGCCTTTTGAGCAGGTTTGATTGCTGATTATGTATTTTTATGTTAGATGTTAATTGATTTACTTGTTGAGGTGTTAATCCATATATGGCTTGAGTATAGCAACTAGGAAGCACGTTAATGTTGTAGTTAATGTGCTTATTTCATATATTGCAATGTTCTTGTCACAGTTGAATAAAAATTACCGATGAGGAAAGGAATTGATTTGGTTTATCAAATGTTTTTATTACATTAATCCTCTCAAATGTTCCCTTCATAGTCATTGTTGTAGGTCCTGATGAAATTTATTCATTTTATTCCTTGGGGCAGACAAAGCCTGCTCTTCCAGCACTCGAGCGTCTTATCCATTCTAGTGATGAGGAAGTTCTCACTGATGCTTGCTGGGCACTGTCATACCTTTCTGATGGAACCAATGATAAGATCCAAGCTGTCATTGAGGCTGGTGTCTGCCCTCGTCTTGTTGAACTTCTTCTGTAAGTGCTGCTCATTTCCTTTATTCACTTGCTCATTTACTTTTCTTTGACTAATTCAAGCACTTAAAGTTTTGTTTACTTTGGATGCTGTTTTTTCCAGTCACCCATCCCCATCGGTGCTCATCCCCGCTCTGCGCACTGTAGGAAATATTGTGACTGGTGATGATATGCAGACTCAGGTATATAGATTTCTTTTTGGATCTTCTTTATTGTAGTTCCTCCTTCAGATGTGTTTTACTTGCTTTGTGTTTTCCCGCAAGAAAGGTGGATTGTCCATTGATTTTATTAATCTAATGATCATTTAAGGGAGTGAGAAATTATCTTCATGGTAGATAAGCTAAAAAAAATAAATTAAATTAAAAGAGCCCTTAATTTCATAGTTAACAAATAAGCTACCCAGTAGAAAGATGTCCATCCCTTTTCCTCAAATTATAAAAAAAAAGAACAAAAAGAAAAAAAAAAGAAAAAGAAGAATGACATCAGTCCCGGTGGATGATTTAGGTTGAAGACCCCTTAATATGTTTTTCCAATAATTATAAGCAGTCTAGGAGAAGATATCTTCCACAGTATTTTCCTCATGGCGCGGTTTTGCTTGTTACAGTTTTGTGATTCTTGTTAATCAAATGTTCCAGCACATGAAGTGAGGAACAATAATTCTTGAATAATTAAGTCATTGTGGACGGGTGTTTTTTATGTCTACTAAATGTACCATTATGAGTATCCATATGATTGGCCTTAATTTTGTGGTTGGTGATTGTTTTTTTTTACACTTCAGCCGTCATATTATTTTCTGTTGAGTAAGCATCACTGGCTTGTACTGAACTTATTATCTGTTAATGTGTCAGTCTTGGCTAGTATCTTGGCTTGTATCCGTCTGTGCCTGTCATCTGTCGATCGATGTTGGCTTTACTTGGTTGTTGATACATATGTTATTTAGATTCCTGGAATTATTAGATGACTGAGATATGAGTATTGAAGAATGGAGACCTTCCAAACACCTACTGTCCATGTTTAGTTTATGTTGTATGCATGTCATAATCAACTCTTATATCGTATATTGAAATTGATGTTGAGGGATCGATCCTGATAATACAGTTGGAGTCATCATATCGTTGTTGGTGGACCACATGAAAAGTATATCATAGATTCTTTTAGAAATCAAATTTGAGGGTGTCTATCTGACCACATCATATATGAGGTTGTCATAGATTCTATAATAGGACATGCTTGACATGAAAATTCGGAGGAAAAATTTTGGTTTCCATAGTGGTGGACTGATGCTCTCAGGAAAGACATGTATCATACAGTATAGTACAATGATGCACTGGTAATTTTCATGGGCTGTTCAAGTGACCTTGAGGCAATACACAAAGTGCTTAAAGGATCATTTTCAATACATTTGTTTCCTATTATAATGGAAGGGACCATGCAGTGTGATCTTAATTTGTTCTTGCATCGCATTTCATAATAGTTTTAGACAATGGGGATTGGTTCATTGAATCAAATTGAAGAGGAAATTTGAATGGCTGGTTGGGTTTTCTATAATTTTAGAACTGACGAGGAAGAAGATTTGGTTTTCTGACATATTTCGTTATAAGTGGTGCATGATTGGTCTGATTTTTATGGTTTGCCGGTTATTTTATTACCTGATAGATTTACACCATATGGGTTTCTCAATGCCATAAATTTCTCATTTGCGTTTTACTGTGCATTGCATCATTTTTCTCTGGCACAATGTATTCAATTTTAGTACTTGACTTTTTCTATATATTGTTTTTAATTAGTTGTATATTTGATACATGTTTTCAGTATATTATCAATCATCATGCACTGCCTTGCCTTCTCAACCTTTTGACGCGTAACCACAAGAAGAGCATTAAGAAGGAGGCTTGCTGGACCATTTCAAACATCACGGCTGGAAATAAGGACCAAATTCAGGTATTGAAAGAATCTATGTAGTTCATAAAAAACATGTGTTCTGAATTATTTCCATCTTGTCATTCTGTTATTGTGCTGCCTCTACTTCTGGTGATAGTATACACGCAAGTTTAGGTGAATCATTTGGTTATTCTTTGACAATTCTCTAGGTAGTATTTTCCATAATTTAGGCATAACTTTCCATTTCGATATGTTCGCCCCTGTTTAGTCCAGGATTAGAATTAAATGGAAGGAAATGGTTATCCAAGCCAGAAAAACCCCTTTTAAGACGAGAATCTTATTTTCTGTTAAAGTTGGCATTGATGTTAATATATAATTTCTATTTGGTTGACTTTTATTTTCTTCTAGATGTTTGCCCATGGTAGTTTTGAATCTAGGGATTGCTAGGCTGAATAGAACTTACTCCAACTCTCCCCCACCAGTAAAATAATCTGGCTATCCTATTTAAAACCCGTGTGTGTAGTCAAACCTTAGACTCCCCAATGAAACAACGTTTCTGTCATGAAGTCTATTATATTCTTCCCTCGGGTTTAACAATAATTATTACCGTACAAGACAAATATTGTGTTCTGATATAGGATTATTTTTTCTTGCCTATTCTCCACCCAATCATTCAATTTCTCTATCATTTCCCATCTCTTTATCCTGTTCCACTACATTTGTATCACGCATTATATTATGAGTGAAGCAGATATTCTCTGATTCTTATTTGTGGAATTTTCTTTTCTTCTGCTTTCCCTGTGTCTCTGTACACTGTTCTAGTCTCTTTTCTTATGAGTTTTGCCTCTCGAGGGTCGGCTTACACATCATTGGAAAACCTGCAGGCTGTGATTGCTGCTGAGATTATTGGTCCGCTAGTGCATTTGCTTCAGAATGCTGAGTTTGACATCAAGAAAGAAGCTGCATGGGCGATTTCTAATGCTACTTCCGGTGGCACTCATGACCAAATAAAGTATGTCTATGCAGCTCTTATCGTTAAATAACCGAGCCCTAAGTTGTAGTTTTGTATTTATACATTTTATTCTCATATCTGGTTACTTTTTGTGTAGGTATCTGGTGAGCCAGGATTGCATCAAGCCATTGTGTGACCTTCTTGTCTGCCCTGACCCAAGGATAGTTACAGTGTGCTTGGAAGGTCTGGAGAACATTTTGAAGGTTGGTGAAGCTGAGAAGAACCTGGGCAACACTGGTGGCGTGAATCTCTATGCGCAGATGATCGACGAAGCAGAGGGGCTTGAGAAGATTGAGAGCCTACAGAGCCATGACAACACTGAGATCTACGAGAAGGCAGTGAAGATTCTCGAGACATATTGGCTGGAGGAGGAAGACGAAGCGATGCCCACCGGTGATGCTGCTCCTCAACAAGGTTTTGACTTTGGGGGCAGTGGAGTCGCAGTTCCATCTGGTGGATTTAAATTCGGCTAAACGTAAGTTTCTCTATCAGCAATTTCTTGTTCTTTTTGTGTAATTGTGATTTGAGTGATGATAAAATATATCTCTGCTCAGGGTTCTTTTGGTTGGAGCTGTGATGGAACCGTGTCCGGTGGGGTTGGGTGAAGAGGTATGTCACTCGGTCGTCCGTGTCGTGTTGTCAGGGTCCTGTTGGTCCAGTCCAGGTCTGGTTGAAGGGGGTGGTGGAATGGGTCGTCCATTGAAGGTCCAATAAAAAAGAATGTTTTTTGTTTCTCGCATCGGACCAAGAGATTCATTTCAGTGCAACAGAGGGGAGTTGAGTGGGTTTCTGATCTTTTTAACCCAACTTTGCATAACTTTGTTGTGGTTGGACCCCCAAAAGAAAAAAAAAAAAAAAGAGATCAGTTTGTTGGTTTTGGTTTTGGTTAGATTTGCGAGAGGCAGTATAGCATCTTTATTATTTGTTTGGGTTGTAGTCTATCCTTTGAAAAATGTTGGGATATGTCTCTCAAGTTACAGGTTTAACTTGTATTAGTTATATCTTGCCTAGTGTATAGCAAGAGAGGAAGTGTTTTAAGAATTCTATATTTGTTTTCCTTGTTTATTTCGAGATAAACATTGGTTATCTGGTCGAATTTTAATTAATGGTAATGAGGAGTTGTTATTATTATTATTATTATCTAATCGTCTTAGAATGAATTTTCCAGGAATTATTCTTATAGTTGTAGCTCTGTCGGTTGTATGAGACATTATATACCTGCTCCCTTAAAGGCAATCTCGTTCATATGCAGATTGCCTGGCCTAATATCTAGTCTGTTTAAATAGTGGTGGAGATAATGTTAAATATGATCTTCTGATCTGTTTCAAGAGTGAAGGAGATGATGATAAGAGAACTAATATTCTTATTAACATGTTGGCTTTACTTGGCTTTAGCCACATGCGTCAGTCACCAAATAAACGGTCGTCATCTATTTGTCGTCTCACTGATTCAATTATCAGCCAAGTTGCTTTGAATAACACATTTGAAAAAAAAAATAAAAAATTCTGATACACTTAAATATGTTTTACAATCTTGTTTTTGTTTTTCATTACAGAGTGTATTTAAAATAATGTGACTGTACAGAGTAACTGTTTTGCATTGCAATCTAAAAAGGTTATCTAGTATAATATGCACTGACGTTAATGAAATATATCTTGTACTATCTCCATATATAAAAATTAAAATTGTTATTTATTTTTTATAATATACTAATATATTTTAATATATATTTATATATTTTTTATAATTCTATGCCACATAGTAATATGCAATAAAGCATCATAGGTAATTTTTAGTATTTGAATTCATTGAATATCATGAGATAATATATGTCAGAATAAACTGGTATAAATTAGTATATGAATTTCAATTATTTTACGTTATTTCTTTTTAAGAATATATGAATCTATTATCAAATCAATTATCAACACTTTTTATAAATCACCTATCAAATCAATTATCATCATTTTTTTTTTTTTATAAATTTTTATCTATATTTTATTAAATTTTATCAAAACAATAAAAAATTTATTATTATTTTTTTCAATAAAAATTATTTAAAATAAAATCAAATATAAAAACACTTATTCTAATTGTATTGCTGTATTCATTTATGCTTTGTATTTATTTGAATAAATGTAACAACGCATATAGATGCCCCCAACACCGAGTAACAACTAACAGAAAAATGCGGAGCAAAATAGCGCAAGACGAGATGGACGGAGAGGACTCTCCGCTCTCCACCACCTCCCTCTACTGCTGGTGGAGGTCCGCTTCCGAATCCGACGACCCCCCACTCTCCCCTCCGCCGTCCTCCACCGGACCCTCTCCGCGTCTGAAGGTGGTCCGCGAACTGGAGAGGCTCTCCCTCATCGCCCACGAATCCCTCGACGACCTCCGACACAAGCTCCTCTGCTACCGTCCCGGCGAGTTCTACCTCCCGACGGGCGGAATCTCGAGGCAGGACGCCGACGTCCCTCCCCTCCTCACGATCCTCCTCGTCGGCTTCGAATCCTCCGGCAAGAGCTCCCTCATCAACCTCATGTACAGCGTCCTCGGCCGATCCGGTCTCATCCCTTTCACACAGACCAAAAGTACGTAATCCCCTTAACAATTCTACTCACGATTTCGATTTGGATCTGATTTTGGGGGGGTTTTGTGAAGGAAACCCTTCCAACCGTGGCACGATTTGTCTGGAAGAGCACAACGTGCTCAGATCGTCCCGGAACGGGTTCTGTGTCTTCGATTCGAGGGGACTGGACCCGCACCGGACGGCGGAGGGGCTTCTGGAGGTGGAGGAATGGATGGAGGACGGCGTGCGGCATCGGAAACCGTGCTGGAGGAGGGAAGACGGGGAGGAGGAGGGGGAGCCGTCGATTTGGTTCAGTTCATCGAGATTCGCGACGAGGAGGGTCAATTCCGTGATGGTGGTTGCGGACGCGGCGGAGATCTACCGGTCGTGGAAGGCTGGGGACTGTGGACCGTTGGATTCTGTCGGGGAGCTGTTCCACGCGCACTCTGTCAAGAAATGCAGTGAGTCTCTCTCTCTCTCTCTCTCTCTCTCTCTGCGTATTTTTGTTTGTATTGTTTCATGTATTTTTGTCTTTCTATTATTCACGAGTCTTTGTTTTGGAGCTGTGTTTGTAGGCTGTAGCCGTAGTTGAAAAAACAAAAATAGGTGAAAAACTATCACGGATAAGTTTTGTTTTTTGCATAGATGGTTTTTACTCTGAATAAGTATAAGAAACTCTGGTCCATTGCTTGGATGTATTCTTGTGTTCAGAACTGTCAATGGTTGCTTTTGGTGGGACTCAGTTGTCAATTCTAACTCAATTGAGAATTGACTGCTCAGACATTTTGATTGTTTTATGTGTTCGTGATTGTCAGATTTTATTACTTTAAGACTGGCATATGAAAAGTCATTGTGATTAAGATATTTTATCATTAGATTATGTAACTTTGACTAATGAGATATATATCTTTTGTTTTTTGTTTTTTGGGTATATGTTTAATTTTTATTAAAATACATGTTTCGTTACTGGAAAAGACTATATATAACTTAAGAATGTCACTAAATATTACCATCTTAATGATTTAATCTAAACTATGTGTGTACTTCAGAAAATACCATATAATATGAGAGTGTCCTTACCGTTATCATTTTTAATCTAACTTCACCAAATCACAACTGTAGCACAAGTGCACAACCCACCAATATTTTTGAATTGGTTGTCAATATGGGCATCTGCTCTGACTGCATTTATATACACTCATTCATCATGACAACCTGTATATCTTAGCAGTTGTTCTGTTCATAACCAATGAATCTGAGATCCATTATCATTTTTAATCTAACTTCACCAAATCACAACTGTAGCACAACCCACCAATATTTTTGAATTGGTTGTCAATATGGGCATCTGCTCTGACTGCATTTATATACGCACATTCATCATGACAACCTGTATATCTTAGCAGTTGTTCTGTTCATAACCAATGAATCTGAGATGTTACTAATCTAATGTAGATGAGACACCAATCCTGATACTGACTCACGGCGACGAGCTGACCCCGGACGAGAGGATCGAAGGCCGCATCAAGATCTGCAACCATCTGGGCGTGTCGGAGTTGATGGGGTGCTATGACATCCCGTGCCTCAACGAGCACGGCCTCCTCGTGGAGGAGGTCGACCCCGTCACAGCATACTCCATCGCCGAGGCGGTCTACCGTGCCCTGCTCTTCGGAGACCGCACACACCCACCAAAGAGGAGGCCCAGCGACTGGGTCCTCTATGGCCTGTCTGTCATCCTTTGTTGCTTTGCATTGGTATTCGAGTTCCTTGCTTGTGTTCTGGGGATGCTGGGCAACAGGAAACGCAAGATCAAAATGTGAGAGGTCTGGAATTAACTTGGTTTGATAGCCTTTTCGTGTGTGTTTATTTGTCTGTTCATTAATGTAGAATTAATTGATTTGGGTGTGGTTGGTTGGATAGGTTGTGGTCCAAGTCTCTAGATAGGTACATGTTTGATTTTTTTAGGTATAGAATTCATTTGTAGTGTATTTTTGTTAGTGGGGCATGTTGCACGTTTGAGTTGTGTGAAAAGGATGGTGAGTTGGTTGGTGTTCACTTAAAATCGTTTTTCCCTTTATAACATGACAACTGTTGGGTATCCTATTTCAATTGATTTAGTTTCCAAAGAAGAAAAGTCTTCACTTGGTCTAGATTAGGGCTGCAACTCGGACGGGTTGGATTCGGATTGATTCCAACCTGAATTTCAAACTACTCAACCCTAATATGATCTAACCCGATTTTCAACCCGAATTGGGCCAACCAGACTCAACCCGAACTTCTAACATTATGTGCAAATTAAATAAATCAACTTGATCTAACTCATAAGATTAGCTAGGTTTATCTAAAATTTGGACTACCCAGATTAGAAGCTACAAAATGAACGGCCATGATTTTTTTTTTTAACTATTAGTTTGCGGGTTGGGTTGGGTTGTTAGTAAGGTCAACCCGAACTCAACCCGATTTGTGAGTCAACCCGAATTTGAACCGAACCTGATTTGGTCAATCCAACTCATGTAAAAATCGGGTTCAACCCGTCAAATTCAAGTTTAACCTGACCTAAGTTGCAACCCTAGTTTAGATCCTATGCTTGGTTTCTTTTTTACTTGAATCTTGCTCTACTTTTTGTGTGAGGATGTCACATGTACACACTTAAATCGGACGGTTGAAAATTCTTTTGGATTTGTAATGGACCTGGCAATTTTTTTTTTAGTTATTTCAAGAGGGTTTTTTTACACGATCACATATCTTCAATCTGGTTATTGAAGATTCTGAGAGTTTGATCAGATCCAGACCCAGATCCTCTGCTATGGTTTCCTGCTATGGTTGTGCTTGATTTTTCTTTTTTGAACATGCCACGTGTGATCAATGAAAATGAACCACCCCAAGTTTAATGTTTGATTAGTGGGTTCCATTACTCTTTATTTTCCTTTCTTTTTCACATGGTGGATCTCACACAGTGATACACGTGGACCCTTTCATTTTTTTGAGTGATCCCATATAAATTTTTATTAAAGTTACATATAGGTCCCTAAAAATTAAAAATATTCAATTATCATCTCAGATTAAATTTTCATCATTACTTAACGGAATATTATGTGAATATATCAAAATATAGAATTGTGTAGATATTCAAAGATCCATCGTGGGGCCCACTAACCAAACATTAAACTTGAGTAGTTCATTTTCATTGATTACATATGGCTTGTTCAAAAAAAAAAAAACGGTTAAACTAGATCAAAGCAGGGGAAACAAGTAGAGAATTCAAACCCCACTTTGCACGACTGGCAAATATGTAATACCATATATAAATATATTAAATAGTGTATTTGATTTGTTCATTAACGGATTTTTAACAAGGTGTTGAAAACTGGGAAAATTTTAACCATTGAGGTAATGTTTAGTTACACGATTTGGTAGCTTTTGCGTTTGTAGAAAGCTGCTTTTACAATCGTGAACTAAATAGTTTTACTGTTGCAGCTTCCTGCAGACAGATTTCAGGCAAATAGTGCTCAAAAACTGCGATTTTCAAAAGTTGGAAGGGCAATTTCATGCAAAATTAGTTTTAAACATAGCGTTTGCAGAAAATCAATTTTATAATTCCACTACTAAATGATGCTTGAGTGTTGATACACTTAGTTCATTTTAGAGCTCTGTGTATAGTCTATAAGAGGTCTTCCAGCTGTCTATACATTGTAATAGGGGTAATAAACACGGTAATATGCACTGATAGCGCATACTATGTTAGACTGGTGAACCTGAACTCTTTATAGTGACCAAAAATACATTTTCTATTTGTTGTTGTTATCCAATTCATTTTGGATCTCATCCATTCTGTTGAAGAGAATAAACAGTCTGGATTATTTGGAGCCGTTGGGATTGGGATTTATCTCATGCTTATATCTCAACCAAGCGACTCTTTTCCTTTCTTTAAATAGCCATTATTTTGCCGGCCAAAACAGTTGATGAAATAAAAATAGAAATCTTGTTGTAATCAGATTCTTCTATTCATTGGGGTTCTCTCCATCATTGAAAAATCATGTTCTTGTTGATGTTCTCCCTAGATATATTTCCTCACACTGGAAAGAGCCTTCTATTACACCATTTTATTCTTCCGTCGAGTTCCTTTTGAGCTTTTGAAAATATTATAGTCTGTTTGCGTGGTTTCTTCGTAACTAGTATATGAAGAAACAAAATCAAGCGATCGTATCTCTTTGTGGTAAGAGCCGTATAACCATAATATTTTTTTTATTATTATAATTGTTCATTATCTTGGGGTTTATGATGCTAATATATAAGAATTTGTGTATAGTCTAAATTTTTATATGTCACGCACAACATATATACTACGTTATTGCAGTGTATGAAAATTAATTTTATTTTCATTTAAAAAAAAAAGAGTTTACAGTGTTGTATCTCAATGCATATTTTATTTTTTTATAATAGTAAGTATTTTTATGGGTGTCTGTATACTTTTTGTTTGAAGTTATATGCATTTTTTTATGTACTATATAAGTGTATTATTTTTCTTTGTTCAGCAGATGACTCATAACATTAACCTTTTCATCCATTTATGTTCCGTGTGAAGGCTGGAAATAAAATTATAAAATAGATTAAGTGTATTAGTGCCCTATTTATATTATAGGTTTTTTTTGGTAAATAAACTTCTTTGATATAAGCACTATACAAATTTACATCAGTTCAAAAAGAAAAGGTTATGCAAAGGATAGCTCAAATCTTTACACTGATGCTAATACATTTGAGATACACAAAGCAAAGAGGAGAAAATGAGAAAGAATGCGTATCACGATTTTCTTATCTACTGGATGTAGGCCTGTCAACGGGTCGGGTCCGGGTCGGGTCGGGTCGGGGTGGACCCGGACCCGACCCGTGACAGGACCCAGCGGGTCCGGGGAAATGTGGACCCGGACCCGGGTCGGGTCCGGGTCCGACCCGACCCGGATGGTTGGGTAAAAAAAAGAAAAAAAAAGAGAGAAGAGCTCATGTATTTGTTTGCCTTATCATTCTATTTGAAATTTTTTGTAATAAAATATTATTGTTAATGAGACTATGTTTGAATATAATTTTATACAATTCAAAAGAAGTAAATGAATTATTAAACAACATCCAAAACAATAATCACTAACATAAAAAACATATTAACTTAAATAATAAACATAACTAACCTAAACAACATTCAAAACAATATTAACCTAAACAACATTCAAAACAATAAACACTAACATATTAACCTAAATAATAAACATAAATCATGCAACAAACTAATTAATCATACAAATTCAAAAGCTAATAAATTAATTGTCCAAAACAAACCGATTTATAGGCTTGTTATGATTATGATTATAAACTTGTAGATACAAAAATAAGTTAAGTAAAAAATAAAATTATGTGTCAACTAATACTAATGGTCTTATAATATATGAGAATATTTTAGTAAAACAATCGGGTCTCGGGTCCAACGGGTTGGGACGGGGTGGACCCAGACCCGACCCGTTTGTTTGTTCGGGTCCGCCGGGTCGGGTCCAACTCGGGTCGGGTATATTACACGTGTAATCGGGTCCGGTCGGGTCGGGTCCAACTCGGGTCGGGTATATTACACGTGTAATCGGGTCCGAGTCGGGTCGGGTCCAGGTCTAGACCAGACCCGTTGACAGGCCTAACTGGATGCCTTCTTTGTCCTTCGAGATCAGAATGCTCGCCTCAGCAGGCAGATGTGACAACTCAAAAATAGAGGTGCTAATAAAAGATTGAAAGGAGACGAGGAAATCTACCGCTCTATTCCTCTCCCGATACACATGTGTTACTTTTCAATCCGCTAGGCTAAAGGTGATTTGATGAATGATACGAATATCCCTGAAAACAATCCAAGGAATATGTCCCTTTCCATTTGACCATGCGACTGGAGTGGAAGAATCCGACGAGGCCGAAGTTATTTCTTAATGCAAGCCATAGAACATACGACATTTATATCTTAATGCAAGCCTCCCTTTCCATTTATATTATAGGTTAACAATATTTCTTACAAACATCAGACAGCCATAGAAGACAAGGCCTAAGTTGTTTCTTAATGCATACACAAATCAACTCCTAAAATACCTTGCAATACAAATTTATTCATAATACACAAATAAGCCTGCCAGGATAAACATGCGTCAAAAAAAAAAAAGCTATAAATTGGGTTTATCAGGTTGTAGTGAGGGTTTTAAGATCGTCTATAGCAATCATTTTTCTATTTGCAGGAAGCTAAGTTTCATAAATTCTTCTTTTCAAACAGAAAAAAAAAAACTGCAACTTAATCAAAAACTTCAGACACCTTTTTTTTTTTTTTTTTGTAGAAATTAAAGTGCCTAAATTTAACTTTTTTTTCACAATCTTTAGAGAGACAATTTTCTGCAAACTTAGTTGTAAACCCAATGATCCGATCCCATGGCGAGTTGATGAGGATGATATTGGATTGGGGCGTGATGACATGTGGAGATGAGTTTATGGTTTGAGAGATGGGGTATATTAACATTTGGTTATCATTAGATTAAGATAAAAAATGAGATAAGAAAAATGATATGTATAGGCTAATGTGCAACCTCATTTGTAGTACTCGTTCATCAAAATGCATATTGTATATAAAAAAATAACATATATATTGAAGTACACTAATATGTATTTTTTTTTAAAAAAAATATAAATATTTTAATTTTTTATATATATTATGATAGTATAGTATACATTGTACTGTACATAAATGAAATGAGACTGAAATGTGTAGACAAAGCCCACGGCTCGAAATCTCTCTTTCCAATGGATGGATATCTGTCACTAAATTTGGACATAGCCCATTGGTCTCAATCTTGGTGGTCGGAGGCTTGGAGCCCACTATATATCATGCATGTTTTAGTTAGGACCTATTGTCACTCATCAGTCTTATTAATCCAGATTTTGGTCCATACTGACATATGGCACTGGAGTTCATGTATCACATACACATTAAACATGATCAGCCCAATGATAACGTCCCTAATTAAAAATGAAATTTGAGCTCATTAGTCTGCATTGAATTCTGAAAAAAAAAAATGAAATGTCATGTTTATAGGATTTTGAGATGCATCAAATGTTGATGTGGTTAGCTGGTATTCTGAAAAAAGAAAATGATGCATTCAACCCACATTAACAGTCCCGTTTTCAATCCTCATAAGTTTTGATTTTTTATATATCAAACGCATTAATTTATATATAAAACAAAAGTCCATTCTCAAAGGATTAGAATGCATATAATTTTTTTCATTTTCCATAATGTAGTGTACACTGAGATAGTTAAATATACGATGCATTATGCAATTTCACATATTGTGTTAGTAACACGAAGACTTAAAATGGGGTTACAAAACGGATTGATCCAGTAAAACTAAATTTTGGAACTACATTGATAGAAAATGATTTTGAAATGGATTATATGTATTTTTGCTGCCTGTTATACAAATGTACTTTAGATTTGTAAAATAGCTTATGTAAATTTAGATAGGAGTAGCCCATTAAATCAATTAGGGTCATACATATTGCAAGAATATAATTAAGGATAGTAGATCTATTATTCTTAATGAAAAATAATCTAATAACCAAAATTTTGTTCAATTTCATGACCATGAACTAATAATATAAATGATAACACTCATACAAAAATTTAATAGAAAAGCATGTTTGTCTAGTGATACTAGATTAAGAAAGTCATTTGTTTGTTTTAAATTACTTCTTGAGTTCTTTCAATGAATGCAACGCTACGGAATTGTTGTTCCTCCCACATGAAAGCCACGGCTAGGTCATTTAGTCACCTTGTTAACCCTTTTTATATTGTTATTTATATTATGTGTATTGTTAAATCTTGTACCCCCGTATGAGGTGTGATTTGGGTTATTCGTTTCCGATAGCTATACTGAGATAGATAACAATCCAGGCTAAATAAGAAACTTCTTGTTTGGTTGTTTTTTTTGTTATTCTCATTGGAAAACGTAAAAATGACTTTTTTATTGGTTGGCTCACTTTGGATAAAGTGATGATAAATGATTGATAAAGGATGAATAAGAGTTTATGATTTTTTAAATGATAATTATACCGCATGGGAATGGAGTGAGAGATATATGATTGATTTGATAGATGTGACAGTTTTTAGAATCTGTGTGAGTCTGTTAGGTGAGATAAATTTTTTAAAATGACAGAGAAGGGTATTTTTATCCATTGGTATAGATAAGCCTTGATAAACAATTCCACAATTTCCTTAGAATAGTTATCAGACCTTATCCTAACTTATCCAGACATAACTATCAGGGTTTATTCTGTTAAAACAAACAGCTTTTTTTTACTATTCTTCTATATTCTTCCTTATTCTGGGTTTATTTCTCTAACCATACCGGGGGGGTGTTAAACTATAAACCATCCCTTGTACATTCTAACATGCACATACAAAATGCGTTTGGAGAGAGAGACCTGGAAAGAATTTTGTGGAGCTATAAAAAATCTCCACAACCAAAAGTGTGGTATGTCTCAACCAATTAATTGCTCTACGTAGCTTTGAAGAAGAGAGAGAAGTCACCGAAGACACTTAGGCAAGGACATCAGTCACCGAATTACATATTTGATTATTTAGCTCATGTTGGATATAATTCATTTGCGCATGACATGTGTCAACTTGAGAGAATTCATTATTTTTTTCTTTTACAAATATAACCGTTAATGTGTGAGTATTTCAATGTGCAAAAATAGTTAGGGGTATCTAGAAAAATAACTAAGTGAATACTTGAATTAATTTTTCAAACATTATTTAACATTATAATCACTCGTTTGAAACTTCAAAGCATAACAGACACTGCATTAAAACGACATCACCCACACCAAAAATATGTTGGGATGAAAGGGAAGGACAAGGTACAAATTAAAGATGCTCGATATTTCGTTTTCCAAATGCCAAAAAAAAAATTAAGACAGCCGGATTTGTCCCTTCTTTTGTACTCCCTTGCCATCACTAGTTCACAACCACCTATTCGTTTCTTTTCCTTTTCAATTCTTTAAGTTTAAATTCCTATATATGTCACTTCAAAATTAAAAATAAAAATAAATTCCTCCAATTCTTTTCAAAATTTTGAATTTGTTTCTCTGTCAACAAATTAACAGTGTTTTAAAACATGACAAGACCTGATTGATCGAATTGATTATATCTTCACCCGCTTTGAATTACGGTTAGGTTTATCTCTAAAACCCAATGATACAAAAAAAATGATAAAACCCAAACAATCCAATGGTTGAACCATTGGGTTTTTGTGCACCAACATAGTTAATTAAATCGATCAGTTATTTAATTTATTTATAGAAATTGTGATCAATTACTTGATAACATATGAAATTTAATAAAAAGTTTAAATTTTAATCATTTTATATGTTATAATGTTAAATAAAAATTTATGCAAAGTTTTTTTTAAATATTTCACATTTTTATTAGTGTTGATAATTAATATTTTTTATTATTATATTATGATTATGTGAGGTTCAAATTTGATTGACCCGATTGAACCAATGTCTCTTAATCCATTGATTTTTCATTGTTCTTTGAACTGTTTCATTTTTAAAACATTACAAATTAACTGATTTGCTTTTTCCAAATTCAAGTTTTCGATAATCGGTTTCATGATAACATGAGATTTAATGATATTAGTTCTCTGATCCTCTCATGTAATCACTAACCAGTTAAGTGGGGCCCTCAACAGATCCTAAAATTAGATTATGTACTCACATAAATTTGGTTTTAGCTGTTACCACCATTATTTATTTTAAAAAATTCTCTCAATAAAAATAAGATAAAAATAATTCCTAATAAAAATAAAAATAAAATAAAAAATAGATAAAAGTAACACACACTTAAAAATAGAGAATAAATAAACAAAATATGATATGCCTCAACTTTTAACCAATTAGTGAATAATAAATTAGTAAATTATTTTTGAATAATCACACTTAACATTTTTTAAACAGTTGATAGAGATGGTCCCCATCCATCAATAACCTTAAAAAGACTCAACAACAGTGAGGAACGTGACTTTTACTATTGATTGATGTTTAATATTATGAACTGAGAAAGCTACGTGCATGAGAGGAGAACCATTCATTAGTAAAACCTTACTTGTAATTAATGTCAAATCAGACCACTCATTTTGTGTGATTAGACTCCCATTAAACAACATGATGCGGAAATCTAATTTAAAAATTAAATTATCCGTGATTGTGTAACTTTTAGCCCCGTTTGCGACGGAAATATGACTTAATCTTGGATATACATTTATTTTAACATAAGTGAGGATAAAGTGATTTTGTGTTTGGTTATGTTTTGAATTATTCTCGTTGGTAAACATAAAAATAAATGTTTGGTTGTTTGGATAAAATGTGAATAAAGTATGGATAAGGATTTATAAAAGGTAAAAAAATTCAAAATACATTATTTTTTCACCTTTTATAAATTCTTATTCACACTTTATTCACATTTTACACAAACAAAAAACAAATTATTATTATATTTTTCAACAAGAATAATTCAAAATACAACCACACACAATATCATTTTATCCTTATTTATATTTATTTATGCTAAAATAATAGCATACCTAAGAATAATTTATATTATGTATCTAAACGGGCCCATAGATTTTGGAGAGCGGTCTATTTAAAGTATTAATAACCTTAGTATGGATGATATTGATGTAGACCACCAAGAATTAAAATTAAAATTAAAATAAAGAGATTCTTATCACACATATGAGGTCCGTTTTGATATTCATAGCCAAATCTTCAGTCGTGTCACTTCTCCCACCATAAAGTGTGATTACATCAATCCTTAACTTTATCAGTAAGGGCCATATATAACTACAAAGTACTATCTAATTAGGAATTATAAACAAACTATATATTTTTTTTAGTCACCCAAATAATGTTAAACATCAAATCATATTATATTTGAATAATCCATTAGTTACTCGATCCGTCTTACCCAACATTTATATTGTTATCAATGGTAACTAAAGGGCGCGGCTATGCCCACCGAAATTTTCATTTAACCAACCATAAAAAAAAAAAAAAAAACAACAACAGATGTTTGGATGTTCTCACCAATCCAGGTCGATCGAACTTGGTCGTCATTTTAGGTTTTGGACGATCGAACTTGATCGCCATTTTCAGAGTTTGAACGACTGAAATTGATCGTCGTTTGAGGTTTTGGGCGACCGAAATTGGTCGTCATTTCAGGTTTTTTGTCCATCACTTAGGGTCCAAGTTTTTTGTCTGTCGAACAGGGTCCAGAATTATATTTACATGTTCTTTGTAAACAAATAAATTTTTGGGTTTATTCATCATATTCTACATTTATTCTTTTATCCAAATAACAGTTAAGGAACTGAAAAAATGTAAGTAGGTATACTTTCAATTAATTCAAATTTTTAAAGAAAAAATATCTTATTAGACAAACATATATCATTTTTAAGCTTCGTTTGAATTCATAGTTAAGCGGATTCTTTGTTTAAAAACAAAAAAATTCTACCAATTGATTCAAACACATTTTATATTTAATTTTAAAAATTTGTCCGTCACTTATGTAAAAAAATTATTCTTATGTTATACATTTAAGAATAATAATTGATTCTCCCTACATTACAACTCAGACTTGAAGTGGCATGAAAGATCCAAGGAGAATACACGTCATGGAATTAAGTTTCTAAGAAAAAGTTTGGTCGACCTGACCGGATCGGTGGGATTAGAGAAAACATCGTTGTTTTTTTTTTTTTGGTGGGGTAAAAAAAAGACTTGGTGGGGATAGACGCTGCCTGTAACTAAAGTCTCCAAGGTCAACTTCTTAACTTATTTTTTTTCTGAATTTTATTAAATTTTGATATGATTTTGAATTAGCATTATTTCTCCATTAATTTGTTAAGGTGACAAAAAAACGCATCCATCATTCGAATTTGAATTGAAACTTTTTGTAACGACAGAGAAACTCTGAATTCAATATTGTTTGACATACATGAAGAACATGCTCATTATAGCAAAAAAAAAATATATGTCGTACGTAGACATAAAAATAAAGAACACTGAGATGAGTAGTGACCAGCTCATCATAATGAGTAGAGATAATAAGTGGTTTATGTAAATCAAAAGTATATGTTGCCTTTGGATTTTTTTTTGGTGAGGATATGTTGCCTTTGGATTAGTGGGAGGAAAGAATCACTCTCATTTGAGGACGTGTCAGCTGACCCTAATGAGCGGTTATCCCCACTAACTCAATTACTAATCTCAATGACCTAATAAAAATATATAAAAAAAACCCAATTTTATAATTTAATTTGAAAACCTTTATTTATTTATTTTATTTTTGATCAATTTTCTATATGTTAATGATTTGTAATATCCTTTTAGTTTAACTTAATAATGAATTTTTTTTTTAGAATTTTGATCTAAAAAAACATTGAGATTGAGAAAGTATGGATATTAAGTTGTGTATTTTGTTTATTTATATATATTTTTGTATGAATGATTTTACCATTAAACTATCACTTCCCACCAACCCAATAAAAAAACAAAGAGGAGGTGGTGGTGTGCATAGAAAAACTCCGGTCCAAAAATAAAAAACTATTTCTTTTTAAGAATCTACTTACCGTGGATCTGTGAAAATGAAGAATTTCTCTTAGAAATACTTAAATCCCCTGTTTGGATGAAATAATAGATGAAGAATAAAACCAAAATGTTATTTGATTTTAAGAAATAGGGAGTATAGCTATGCTAAGATATGTAAGAATAAACTGGTATTGATATTCCAGGTCTCCGTAAAGTTTTGTTATTCTACCAAATCTATTATACTAATATAAAAGAATCCATATATCAAATCATATGTTATCACCGCTTATAAATCAGAGGGTTCAAATATCAAATCAATTTTTCATATTTTATAAAACACTATCCATATCTTCTTTTTTTCTTCTCCCACTTTTTCATCATCAATCAAACAATAAAAAAATTATTATTACATTTTTCAATAATAATAACTAAAAATACAATTAGGAATAACAAGGGGACGGGTTGGGACATGTTTTGTAAATATCAAACCCAAACCCGTTCATAAAATGTCATCCCAAACCTATGATAGGTTTAGTTTTTTCATCTCAAACATGTCCCAATAGACATGTAAAAATCTGAACCCTTCCCTCCCCAACCCATTCCATTTAGGTCGGATCGGGACAAGACGGGTTTGAAAAAAATATATTAAAACATATTTATATGTAATAGTTAGAAATAAGTTGAAATTTTAAATAAGAATAAACATTTATTAGAATTAACTTTTAAATAAAAAAAATATAAGAAATATAAACTTTCAATCTATATAACAGGTATCATATGTAGAGGACTAGAGGATGAAACAACGGGGGAGGGGGACATGCAGGTTTAGTTGATTGGAATTAATGTTTCATTTTTTTTTTTTTTTGGAATAACAAAAGACAACCAGCATGTTTACATCATTTTAAATATCAATTTGAGTTTATTCATTTATTTTTTTTATATATTTTTTTGGAATATTAAATGATAAATATAAATTATGTAATTATTATGATAAATATTTAATTTTAATATTAAATTACAATTGGGACGGGTTTTTCTAAGTAAACCCGCTTCGCGTTTCAAACCTGTCAATTTCATTTTACATCATTTAAACCCATTCGAAAACCCAAACTCAATCCGGTAGGGTCAGATCAGGTTAAGTAACTTAGTGGGACTATTTTATTGCCATCCATAAACATAACTAAAAGAAAAAAAGATTTATTCTTCGTTTGTATTGAAATAGTTATCTAACTTATATAATGTAAACGGAGCAAATTGATAAAAGATTTCAAATGTTATTAATTTTGATGTTTCACGTCCTCGTCCATCGCTCAGCGATGACCGGAGCCGTCCTAAAAATCTCGACTGAAGGAAAATATCACACGATTTTCATATCATAAAGCACACGTCAACACAAATCTTAGATATCAGTCATATGACGTGGACAACTTTCTCTCCAAGCGAAACTTTAATCATCCATCAATAACACTTTTATCATTAACACCACCTCGTTTTATTAGAATTCAATTCAATTCAATGAAGCCCCTTCACCATTCATCCTCTCTATCCTTTTCGGGTGGTCAGGATCTCCCACTCCCTTATAACCTACGCTCCTCCCACAACCAAGCGTGTGACCATATCAAATCCCTCCTCCCTCCATGTGTCCCACACGTGTGCGTTGTGGCTGGTCCCCCAACCACAAAAAAATATAATAATATTAATATATAAATAACATAAGGGGTGTTTCCGTAAAAAAAAAACAGTGATCCATAGCTAGGGTTTCACTTTGATGTGTTTTTTTTTTTTTTTGTGTGGGCGGTCCCTATTTATACTGTCTCTCACTCTCGCAGTTTGTGAACGTCGGTTCCTTTATTGCTTAGATTTACCGACATCGTTAGTCTTTGTTGGGTTTGCTCATGTTTTTGTCTCTCTCTCTCTCTCTCTCTCTCTGAATCTGAGGTTTTTGTTCCAATTTTTTTAACATCAAAAGAGAAATCTTTTTCCCTCCATTGATTTCCCTCCACCAACTTTTGAGCCCCCTCTGTTCCTGCCATCATCAGATCCGATCTTTAAATGTTTCGACACTCTTTTCACTTCTCTTAAAAGAAAACCCAGATTCGGTTACCCTTTTTTTTGGAAGATCTTTCGTGGGTCGTGAAGTGAAGTGATGGATCTGATCGAGGAAGTGAGTGATCACCACGATTTCTTCATCTGGGCTTTGCTCTGTTTCGAAATTTTCAATCTCTTTTGTTCTGATCGATTGGGTTGTTTTGATTTGCAGGGATTTGGGTCTACAGATCCGGATCTGCGAAACCCAGGAGCGGTTTCGGCCGCGGAGGAGGAGAAGAAGAGCTGCTCGGATTGCAGGACCACCAAAACCCCTCTTTGGAGGGGCGGTCCATCTGGGCCAAAGGTGACGACTTTACCTTCTCAGATCGATCCATTTTGATCTCTCTCAATTGGGTTCTTATTGTTTTTCGTTTTCTTTTCGATTTCCCTCAGTTGGGCTCACTCTCTGTTTCTCTGTTGGGTGTGTGTTCAGTCTCTGTGTAACGCGTGTGGGATCAGATACAGGAAGAAGAGGAGGGAAGTCCTCGGATTGAACGAGGAACAGCAAACGATGAAGAAGAAGAAAGAGAAGAGAAGTGTTGGTGGAGAGAAAGACAAGGAGGCTTCTTTAAAGCGGAGGCTTTTGGGTTTCTTACAGAGATCCGCGGAGCAGAAACAGAGAGGGAGATGGAGGGAGCTCGAGCTGGGTGAAGAAGAGGAGGCTGCGGTGCTATTGATGGCCATCTCGTGCGGATTCGTCTATGCTTAACCCGCACCGGCGAATCACTGTTGCCCCTCCTTTTTTTGGGTTCAATTCGACCGAGAATGTTTTGTGGTTGTTTAAAAAAAAGTGATCTTTTTTTTGTTGTTGATGTTTTTTTGGTGGGCTGAAAGTGAGGTGGTGATCGAATCAAGTGCACCCCGAGTGAATGCCATTGGTTCTAACAAATAATAATATAATTATATAATTATAAATATTTTTAGCTTTTGTGCAACATTGCCTTTTGGTTTTTGATTCATAATGCTGTGATCAAATTTTTAGTCTCTGGGACAATGGTTTTTTTTTTGGCAATTAAATTGAAGTATACGACCCAATGATTATTGCAAGTTTGGGTTTAATAATTATTGTTTATATGAAAATGATGGTACTGTATATTTAATTTATCCAAGTGAATGTGATCCAACCTTTTCATTTTGGTATTTATCTTTTTATCATATTTCAAATCAATCAGAGATAGATAAATAATAAATATATTTTAAAATTTCAAAATCAGTAAATTAAATCAATATATTGAAATTTTTATAATTCAAATTAAATGTATTCTTCAAATCTAACTCATTTGAATTTTATAAAAAAATGTATCTTATTATTAAATTTAAGGTAAAAAAAAATAGAATTATTTTTCTTTAGTTTGTTCATATCCTAGGGTTTATGGATTATGAAATATATTTTTTTTCCTTTTATGAAATTTGTTTTTATGCGTTCATAGATAATTATTTGTAAATCTTCCCCCTATACCATGGCAATTTGACTTGACTATGTTGTTTATTGTATTATATTTAACTGAGGTATATTTAAGTCTAAATTGGATATCTTTTAAAAATAAAATCAAACAATTTCAATGTATTAGTTCTTTTAATGTTGTAGTTATATAAATAAATATTATTTTATACATTCTTCATACACGTTAAAAAGTACATATAACATGCATCTATTATTTAGTAATTATTAAAAAATTTCATGTTGTAGCACATGCTTTTAGCACTTGTATATAGCTAGTATCTAATTACAAGTATGTTTCAAAACATTCAAACACATAAGGTATAAGTAGGGAAAACGATGGTGAGGTTATTTGGTGGAATAAATGGGTATTCCCATTCCTATGTGGTGGAATAACTGGACAGTAACCATGATTTTAGTAAAATAGTTATGCTTGTTCCATCATATTGATAAGAGTGCTAATACACGCAATCCGTTTTTACAGCCCGTTTTTCAGTCTGTATGCTATGATAATGTAGTATATATTGTATTGTTATAGTGTATACTGCAGTATCATAGTATATATTACAATCCATTTTTTTCATTTTTTCACTATAAAAAAAAATAAACTAATATATCTTAGTATATATTTCATTTCGTATAATAGGATGTACTTTAAAAAATAAATATATAATTTTATAAATAAAGAAAAATAGAATGAACTACCATCAGAGCCGCAATGAAAGCTGCTACTTTTATTTATTTTTTTTCTATTGATAAAGCTCCTTGGAGGGTCACATCAATCACTAACCTATGGTTTTTGAAGGAACACAACCTATATTATAACAGTTCATCTGAGTCCCATGTTCTACCCAAAGTCCCAAACCATGATCTGATCTATTGAACATTTAACAAAAACTAAAAACAAGGTGGTTCATCATGGGTTAAACGTAAATTAATCTACAAATCAAAATTTTTACAGAATTAAAATTTTTTATATACTATGTAAATTAGAAATCACCCATCTGATTTCCACATAATTTATCCAAACATACAAAATTGTGTTGAAAGACATGCTTATTATAAACTTGCAAATCGAGGTTCCTGTAGATTTGGAGTCAAACATATATACAAAAAAATATTTATTACATTCATGTTGTCTAACCGTTATAAACTTACTAATAGTTAAAATTAATGAATTTATTGTCATCCATTCAAACAACAATGTTATCCAGGCAAACAATTCAATTAAATTTCTTCTTCTCATTTTTTTTACCATCCCACATGTTCCATCTAGCATGAAGTAAGAAACCCTGATAATGGGAAAAAATGTACAATGATATGGATAAAAAACAAGAAGAGAGAATGGGTCGAAGAGGGAGGGATTGAGAATGTGAGAGATGAGCAATAAAAGTAGAAAAATGAAATGAATTCAAGGATAAAATAATAATTTAAAATGATAGATTTTAATTCAATGATGAAATTGAATAACTTTTACGGTTTAAAGAAAATCTATGTCAAACCTCAAATTTACAAATAATTATATGGGATTATATGTGTTTATAAAGACCAAATGCCTTTAACCTTACAAATAACATTATGAAAATAAATCAAAGCAAATTATGTTTGATTAATATTTTTTGTTTTTGTTTTTTATGTAATAATGATAGTTTTGAATAAATAAACATGAACAACCTCTCTCTCCATGTATAACTTTCATATTTATTTTAATTTATTATAACAAGACTATTACAATTTATATATTTTTTAAGATTACATCTTTTTTCTTGCTCAGATTATACAGCTCGAATTTTCATTTAAATAAAGGGATTTTATACAAAAGAGTCAGTAGGTTCTGGAAGGGACAATGGATGAGATCTAATACTGTTCCCCCATTCAAATTCCAGAATGAATCCGGGATAAAAATTATCACGTTTTAAAGGGTGAGAAACAGGAACACCTAAGACAAGGAATTGTGGGTTTAGTGCCTCCAAAAACATGTTTTGTGGAATCTGTCCGTGCATTATTTTGACAAATCACTTTTTGGCAACTTTTGTCCAGTGATGTCAGGTGAACACTATACTTTTGGATTGTCTTAGGTAAGCTTAATTAGCCAAAAAGTTGGATCATTTATAAAGGACACTTGACAGTCAGCATTTTCTATGTTTAGAACAGATAATTATCATACGAATCTACATGAAAAATGCCAGAGTACATGTAAATAAATTTTTATAGAATGTGTAAAAAAAATTCTAAACTAAATTTATGTATCATTACAGTGAGTCCATGTAACTAATGAGAGCTATAAATGAGACTGTAAAATGGATTGTGTAAAAACTTTTGTTGTGTAATGAATAATAGAGCATATGACATTGTAAAATGGGATGCCCAAGCCCTGGCCCATGGACTAATGACAGCCAAAAAGGCTGAGCCCATGTCCAAACAGATTCATCACCAATGATGACAATATGGGCTAAGCGTTTCAACGAGGCCCATACGTAGTGAAGGATATGGATTTGAATAGCTGAAGTTTGGATAATGTTATGTACACGTAAGCCTGTCAATCGGACGGATACGGATCGGATATTGCAATATCCATATCCTAATTTTCGGATTCGGATACGGATATTAATTTTCGGATTCGGATTCCTTCGGATACGGATCGGATACGGATATTTTTCGGATAATTGATATGTTTGAATATTAATATTGATTTGGATAATCAAGTAATATTTTAAAAATATGTTAAAATTAAAATTAAGATTTTAAGGCTTATTATCTCTTTCAGACATCATACATTTAAAAATTAATAGTATTATAATATATTATCATTGTGATTAATCATACAAGATAACAATATGGACAATATATAATACAAATATATATATATATTTGTAATATATATCGGATACGGATATTTTTCGGATCGGATAGACCGATATCCATATCCGCACTCCGGATCTTCGAATATCGGATATTTCTGATTTTTCGGATACGAATTCGGATCGGATTCGGATTTTTTTCGGATAATTGACAGGCTTATGTACAGGCGTACAACCCCTTTTTCAGTATCAATTTAAATTTACATGTATTTTGATTTTTTTTAAAATAGTATACCTCATCTAATAAGGTACATGATTTTTTTAAAAAAAATGAAACATATACTCCAATGAATTGCATGAATGCATTTATTGAAAATGTGAAATTTTTTTATCATAGTATATACTTCGTTAATGTGAGTATATGCCTTATTGATTTTCTATCGACGCATATGGGATTGTAGTTGGGGCTGAAAAAAAATTGTGTGTACCCGCACTCGCTGAAGTGTTGTTAAGGTAAAGATGTTCTCTTTTTTTCTTAGCAATCTTTAAGGAAGGACATAATTAATATAGCATGCAATGATATGTGGAATAGAAGATGCTCTTGGCCTATCGGACTGACGTCCAAAATGTTATTTATCATATCAAGCTTGAACATTATTCTGATTAGGAGATAATTGAATGAGTTTAATACATATCTTTTTTATATTTAGTATGTATTAGCATGTACATTGATAAGTCTATTATTACCAATGTGAGCCCATGATAATTAGCCCACCATGGATTTAAAGCTTGCAAGGGGGTGTCCTTACCACTCGGCTAAGAATATAAATGATGTGTTGTTGATGTCCCATAAATTAGACATGAATGATATGATATTGGAATGATCTAAAACCAGTTAACAACTCATCCAGTCTCATCTATGTGCTTGTTTATAATTCCATACTTTCTAAAAACCCATAGTATAAGATTATTACCCTTCCAATTGTGTAACAGCATTCATGCCAGATAAAACCCTTCATCCAAATTTTATTTTATAATTGTTTTATGTCTGAATAATAAGTTAGGAAGCTTCGGTAGTAAATCTGAGGGAGCGGGACTGGAATGTGTGTGTGCCCGCGCTGTGTTTTATTATAATTTTTTATAAAATTTATTTTCACAATGTGTAATAATTCAGTCACTTCCTCATCTAAAGTCCAGAACAATTACAAGCCCTTTTCTATAGATCAGAAAAACCCAGAAAGGCTGACTCGTGAAGTGAGTTGCCTTTTTTTTTCTTTTACCAAAGGCTTAGCAATGAGTGCTTTAAAAGTGTTTTCGAGTGCGTTACGCTCAACCTATTATCTATTTTATAATCCCATATATCTTGTTAATCATTTGCACTTAATGTAATGATGTATATATCTAGTTCGAATTTTTTTATACATTCTATAAATGAGTCTATACAATTCATTAGAGCATTTATATCATTTTTCACAAAATTACATCCAATATTAGATGGAAACTTTTTTCACAAAACAAATATAACAATTTTTTTTTTTGTTTTAGAAACCATTCAAATTTGGTTCAATTTGTCCTCAAGTCAGGAACAATATAAAATTGACTTGAGATGGAAAAATTGACTACCCACAAATTTTTTTTCTTCTTAAAGAATGGTACTCCCTAGCATTTGATTCCTTTATCTTTTTAAGTGAAAGATATTTGCTGACTTAATCAAAATTTGATTAATCATAAGTTCAATCAATATTTTTTTTAAATTTGACCACGGATTTATTAGATCATTTGATTCTTAAACAATACAAAAATCAATATTAAAAGTCAAAAACTTAAAGTTTCATTGCACTTAACCTGAAAGGAGAAGAGCCAGAGGTAGAACCTTTTATCATTTAAGCTTTAAGATTGTCATATGAAAACATATTAAATCTTGATCGGTAGATCTTCGTACCTGAAAATTGTGATTATTATTTGTTCAGAACCCTTTTAGATAGAAAAATAAGATATTTAGAAGTTTATATCTATTTTAGAAATATATAAATTTATTGATAGAATATGTGATTTTCTGTTTGGTTGTGGTTTTTGTTATTCTTATTGGAAAACATAATGATAAAAGTTGAGTTGTTTGGTTAATAAAGAATAAAATGTAAATAAGGTGTAAAAAATTGATTTGATATGTGGGTCTCATTGATGATGTATAAGAGGTGATTTGATAAATGGACCCCCTTTATGCTAGTGGAAAATAACACAATTCCATTAGGAGTCTTGGAATACAAATAATAGTTTATTTTAACATAATTTTGCATAGTTATATCCACCTATTTCTCTATCCAAAAACCTTTATTTATTTATTTATTTACTCTCCTCTATTCCCACCAATTCCTTCCTTATTCTTTTACCCAAACACCCCGTGATAAAAAATTGAGTCTAATAAAATTTAAATTTTATGGGATAAAAGCATTTTATAATAGATGTTATATTAAGAAGACTCAAATTATAAAACGATTTGGTTAGTCAGGATATAAGAAGTCTAGATTCAGTCAAATCTGAATTTGAATATAAAGACTGTACAATCAATTGTTATAAAGATGTCACTCTCCTGTTAGGTACTAATGTTACAAGATTGCAAATCAGGATACACAAGAAGGTTTGTTGAGTGGGAGTATACATTTGATTCGAGGCGTTCATTTCAACATCAACGTGTCATCATCATTTATATAACAAGTGCAATCTGTCCGTAAAAGAGAAGGCAACATCAATGCAAAACGATAGGATAAAAAATCTCACCCGTGCCACTCACAACATGCAACACCCGCCCCATGCGAAGAGACCACATGTGCTCTCTAGAAACCAAATTCCATGCGAGGATCGAATTCCATCAAATCGAAACCTCTTTTTAACGCATCATCAATTCACTATAAAAGCCAACTTTAAAAAGAGCGAACCGTCCTCGCCTTTCTTTTTCTTTTTATTATTATTATTCACCACCCCATCAAGAATCGCTATTTCTGAATCCCTCCTTAAAATATAATAACTTTAAAAAAAGAAACCCACAGAATACAATAAAATTACACAATCGGTCCCAACAGAAAATCGGACTAGTTACAGTTCTTCATCGATCTACATCGCCCCGTCGCCGAATCCCGTTTTCAGGAAAACAACGGGTGCATTTTCGGAAACCAAATCTTCGACGGTCCAGATCTACCGATCTCCGCCATCAAAACAAGCAGAGCAAGAGGAGAGCGAGCGGGATCCACGCGGATCGACTCGCCGGAGCGATTCGCGGCGACCCCAAACTGTGACCCTTCCCATTCGGCGGGGTATAGAAGTAATACGGGAAGTACGGCACGATCGGGTTCGGCGGCGGCGGCCCCGGGAAGGAACCCCCGAACGGCGGCGCATAGTAGTATCCGCCTCCACCGCCGCCGGAGGGAGGTGGCGGCGGAGATGCGTACACGCTCGGGCCGGAAGGGGTCGCCGGCGGGGGAGGGGGGTAGTACGTGACGGTGGGGGTCGGAAGGGCCGGCGGAGGTGGGCAGTCGGCGCTGGTGGGGGTAGGCGGCGGAGGGGAGGGCGGTGGCGGCGGCGGAGAGAGGATGGGCTGGCAGGGGTTGTCGCAGGAGGAGCACATTTCGCAGGCGATCGCGTATTTGATCCTGGCCGTCGGTGCGGCGGAGACGGACGGCTGAGATTTCACGATCAGGAGGAGAAGCGACAGTAAGTGTAACAGATTTCTGATTTGCATTTTCATTTTGAAATGAAAGCGTAAATGAAATCGAAATTTTTAGAGAGAGAAAGGGTCGGCAATGTGAGGTCTTGAGTGGAATTTATGGTGGAAAGAACCCACTCATTCTCTCTCTTTGGTGGGCCTTCTTACGTGGAGGGTTTTGATTGGTTGATTTGGATGACGTGGCAGGGAAGAGCGTCGCAGCGCGCACGTGCGGAGCGCATGGAAGGGGGGAGCCGGAGGAGCCGACGCCGAGGCGGGCCGACACGTGCGGAAGCTGCAACTGCAATGGCAGGTTTGACTTCTTGACTTGTTTTAAACGTGAACGTTCATGTTAGTTACTGTTTTTTCATGTCCGGATTTTAATTTTATAATTTTTTTATTTTTTTACTCTGACGAAAGATTTCATTAGTAGATTCGATGATTCTATAATTCCATTTGACATCAAATTAGTTCATGTGATGAAAAACTTTGAACTAGGTCTAACGTGTAGATGATGATATACATTTTGAAATATAAATATATTTATTAAGATTGGTATAAGGTTTTATCTTAGGCCGGTGGATTCTGTGTTGATAGGGTTGGTTACTGTTATTGGGGGTATGGGCATCTAGGGGCAACAAGAACTTTATTTACAGGCTGTAGTGGACTATCATGTGAAGGGAAGGTCCCACGTACACACAGAAACACCTAGACAAGTTTTGTTGTGTGATTTGAGAGAGAGAGAGAGAGAGCACATCTTTTTTTAGAATCTTTGGCTTTAGCTTTACTACTCTTTTGATTGCCTCCACTTCCATTCATCAGTTTCTATTAAAAAATGTGGGGTGTGTGTGTGTGTGTGTGAATGGAGATCTCTAGCTACAAAGTGGTGTGTTGCAAAAGGACAGATGGATTGGTTTGCTGGACAGAGAGGAAGAGTGGGGTTATTGAGATTTTTATAGCTAATAAAGCACATGGGTTTGGTTTGGTGCATCTCTCTCTCTGTCTGACATATTTTTTACTCACAATCAGGCATTTATCAAACATGGGATGAATTAAATTGTGACTCTGAGCAGTTGTTCAGACAAAAAATCATAAAGTGAGGTTTGGGTGTAGTGCTGTCAATAAATTTAACCTATACAATGTATTTTGGTGTTAGCTCACCCTTGAGTTGTCAACTTTTTGTTCAATCATCTTCTTGTATTAATAAGAATAGGAGATTGAGAACATGATTGTTTTTAAAGAAGGGTTACATCTGTCAACCTTTCCATATGACCTTAATCGATAATAGATCAAGCTCATTAATTTCTTTATGAGGAATTGAAACTTCACATCTTTATTTGGCTTGATGACAAATATAAAATAAATCAATGCACTATTTTGAGAAAGCTAATCTCATATTAAGGTAATTAAAATAATTTCTAAAAGTTAATGGTAGTAGAGCAATTTTAATATACACCAATTGTTATGTTGTTCACAGATATTTATTAAGATTATTAATAGTGTAAATATACTATTGGAAGTTGTTATACATATGTGTGTTTTTCTATAATTTGATGAAGCTAGTTATATCAGTTCTTCTCAAGTCAAACTAGAATGAAATTAAATTCCATTCAATTCTTATCTAGAAAAATGGGAGGAAGGGCAAGCCAGTTGTTGATTGGCTCTTACAAGTTACAACCCTGCATGGGTGACCAAAAAAAACAAGTACAGCTGATGGATTGGTGAGTTGATGATGTAGATTGCAAGGGAATGAGTGCCCAATATAAAATGGAGTGTGTCAGTTGATAATCCAATTCACCATTAATGGCCATCTTCACATCCGCAACCAAACTTTAACTTCCTCTGAAATGCAATCATTAAATGCCATCTTGGCCTGTCTCCACAATCAATGGTGGGTGTCGAGGATTCCTGATTTGTTCTCAACATGTTATCAAAAAAAACATGTTGATATATGTCATTTTTTTTTTTTTTGGGTGAAAGGAATGCGTAGGCATTGTTTCCAAAATCGAATTGTTCTAATTGAGAGGGGGAAAAAAAGGAGTTCATCACAAATGAATGTTAATTTCATCCCGGTGTTCTAAATATATTAATTATTAGAAAATCTAAAAATAATGGAAATTATTTATTAGAAGAAAAAAAATCACAAATTTTGATACTTCTTATTTAAAGTATTTAAGTAACAACATCTTTTAGAGTCCTTGACAATTGAGAATTGATTTTTTACCAGTTCACTGGCCATTTTAAACAATTCATAGTTTGTTCTTAAAAAATTATAGTTCAGCCGGTAGATTTACTGGTTTGCAAAACCAATTATCTCTTATTTTATACTTGAGAGTCAAAAACTTCTTAATCCTGGTTACGAAAGTTTGTGTGGTAGATATTTGACAAGGGTTATGTGCTTTTGTTTAATATGAAATATGTATATTCTTAAATTTATGTAATACATACATTAAAAATATAATGATAATTAAACTATTTTAAAATTTATTTTGTCAGTAGCATGAGAAATACAAACAAAACTTGTGTTGGGTATGAAAATGACAATGATAATTAATTATTTTTTTAAAATGATGAACGATATAATAAAGTTTTGAATTTTGAAGACAATAAATTTTTTTTTTTTTTTTGAAGAAAAGGTAGATGTTTGCTACCCGATTTCATTTCTGATATCGAATTACAAACTCCGAAAGGAGGGCGAATAGGATACTATTTGGACCCCTCAGTCCCCGAGGTTAGAAGAGGTATCTAAACCAACGGGGAGGGTGAGGCGGTCCGCTCAGCAGCTACGTCGTGACTTGTATCCTCCCCCCTCTGAATGTCACCTCCTCTGCGTTCGTAATGAACCGTCCCCAGTCCCTGACGCATCCTCTGAACATGTCCCACATGTTTTCCTTGTGCGCTCTCGCCCCTCGAAAGATGACCTCGTTCCGTGTCCGCCAGATGGTCCATGCCCCCGCCGGTATGATGGTTTGTGCGACCGTCGACTCCAACCTGTTATCCGTCGGGTTTGGTCTTCCGGTCTGTGTTTCCCACATCTCTTCTAGCGTCGTGAATGCTGTCCATACTCCGGTCTGCGCCCCTACCTCATCCCACAATTCCCTTGACGCCGGGCACGAACAGAAAAGGTGCTGAACCGTTTCTATGGGCTCCGCGCAAAGTGAACACGCCATTGGGTCGTTTGGTGCCCATCGAGCTCGATACGCTCTCGTTAGAAGGCGTTCGAGAGAGAGGAACCACATGAAGACCTTAATTTTCAAAGGAACCTTCGGCCGCCAAATTTGAGTGAACCTCGGGCACCTCGGAAGATTCCCCGATCCGTTCGCTCTCCACCATGTGTAAGCGCTCTTGACTGAGAAGATACCAGTCGCGTTGGGTTGCCATCGTATCTGATCCGCGCTCCCTTCCAGAGTCCGTAGAGGGGTGATCCGGTCCATCAAAGCAGCGTATTGGTCCGTCTCTGTAGTGCTCAGCCGTCCTCGAAGTAGTTCCACCTGCCAGCTCCTAGTTCCCTCGTGAAAGAATTCGAAAACTGATCCCTCCTTCTTGGCGGCTAGTCTAAAAATGTCCGGCGCCAAGTCGCTCAAACGAGACTCGCCCGCCCATCGGTCAAGCCAAAAATGCACTGATCGGCCGTCCCCGACCTTCCATACGAAGGCGTTCACTACCTCCGAGCGGTCCGCGAATAGACCTTTGCATATCTGGCTTGCTTTCGTGTTTAGGGATGGCCATCGGTGGTCCCCCGTGCCCGCGCCACCGTATCTGTCCCTTAGTAAGTGTGTCCATATCGATGCTGTCCTCGATAGCCATCTCCACACCCACCTGGTAATAAGGGCTTTGTTCATACATCTCAAGTTTAGAACGCCCAGGCCCCCTTCTCTCTTCGGCTTGCAAACTGTCTCCCAGTCCACCAAATGAGGGCTCTTTCGGTCGGTCTCTCCTCCCTGCCAAAGGAATCTCCTCCGGATCCGATCAATTTTGTGTAGAACCCCGATCGGTAGCCTGAACACCGACAAGTAGAACAGAGGAAGGTTAGTCAGGACGGCTTGCAGGAGCGTCAATCTCCCCCCCCCAGCTCAACATCTTCCCTTTCCATCCCGACAATCTCCTTTCGAAACGCTCGATTAGGGGGTCCCATTGCTCCTTTGTTAGTCTTCCTTTCACGAGTGGTAGTCCTAGGTACCTCGTGGGGAACGGACTATATGGGCATCCCATACAGCAGAATAGGATGAAGCGGAAACCCCGGACGCTTCGGTCGGATGCTTCGCTAAGCAAGATTGTGTCGTCCGCGTACTGCAGTATCGCCACCCTGGTTCCCTCCTGTGAACTTGCTAGACCCGAGATCCATCCGGCCCCTGCTGCCTTCTCGCATAACCGGCTCAACACGTTGGCTACGATGACAAATAGAATCGGGGATAGAGGGTCTCCCTGCCGTAAGCCCCTGTTGAGGGGGAAGTAGCCCGTGGCCTGTCCGTTTATGACGAGGGATGCGTGCGCCGAGTCGGTGCATTGCCGCACCATTCTGATCCATCTGGGATTGAAACCGTGTGCACCCATCACCTTCAGAAGGAATTCCCGATCCACGCTGTCGTATGCCTTCGCGAAATCTAGTTTGAATGCTAGACCTTGTCTTTTGTCTTTCTGGAGGGCTGCCACCAGTTCCTGCACCGTGAGGAATCCCTCTTGGAGGAGTCGGCCCGGAAGGAAGGCCGCTTGAGAGGGTTCAATGAGGTCCCCGCAGACCTGTTTTAATCTGTTCGCCATGACCTTCGCCACGATCATATATGCCCCATTGAGCAGGCCAATCGGTCTGAAATCCTCCACCCTCGTTGCTCCCTCCTTTTTCGGGATAAGCACGAAGTTTGATGAGTTGAGACAACCCACACTCTGCGAGCCTGCGAAGAAATCTTCACACATGGCCACCACGTCCTGTTTTACTATGGACCAGTATCTTTGGAAGAACGTTAAGTTGAATCCGTCGGGGCCTGGCGCTTTGTCTCCTTCCCCTGGAAGATTTCTATCTCCCCGAACGGGGCCTCCAAGAGAGTGAGCTGCTCGGAGCTGAGGCGTGGCAGTTCCGGGTCCTCCCACCCCGGCTTCCATCCCCGTCGTTTGCTGAAGGTGAGCTTGAAATGCGACGTGAGGTTGCTCCGGATGTCTTCCTGTTCCTCTCACACTCTGTCTCCAATCTGAATTTTGGCGATGTGATTTACTCTTCGTCGTTGGCTCGCCGCCTGATGGAAATGCATAGTTTGATAAACAGAAATAAGTTCAGTCGATGAGTTGATGACGCATCTGATCATAGCACTTTTTGGAACATCGAGAAATGTTCAAATCATTTGAAATTTCTTTATTCATTAGCAGTGTAGCCTTTGTCTTCATTCTTCAATGTAGTATGAACATAATAGCATTGCACGTGGAAATAACTCTCTCTCTCTCTCTCTCTCTGGGTATGCAAAAGCAAAAGATGTTATACTCATTCGAAGTTACCATGACTTTCGTAGATGGTACCCTCTATCTTTTTGGTCGGTGGCTATAAGAAAGTAAAAATGGTTTCTATATTGAAGTGGGGAAAAAAAGATCTTTGCAGTTGAAACTTTAGAAAAGCTGGCCTAGGGATTCTACAAATTAAAATTGTAAATACCCTACTTTGTTACATTTTAAATATTTAAACATTTTAAGTAAAGGGATCATTTATATAATACTATATATATATATATATATATATGTTAGGCTCTTATTTGGTTTGTGAAGAATTTATTGTGTGTATCAAGAGTTAAAAAGGTAATTAAATGATTTTTGTATTTGGTTACTATTTATTTTTTTGTTTAGTTAATTTTATTATCTTTTATTAAACATTTTTAAATAATATGGATTAAATATGGGCATTTTTATTGATTTAATCATAATGTAGTTCAGAGTTTAATGAATCAATCTACACACATTTTGTGAAAAAAATGACATTATTTTATCTCATCCCATTTCCTTTTTGCGCCACTCCTTGCAAATGCATGAATTAATGAATGTTTTTTCATTTTTTGTGTTTTGTATAAGTGAGAAAACCGGAAATATTATTAAAATGAATGATAATACAAGGGACAATCTTTCATGCAATTTTTTTTTACAATCTTCATCATATTTTGATTTTTTTTTAAAATATATATATTTTCTAATAAAAGAACATATATTTAAATGAAATATATTCTCTAATGTATTGAATACATATTTTTTTGTATTTATTGGTATATACTAACCTAGTAACCTGACCAGATTAAAGAAATGTTGGAGGACTCGAGCATGACTTTAACAATAACCTAGTCTTTAAAAAGAAATCAACGCTATTTTGGATAATTAATAACTCAACTCTTTTTATGCGTATAAAGGGGTTACAATAGAGAATGCAACATTCAGACCGATTTATAATCTCATTCGCCACATGTACATGTTTTCGTTTTTATTAAATATATATTTTACTAATGAATTATATTTTTTATATAAAAAAATTATGTGTATACTTGTATAAATTAATTTCATACGTTCTTAAGTTTTTATATATATAAAAAAATACAGTACATAATGTGTTACATGTTTTTATTTACTGTGTTAAAAACATGACAATTGTTAATGGGGTGTTCGCTTACCATTGATATCCCTGGTCATGGGTCACGCGCATTGTTACACTCGGTCCATAATACAGTCTTAGATACCTTATTAGAAATCCAGTAAAACATATACATCGTTAGATGATGTATATACCTCATTAAATTTTTTCTTACATTTATTAAATATGAGTTCATTTAATTCAGAATAGAGCATGTAAACTTTTTATCAAATCATATATCTCAATAGATAATATTTACTATTTTTTTAAAATAAAAATATCTATAGTCCAAGTCTTGAATTGTAAAAAATAACTGAGTATAACATTTTCCGTCACAGAAACACTGGTGGCCCATTTTCGAGGTTTCCGTCACAGAAGCATAAGTGGCGACTTCAATCTTACCCATCCGATTAATTTGTGAGTGGGTCCACGGAAACTGGATCCGAATCTGAAATGTGGACTCTAAGCCCACGATCTGAAGTGGGTCGAAGGAGGACAAGAAGTGGCATGAGCTGAAGGTATAAAAGAAAAGGGCCCATTTAGTTTCCTAAGCCGGTCACAGAGAGTTTGTGAAGCTGTCAATGGATGACAAATTAGTGTTTAAAATGAGTTTAAAAAATAGCTTTTAAATATAGGTTTTCAAAAAATATTATTTTTTAAACTTTTTTTACAATTTAAATTTAATTTTTTTTTCTTTTCTCATAATTTGGGATAGTTGGCAATATTACTTACCAAAAAAATAAAAAAAAGAATATTCCAAATTTGTCCGAATTTGATCCAAACACATAACAAATAAGTCGCCGATGGGACTAATACACTAATTGCGGCAATTGATATCTATAACAAAATATATATAATTTACTATGCTATTAGGTCCTGTTTAGTTCGTATCATCTTTTTGGGTAGAAGTACTTTACTAAGAATCAGTTTATCAGGAATTATTTTACCAGGAATCATGATTTCATCAGACTGTTTGATTCGCTAGTGGATTTCTCCAAAACAATCATTTTCAAGTGTTTGGTTCATACATGGAAAATGATAAAAATTTTGATTTAAATATTTAAAATACCCTTACTATTATATACATACTAGTAAAATTTATTTCTTTATCTATATCACAATAATAATAAAAAAAAAATTTATAAATTTTTTTATAAATATTTAATGAATGCAAATTAATAAAACAACCAATTATGTAATTAAACATATAATAATAGTAATTTTTTTAAATCAGTTGAATATTATGAACTCCCCTATAAACTAAATAACCAATTTTATTAGTTAAGATTCAGAGGTACTGTTTTAAGCTTAAACCCATATCACACATCACATATTACACCAATTTTAATAATATCTAAACCTATCTACAAAAATAAAAATTAAATTTAAAAATATAAATTAATATCTACTACACGGTTTAGATTTTTCACATCACATATAAAAATTATAGCAGAATATTTTAGTTATAAAAATCAAAATGACTATATAATATAAACCCATTATATGGATGGTGGAAAAAAACAGAGAGGGTGCTATTTATTTTGGAATGGATATACATAGTAATTTCATTAATTTGTAAATGGTATAATAGTAATCTAATTTAGGATTTCTGATGGAATTTGAGATTACCACCATAAAGGTGGGAATCTGATTCCACCATATTTTTTCACATGGATAGATTTTAATTCCAGTGGGGCCCACAATTACCATCAAGATTACCACCAACCAAACATTGAATTTTATACACTTTCATGGTAATCTCATATGGAATCAAATTCCATTCCAGAATGACACAAACCAAACGGAACCTGAAGGAAATTATAAAAAAAATATGTATTTATCTTTTTATTTATAAAAACTATATCCTTCCATATATAAACAGTAGAAGTCATTTTCTAAGCTCAATAATAGTACACCATGTATCCACTGTCCATGACCTAATTAATGAGCCGAGTAGCCCATTAAACGCCTAAAAGATTCCAAGTTAGGTCGATATATGATTTGAGGCAATTAATGTAGATCCTCAAATCTCACAAAGATATCAAAATCCCTCCGGTCGAGACATCTCTCATCATGATTAGGTCATGGAGAGATAACTGTCATTGTAAAAGCACCATCAGTAATTTCTACGATTCTAATCTAATATATAAAAATGTAATAATACATATGCATCCAATTTATTTAAATATAATTTTTTATTATATCACACAATTATAAAAATATCAAAAAATTATAATGTGTGACTCAAGAATTGACTATGTATTGATGTGAATACGGTGGATAACCACCACCACTTTAACTCCCACCATTTCTCCAATAACCACCTCACCATTCAACTCCCACCGTTTCTCTAAAAACCCTTCCCTCTCTTGGTATGCTTATGCACAAATTTGAAAGTAAAGTAAAAGAAAATAAGAGAATTTGGACAAAAAAAGAAAGTGATGAAAAAAATTTTCATTATTTTTTCTCAAATTTTTCTTTCATTGTTTGGCATAAACACTAGATTTTTAGATGGTCAAATGAAAAAATTTCACATTCCATCATTTTCCCCTACTTTCCCTTTGGTACAAACACACTCTTAATCATCCCATTATTTCCCCACCTCTCACGATTTATAACCCTTATAACTCTCGATGTTCGGGATTCCAAAAGATAGTGGGGTTTTGCAATGTACTTCAGCATCAACATTTGAAAGATAAGAATATCTCCCTCTCTCTTTCTACTTGTCTTCTCTATAACTTTGTGTATTTGGCTATGCTTATATTGCTTGTGTATTTTACTTTATTTTATAACATGTATAGTATTTTCCATCGGGCCAGTTTAAAATCTTGGACCATTTTTAAAAAATGAATTTTTAGTTTTAAATCCCTCTAAATATGCCTATGATTATTCCATTCTTTCTTCATATTTCTTTTTAAGTTTTCAATTTTTTATATTTAAAACTTGTATACAAAATGTCTATATGATTTTTATTTTGCATGGTTTTAATTTTTATGCAAAATAAAAGTTTAAATAAATAAAATTTTGAACCATCTAAAATATTTTTTTCATTTATTGCATACAAATTTTTTTAATGGCATCTAAAATTTTAAATTTTAAATTCAAAACATACTCAAAATACCTAATTTAATATTTTATAATTTTCAACCAAGAAAAAACATTTAAATCAAAATTCAATAATGAAATAATCTTCAAAATTTGTTTATCTTATCATTCTTCTTCTGTTTACGTAATCAATCTTAATTAGACAGCTAAGACTATAAGACAATGTAATATCAGATTGAGTGAGCATAGACAATGATGAATAATACTGAAATTATCACTGAATACCTAACAATGCAAATGCAGTTTTAGCTTAAATATTTTACCAAACATTTTGTATACAAGTTTCAAAAATCAAAATACCTACGAAGTCATATAGACATTTTGTGCATAGCGTCTGTTGGGATATGAGCCTAGGTACATTTTGCATTTGAAAAGTTAAAAATTCTGAAACTCAGATCTAAACACATTTTCAGAGTTTAGCTTTTCAAATCACAATCTTTCTTTTTAGGCCAAAAAAAATTTTACGATTAAAAATTTAATAAAACATAGCTTTTTAAAAATAGGGTTTGAAACATATAAGATTTTAAGAATCTCATAGTTTTAACCTCACATCCAAACGCACTCATAGACTAATAAGAAAAGCCATTTGAAGTTGAAGACTTAAAAATGAAATATGAAGAAAGGGAGTAACTGATAACTGAATAATGTAGTTTACAAAAACTTAAAAATAAAAATCACTTTTCACAATCTAACAGTATATATAAACAGGCATTTGATGAATGGGTTAAAAATAAAATAGGCGGTTGAAATTGAAAATTTTAAAAGAAATATGAAGAAGGAAGAGATCGATCCTTAAATAGACATGTTTAAAAAATCCCTTTAAAACCTTTAAAAACTTAAATAGACATGTTTACATGGACTTAAAACTTAAAAACCCTTAAAAAATCAGGATAGAAAAATCTAAAAAATATGATAACACAGACCCATTTATTGGACGGATATCCATCATGAATCACACATTCAATTAGTTTGATTAATGAATTAGGACCATTTAATTTATTATTGACTTGTATATTAAAGAAAAGGATTTTCCATTTTATACCCTTACATAACTGATCAATTGACCGAACCTACTCTTTAGTGAGGGGACTTGGGTTCAAGTCTTGCCGCTTACTGATATGAAAAGATTTGACCAAGAAAATAAAATAAAATTTGCCCACAAAAAAAAAATAAAAAATCAATGGCTTATTTCTAAATATATACCTTATTTATCATCTCTTTTTTATATCTTAAAGGGAATCAGTTCCAATATCATATTATAAGTTTTCTCTTCCACAATTAAATAATGATTGATATTGGTATATTAAAATTATCTATTATCTTACTTATATATTATTATATATTAATTAGAGGAGTTTCAATTTTATATCTATTTTTATTTGGTGGGGTTATTGGAATTTCAATTTTCATTTAATTATATATATACACGTTGTCTTCATTCTAAAGTATTAGAAAATTTCGGATTTCAATGTATTTCTTCTTTGTTACATTATCTTCATAAAACATATGTTTCATACATTATATACTACATGTTTTATACATTCTATCATAAAACACATATAAAATGCTATTGAACATGTTTTCATTATATCATACACCATGTGCTATTATCGCGTGTGTAGTACAGATACAAATTTAAAACTACAAAAGAAATTGTAAAAACGAAAATCTCCAAAATTGGATACCAAATTTGAAGACTCTAATAAATGGGTTTTGGAGGGCCCATGTAGCCCGATTGTGTACAACAAGGAGATGTCCAAGAATATATGCAAAAATGTTGTTACACTCGTATCTGATTTCATTCCTAATTCTAGTTGTATATGTGTCGATGAAAAATTAATGGAGCATATACTCACGTTAACAAAGTGGATGCTTCGAAAGAATTTTTAAAAATTTTCTACATATGCATATATTAGAATATGAGTTTTTTTTTTTTATAAAAGCATGCATCTCATTAAATGAAGTATATTATTTTTAAAAAATTCAAGACACATGTGGAATGAAATTGGGACTAGAAATGGGGCTATACGAACATTATCATATGTGTAATGAAACGCTCAACCAAGTTTGTAGTCCTTCTATAACCTGCGCGTGTTTTTATTTTTTCTAACTTAAAGTAAAAAAGTACATCCTTTTATAATGGATAAAGATAAATTAATTAGGGGTCTTTCTAATCATCCTCCTATTATTTTTAGAGATATCTTTGGTCCTGTTTTTTAATCTTATTATTTCTAAGTCCCTAAGGTTAACATATGTTAGATAGAGTGTTTGTTGTTCCAAAAATAGTGAAATACTATTTTCACTCGCTTCTTTTCTCTGCCAAACACCTTCTTCAATATTATAAAACCATAGTTTTCACTCCCTCTCCCAAAATCCAATAAGGTGAATCACTCCTCACCCATTTGTCATCCTCTTCATTTGGGTTTTTTCGAATTTTGTGACCTTTTGGGTTGAGAAAGGATTATGTTGTTAAAAATATGAATTTATTGAAGGAGGTGAAAGTGGTGAAACAGAAGATTCATGGGATCGAATCGTCTGTAGCTAATTACAGGCTCCTCCCTGTAGTAGCGAATGAGAATGCGCTATCTAAATCGAATGTATCACAAACAAATATATTTTAATAAACCATTGTCGGTAAGAGTTTTTTTTGTTGAAAGATCGACTTTTTCCCTTTTATCCCATTGGTTCGCTATAGAAAATGCTTCATAGTGAACCACAGGTGATCCAATCCGAAGATTGTGGAGCTGAGTAGTGTGTTTTGGATAAATAGGGTGAGATAGACATGGGTCTAAAGGACAGTCCATCTAAAATTGTTTGTACATGGAACCTGGAAGAAGGTCTACAACTTTCCAAGGCAGTAGCGCAAATAATATCCATATATTTTTATAAAAAATAAAAAATATATTTTAATATAATATTTATAAAAAATAAAATATATATTTTAATATAATATTTATAAAAAATATATAAAATTATAGAAATATATATCTCATAAAAGTGAGGATATAGGATTGGGAAAAAAAAAAATTATGTAATAGCACTCTTTTCAGAATGATTTGTCAATTATTTTGCATTTTTTAAAAATTCAAAACACGTGTGGTGACATTAAGATTTAATAAAAAGAACTGTGTAAAATTATGATTTCTAGTCATTTTTATACAGTGCATCAGTAAGCGAAGCTTCAAAATGTACTGAATTAATCAGCTCCCAAAACACATATCTCATTTTCCAGTGCTCTAAGTTAAGATTCTTTATACATCACTATCAAACTGAAGTCACCTTCAATAATTGGAAAACAAGTTCAACAAAAATAGAATCATTCGTTATAACTACTATTCACAGAAATTTACAAAGAGTTGATTAATTATTAAAGTCATCTGTGGTTTGTCTGTGAATACCCCTTGTACAGTTTATAAAATCAATTAAAAAATAGAAATACATGTAATAGTCAATTTAGTTTAATTATAAAATTAGAACGAATGTCTACCGTTTAGTAAAAATAAAAAATTTAATTTAATCATTCAATTAAAATCGCATTCATGATAAACACCAATGCTGTCCGTCCGATCCGCATCAAAGTGACACGCGGACCCCACCACCGTACAGATGCACCCCCCCCGCAAACCAATCTCAAAAAATCAACGGCCGAGATCGATCTAAAGCCAATTCGAGTGACGGTCACTCAGACTCCATAAATAGGGCTCTCCATCATCCGTGACAAAATGTTGGTGATCGTTAACCTTCCATTAATGTTTCTCCTCCTCTCCAAAATATCAAAATAAATTATAAAAAAAAAAGCCTAATCGAAACTCAGAGAGAGAGAGAGAGAGAGAGATGGAAGGAGTATCGGAGGGGATCTACAGAGGCATCAAAGGCTACTGGAGGCGGAGGAGCTACGAACGTCTCGACGGCTCCGGCCGCCGCCGCCGCCGCCGGGTGCAGTTCGCGAAGCTCGGGGGTGAGAATAGCAGCAGAGGAGGCGGAAGCGGTGATCGGAGGAAGGGGAGACGGTTCTGGCGGATCCGGATGCGGCCGAGGTTCCGATTGGCGTCGCCGAGGCGGATCCTGGCTAGGCTCCGGGACGGATACGTGAAGATGATGATGTCGTTCGCGAACTCGCGAGTGTTCGGCGGGGGAGGCGGCGGCGGGATCTCGTTCTACGGCGGCGGGGGCGGGGATATCGCCGGGTTCGGGCGACCGGCGCTGAAGGAGTACGACGAGAAGGTGATAGTCCAGATCTACAAGTCGCTCGTCGCGCAGGGGCAGCTCCTGGCGCGGGACGGAGCGATCGTCGCCGCCAAACCGATCGCTGTGAATCGGTTTTGATTTCTGAATTTTGGGGACGATTTGATTTGATCCGAATGGGGATCACTGCTTTTTTCCGAAGCTTGTTATTTTTTTTTTCTTTTGAATAACGTGTAAATGAATCGCCGAATGTCTCGAGATTCGTGCTCAGCTTGATTCGAAAGTGTAATGTTTGGGAGGGTATTTTGGGTATATAATTCTTGTGGGAGGTGTCTTGGAGATCCGGCGGCTGTTGTGGCCTTGCGGGTCGTGGTGGGTGATGAAAATGACTTAAATACCCCTGAAAGTTGTTGCATTTGTTGCGGAAAGATGCACGAGGTCCGTCTGATTGGAGATGGACGGCTTAGAAGAATCTTATAGTTTAAGTTTGGATTGAAGAATTGAGTTAAATCATGTTTGTTGCAGTTTAAATTTATAAATTATAAGTTATAACTTATAAATCATAGATTATAATTTTTCTGATAAGTTGTAGACATGTTTGTTGTAATTGTTTAAAAGCATTAAATAAGTAATAGTAGATGTTTGTTCGATAAGTTGTAAAACAACTTTTTACTGTACAATTGTAAAAAATACTCTTAAACTGTAGAAGTAAAAAATTGATTTATATTTAATAAAATAAGTTACAAAGAAAATTAATTTTATAAATATTTAAAAAAAAATCAAATTAACATAAATAGTATTTCAGAATCACTACAATATTTTTCAAATATTATATTATAGAATTTTAATAAATTAAGTGACAAATGGAATTACATATAAAAAAAAATTGATAATGTATTTTTTGTAATAGTAAAAAAATTGAGAAAATGAAAGGTGGTTTTAGTGATTTTTAATATAATAGTAAAAAAAAATATACACATATTATTAGTAAAAAGGATTAAGGGCACGGGTGTCCAAAAGAAAAAAAAATTAATGCATTTTATAAATTATAATCTCAAAAGCATCACTTTTTTAAACTGTTTTTTAACTATAAATAAGTTTTAATAAATTAAACAAACATGCAACAACCGCTTATTTTAAGCTAAAAGCTATAATCTACAGCTTATAAGTTTTAATAAACATGTAATTATTTTGCATAGATAACTATATCAGTATTTAACAATCTCATAGAAATACGAGATTTTATGTTTGTTTGTGTTTTTAATTATTCTTATTAAAAATATAATAAGATAATTTTTGTTGTTTGTTTGATTTGGAGTAGATTAAAAATAAATGAAGGATAACTGATAGATACGGAGTTTATATTTTGTAAATGTCATTTTAGAGACATGGATAAGGTAGTATAAAACTATACTAGAAGGGGCTCTGGAATTGCTTTACTGGCTTATACTTGTTTATGTTTGCATTACTATATCAGTATGCCGTTTAAACAAACTTTTTTTTTTTTTTCATATTCATGATTATTCTATCTTATACCTGCCTTGTACCTCAATCGAAATAGGGGAATGTATTTTGTTAATATCTAAAGAGAGACTTTGGAAGCACAACAATTTTAGAGTTTTATTTTTTTTTTATATTGGACGGAAGGGACCCCCGTGATTGACTGTACAATCGAGTTGAGAAGATTACCTCCGCTTGTTTGTCTCGGTCTTACGAAAAATTCTTTTTAATAATCACCAACAAACATATGGATAAATCAATATCAAAACTCAAATCCAGGGTTTATCGATAACATGCTAAATTCTAAAAAGTAGTGCTATGACTACTGAGGATGGCAATTTAGAGTTGCTCACGAAGAATCTCTGATTGGTTTGACGGTTAACGTAGCTCATCAAGCACTGCTCGAATTTGAATTCTGTCCTCATCATATAAAGCCTGGGTCCCTTCAAAGCCTAAATTCTTGTTTTAATGAATACGTGCATGATAGATTTATACATGGATTTGTGTATAATATATACCTTTTGTAACCTTTGGGGATGGAAAGTATCACTTTATCCCTTCGATTGTGTATTTAAAGTGACTGTTATTTAAGGCTCTCTACCTTCCAAAACGGTTCAAAGGAAACATTAAATTTGAATCACACTCCGATAAACTTTATGCTCCTCTTTGTTTCAAGAATAATAATTTCCCAAAAAATATATGTATTTTAATTTCAATAAAGCAATATATCTTAATAAGTTTAAATAAATTATGATAATTATGTTTGAGGGACAGGATCACTTTATAAATTCAAAGCAATAACTATATTATAAAAAGTAAAATTTTAGAAACATAAAACAGAATATCATCTAATTTTCAAAGGAAAAAAAAAAGCAAAACGAAGAAGAGGTTAGGGTTCATTTGATGTTCATTTTGATTCTTATTTTGTTGAAAAATTTTAGTTTTTTGTCGATGAAAATTTCTCTTGTAAATCGGAGTTACCTAATTAATCGTATAGAAAAGAATAAAAAGAAAGAGCTCAATAAATATTAAAAAAGGATAATATTGCGTACAACTTTGTGTTCAGTTCTAATTTCAATCCATATATATTTTGATTTTTCAAAAAATAATATACATTATTAAAAAAGGTGTATGATTTTATAAAAGAAAAATGAAATCTATACTTTAATAAATTGTATATATGCATTTTATTAAAAATATAAATTGTTTTTATTAAAATATATACATTATAACATGATTATATAGCGCTAATAAAATATATATGACTAGAATTAAAACTGTAAAAGTGAATGTGCCTGACAACAACCTTTTTAATAAAAAAAAGAGTTTTAGTTTTTGTTTGCAACATCAACTTGGGCACCGATTTGTCCACATTAAAAAAAAGTCTCAATTGAGGAAATTAAAATTCTTGCTTTGTGGGGGTGGTCCCAAACATAATAAATGAATGATAGTGGTGGCTGTGAATGTGATTAATATATCAACCCCTTCTAGAAACATTACACCGTAATAAACACAGGTTGCTGTTGGGACACGTGAATTTACATTTTTTGTAACCTGTGACATGAACTGTATATATTCTTACATAGTGCACATGCAATACAAGTCTACAAGCAAACCTACATTAATTATATGGGTTTTTTATTCTAAAGTCCCCACAAACCATCATATTTAGTGATCGATCCCTCACTTCTTCGTATTTGGATTTAGTCTCCAGATTTAAAGGATGATTATTTTTTAGTCTTTAAGAGGGACCTATTCATAAATTATTTAGTTTTTTTTAATCCCTGATGAGGATTAAAAAAAAATTATCTCTTCAATCTGAAGACTAAAATTTAAATACGAAGAAGTGAGGGATCGATTATTAAATATGATGATCTGTGGGGATTTAAAAATAAAAAACCTTAATATAAAAGGGTTCTTCTCGTTGTCACGTAGTATTTTTTTAAAACACATAAATAATTAGTAATGTTTTGTTTATAAGTAGTGGCTGTACCTTAAAGTTTGACCAACCTGGTTGAATTTTTTTTTAAAAAATAAAAAAGATCTTTTTGTGAGGATGCTAATAAATAGTGGATTTTTTTTGGTATATAGAATGAACATCGGTCCTTAAAAGATGCTGACTTTGATGACCTTATATCAATGGTGATTGTCACTGTCTCATCTTTGTGTGACCAAAAATAATGGTTTCCAAGCATAATTTTTGAAGAGTTTTAGCCGCCAACACCACTGTCAATGGTGCCACAAAAGTGATATGGTTATTGTAAATTTAATTTACTGATGATAGATTATAATGCAGAGATTATAAAATTTATTTTTTCTGATAAGGTTATCAAATGATGTATTTGTTATAATTAATATAAAAAAATAACAAATAAACAACAATGGAAGTTTATTATAATAAATTGTCAAACCGATTTTTGTTGCAAGTGAAAAATGATGTTATAAGAAGTCATAATTGTTATTTGTAATGTAAATTAAAGGTATTTGTGACTAAAAACATAATTGATCCACCTTTTAGATTATGAATTTTTTAAAGTTATTTTTAATTAAATGAACATGTTATAATACTTTCCAGTGACTATAATATAAAGATTTAAGGTTTACTATTCGATATATAAATTTTTTTTTTGTTATAATAGTTTATTTTAAACTAAAAATTATAAATCATAATATTTTACAAACACTTATGTAGTCGTTTTCACATTGTTGTATTTTTATTTTTAATTATTTAATTGTAGTTGCTCTATTTATTGGTAGTTGGACTTTGACCCCACTTGACAATAATCGACTCTGATTTTATTGTGTTTAAAACTTGACCCAACCTACTAAATGGATATACGAAGTTTCTCATTTTCAGATTCTTTTTTCATTCTCAGTGGCAAAGAGAGTTGTGGCATATCACATAAGAAACTCTCTTGTTGATTTTTTTTAATTCATGATTTGTACTTTTTATAACCAGTGTATTTTTGATGATTTTATTGATTCTGCATGGGTTTTTTTGTTTGTTTAATTTTTTTGTGTGATTTTCAGTGATTTTATTTTCTGTTTCTAGAATATTTATATGAATCTCTAAGCATGACAATGGCTTTGTTTTTCAAAATAAATAAATAGGATTTAATTTATTTATATAAAATTTTATTTATAGTGCTTTTTATTTTGCATAAATTTCTTTTTACTAAAATTTAATTCATCCCACTCTAGCATTATTTCCTGGCTCCGCCCCTTATTAAAAAGAGGTTAGAAGTATCTCTATCATTTGTAATTAGTTATTGTTGCTGTAATTCCAGTCTATTTTGAGCTACATCATAATAGAAAATGATATTTCCAACCCTATTGCAGTATACATCTATTTTTTTTTAAAATCATATACTCCTCCATCGAAGTACGTGTAGTTATATGAAATAAAGTATATATTGAGATATATTATTTTATTTTTTTATATTAAAAAATGATTAAATTTTTTTTACACAATATACTATAATAAAACTTCATACACTATCATTTAATGTTATATATACTACATTATCATAGTGTATAAGACTGTAAAATAGATCGAGTGCATCAGCGCTCGTTACATAATATGTGTTGTTGTTGTGATGTACTTGTTTACCCTATTCTTTCCTCTCTTTTTTAATGTATTATATTTTTTAAAAACTAATGAGTATACCTTCCCACTAACCTGTTTAAAAAATGGGACACCCCACTAACCTGATCATTAATCAGGTTAAATTAAAAGACTATGGCAATTGAAAAGAAACTTGAATTTAGAAAATTGATTAGGCAATAATACTTTGCATAGAATTAGTAAAATAAGGAATGACATATTTAGAAACGGACATGGCATAGTACAAAAGTACAAATGCGCATCGTGATAGTATGAAATGTTAAAAAAAAAAACTCATATGACCAACACACTAGACAAGGCTATGAAGTCCTGCCCGGCTTTTGTTGAACATCTTCAACCGGAATGCATTTCTTCAAATTGGATCCTAATTTGCTCTAACCGATCGATATATCGGGCTGGTAGAGGTCTAGTTCAAGCTGCAAAAATGCTGTTTCGAGGGGTGAAATGCATTCGTCTGCATTTCACTATTCATTTTTTTAAAACCCCAAAATACCATCCTCTAATGTATACAATCATTTTTACTTCCATTCATATTCTTTACCATAAATTCAATTATTAACTATTTGTAAGTTAAGTATAAATTTACCCCTTATTTATTTATAAATATTATATTATTAGAAAGGTCTCGTCAAGACCTTCAAAATGAGTCTAATATTGATTAAGTTATTGCACATTCATTTTAATTAAATATTTCATATTAATTAATTTTATATGTATTACTTGACATTATAGTAAATCATGCAATTAAAATTTGAAAACTTCATAATTTAAAATAATTCACATAACAATTTTCACACATTAAGTAAATGCACGCTGAAATTGAGATACATTAAGCTTGAATTGATACATGAAACTTGAAATAAAAACATTATATCGGTTGATTACCACGTTTTTTCCACAAATGTTCAATCAATGCATTTCAAAGTGTAAAGTGAGCATTTTTGTCTTTGATCCTTTTATGTTGAGAAAGAAATTGTCGGAATCGTTCAATTTCATTTCCCTCCATCCCTCTTTCTCTTCAACATTTGTTAAATTTAATAATATTATATTATATTAATTATTTATATATTAAAATTTTTAAAAAAATAAATACTATTAATTCCTTTAATTTTATATTCATTATTATATTATTATCTTATTATTTAAGTTAATATTTATAAACTGAAAAGAATTGGAGGTAAAAATGGAGGGGGTGGGTTGGACATGCTCTAGTAACGACGAACATATGTGAAAAGAGCGCTGAAACACACAGTCTGTTTTATAGCCTGTTTTACAATCACATACGTTATGATAATGTAATATATATTGTGCTATTATAGTATATAACGCAAATTTTTTTATAATTTTTTTAACTTGAAAAAAATACACTAATGTATCTCAGTATATTCTTCATTTCATATAACAGCATGCACTTCATTTGGAGAGTGTATGATTTTTTAAAAAAAGAAAATCGGTGTGCACCATAATTGGGACTACAATGGGCTGGATATATCATTTTCCATGTGGAAAAAGTTTTTGGGCTTGTTTGATGGGATTTAGCCCCTGTTAAGTTTGTGGTTACTAGACCCAATGTTTGTACTAGTCCATATATAGGATGAGACATTGTAAAGCTCTTGGGGGGTCTTTGTAAAAAAAAAAAAAAAAGCTATGAACATTTTTTCCCATGTTTTCTTAGGTGAGTTTTCTTTTCTGACATACAGTCTAAAACACAAATGTCATATTTTTTTTAATCATATACTTTATCTCATCTAATGAAGTATATATATTTATCAAATATAAAGTATATACTCTAATGAGTTATATAATGTCATTTATAAAAAAAAATATAAAAAGATTGACGAGATATGTATTTCAATACAATGAGTTAAAAGAAATAACGAAGTATATAAGGTTGTATTTTTTTTATTGTACAAATAACTGAGTGTAAGAGAATTATTTTTACAAGGATATTACATATATGGATAATGTTACGTCCAGCCCCGTTTTCAATCTCAATTCCAGATTACATGTGTTTTGAGTTTTTTAAAAATAGTATATATGCTTTTATAAAAAATGAAGCATACACTTCAATGAATTGCATGGATGCATTTATAAAATATATAAAAAAATTCTTTTGAAGCGTATGCCTTGTTAACGTGAGCATATGTGTCAATAATTTTTTATCGACGCATACAAGGCTGGAATTGGAACTGGAAATGGATCTGGATGTACCAGCGCCCTCCATATATTCTTGTTGGTGGGCCGGCCCCAGGACATAATTTAAGAAGTACTATACTGAGTTTTTTTCTCAGTCCAAAACACAGAACTATATACCTCGTTACAGATTCAATGAAGCACATACCTCTTTAGAAGATATATATACTTTACTAAATTTTTTCTTATATTTATTGAAAATGGATTCATTCAACTCGAAATGAAGTGATATGCACTTTTATTAAAGCATATACCTCATTAGATGATATTTACTATTTAAAAAAAAATGAAAACACGTGAGATCTGAGTTTTGGTTGGTGAATGTTACTGAGTGTATCATTTTCCAAAGTACAAAACCCACCAATTTGATGGGCCGGGCCCCAGGACATAATTTGCATACCCAATGCCCTTAATTGACTCTCAAACGAATCAGGGCCTCACTTTCTATTGATAAGCTGATTAATTAGCTTAGATATTTCATAAATGGCCATCATTAAGACATTAACTCTTTTTTTTTAATAATATGATGATTAGATGAGACATTTCATTCATCTTTAGATGGCCCTGTCAAATGAATTTAATGGATTAGTTCAGTGTTTAAGTTGACAACTAAATTTAGCTCATAAGAATATCTCTGCTGCTGTGCTGCATACAAATAAACTCATCCCAATCCAACTCAAAGCATTTTGCTTAATTAAAATCAATTATATCTATTGTTTTTGACATACCTAAATATGATATGATTACAATTATTATTTACAATATTAAGGTTTGACATATAAGAGATTGTTAATGAAATCATGAACAAATTAATTGAAACACAACTAATTCCAAGAAAATCCAGCAACACAATTTAAAAGGCAGTTTTGGAATCTGCTTTGTTGAAAACTAATGTGTGAGTATTCTGTTAATCACATTTGACACCGGATAGGTTGATTGTTCATGTGTCACCTGGACAAAAGTATGACAGATAAACACTTTTAATCACACTTAACATTTGACAGGCGTGATATGAGCGTCGCCCTTTTGTCCAAATGGTTGTGGAGGTGGCTAAATGAGCATGACAGGACCTGGGTGCGCGTGTTCATGGACCCTTTACAGGGGTAAAGCCTCAGTGTACTGAGCCCTTGGTGATAGCGAGGGCGTCTCGTTTGTTCTTTCAAGTTGCTAGTGGCATGCTTTGGCTCCTTCAGCGATTTGGTGGACAATTGCTATTAGTGACCATCCCTCTCCTTGAGTTTCTAGTTTGGCGCTGTTACCTTTGATGACGAAGGAATAGCAACCCGACCCTGCTTTCCTACGAAACTTCTCTCTCATTTGATCATCGAAGATCCCAAGGAAAGTGAAGATCTTCCCATGGCTCCTCGCTCGTGAGCATTTGCTAACTAAGGTTTATCGCTTGAAATGGCAAAGTTCCAACTCGATGTTGTGCGCTCTTTGCGGGGAGGAGCTCGAGACAATGTTGCATTTGTTATGCCTCTATCGAGTTGCGAGGGACTTACGACGTGACATGATGGTTTGGACTATTTGATAGATCCAGTACGATGCGATCTTCCATTGGTCTAGAGTCTATATGAGGTATGGGGGCGATAACCAAGAGGGGCTTGTGGTAGATACCCCATCTACAACACCTTATTCAAGATTTTTTTTTTTAGAATTTCATTTTTCTCGTTTTGCTTTATTTATTCCATATGTTTTTATTCTCCATTCAAACCTATAATCTCCTTTCTTTAATGAATGTGATGGTGGTAAGTGTCTAGCTACCTTGATTTTTGTAAAAAAATATATTAATATAAAAATAAAAGAGAGTCAAAACAAGTTTAGATAAGATAATATTTTGTCTAGCTATATTTGTAACTCGTCTAACCAGTTATGAATGAACTATCATTTCTTAAAAAAAACACAAACAATTTTTGTGAAGAAAAATTATTTTACATTTTTCAACTTTCTACATGCACAACACTCTTATAATCTCAATCCAGTCCAAGTTAGGAAAAAAAAAAAAAATCAACCGATTTATACTATATATATTCCACATCCATTTTGTCTCAATTAAGCTTCACAAAAATGGTTCATTTATTTTAGGCATGGTTTCTCAGGCTCATTCCTACATTTCCATTTAAAAAAAAAATGGTTCATTGTTAAACACCTGTCAGGGAGAAGGTCCACCAGACAATCAGAAAGTTGTATCTTTTTTTGTATCTTTAATGAATCCTTCTTGGAACAAGGAACTGTGACTCACCAACACAATATGATTCATTGAAACCTTTACACAGTGTTCCCTTTTAAAATTTGTTTTAAACACACATATGCCCCAAAAGGAAAACTAATTTGCTTTAATTATTCGTGTGCCCTCCTGCCACACAACCCCAGGCACGAAAGAGAGATTGGCATTGAAAAAGACTAAAAATACACATCTTTTTTTTATCAAACAATGCAGTTTTCGTATCAAAACTTTTTAAACCACCGATCTTTCTAAATATCAAATTTACACAATTTGCATTATTAATTTTCTTGACGACATTGCATTCAGTTTTTATATTTAGTCTCAATTGCAGTATTATTTTTTTTAATGAAATACATAAATCATGGATGACTGGATGTCTCATACGCTATCTATTAGTTTTAGGCTCTTTTGAAGGACGACTTCAATCATTATGTATAACATATGGGATCCCTTGGAGCTTGGTCTTATCATGGAAAGTTTTAACTTACTTCAAAAGTCTGATTAGTGAGTGTGTCTCAACGATCCATCTGTTAAACCAAATTGTGAGGTGAGACTTGAATTTATTTCATGTAGCTGGTGTCTTTTCTACTTATACAAGTGATCAGAGACTGGGTTCCTAGCCCATTAGTCTGAGTCCCAAAAGACGCGGCTAGGATATGATTATGTGTCTCATATCAAGAGAATATTCTTGTGATTTAAACCTCGTAGGGGGATCATTCTCAGATATACAAAGGACATTTGCGCTTTAGCCGATAAAACTCAGTCTCTATCATGTTGGATGGGTAAGAGAATGCATATGTTACTTTTCTATACAATAATATTTTTCTTTTTTCACGAAAGAGAAATATATATTTTTAAAAAAATCAAAACTTTTCGGTGTAAAACTACACATAACATTTTTCAGCACTCTATATATATGTAGGTTTTATAAAACAACCTAGCTTCCACCAATGATGGTGGTTATATATGTATAAACTTAATTATTAGCATATTACTAGCAAAAATCATAGCACGCATATGTATTTGTATATGTATTTATAATACTAATATCACTGCAGAGAACTCAACTCCAAATAGTTTGTCACGCAACGCTTCTTTTTCTATTAAAGCGTGTAACGTATTTGGATATTCCATTAAATTTGTAGTCTTATAAGATGAACAAACCAACATTTATATTCTTTTATCATGAAATATTACTGACTCTTTAGTCTCCAGAAGTCATGTATTTACATAGTGGTTGTAACAAGGCCATCCAATTACAAGAGGTAGATATGATAAGATTCTTTTGTCAACTGAAGAGGGAAAACGTGCACATTAACAAAGTAGTTTTAACAAACGCTTGTTAAAGAATCAAGGTCTACTTTCATTAATAATTAATATATCCTTTCTTATAAGACTAAAACTGTATTTCTAACTACTATAAGCTAAGTGATTGGAAATTGGAAGCAGAATCCATGAATGAAAACATCTAACTACTTCTAACAAACTTGAAAATTAAACATCTAATTAAAGTCACTTCTTCACGCGTTAAGAAAGAAAACCTCAGTCGCATTACTTTATTATTAAGTTGAAGAGTTATCACAATATAAAGTTTTATTAAAACATGAGATGTACTCCCTTCAACGAGTATACATGGTTCATTTTTTGAGATATTTGTTTCATATAAGATTCGATCTAAACTTTGAAGCATTAGATTATAAATTATACGTTTCGTGTGATACAATATATATTTCATTCATCATTTCAAGTATTTCATTCAAAGATGTATTTCATGAATTTTATAATAATTTCATTGTCTTTTATATGAAATTATGACAAAGTTTATGAAATTTTACAATACATGAATAGAAAATCACAACTCTTGTACACACAATAAAATACATAAAAAAACCACAATCTAATCACCCGTTTAAATAAATGTTCACTAAACGCCGTTGAAGGGCCAATTTATAGTGTCCTTTAACAGAGTTTGCTAGTAGAAAAAAGATACACGCAGCCCCCATTGCATCCCATGCTGTTTTTCTTTTTCTTTTTAAATCATATACTCACTCTTTGAAGTACATGCTGTTAAATGAAATGAAGTATATATTGAGATACATTATTCTATTTTTTTTCATGATGTAAAATAAAAAAAATTTGAGTCATACACTACGATAGAACTTCATACATTATAATATACACAATATATACTACGTTATCATAATGTATAAAATTACAAAATAAATTATGCGTATCAATGCTATTTGCTTGTACTATGAGTCACAAAAATTGTATGCTAAAGATAAGCTATATTGGTGGCTGCGGGTCCCGTGAAAAATGTGAGGAACAGTCTACTTTTCACTTTTGCAGTCTCTAGTGTAAGTATTGCGTATTTTTATTTTTTAAAAGAGATATTTCGTTTAACATCTCTTATAATTTTATAAAAATAAAATACATAAACTCTAATATAAATTTATATATAAAAGATGAAAAATAATATATTTCATCAAATATATGAGGGAAAAATCAAAATAACCTCATGTAAACGGTCATAAATCCATATAACTCACTGACTTTCTTAAAATCCATAACACTTATGCACATCCAAATAATCCTCTCAGTTAAGTTTTCATTAACAAATGAATATTAAATGAATATTATGTTTAGTAAACTCTAACTGAAAACATAGTATTAAAAAAAACTCCACAATTTGTTAAAATAAAAAAAATTATCGATAAATAATAATTTTATCTCTTTGAATAGATTATAAAACTTTATCTAGAGGGTCAAAATCATCATTTGTAAAAAACAATTCTCATTTTTAACATTACAAAAGATTTTTTGTATATTGTTTTTTCAATTAGAGTTAACTAAACAGAATATATGCTAAACAATTTGATAAATGAGGCCCCAAACGAAATCCCAAAATGGGGTCCCATACTCACAAAAAAAAATTCTCATCATCAATTTTTTTAAAAAGAAATTTAAAATTCTAATTTTTTAGATAAGATAAAACTTTATCCTAGTAAAATAGGAACAAAAATATAAGAAAAAATAAAATTTCAAATTGATATTGGCAATGTTTGTTGCAGCTTAAATTTACAGATTATAGATTACTTAGATTTTAACTTTTCTAATAAGTAGACATGTTTGTTGTAAATGTTTAAAAACAATAAATAAGCAGCAGTGAATGTTTGTTTAATAAGTTGTAAAACAGTTCTTTGTTGTACAATTGTCAAAAATAACCCTACACTATAGAAGTAAAAAGTTAATTTATGTTTGATTAAATAAATTGATTTTACATATAAATTTAATTTTATAAATATTTAAAAGAAAATTAAATTAAATTAAATAATATTTCAAAATCACTACAATATTTTTCAAATATTACATTATAGAATTTTAATAAATTGAGTGACAAATGGAATTATAAAAAAAATTGATAATGTATTTTTTATAATAGTAAAATAATTGAAAAGATGAGAGGTGATTTGGTTATTTTTGGTGTAATAGGAAAAAACTAAATACATGTATTATTAGTAAAAAAGTTTAAGGGCATGGGTGTCCAAAATAAAAAAATTTAATGTTTTTTATAAGCTATAATCTCAAAATCATCCATTTCCTAGCTTACAGATTATGACTTTTTAAAGCTGTTTTTATTAAATAAGTTCCAATAAGTTTAAAAAACATGCAACGGCTCCTTATTTTAAACTAAAAGTTGTAATTTGCAGCTTATAACTTTTAACAAACATGTTCATAAAACAATATCACACAATTAAAAAAAACCATTATAAAAAAATAAAAATAGCAAAACCCAAATCTAATATAATAACTTTTTAAAATCAAATAACAAATAATATAAAATCCCAATAAATTAAGAATAAGTTAAATAAATAACAGACAAAAAGGATAAATTTGAAATATAAAATATGTAAAAAGCAAAAAAAATGATATAAAATAGAAAATAGCGTTATAAGAAAGCAAAAAATCCTATAAAATGGGAAATAACAATTTTTTTATTTGGAACCCTTTATTTTTGGACCCTAGGTGTGACCTAGTGCCATGGCCAGCCCAAACCCTCAATATTCACATAATATTTTTAATACGTGAATGAAAATTTAATATTTTAATTTACGTTATTTCAAGGGTTACATAGAGGGAGTATATATATTTGGAATTTTCCAAATGCATAGATATACAGGATTACACGTGACAATGTAAAGTGTAATAATATTGCCATTTCTTTTAATGTAGATTTTACTTTAATAATTTATTTATCCGATCAACCAAAACCTTAACCCCCTGTTTGGAGTGGAGCATAAACCATAGATAGGGGAGAATACAGTAGAATAACACAACATATATTATGTTCTGCTAGTGTGATTATTCTGTACATAAAAACCTCAACAGTAGGTCAAGCTAGTGACAATATTTAGTACTGCTTGTATCTGATGTGGTTAATGGTATGTTTACATGTATCACAGGTCTATGATATAGAATGCTAAATTTGAAGCTTGCTCATCCCTTTTTATGTGAGTTTAATCGCTTGATTTGTTACAAATATGTAAAAATCATGTATATACAAGCCTGCAAACGATTATGGTTTGCATGGCCTTCAAGCGATGGTGTTATTTTTAGGAGCATCAAATGTTAATTAGTGGGAACAACCTAACAAACATTTGTATTGCATGTAAAACGTTTCCATGTATTAATTACATTTCGGTGTATTTCCAATACGGGGATCGGTTTACCTAAAATCTGGCTGATGAAATAAATAATGTCATTAATGTGGCTACGATACTGTGTCATTATAATTATAACAAAATATATTATTTTTGATAGCACTGTTCATCAATAGAATTTCGGTTCACAAAATTGGGTTTTGTTTGCACATAAAAGCACACAATAAATAATTACATATGATGGATGGTCCTCATTTAATCACATACACCATATATTTATTTATATCCATTAACCATACCAAACACAAACTAATAATATAGAGGTAAAGTTATCATTTTAAAAGTTTTAACTTCTATGCACATCTTATTTAACATTTAGTATTATTTTATTCAGAGTGAATCAAACAAAAAAATTTTATATTTTATTTTTCAATGAGAATAATAACAAAGCTAACCAATCAAAAAATTATTTATTTTATCTGGATCAATATTTATCTTAATATAACTATCCGGGTAAAAAAAAATTTATATAAAAAACGGCGTTAATACTTAATACATCACGTGACAATCCCCCGTTTCAGCACGTGCCCACCCCTCCCTACTAAAATAAAACAGCCTGGCGTACGAAGCCTTACAGCGATCCATCAGCCCTGCACACGAATCTCGAGGCACTGTTTACCTCTTCCCGAAGCACCATCAAACGATTCCAAATCCGGATTCCCACCCCCAGCAAGGCCGTACGCCATCCATCACGATCACGTAGACCACCTACGTGGCAGTATCCGATGCCTCTGTTTCCACGTGTCACCATCGGTGGGCCCCAACGACCATGTCGCGACGTGATCAGTGGGCCCAAACACAACCGACGTGTTCTCCACGAGTGGAACGGATGAGGATCCCCACTTAACGGCCGCTTCGTTCACGCCGTCAGTCAGAGACGGGGGTAGAACCGTCATTTCGCTGCATAAAAGTGCAAATCCGTGCTTAACGTGTTGTGATTTGTTGGCGAACGGATTAACCGGCCCATCCCCACCTAAAAGAGCACGAATCATGAGGCAACTCATTCTACCGTACCACACGTCCTCGTGATGCGTGCACAGCTGTATCGTTTTGATCTCTCATCGAACGCGTAGAAAATGACGCAAACACCCCTCCCTCGCCTCGTCATTGTCAGACACGATGATAATAACATCCAGCTGGGTCTCACGGTGCGCCTGGGTCAGACTCCCTGTATTTTCATTTCATTTCATTTTTTTTTATATCCAAATTAAAATAAATCTGATCTTATTATATATTTCAGTTTTATATCCGTGAACAACAATGGTGGCATTTTTTAATTAAAAAAAAAAAAAAAAAAGTTAGAAAAGCAACTCTTCTTCTCTTCTGCTCTCAATCAATCACAAAAACAAAAAAAACAGGGATTTTGAAGCGAGAGAGAGAGAGAGAGACAGAGAGACTGAATTGCTTCTCTCTTCTCTCACTCTATAATATAATTTTTTATCAATGGATTCTTTGCCTTTATCGAGCGTTGAAGATCGCTTCGTCCCCAAGCGATCCGAAACCTGAAATCCCCGACTCTGGGAGGAATCCTGGCCGTCCGATCCACATTTAACAGACTGGCAGACCTTCGCGAAACCCTAGCTTTCCTACTGTTCTCCCTCCTCACGCGGCTCTCCGACACCAACAAGTCGAGGAAGACGACGAGGAGGAGGTCGATCCGACGGTCCAGGATGCTCCTGATCGCCAAGATCTCCGGGTTCTTCTCCGCCGCCATGGTCATTGTCGTCCTCTCCCCTTCCTTCCAGTCCTTCCCCCCCGCCGAGGCCATCCGCTCTTCCCACATCGACCCCTTCCTCCGCTTCCCCTCCCACAACCGCCTCTCCTCCGAACCCCTCTCCTTCCGCCGCTCCCCCTTCTTCAACAATGCCGACGACTGCGCCGCCTCTTCCTCCTCCCTCTCCGTCTGCGACCCCTCCCTCGTCCACATCGCCATCACCCTCGACGCCGACTACCTCCGCGGATCCATCGCCGCCGTTCACTCCGTCCTCCAGCACTCCCGCTGCCCGGAGAGCGTCTTCTTCCACTTCCTCGTCTCCGACGCCGGTCTGGAGCCCCTCGTCCGTTCTACCTTCCCGCACCTCCGGTTCGAGTTCCACTTCTTCGACCCTAACGTCGTGAGGGGGCTCATCTCCTCCTCCGTAAGGCAAGCCCTCGAGCAGCCGCTCAACTACGCCCGCAACTACCTCGCCGAGCTCCTCGAGCCCTGCGTGCGCCGCGTGATCTACCTGGACTCGGACCTGATCGTGGTGGACGACGTGCTCAAGCTCTGGAACACGAGCCTGGGCTCGCGCACCCTCGGCGCGCCCGAGTACTGCCACGCCAACTTCACCAAGTACTTCACCGACCGGTTCTGGTCCGACCCCCGCCTCGCCTCGGCCTTCTCGGGGCGCAGGCCCTGCTACTTCAACACGGGGGTCATGGTGATCGACCTCGACCGGTGGAGGCGGTTCGGGTACACACGGAGGATCGAACGGTGGATGGAGGTGCAGAAGACGGACGGTCGGATTTACGAGCTGGGTTCGCTCCCGCCGTTCCTTCTGGTCTTCGCGGGACACGTGGCGCCAATCGACCATAGGTGGAACCAGCACGGATTGGGAGGGGACAACGTGAGGGGGAGTTGCCGGGACCTTCACCCGGGTCCGGTGAGTCTCCTCCATTGGAGCGGGAGTGGCAAACCTTGGGTCCGGCTCGACGAGAACCGGCCGTGCCCGCTCGATTCGCTATGGGCGCCGTACGATCTCTTCGGACCTTCCCCACAATGACCGGCTACACCCGGTAAATCCTTCCAATCCCTTTTTTTTTTTTTTTTTCAAACATATTTTTTTGTGCTCATTAGTTTTTGATTAATTACTTTGCTTGCTGGGTTTTTTTTTTTTTTTAATTTTGATGGGGCGATGTGTATTTTATTCTGTTATTGATGCCTCTGCAAATAAGATTTTACAAAAAGAGAGATGGGTATTCATTGAAGAGATATTGCGATTGTGAGCTGTTCATTCTTTTGTTGTTGATGATGTGAAGGGAGTCTGGAAACTTCAAAATTCGAATCTTTACTAATTTGTGCATCATCGTCAATGATTAGAACTATTAGTTTCATCGAATATGAAGAGTGAGGCATCAAGTGAGCTTATAATATACATTTCCTCTGTTTTTTTTAATCGGCTAGGATTGAATTTTTTTTGAAGTACAGGTTGTGTGTTCGGTGGGAGCGACAGACTTGTGAACTACCGCCCGAACTCCTGTCTCTTTGTGTCACACATTATCACTCAACACATACTAACAAATAACATGAACTCCCCATAGACTGATTCATCGTCAATTATATAATAATAATAATATTAAAAAAAAAAAGTTAGAACTTTAGATTTGAATATTATTATATATATAAAGATGAGCATTGTTGGTTCCCCTGTCCACGTGTCTCCCTTCTTTGTAAAGTATCCAAAGTGTTGAAAAACGTATTCTTTGTTTGCAAGTGTCGGTAGATTTTGTTGGTGATAGGGATGGCTTACCCGCCTGAGGTCTATAGTTTAATTTGCTGTCATTTGGTCCTTTGTGGGATGTTTTTAATTTCTTAATTAATTTGGTTGTTAAAAATTTCTAATTAGTACCTGCGCTGTATTATTCAACAGGGGGTTTTCCAGAAGTAAGAGATGCGTTGTCAGTTGTGTTGGATTCTCCAATTGAGAGATGTAAACACTGAGTCTGTGTGATGGGTGGGTCCTGCCTTTGTTATGGTCTTCTGATGAGGGTAATATGAACCACCCATGTGAGGCTTCATTGATTTTGATATCTGAACTAACTAGTTGATATTTTTTTAAAAAAAATTAAATAAAAAGAGAGTGCTGAAAATAACATGTTGGTGACAGAGCAGCGAATCCAATGATATTGGTGTAGAGTCAGGGAACCCTTTTTGGTAGTGGTAGAGGCAATGAAAAAACAATAATAGAATAATATATATAACCTATGGTCCAAGTTGGTTGTTTTTATGAATACACTTCTTGTACCTTACAAAACTTCAATCTGTGGGCATAAATTTGGAACAGCCTTAGATTCTGTGATTTTTTTTAGCTATTGTTTTCCCATTGATTTTCTTTGTGGGTGAAAATGTGAAATTCTGTATCTTCGACTGTCAGATTAACTTTTTTCTCTCTTTTAGTTTCCGTTTGGAAACACAGATTGAAAAGTAGCTTTTGGAATAAAGCTGCTTTTTAAGATGATTTTAGACCTTCACTTTTTTAGGATGCTTTTTTTTAAATCAGGAATCAATATTTGAAAGGAGTTTAATGTTTAGCAGAGAAAGTTGCTTTTCAATTCAAAAATCGATTCCGACCAAAAAGCGTTGTTTCTGAGCTTTTTAAAACACAGATTTCGAGGGAAAAATTAAAAGGAATCCAGCTTCCGATTCTGCAAAAAGCTGTCCCGTTTGGTTGCACGCTTTTAGCTTTTCAGCTTTTCAAAAAACAAAAGCGTGCCTCAACGCGCAACCAAACGGGGCTAGATGAGGTCTCTTTGAGTGAGCCAAAATCAAATCCATCTTAGGCCCCGTTTGGTTGCGCGTTTGAGCGCGATTTTGCTTTTTGAAAAGCTGAAAAGCTAAAATCGTACAACCAAACAGGGCAGCTTTTTGAAGAATCGGAAACTGGATTCCTTTTAATTTTTTCCTCGAAATCTGTGTTTTAAAAAGCTCAGAAACAATGCTTTTGGTCGAAATCGATTTTTTTAATTGAAAAACAACTTTTCCAGTCAAACATTAAACTCCTTTCAAATATTGATTCATGAATTAAAAAAAAGAGCATCCTAAAAATGTCTAAGGTCTAAAATCATCTTAAAAAGCAACTTTATTCGAAAAGTTACTTTTCAATATGTGTTTTCAAACGGATCCTAAGAATTTCTTTATAAATTTGAGAATCTTTTTTTTTTCTAATTCCCTTTCAAAAGCAAGGGATTATCTCAAAACAAATCAAGCATATTTAACACCCAGAATTAATATTTTTGGTGGGTTATGGATTGCAGATTTACTGAACAAGAAAAACATCCATCACCGTGAAAGAGGATATATATAGATAGAATGCTTTGTGATATCAGGCACACAAAAATATCCCATGTTTTGTATATGGTTGATTGATTGATGGTATGAGAATGACTTAACATTTGGACACGGAGAAGGACATGAAGAATTTATGACCTCTGGTGTTAATTGAATTATAAAAAACTTTGATGCTGACAAATAGAAAAGACATGATAATGATTTGATCAGTAAATTTAATTGAAACATAGATTCACATAACAATTCAGAGTCATTGTGACCTCATCATTCACTTTTTCTTGTAGTTCTTTTTCTCATCACAGAACTCATCGTGTGTTCGTGTTTGTATGGTTGGAAATATATTATCATATGCTTTAAGCATGGCATACGCCTTAAGATTAGGAGATCTGCAACCACTCCATATGAAAGAAAAGGTGGATTTGAAAATCCAGTTTCCATGAACAGAAAAAAGGCAATTAATTAAGACCGTCCGATCTCTGTGGGCACTCCAATCTAGGGTCAAAGATCCTGACCTGGCTCTGCGGTTGAGTCTTGTGCAGACTGGTCCTCTGCAATCTCTCATGTAACATTGTGGGGACTGATTTTCTGGATGGGAGATCGGACGATCGATCGTTATTCTCAACTGCTGCTTCACATGAGCATCGCCTGAGATGGTCTAGGAGTTCAGATCCAGTTAAACTTAGTTTGGTCAGTATCATCAGCATTAAATTGTACAATCAATTGTTGAATATATGTTTCATTTCTCTATTAGATATTGATGATATTGATCAAATTCAAATTTGATTGGATCTATGCATGTGTTCAAGAGATCATTATTTGATATAGTCAATTTGAATGTTATTGTTGCGCCATCTCCGTTCTTTCTGGGCATAACCCTTTCCTTTTGTCTCATCTGACGTATGAACTATAAATGCGCTCGTGATTGAATATGAGGGAGGATTAGAAGTCACCCGAAGGTGATGACATGACATATTCATCCGATCATGATGTAATATCCGATCATTCTGACCGTTGATTGACACGTGACATGATCTAAACGGATTAGGAAAAATGGTCCCCACACATATCTTGCTGTATTTTCTTTCTTTCTTTCAATGCTTCTTGTGAACACAAGAACCACTTAAAATGTGGTCTCGTTTCGACACGTGAGAAGACCTTCAACAGCTACAGAACAAATCGTTTATGTAGTAGTGGCTGACTTGTTCTCTTGCCATTTAAGTGAAATAATAATAAATAGAGGAGGCCATTCATTCATTAGTAGTACCTGACAAAGAAGAGAAATGAAGACCATAAATGACCACGGAAGACATCACTTACCAGGTGACGGTGGAGGTTGTCCCTCTTATACACTCTTCACCACTCTTTCATTCATTCATTCAATTCCACCATCAATAATTTCACTGGAGAAGTCTCGTATCTGATATTTGCACAGAATCTATAGAGAGGGTTTGCTTTTGTTACGATGACTAGAAGAAATGTTTGAACTAAAAAGGGACCCCAAAAGGAACTGAAATTTTCCAGTGAAAATTTGTCACCACCTTGCTCACATTCTTACTGCCTTTGTGTGGTTATAAAAACTCAAATTTACCAAAGAATGTTCATGTATTTTTGTTTCGAAATTTTGGTCATGAGCATTGTTACACTAAATCTTTTTTACGAGTCTCAAATACAGTCGCATATACCTTATTATTGTTATGAATTCTAGATCTTGAGATGTAATCGATAAAAATATAATTAAACAAATAAAAGGAAAGATACAAAGAATTACGTGGTTTGACAAATCTTGCATACGTTCATGGAATACACCAGAGATCAATCAATTATCAACAAGAAGTTTTTATAATGGTCATATCGAAACCTAATGAAAAATATGAGATATCATTTTATACTAACATTTATTAAGAGTAAAAAATGTCAATACACAAAAGACACTTTTAAAATTTAAAGTACTCTGCCCACATTTGACTCTGTTTAGCACTAACAATACTCTGCGCATATCATCAAGCTATACAATATATAACAGTTATCCCCTTCCACTCACAATAATGAAGTATTTTTCACATTTTCATCTATAAATGATATTATTCAATTCATTGGAATATATATGTTTCAAAAATACATATATCATTAGATGAAGATATAATTTTTCTTTAAATGGACTGAGACCTATAAAATTTACTGAGGGTAACATTTTCCAGTTCTACATTAATGATTTTCTTATCGGGCATAGATGAACAAGGGCCTTGTTCACTGTCTACTTGACCAAGACAAAAATGTCCCTTCTTATCATTCTATACATTAGATGGCAAGCGATGCCTAAAAAATAAGTGTTTACAAAGGATTATTGTGATGTGTGATAGGTCCAAGGCGTTCTTCGAACTTTTGAGGGGAAATAAATGCCACATCACCCCCACAAGTCAAAATTGCAATTTGAAAAAAAATACACAAAAAAGGCAGATTATTTTTATTTTAACTTGCTTGTTATGCTTTTCCTTGCAATGAACCTCTTTAAAAGTACACATTGAGGTTGCTTAGATGCACACTTTACTTAGAACCAAATGTTTATGATTTTTTTGGTAGGTAATGTTTATGATTGCTGGGTATGTAATGATCTGAAGTCATCTCTGTCAAAAGAAATAGATATACATGTGTGCTGCTTTCCTTTCCCTTCTCTTTTCCACACTTTTCAAACTTGCAATTTCACATGTTCATAGCTTGTTTTAGAAAAGAAAAGGTCCCCCCATTTTGTTTTGTTTGCATGATTGCAAGAAGAGACTCATCTTTATCTTATGCAGTTCTAAAGCAAAAGCAACATCTCTGGGAGCCTCACAAGGGTCAGATCAGATGTTGTCTGTGAGATCATTGATTCAAAACTCACTGAAAAGGGTCATGAAGCAAACCACACCCAGAAGGAAAATCAAACTCCTTTTTTTCTGTTGTCAAATAGCCATTAATGGCGTAATCACAAACCATTAAACTCGACCCACAACCCGAAAGAGAGTCAAGATCATCGCATGGACATGAATGCATCCTCTGTTTGTGTTTGTTTTTATTTGAATTTATTAGATGGTTCTGAATAATCTAGAACATATTCTAAAGCTCTAGCCGACAAAGACATAATACACCCTATACTTCCAAATATTAAACGAACTATTCTAAACCGTAAAAAACCTTTCACCCATAGACTATCATACAATTAAATGTCCTAAAACCAGCAAGCAATCCTACAAAAATAACTCATATTCACAATCAAATTCATGAACTTCGGAGATAAGATGGTGAACATGATAATGCCAATGACATGGAACCTATGAATGAAACTTGTGTCATTCAATCCTCTAAATCATTCATTTCAATCAGTTGAAATAAGTTTATTAATACACATCCCGATTCACCTCAGGAAAAGGCAAGCTGCAAGCACAAGCAAAAGATTTTTTCCTGCAGGGATCCACCCCACATTTTCACATTCACACAAAAGGCCTTTCAAAAAAAAAAAAAAAAATCCTCTCCCCATGTGATGTTGGGTTTCTTCCACAAATTGTCACCTGTGTTTTGTTCAAAGTGACACACTTCTGATATCCAAGATGGTTCAGATGACCTCTTCACCTTTTTAGTAGTGGGTGCAACACTGCAACTTGGGTTGATTGAACACGATTCAACCCAATTGTTGAACATGTTTGAGTTGAGATATTGTTGTTGAAGTTCGGAACCTGAACAATTTTGATTGGTCTGGGTTGAGGGCATAGGTAGCTCAAACCTAATTTAAATCAAATCCCGCAGATTTTGTGAGTGATAAATGAATTTTATGTCAAATTTGAAATGTTTAATCTTTGTGATGAAATCTAAATTAATGAATTTATTTTTATCCTAACATACATCATTTTATAGTTTCATTTTTTTTCCGCCATTTATCTTTCGTTTCATTTTTATTATATTTTTTTTACAGTTATACAAGGGTTCAAACTAAACTGGCGAGTTGGATCCAGATTGACTTTTTTTTTTTTTTTTTGGTATTAAATGCTCCGGAGGAGCTTACAAGTCCCTGCAACATACAACAACAGGTTCATATGAGGCCTTACAACATATTGGGTTACTGCTTAGGAAATCAAGCCCAACTGAGCTGTCATATTGAGCCACAGCCCATGAAACACCAAACCCAACAGGGCTGTCCATCCACTTTTTTTTCTTCTTGCTAAAAGCAAGGCTTGAATCTAGAGGTGGGGTGTCCCTTGACTACCGGAGCAAAGGCTCGTGGGACGAGTTGGATCCAGATTGATTTGGTCTCTAATCCAATCTAAGAACATCTCCAATTGATAGATTAGATAATCAAGATATTAAAGTGCCATATCAATATTTTATACCTCAACTACACTCTCATTTACTACATCTCTATTTAATTGATTGTTGACTTGTTGTTGTTTTAATAGACTACCTAAATAAACTAGCCAAAATAATAGTGGGCCTCACCTCTCAACCCATTGAACCTCCCCACCAACGACTGGGATGTAAAGTTTGGATTTCCCAGGTATATTTTTTAATTCTGCAAATGTTGGCTAGCTAAAACATTAGCCACAGTTGACTTGAAAGGTGTGAACTACATTTGGTTATGTTTTAACAGCTCCATTGGAATAAAAATTTCTATATGTTATGTAAAAATTTGACATTAACGAGTTAGCTAACATATCAATTGAAGATCGTCCAAACCACCTGACAAGTTGCATCCCTACTTCTCCATCGATAATGTGAGTATGTGACCATCACATTCTCCTCCAGTAGTAACCCAAGCCGCCCCTAAATTATTCAAAAAAAAAAAAAGGTAAGAATTTTTATTATCATAACTAAATATTTTTAATTAATATACATATGAGTTGTTTCTCTCGCGCAAATTAAAGTGAAAATGGTATAGTAATTTAATTTGTCTAAAAATTTCTGGTTTTATGAATGATAGGATTATCATTCATAAAATAATAGGATTATCATATTAATAATGCATTGTATATCTATGGAGTTTTTTTTTTTCTCTATTTCGAGTGACGTAGTAGACAATTCTATATTTTCTATAAAAAATTCAGAACATATTAGAAATACAAAAGTGTTTGCAGCAATAACTGCTAACATTTTCTAAAATAAAAGTAAAAGATAAACTACATCCAAATGTAATAAAAATTTGACTGTTGGAGTATACAGTGCATTCAATCATGCGTAGATTTTTATATTTTTTTGTAAATACATATATTATCAGAATTTATATTTGAAAAAATCAAAATGTATTCAGTTTATAAAGTTAATTGGAGGAAGAGTATTATTACAAATAGTTTTTTTTTCAACCCCAATTCCCCGTATATTTACATTAACGAAGTATGTGTTTCGATAAAAAAATTTATATTTTTAATAAATGCATACATGTGGTTAATTGCAGTACATGTTATTTTTTTTTTTTAATAAAAACATATAACTCATTAGATAAGTTATACTATTTAAAAATAAAAATAAAAATTTGTGAACTAAATTAGATTTGAAAAAATGGTAGCACTTTATTAATCATTTAGGAATGACTTAAAACTGAATGCAAAACAGCAAATAGAAAAGCCCAGCCCATAATTGAGGTGCACTCAATGGATGTACTTGGGCAGTCGGCGCTGTTACACCCAGATTCATTTCCAGCCTCAATTCTAACCCTATATGCGTCGATAGATTTCAATTAACGCATATGCTCACATTAACAAAGCATGTGTTTTAAAGGGATTTTTTAACATTTTTTTATAAATGCATTTATGCAATTTATTGGAGTATATGCTTCATTTTTTTATAAAAGTATGTATCTCATTAGATGGGATATATTATTTTTTAAAAATTCAAAACAAATATAGATTGAAATTGAGGCTGAAAATGGGGTTAAATGTAATATTATCCAATATACAAACAGTTTGGATCGCGATTATTTGAAGCCCAGCCCAATTTGTCCCATAATTTAAACCTAATAAATAAATACTCAGTCTTTTATACAAGTTTATTTAAAATACAGTCTCCCGTTAACTTAGTACCCGTTTGAATAGAGACATAAATAATTTTGAGATTTATATATATTATAGGAATAAATAACTTTATCAATGAAAAATTTGATTTTTTATTTGATTGTGTTTTTTATTATTTTTATTGGGAAACGTAATTATAAAGTTTGAGTTGTTTGGTTGATGAAGAATAAAATATGAATAAAATATAAAATGTTGATTTGAGACGTGGGTTCTATTGATGTATAAGAGATGATGACAGATGATTTGATATAATAACATGCGATTTGATAGGTGAGTCTATTTATATCAGTGGAAGAATAACATAATTTCAGAAAAGACCTAGAATACAAATACCAGTTTATTCTCATCTAATTTTATATAGTTATACCCACTTATTCTCTTTACCTAAACACTTTTTATTTTCTTTATTCTCCTTTATTCCACCCCTTCTTTCCCATTCAAAGGAGGCATTACTGTATCAAAATATATATTTTATTAGAATTTTTTTACAATTTTTTATGTGATACCAACTTTGGTCACGCCCCAGGGCGGCCGTCCCCGGGACGCGGCAAGTGTATATATGATATCAGCAGTCTAAACAGGAGGTCAATAACATACTCTAAACAACAGCAAAATGACAACACAGACAACAATGAGGCTGACATGATATATACACAAATAGCGAAAGCTAAAAGACTGAATCTGTAATTCAAAAACATATTACAGACTCGATACATAATCAACTGTCCTGTGAGAGCCAATATATACAACGACATCCAAATATAATACAAACGCGTGCCCAAGCACGGAATATAATACATATAATAAAAAAGGGATGCTGATAGCCTCTAACACTCGCGGGACGTGGCGCTGCTCCGCTACTGGTGAAATCCCTCGGGGAGCTCCTGTTCAATTCATTTAAATATATATTTTATCTACATTAAAAAAAAAACTTATTTTATTAGATGATATGTGTACGATTTTTAAAAAATTAAAACACGTCATCTGTGCTTTATTTCCAAGAGCAAATAGAAACCCAGCCCGATTCGGCCCACAACATGAAGCCCAGCCCATAATTATGGAAGCACTACTCAATCGGATGTCCGAATCCACAAACAATTTGGACGGTCGCGATTCCTATCCGAGTCGCATTTTTAGATCCTACGGCGGAGGAAGAAAATATCGACTCCTTCCGAGTGTATGACGAATTGCTAGGGTTAGGGTTTTATAAAAAGCGGATTCTCTCTTGCTCCCTCCCTTCTTCACACCCCTGCCGAAGGAGGAGAAGCTTCAGATCTTACGATGGTAAGCCCAAACAAACCTCCCATTCACGCCATTTTTTATTTATTAGTGTTTCAGATTTTCAATTTCACTCTTTTGACTGATGTTGTATACGGGATGCATGCAGTTCAATATCTTTTTTTATGACGTTTCATATTGAGTGGTAGCGTTCTTTCAAAATGATGTTACTGTGATTGTGTTTTTTTTTTTTATTATTATTATTTTCATTGATTGCTTTCCTTGTTGTTCGAAAAATTAAATTTTTAGGGTTTGAGGTGATGTATTTTGGGGGGTTCATTTGGATCTTTTGAACGCTTGATTACGCATTCTGAGGAGACAAACAGTGTTCCTTGCATTTTTTTTGTTTGATTTCTCTTGCAATGGTGAACTTGCTTATCGCTTTATCACGGCGGTCTGGTTTCTCTGATTATTATGTTTGGGGTTTTCAATTTTTTAACCTTTTTTTAGTTTTACGATGTATTTATAGTTTGGGAGATTTGTATGTCATTGATGCCTTAATTTTGATAGAATCTTAATCCAGTGACCTGAAATTTTATCGATTTGGTGTTCCAAATTGATTTCGAACCAGAGATAAAGACGCATTGTCATTGTATCACTTTTGGCAGAGTTGGTTATGTGTCACTGATGCCTTAATTTTTATGAAATCGCTATCTGGTGACCTGAAATTTTATCAATAGGTGTTCCAAATTGATTTCGAACCAGAGATATTAGACACATTGTCACTGTATCACTTTTAAGAGAGTTGGTTAGCTTTTTTTTATTATTTTTTTTGAAAAAAGGGTTGGCTTTCGCCTTTTGTATTCAAAGTGAAAGCCCAAAGGACAAGAGAACTACAAAACTATCCACCTCATGTGGACCAAATGCACTTTAGGACACAAAAAGAAGAGGAGTGCTCTACTTAATACATCCAAACCATAAAACAATCCTGAACCTCACTGCCCCTGGATGGTAAGGCTCCCTCCAATCAGAGAAATGTCGCGTGCCCCTGCACAACATTTCCCCCACAACACTATGAACCTCATAGGCCCCTCACAACACTATGGATGGTTAGCTTTTTTTTATTAATGGTTTGACTCAGGTTGAGTCGCCAAATTACTTATAACTCTGAATAACAGATCATTTTTCCATTTTTATTGGTCCTTCTTTGGATCATCCTTGATTATTTGATTGGTGATTAGTGTCCAAGGAAAAGTTTTGTTTTCATCTCAGTTGATCCTTTGCCACGTGTTGTTTCTTGTTTTCATCATTTGCTGGGTTTTTTTAGATATTTGACTAACCATTCATCTTCATTTTACAGGCATTTGTCAAATCCCAGAAGTCCCGTGCCTACTCCAAGCGTTTTCAGGTTAAGTTCAAGAGAAGGAGAGGTAACAATACATAGTTCCTATTTGTCATGATGGGTCTATTTATTGAATGTTCTGGATTGTGTTTAATATGTTGTTTTTTTAAATATGAAGAGGGAAAGACTGACTACCGGGCTAGGATTCGCCTGATTAATCAAGACAAGAATAAATACAACACGCCAAAGTATCGCTTTGTTGTTCGATTTGTATCCTTTTCCAAACCCCATGGATGGTTTTATTTCTTGTTTAGTGCTTTTCCATTTTAGATATGTATATATTATGGCTGTGTAGAAATTGTGGCATTGACAGTAATCTGAACCAACAACAATGATGTACTCCATTTTAAACAGAATTACAGTCTCACACTAAGCAATCACATATGTTTTCCCTTGATCCTTTTCTTGTTCTCAGACCAACAAGGACATTATTGCACAAATCACATCTGCAAGCATTGCTGGTGATTCTGTTCTTGCAGCAGCTTATGCTCATGAGCTGCCTCGTTATGGGCTTGAAGTGGGTCTCACCAACTATGCTGCGGGTACTACTATCTCGATCTCATGGTTAAGCTTGTTTCTGTTTAACTGAAAATAGTATCTGACTGGTAGTGCTTTTTACATTAGCTTACTGTACTGGACTCCTCCTTGCACGCCGTTTGCTGAAGCAGCTTGAGATGGATGAAGAGTATCAGGGAAATTTGGAGGTACATTTTTTCTTTTGTTTTAGTCTTGAATTTTTGCTTTTGTTTCATCTCATTGCATGGTTGACCACTTCGTTTTGCAGGCCACTGGAGAGGACTTCAGTGTTGAAGTTGCTGAGACCAGGAGGCCATTCCGTGCCCTTCTTGATGTTGGTCTGGTCAGGACGACCACCGGAAATCGTGTTTTTGGTGCTCTGAAGGTATTTTCTTTTCTTCTCTTAGCCGCTCAAGATTAGGTCTTGGAGACTGATTGTTGTTTGATGATGACAATGTAGCTTCTTCTTCTTTTTTTACATCCCTGAAATATGATGTAACCATTTGCTATTCTGACAAAGTGATGGTGTGGAGAAATTGGGTGTGTCAATGATAACATGCTACTACTTGAACAGGGAGCACTAGATGGTGGTCTTGACATCCCCCATAGTGAAAAGAGGTTTGCTGGCTTCAGTAAGGACGACAAGCAGCTCAATGCGGAGGTCCACCGCAAGTACATCTTTGGAGGACACATCGCTTCTTACATGAGGGTGAGATCCTCAGTATGCTGCCTTCATTTTTTCTGGCTGAAGTGTGATGTTTTATGCAGGACACTAATTCTCAATTTTTTTTTGTTTCTTTCTCGAACCCTCTCAAATTTGATTTTCTGAACATTTGATGATCAAACTGGAATGCTGATTTATTATTCCTTATATCTTATTTGGTTCTGGACATCACGAACCTAAGATGATGTTTTATGAATTCGTAGACACTGATGGAGGATGAACCTGAGAAATATCAAACTCACTTCAATGAATACATCAAAAGAGGAATTGAGGCTGATTCCATGGAAGAGCTGTACAAGAAGGTTCATGAAGCCATCCGTGCTGACCCATCCGCATCAAAATCAACGAAGGAACCTCCGAAGGAACACAAGAGGTAATGCATTCCATTTCCTTCTTTTTTGAGAAATCTAGATGTTGCATAAAATTGAATTCTTTGATTGTCAACTTGGTGTCCTGGTTTTCTCATGGCAGGTACAACCTGAAGAAGCTCACTTATGAGGAAAGAAAGAACAAGTTGATGGAGCGCGTGGATGCCCTCAATGAATCTCTTTCTGCTGCTGATGATTGATTTTTTAGAGGTGGAGACCTGTTTGTGCCTTGCCGTCAATCGATATTTTTATAAGTTCTGTTTCCTTTTGAGAATTTTCTAGTATGTGAGCTGAATTTGTCTCATTTTGTTAGATGATTTTGATGATTTTATTTGTTGCAAAATTTGAATGCATTTCAGTTTGAACTCTTTAGGTACTCATGACATTCCCTGTTGCCCAGGTTTTCACTGTGGTTCGTTTTTTCCTTTACTTTCTTGTGGTTAAGGTGTTAATTTGTTATTAGTTCTTTGATTCCAATGATTTCACAGAAAAGTTGCGTTCCAGTCTTATGATTTTTGTAGATAAGGTGTGTCCAATCTTTAAGTGACAATTATGTTTTTCTCAATATCTGTTTTGAGATAATTTTCAGGTTCCTTAGAGCATCTCTAACCCACTACTCTCTAAATTCCCTGCTCACTCAAATTTTAGATAAACCACTCAAATGTTTTTCAAAAATAAAGAACTTGATTTTGGGAGTTAAAATGTTTCTCTAAATGTTGGATGATGACATTAAATGTTTTTTTTTTTTTTTTGTGTAATATTATGAATTTGTCCTAAATAAAAAATAAAAATTTGATCATTCTAAATCTGTCATTTTGTTGAGTGGAGAAAGGATAGGGGCGGATATATCCATACCATGTAGTTAGAAACTCATCCTAAATTAAAGATTAAAAAAATTGTTTGTTAAACTTTTGAAACGGACAAAGCCCACCCTCACCAACCTCGACCACCTCTCATCTGTCACTCTGTTGGCGCCTATAGCCTCACCACCGACATATACATTATTGTTGCGGCCATGGCCTCTATGCCTCTCTTGGACATTTCTTCGAACACCCGGTGTGCATCCTCTTCATCAACACCACCCTCATCACCTTTATTACTGCTGCCACCATCCATGGCCTCTGGCCTCATGGAGTCCCTCCTCTCACACTCAGCCATCACATTCCCTACCTCCCCCGAAACATCGTTTCGCTGCTTTTTGCGACACCTTGGTCCACCGAGCCACCGGTGGAGAAACACCTCGATCCGCTTGAGCAGCTCCGCCGGATCCTTTACCTCCTCCCATCGCTTAAGGTGGTGTCCTCCCTAAAATATTGGGTGTTTAAATTGGGATTAAGAATCTCAATATATGTTAATAAGTTGTTTAAATAAATTTTATAAGGGGGATTAGAATTGAGAGAGTGGGAATATATATATATTTAATATAATATAATATATATTTAAATAATTAATATAAATATATGTATATATATAATATAATATAATATAATATAAATTTAAATAAAGAATATAAATATATTTAAAAATATACATATATATATATATATATATATATATATATATATATATATATATATATATATATATATATATATATTCAAGCATTAATTGTGATGCACACGTTTATAAATCCTCTTGATTTACTTTATTTATATAATATATGAATAAGGAAGCTTTCATAACCTATTGATTGGATGATATGAGATTCATATAATTTATCATAACTAATTTGCTATGATATATATAAAAAATATATATATTATATTACTATCATAACTATTTTGCTATGATATCATAACTAATTTGTTATGATATATATATATATATATATATATATATATATATATATATATATATTGGGTATTTTTAGAAATATATATTTTTTATATTGTAATCCATGCATTACCAAACACATGATTGAGATTGAGAATCTCAATCCTGCTTTTTGAATCATGTTCTTTACCAAACAGGTTGACATGATTCACAATCCCAATCCACCTGGATTTAGAATCCCAGGATTCACATAATCCCAATCCCACTTGTCAACCAAACAGACCCTAAGTGTGTGGGATGGAAGAAGACGAAAGGAGAAGAAAGAGGGTGTAAAATGATTGGGGTGGGTTTCCATTGAAAGGTTTCAAATGTATAGTGAGGGGTGAGTTTAGGGATTGACAAAAAAGAATAAGATAATGGTGTGTGATTTTTCATTATTTGGTGTGGGTGTAACCGTCCCCGAAAGGATAAGCAGGAGGATTGAAAACCCCACTTAAAAAATAGAAAGGAATGAGAAAGAGAATTTTTTTTTCTCTCTACTATAGTAAAAGAAGCATGGGGGAGGGGGGTGGTTGGGGATGTTATAATATTTGGAACAGCTGATTTTCATATGTTCATTTTCTCAAAACTTTAGCTTCCAACCATGCACAAATGTGACCACTTTGGTTGTTGAACAGTGTGGTGTTATCTAAACAAGCGAACAGGCAAAACAAAATTCCTACATACAAATCACACTTAAAATACTATAGAGCAAACCAAAAGGAACAATTCAGCAATACAAGGTAGTAAAAGTGTAAAACCAAACAATTGCACCACCACCACCCACATGAACAAGCAAAGAGTTCATGAACCCCACACCCACACCACCACCATATTCAAATCAAGGAAAGTGGAACCCCATGAACTCCTCCTCCCCCCTCCTCCCTCCGGCCGGCGGACTGATATACACCCAAAGCAGTGACACGATGATCGAAATCAACCCCGACCAAACAAACACGATCGTCGGCACCCTCCCCCTCCTCCCCATCAGCCCCTTCGCAAACGGATACAAATGACACAGCACCCAGAAACTGAAGAACACCCCCCCAACAAGCCTGCTCCACCTGGGGTACTCGCTGTACATCGTCCTCGCCGTCCCCACCGCGATCGCAATCGCGTTCACCATCATGATCGTTATCGGCGGCACCATAAGAAAACTCCACTTCACCGCATACAGCTCCGCAAACGCCTCCTCCTCGTCCCCATCCTCCGCCGCCGTAGGCTTCGAAGTCAGATTAAACGATATGTCCACGCCCGCGACCACCTTAAGCATCCCCTGCATGACCGCGGCGGGGTGTGCGCTGGTGCCCCCAATGAGCCAGAACTGCTCGTTGCGCCACCACTCGTGGAGCGTGATCCCCGACCACCGTATCTCGAGCATCGCGAGCAGGCACAACGTGACGGTGATCACCAGGAGGAACACCAGGAACGCCGCGCTCAACGACTTCACTATGAACTGGCCGGAGAAAAGCGAGGCGGCGGGGAGCGTGCAGTAGACTAGGAGGAACACAGAGGTGAAGGGGTACATCCCCACATTGAAGTAGGCCACGCGCTGCAAGAACTTCATTCTCCGGCTCGCGAAGAGCGCGTTGTTGCGCGAAAAGAAGATCTCGACCGAGCCCGTCGCCCACCGCAGGACCTGGTGGAGGCGGTCCGTCAGATTGATCGGCGCGGTCCCCCGAAAGGCGTCACGCCTCGTCACGCAGTACACCGACCGCCACCCCCTGTTGTGCATCCGGTACCCCGTCACGACGTCCTCCGTCACCGACCCGTAGATCCACCCCACGCGCCGCCCCCACTCCGTCCGGTCCTCGTAGAAGCACGAGACCACGCTTATCGCCTCCGCCACCGTCGCCGCGTCCAGCGGCTCCCTCGGCACCGCGAGCGCGCCCGCGGGACGGCCTTGCCCCTGCCCCTGCTGTTGCGCCTCCTGGAGGAGCCTTCCTTGGTACTCCGCCACGGGGATCGACGCGGCGAAGGCCGTCGATGACCCGAACCTCTTCGGCATGAGGAGCGACTCGATCTCCCCATCTTCATCGTCCAGCAAGGCCGATGACTTCTCCTTTGGTTTGCGCAGGAAGAGCTTGATTTTGTGCCGGCCGAACCAGCCGACGTGCTCGGTGGCGCGCGGAGGGCTGAAGCCGTACAGCGCGATGCGGCGGAAGATGCAGCCCGTGCCGACGTACATGGGTCCTTGCAGGCCGTCCAATGCGCGCATGCTGACATCGAAGAAGACGGTGTTGTGGTTCGCGTAGCGGTCGCTCGGGTCGATCCCCTCGAACCGCTGCGGGAACTGCACGTAACAGATCCTGTCCCCGCCCCTGTCGAGCATGAAACACATGCCTTCGCGCAGGGCGGAGGAGTTGTAGACGTAGTGGTCGCAGTCCAGGTTGAGAATGAATGGCCCGTTCGACATTATCGCGCTCGTTCGGACTAGCGCGTTCATTGCCCCCGCCTTCTTGTTGTGGTCGTACCCCGGCCTCTTCTCCCTCGACACATAGACCAGCATCGGAAGCCTTACGTCAACGCCGGTCATGTCAATCAGAGTCTCGTCGTCCGCCTCCGTTCCCATCACAGGTTCCGAATTGGGCGGAGCCAGCATTGCCTGCGCAGAATCAGAACCCAAGCTCAATCAAATGAGACTCAGATAGACAAAACCCAATGTTGCCCAAGCTCAAGCAAAGGAGACTCAAATAGACAAAACCCAATGTTGCCCAAGCTCAATGAAATGAGACTCAGATGGACAAAACCCAATGTTGAATTGGTACTATAACTACCTGAATTATGCCGGCGTGGTCGCCACGAGAGTGATCTGCCTCCATCGAAGCCCAAGTCCCTGGCCAATGTGCGCCTTCCGACATCCATGTGGCCTTCGCAACTTTGACCTGCTCGGCGAGGGTCCCCCCCATCTCCATCTGCCTCCGCTTCGCGCGGAGCTCCTCGTGCGCGTTGTACGCATCTGAACGCCTCCGAATCGACTCGGGCAGCGAATTGATCCGCACCTTGAACTCGTCGTACTCCCTCTTCACCCGCCTCCGCTCCCTCACGAAGTCGAGCCTCACTTTGTTCCTCAGGAAGTCGCGCTTCTGCCCGAAGTAGGCCTCCGGGTTCCGCGGCTCGATGTCGTGCTTCCTGCAAAAAGGGACCCAGACGCGCGCGAAGCTCGCGGTCTCTGCCAGTGCCTCGAAAGTGAGGAGCGAGCCTCCGTCGTCAGAGAGGTAGCACGCGAGCTTCTCGACAGGGTAATCAACGGCGAGGATCGAGAGGATGGTGTTGGCGGTCACGAGGGGGGGTTCTTTGTCCGGGTCAGTGGAGGAGACGAACACGTCGATCCCCGGGAGATCGGACCGGCCTTTGGGGTTGCGGGCACTTGGGGACTCGAAGCGATCTTTGAGGACGGATAGGTCGGTGAGGCGGCTGACCGGGCAGAGCTTGGGGAGCTGGTCGAGGAGCCACGAGAAGGCGAACCAGAGCTCACATGTGATCGACAGCCCCCACAGCCACATCGCGTCGTGGTTCGGGTGTCGAATTCGCCAGGCGAGGAAGAAACCGAGTGCGACCAGGCGGATCACTATCAATAACCTGTAGAAGTTCAGCAGAGAAGGTGTTTTAGATGTTATTGGAAAATTTGATTTGTTGGATGCTACATGATGTACATGTATTGATAGTAAGTGCAACTATGTGAATACATGGTTTTTGAAACCCTTTGTTTAACCCCAGATATAAATTGTGGGATAAGGATTACTAAAACCTGGTATGAACATGCAGATCCAGAACAACATAAACATAATATCCTTGGACTTTGTATGAATTGTTGAATAATTCAAGCAGACCAGGACTAATGTCTGCTTTTGCTTTGGAAAAACATGAGAGAACCATAGCATAAAATAATTGTAAAGATAAACACAGATTAGATAAGAAAAAGGAAATGTTAACACACATTCCAGCATTCACCAACATGCTTTTAGTATTTTTTAAAGATATATTTGTCTAATGAAATTCATACTTTCACAAATAATAAAGTATATACTTGAATAAATTGAATCCCTTCTTGCATTTCCTTCTGATCAAATATACTCATCAATTATGATCAATTAGATATTTCATATACTTAGTTAGGACTGCATGAATGACTATAGTGTATCAGCTCCCAAATTTTATTTTATTTTTCTAGCCCACACTATTAGATTAACAAAATCAAACAATCTTCAGTAGTGATCAAACATTTTCCCCAACATTCTATCAGTAATTTAGCTAAACTAAAACTCAATCTATCCAATGTGTGAGATAAAAAAAAAATCTATTAATCAATTTTGCTCGAAAGATTCGATGACACTAACAAAAAATTCTACAAACGAATTCAAGCAGAGCAGATAACACTGAATAACGAGTCAGACTTCACACAATCAACAGTGAACTCATTGAGTCAAAATCATACTTCAATCATGCATGAATTCAAACAACGGAATTATAACTTAAACTCAATTAAAAAAAACTACATTTTTAAAACGAAATCCTCACCTGTATGGGCTAAGTATCGCCTGAGAGACCGAAACCTTTCTCGTCAATGGCCGCCTATTCTTCTCCCCAAAGTCCGGAGGATCCTCAAACCCATTGATCCCAAACTCCCCACCCCCTCCGCCACCGCCGTACCCATCCTTCGGCCACACCGCATTCCCGTACCCATACGTCCCCTTCGTCTCGTACAACCACCTCGTGTGATCAAACTCCGGCGGGTGGTTCACCGCCTTGAAAGATCTCACCATCGAAAGCCTTTGACCCCTCCTCATCTTAGGCAACGGAAGCGCCCGATCCTCAGCCTCCGACTCCCCCTCCTCCTCCTCCTCCTCCTCATCTTCATCACCCAATTCCCTATACGCCTCCTTGCACCCGGGGCACCTCCCTCCGCCGCCGCCGCTCCCGAGACACTCCTGATAGCACTCCCTGCAAATCCTGAACCCACACTCGCAAGGCATCCGTGACTCCCCCAACAAGGCCTTCCCGTCGCATCCCCTCATCTTGCAGACCATCCCCATAGACTTTGCGACCGCATTCGGCCCGTCATCGGAGACGTCGATGACGTGGCCCCGGGTGACAGAGTTGAACCCGCCGGTGAAGATGGTGCCCGAGATGTAGCTCCGGTCGAGCTTGATGTCATGCTTGGCTCCGTTGTCTTCCCCGGAGATACCGGACCGGGAAGTCGATGTGGGTTGATGGTCGGGGGTCGGGGGGATGTGGACGGTGTACCGGACATGGCCGGAGCTTGCCTCGCCGGACTCGTCCTTGGGTTCCGAGCTGTACCTCCCGGCGCCGCCACCGCTTGAAGCTCTTCTCGATCTCATGGTGGGGTTGGACCCATTGTTCGAGAGGGGTGAGCGGGGGCCGGGACTGCTTAGGCCCAAGCTTCGGATGGCGCTTCCGGCGCCGTTTCCCCCAGAGGAGACTGTGATGGTCACCGGAGATGAAGAAGGTGAAGAGACCATCTGAACCATCTTTGGATTTTTGTTAAAGATTGTGACTTTGAACAAAAGTCAGGTGTTGATCTGTGGAAGAAAAAACAGAGTTTTTAATGAGGATTTGGAGTTTTGAAAGGGCGTCCTATTGTGCGAAATTTGAATTTTGAAAAATGGGGGCCGGTCTCTTCAACGGTCGAGTGATCTGGACCGTCCTTTCCAGATGTGATCCGACGGTTGTGGGTGGAGTTTAACGGTTCGAAATTTGAAACGGCCGTTCTTGGATTTGATCTGAAAAAGAAATGAGAGCCGTTGAAAAGGCGTGCCTTGAGACTTTATGATTCCTTGCAAAGGACTCTGCTTTTGTCAAAATGACCGTTGTATCCGTCTATTTGAAAACCGTACTTCGTTTACAGTAGGCCGTCAGATCCACTTTGGGCCAACAATCTTATTTTGAGGAGGTGCGCATATCCCCACTGCAAGCGCCTGCCAGTGAACTTCCCGTGTGTAGTTGTAAAGTGTAACGTATCCTTTTGACATGATAAGTGTTTTGTCTCTGGCCTCCACTTCGCTCAAAATGCTTTAGTAAGGATGCATCTTTACTATTATTGGAAGAGCATTGTGATATTCATTTTATTTTACAATTTCATTTTCAGTCACATATATCTCGTTAGTCACATACAGATATATATTTTGTTGAAATTTTTTTACATATTATATAAATAAATTTATACGATTTCTTAAAGCATATATATATCATTTTTATAAATTTATACAATTAAAAGTGCATTGCATTTGGGGATGAATATAGAGTTGAGTATTCCTGTTCTTTCTTAAAGGGATTGATAATGATAATAACCCAAGTTATGATGGAGGAAAATTATTGAATCACAAACAGACAAATGCTCGCATCAAGTGCCTCTCATTGGTTCAACGGTTTGGTTTTGCTTCGGCGAATACCATCACATTCGCAAAACCTTGTTTGATAACACGATGGGGGGTGATTCTGTTTTTAATTAAATAGAAAGCTCGAACGTGTTATCAAATGGATTTCAGAAAGTTAACTTAATTAAAAAGTTACTTTCAGCTTTTGGATCCGTTTGGTAACACAATTGGAAAGTGATTTTACTTTTAATTGAGCAAAAAATTCAAACATGTTACCAAACGGGTTTGAGGAAGCTGACTTAATTAAAAAGTTATTTTCAGCTTTTAATAAAAATGATTATTTTTTAAAAAGCACAGAAAATATGCTTTCCAGAAATCAAAATTTTTTTAATCCACTTTATTTAAAATCTTATTTTTTAAATATGTTTCAAACGGACAAAATGATTATTTTTTAAAAAATACAGAAAATATGTTATTTAATAATTAAAATCTATTTAAACTATTTTATTCAAAATCTAATTTTTTAAACCTGTTTTCAAACGGCCCCTAGATTCTGTGGCTTTTCATCCATCGAATATGTTGAAGTATCCATGAATTGGTGTGAGATTAATTAATCATCAAATAATGACGTGTGACGGCCAATAATACCATCACAACAAAGCTTCGGATCAATATGAATTATATGATATGTACGCGGAAGTCACGGAGGTATAAATAATAATGTCATGGGTTTTTGTATTTATTTCATTATCACAAAAAGATTTGAATGGTCAAAAATACGTGTGGACCAGATCAAGTAAACCTTATAATTGTCTGTGTGGTTTGTTTCATCGTTACAAAAAGAATAGAATGAGCGATTGATGGACCACTATGGGAAGGGCGTGCGTGAACATGCTTCACATAATTCATGCCAACCTCGAACAACTTTATTTTTGTGAATTCCGGTTTTAGAAAATTATTCACCCATTTGAATCTTATTATATCCAAATGCAAGCTTTTTTAAAGTCTGACTTTTGAATATCATTGCTTTGACTATTTTTCAAACGATGGAATATCTTAAAGAAAACACATAATATGTGTCATAAACGTCGAACTCCCAATTATATTTGAATCTGTGATAGGCAAATTTTGGCTTTTGCACCATCAAATTTGTTCCAACGCGAATTTAAAATGGGCCTTAGGATCACCCATTGTGTCTCAAAACTAATAAGAGTGGAAAATGATTGCCATTAGAGCGTTTGTGCACAATAAAATGAAGGTGGTGTTTGGTTCACCCCGTGTTCAGCACTTATTACACTTAATCATGAAAATCAGCATTTTTTTATTAAAACTGTGTTTGGTTGACACCCAGTATCAGCGTTTAAAAAAACCTCATTTAGCATTAAATCCTGTCATTTCTTCTGCACTGAGACCTTATTTATTTTTCGGCACTCGCTTTACGTCATTTTACTACCATTGCGAAAAGACCCCATTGCCCCTGCCTATTCCTCAAATTTACCAAGGGTATTTAAACCCTCTTTTTATTTCTCTCTCCTCTAAAAGCCCCAAATCAAAAACACATCCGACAACCCCAAATAAAAAACACCCTTTCGAGAGAGAGAGCAAAAAAACCCGAGATGGGAGACTCCTTCCACCGCGAGAGCTCCGTCGGTCGTGACCTCAGTGTCCTCTCTGCCTCCCCACTCCACCTCCTCGATGCCATGTGCGGTTGCGGCGTACTCTCACTCCGCTACCTCTCCCATGCCGGCGCCGCCTTTGTTTGGGGCAACGACGCCAACGAAGATCACGGTGACCACATCGCCAACCTCTCCCAAGCGACGCTGGCCGATGAGGTTGAGGCTGAGACGGGGGGCGGCGGAAGTGGGTCATTACTAGCATCAACTCATAAATTTATGTGATTTGGGTTTTTGAGAGGATTGGGGAAACTGTGTTTTAAGCTTCCGTGATTTGGGTTTTTGAGATTGATTGGTTTGGTTGTGTGGGTTTATTGTGGATTTGGTTGTGGACTATCAAAAGTTTTTAAATTTTTTGGGTGTTTTTTATGTCAGATGCAACAGCTCTGATTTTGCAAAGATGAGAGAAATCACAATCAGCCAAAATGATAAATTTTTCCTTTTTACAAATTTTTACTGATTCTGCTTTTTATGGTTTCTTTGTTGTGTAGTAGTTCTTGTGATTTCTTTGTATACGTATAGATAATAAATTTCATGTGAATTTTGAGTTGTACATGTATTCAACCAAACGTTAAAATAACATTCAATACTTATTAAATGGATCAAAATACTATTTTAATAAGTTCTACTGTTCAGTGATGAACCAAACACACTTATCTTCATAAGTGTTTATAATCTCCGCTGAACCAAACAGTTTTTTTTCTAAACTGATTAAAACTTATCAGAACTTATACAATCTGCACTTATGAATCAGCACTTAAAATCCGCATTCCGCTGAACCAAACAGTTAAAATGAGAGAACATAAATTATTACATATCAAATAAAAAAAAATAGGTGAGTTTGATTTATGTATCTTATTAAAAGTTTTAAGGGCAATTGCACTAATAATGCATGCAAATTGCATGTGAGTTGGGTTTGTCCATAAAACACTGGCAACTTTGCATGACATGTTGAATTCTAAAGTTACAAGAAAGACCTGGCGCACTCCATGCCATCCCTCACAATGGCCCCAGCATCCAATGTACCTCCAATTTCAAAAACAATGAAAAAAAAAAGAAATTTTTTTTATTATTAATTAAGAATTATGCTCACTAGGATTTGATCAATTAACTTCTTACAACGAGGAATTAAGAAAATATTATATTCAGCCCCATTTTGTAGTCCTGTTTATTACTCATACACAATTTTGATTTTTTAAAACATATATATATTTAAATAAAGAAATAAGTTTTTGTTATAAAAATTAATATATAATTCATGAATTGATTGCATATTTTTTATAGTGTAATATATACTCTAATATAAACGGCTTTCGTTAAGTGATGTGATAACATATAGGGTGTATTTGTACACAAATTTGAAAGGAAATTGAAAGAAAGTAAAAGAATTTGAGTTAAAGAAAAAGTGATGAAAAGTAAAAAAAAAAATTCATTTGATCAATTTTTATGGTGTTTGTGCATGTGATTTTTCTCACTTTTTCTAGTAAGATAAAATAGAAAAGAGAAAGTAATAAAATTTTTTCTCTTCTATTATTTGACACAAACACTAAATTTTTAATCGGTGAAATAATTTTTTTTTTACTCTTCCTCACTTTTTTTTTTTTTTTTACACAAACACACCCATGGTAATGCAAAACTACTCGTGCACATCATCATCCAAAAAATCAAAATGTCTAAAAACCTCCGCAGGATTCATCAGGTAAATTTTTTATTTTCTTAATATATTACATTTTAGGGTTAAAGACATCTAAGTCCCTACAAACATAGAAAAACTCATATAAGTCCTTACTAAAATTAGGACAGACGTACGAGTCCCTGAAAACTCAGAAAAACCCAATTATCATCCCTAAGTTAAATTTCCATTCAAATGTAACAGAATATTCCTAGAATATTCCATCACATATAATTGTGTAGACATTGAAGTCCTTATAAACAGTCATAAAAACAAATTACTCCCTGCAAAAGATAAAATTGCTACTAAAAGACTTTTACATTAAATTGTGTATATATTGTAGTCCCTATAAATAATCATAAAGACAAATTAGTCACCGCAAAAGACAAAATTACCCTTGAAAGACTTTTATATGTAATTGAATAGACATTACAATCCTTATAAACAATCGTGAAGACAAATTAGTCCCTCTAAAAGACAAAAATACCCTTGAAGGATTTTTACATTTAATTGTGCAGACATTGCAATTTAAAAATTAAATATCATCTAAAATATTACAATTTCTATACAATTAAATGTAAAAATTCTTCAGATGCATTTTTGTCTTTTACATGTACCAATTTGTCTTTACGATTATTTATAAGGACTATAATGTCTATCTAATTAAATGTAAAAATCTTTTAGGGGCAATTTTGTTTTTTGCAAGGACTAATTTGTCTTTATGATTGTTTACAAGGACTGCAATGTGTACACAATTTAATGTAAAAGTTTTTTTGGGGTAATTTTATCTTTTGTATGGACTAATTTATCTTTATGCCTGTTTATAAGTACTTCAGTGTCAACACAATTATATGTGACAGAATATTCTGGAAATATTCCATTAAGTTTGGATGGAAATTTAACTCAGTGATGATAATTGAATTTTTCTGAGTTTTCAGGGACTCGTATGTCTGTCGTAATTTTAATAGGGACTTATATGGGTTTTTCTATGTTTATAAGGACTTAAATGTTTTTAACCCTACGTTTTATTTAGTATTTAACAGACACGTTTGGATGGAAATTTAACTCAGGGATGATAATTGAATTTTTCTGAGTTTTCAGGGACTCGTATGTCTGTCATAATTTTAATAGGGACTTATATGGGTTTTTCTATGTTTATAAGGACTTAAATGTTTTTAACCCTACGTTTTATTTAGTATTTAACAGACACTTTCCTTGATCCAGTAAATAAAATAAAATATATTCATTTAATTGTACCACAAAAAATTCCATATTCTGACGTCATCGACCCTTCCGATTCAAATTGAATAACCCACAAAAAGACCTCTTCTTCTTCTCACCTTCCCAAAACCCTTCTTTAAATAAAATAAAATAAAATAAAACCCATGACAGTTTCAAAATCTTCAAAACAATAATAATAAATAAATAAAAAATCAAAGAAATCAAATCATCCAATACAGCTCCTCCGAAGCTGTTAATTCCGTATACGCGCTTCTTCATTTCTTCTTCAATCTCTCTCTCACCTTCCCCCAGACACACCCAAACCAGAGATGACTCCTTCCGCTCACCTCCTCTTACTCTTCTTCTCCTTTTCACTCACCCTCTCCGCCGCCCAAACCCCATCGTCTCCTCCTCCTCCTCCTCCTCCCTCCGACGACTGCAACGGCATCTTCATCTCCTACACCTTCTCCGGACGCACCCGGATCCACCCCTACCTCCCCAAAAATTCCCCCGACCAACCCTACACGTTCACCGCCTCCGCCTCCGTCATCAACAACGACGACGTCCCCCTCCGGTCCTGGGGCCTCTCCGTCGGCTTCAACCACCGTGAGGTCCTCGTCTCGGCCGACCCCGCCGTCCTCTCCGACGGCTCCACCTTCCCCGTCCGCGTCGGCCCCACCAACGCCACCTTCTCCGGCTTCCCCGAGGCCGATCTGGAGACCGCCATTGACACCGCCGGCGACGCCACCAAGACCCAGGTACAGATCAATATCAAAGGCACCCTCTTCGGATCTCCCCAGCCGACGATCCCCTTGCCGGCCACCCTCTCCCTCGCCAACGACGGCTACATCTGTCCCAAAGCGACAGTCATCGGTAAGCCAAACCCTAACCCAAATCGTTCTTCCCCAACCTCTTCAAAACCCAAATCTCAAAATCCAAGTTTTAACCCTAATTTTTCGGGTTCCAGGAAACGCAACTCTACAGAGCTGCTGCACGAGAGATCCGAAATTCAAATCGAACAGCACCGACGATTCGACGAACTTCCTGCCTCGACAAGACGGGGACCTCACGATCGCCTACGATGTGATCCAATCATCCCAATCGAACTACCTCGCGTCGGTTCAGATCGAGAACCAGAACCCATTGGGGAGGCTCGACTACTGGAAGCTCAGCTGGGAGTGGATGAGAGGGGAATTCATCTTCTCCATGAAAGGCGCCCACACCACCCTCGAAGACCAGCAGACCTGCATCTTCGGCGAGCAAGGCCAGTTCTACCAAGCCCTCGACTTCTCCACGGTCATGAACTGCGAACGGTCCCCAACCATCGTCGACCTCCCATTGAACCTCGCCAACGATTCGAAGGTCGGTCTGATCCCGAACTGCTGCCGCAACGGCACGGTCTTGCCGCGCGTGATGGACCCAAAACAATCCGCCTCCGCCTTCCAAATGCAGGTCTTCAAGATGCCCCCGGACCTCAACCGCACCAAGCTCTTCCCCCCGCAGAACTGGAAGATCGTCGGCTCGGGCCTCAACCCGGCCTACCTGTGCGGCCAGCCCGTCCGCGTCAGCCCGGCCCTCTTCCCCGACCCGTCGGGGCTTCCGTCCAATTCCACCGCCGTCGCGAGCTGGCAGGTCGTCTGCAACATCACCCGCCCCGCGGGCTACCGCCCGAAGTGCTGTGTGTCGTTCTCGGCATTCTACAACGACTCCGTCGTCCCCTGCAGGACCTGCGCGTGCGGGTGCCCCAACGCGCGGCCGATGTGCAGCTCCACCGCCTCCGCTCTGCTCCTCCCCCCGGAGGCTGTGCTCGTGCCATTCGAGAATCGGACGGCGAAAGCCCTCTCTTGGGCGCAGCTCAAGCACCACGATGTCCCGTCCCCGCTCCCTTGCGGGGACAACTGCGGGGTCAGCTTGAATTGGCACGTCTTGACGGATTACCGCAATGGGTGGAGCGCGCGCATGACCTTGTTCAATTGGGGGGACACCAACATTGCTGACTGGTTCGCCGCGGTTGGTCTGGAGAAGGTGTTCGAGGGGTATGAGAACACGTACTCGTTCAATGCAACTGTGATGCCTGACGAGAACAGGACGATTTTCATTTGGGGTATGCCGGGGCAGAATTACCTGACTGCGGAGGTGGATGGGGCTGACCCGAAGAGGGACCCGAGGGTGCCTGGGAAGCAGCAGAGTGTGATCTCGTTTACGAAGAAGTTGACGCCCGGAATTGATATCTCTGCGGGGGATGGGTTCCCGAGCAAGGTGTATTTCAATGGGGAGGAGTGCGCGATGCCCACGATGATCCCCACGTCGGGCGGGAGTCGGATGACTGTGATTGGGGGTGTTTGGGGGAGTCTGGTGGCCCTTTTGGGTGTCATGGTTGTTGTGTTGATGGAGCTGTAGATGCTGATGAACTTCTGGTGTTCAAGCTGATTCTTTGATTCTTTTCTGAGGTTCTTCGGAATCGGAGGATGGGTTTTGAGTGTAGCGCTTTTGATCATCATAGACTCCATTTTGAAAAGTCTGCAATTGTTATACTGTGTGTAGTTTTTTATGGTTCTTTTGCCTTGTGAAAACATGACTGATGATTCATGATATATAGGAATTACTTTCTGATATTGTATTGTTAGTGATGCTGCTGTTATGTTCTTGATTTTTCTTACCATCATATATCAGCTTTTCAACATATTTCAGGATCAATGTAAGCTTTTGATGTATCAGGTTCTCATCAGCTCAGCTTCGGATAATGTCGGTAGCTGAGGATGGATTTTTTCTGCTGGTATCCATCCATGTTGAATAAGTCCTTGATTGATCTGTTTGTTCTTTCCTTTCAGATACAAAAAATGTTGTTTAGTTGGTCAATCAGTGACTGATTCAAATTCTCTTTGTGGGGGAGGCCGGCTCATGGAATATGTGTTTGGATTGAAACGGTCAGGTAATTCTCATGTTTATATCTTCTATTTGCATGTAGTCCTCACATGCTTTCATTTTTTTCATAGTGTCTAAAATCTAAAAATAAAATAAAAGATAATGCTAATCAGAAAGAGATTACATGGATCTAATCACACGTATCTCTTGATGAAATATTTTGGTTATGTTAGACCATTATACATGATCCACTATTTAGCTATTGTTTCCTTTGAGATGCTGAAATTACTCATGCTTGGCATCGACCTAATGAAATTGTGCTTGCATGTTGATTTAAGCATTCTGTAAAGGCTTGTGTGGATGGACAAATTATTATAAGCAATGTATATGGCTGATCAGTCAAATCCCTGGATGAGCATGGCAATGTCTATATTTCTTAGTTCTGAAATGCAAATACTTAGGCTACATGTTATGACCAGTTATTCAACTATATGAATGGTGTGATGATAGTCGTCTTTAAGCTACTAATGTTACATGCATGCTTCTTAATCTAAGGAGAATGTTCATTAGATCTCACTCATTTGTCATAAAACACTTGAAAATCATTGAATTCAATTCAGTCACCCTATTGAAGAGACAACAATAGACTCTTCAACCTTTATTATGCTCTTGATGAGAAGTATAAATCAGACATTCATTTTTCGTGCAACGACATTCACATGACTGAATATGAGTGAGAAGTGGATTAACATTCAGGCTACGAAGGCTATTGACATGTTATGAAAAAATAGCTAAACAAATTCATTCACACATTCCATTAAACACTTGGTACAAAAAAAAAAAAAAAAAACACTTCCACTTTCGAACATAATTGTCTGAAAATTTCAAACAGAATTTGGAAGTCTTTGATTACAACATGATGGAGCACAGTATCCATTAAATGCACAATATCCTTTAAATCGGCTTACAATAGTGCATTTAAAACAAGAGAAGAAGATGGTGTTGTAAGAAAAAAAACCATTTGTGATGAAGATGGAATGAAAGAATTCACTAAAACATCAACACAAGATGACTAGAAATCCATGGATCACAAGCATGTCATGGTGGTTATGAAAGCTCAACAGTCCCAACGGTAAAAACAAAAAAGGACAGTTGGGAGAAAGAAGGGACAGATTCAGTGTAACTGTGTAAGGAAGGGTAATTTGATCATTTGAAGATTTTTTTTATGATTTTGTTAAAAAATTAGAGGGTTATCTAAATATATATTTTCAATCTTATGTTAAATAACAAAATATTCTATAAATATTATTACCAAATTGACTGCAAATTAACTCGAGGGGATATTTGTTACATGGATATTCAAGGGGGAAAAAGGGGGTAATATAGATATTAGCCAACTTATAAATGGTTATATGTAATTTTTTCCAATAAAATATGTATTCGCCCAAGCAGCCAAGCTCCACCGAGAGAGAGAGAGAGAGAGAGAATAATTGTAATTACATTTTTTTGATAATCTATGCTATGCTGCCATTGATGTTTGAAGTTCTTATTTTAAACAGAAACACGATGACATGTGCCACACAAAATATATATATATAAAAAAAAATGTTTCCAATTGACAAATTAAGTATCTCTAAATATGTTGGGCCATTCCGACCAACAACAAAAAAATTGTTGGGCCATTCATTGCTTGGCTTCAGATTAGACGGATCTTTAGACATGAAAATATAACACACATGTTGTGTAAAAAAAAAAAAAAATTCAAATGCTTTCGTTGAGAGTTGAACTCAAGACCTCCCGCTTACTAAACGGGTGCTCTAACCAACTGAGCTACGAAAGCTCATTGCGTTCAGTTTTTATTTTATTTTATTTATTTCTTTATTTATAGATCCATTACAAAAATAAAAATTATGACCCTGGTATCAAGGATATCAATTTAAAAAAAAAAATTTATCGCACTAGTTAAAAAAAGTTAAGGGCAACTATTAAAAAAAAAAATGTATTGTACTGCGAGCAATGCTCGCTTGGTAAAGGACACCCTCCCTCACAGGGGAGGTGCAAGTTCTAATCTTGCCTTATGTCAATGGCTAATAGGCTTAGTTTAATCAAGTACTTATAGCTTTTAAGGGTATTTCTATGGGGAAAAAAAATTACTACACATTGCTTCATACTGGGCAAAAAAACCAAATTTCCCAAAGAAATAAATTGGGGTGGTCTAATGATCATGACATATATCCCATAGAAAAGGAAAAAAAAAACTGTTACACTTACAAGATCTCACGAGTGCTATTACACATGATTTTTTTTCCAGCCCAATTTTCAGTTTCAGTCCCATATGAGTTGATAGAAAATCACCGTAACATATATTCACATTAGCGAAGTATAATATTTAATAAATAAATTTTACATTTTCTATAAATTCATTCATACCATTTATTAAAATATATGCTTCATTTTTTATAAAGACATTTACATCATTAGATAAAATGGATTATTTTTAAAAATTTATACCATATGTAGACTGAAATTGTGATTGAAAAATATATTGTACATATTATTATTATTATCCTAATCTCAAATATCTATTAAATACCAGAACTCACTCGGTTTTAGCAAAAACCAATGGGAATGGCTTCAACAGAGGACGAGTCGGATATAGCCTCCACAGATACATTATAAATGCAGTCCAATTTTTAATTTTGTTTTTCGAATAAAAGATATGTCATTTGATTCAGGTCCGTTTGGAACCGCAACGTCAATCTCCGGGTTGGATAAAACGTAGGCGATACAAATCATTATTTCCATTTTCCTGGGTGTCTCAAATGCGAGTCATTTTGTCTATAAATGCATTTTTTTAGTTTCAAACGCAAATGCCAGAATTTTTTTTTTTTTTTATCTGTGATGGTGTTAGACGGAATTCTCTGCCGTAGAATGCACCTCACCACAGATCCAAATGAGCCTTAGAAAACATTACAAATGAATCTATATACATATTGGAGCACAAATTAAGATTCAAAATTAACAGTATGAAATGATAAAAAATCTGATCTACATCAATATTTTCAAATACGCATTGAATTGAAGCCACGTATACCAAACACTTGCTCTTCTAAAAATAATAAAGACAAACATTTAATGAAGTAATTATTGAAATATTTTTAAACAACTAAATATATACTTTGTTAAACAATAAAAGATACTCTAATGATAATTATTAAAATCTATTGAAAATAATAGAACAACTTAATAAAAATCATAAATTCACATTTTACTAATAAAACATGATTATTATTATAGAGGGAGAATTTCGCGCTCTTTCTAAGGGCACCACGTGTTTAAGCTAACCGGGGCGTGACTTGGCCCAGGTTAGAACCGAGTAGCCTTCAGCGAGAGAAAAAGAGCCAAGATGACTCGACAAGAGAGTCTTGCTCACAAATGCCTGCTCGGGGATCACCTAACCCGAGTAGGGCACCTCAGTTGAGTCTCCACTGCCATGAACATTATGGCGAGGAGGCCACAGCCATGACCAGATCAACACCGGTCGACCAGACTAGCCACTCACACCCAACATGACTGTTGGGCCATTCCGACCAACAACAAAAAATTGTTGGGCCGTTCATTGCTTGGCTTCAGATTAGACGGATCTTTAGACATGAAAATATAACACACATGTTGTGTAAAAAAAAAAAACATTGAAATGCTTTCGTTGAGAGTTGAACTCAAGACCTCCCGCTTACTAAACGGGTGCTCTAACCAACTGAGCTACGAAAGCTCGTTGTGTTCAGTTTTTATTTTATTTATTTCTTTATTTATAGATCCATTACAAAAATAAAAATTATGACCCTGGTATCAAGGATATCAATCTAAAAAAAAAGGTATATCGCACTAGTTAAAAAAAGTTAAGGGCAACGATTAAAAAAAAAAAATGTATTGTGAGCAATGCTCGCTTGGTAAAGGACACCCTCCCTCACAGGGGAGGCGCAAGTTCTAATCCTGCTGGAAGCGAGATAGGAAAAAAATGTGATAAAGCCCAGTTGGGCCTTATGTCAATGGCCAATAGGCTTAGTTTAATCAAGTACTTATAGCTTTTAAGGGTCTTTCTATGGGGAAAAAAAAATTACTACACATTGCTTCATACTGGGCAAAAGAACCAAATTTCCCAAATAAATAAATTGGGGTGGTCTAATGATCATGACATATATCCCATAGAAAAGGAAAAAAAAACTGTTACACTTACATGATCTCACGAGTGCTATTACACATGATTTTTTTTTTAGCTCCAGCTCCAATTTCAGTTCCATATGAGTTTATAGAAAATCACCGTAACATATATTTACATTAACGAAGTATATTATTTGATAAAAAAATTTTACATTTTCTATAAATTCATTCATACTATTTATTAAAATATATGCTTTATTTTTTATAAAGACATTTATCTCATTAGATAAAATATATTATTTTTAAAAATTTATACCATATGTAGACTGAAATTGTGATTGAAAAATATATTGTACATATTATTATTATTATCCTAATCTCAAATATCTATTAAATACCAGAACTCACTCGGTTTTAGCAAAAACCAATGGGAACGGCTTCAACAGAGGACGAGTCGGATATAGCCTCCACAGATACATTATAAATGCAGTCCAATTTTTAATTTTGTTTTTAGAATAAAAGATATATCATTTGATTCAGGGTCCGTTTGGAACCGCAACGTCAATCTCCGGGTTGGATAAAACGTAGGCGATACAAATCATTATTTCCATTTTCCTGGGTGTCTCAAATGCGAGTCATTTTGTCTATGAATGCATGTTTTTAGTTTCAAACGCAAATCTGAGAATTTTTTTTTTTTTTATCTGTGATGGTGTTAGACGGAGTTCTCTGCCGTAGAATGCACCTCACCGCAGATCCAAATAAGCCTTAGAAAACATTACAAATGAATCCATATACATATTGGAGCACGAATTAAGATTCAAAATTAACAGTATGAAATGATAAAAGATCTGATCTCCATCAATATTTTCAAATACACATTGAATTGAAGCCACATATATCAAACACTTACTCTTCTAAAAATAATAAAGAAAAAAATTTAATGAAGTAATTATTAAAATATTTTTAAACAACTAAATATATACTTTGTTAAACAATAAAAGATACTCTAATGATAATTATTAAAATCTATTGAAAATAATAGAACAACTTAATAAAAATCATAAATTCACATTTTACTAATAAAACATGATTATTATTATAGAGGGAGAATTTGGCATTCTTCCTAAGAACACCACGTGTCTAAGCTAAATATATATCTCATGAGTCTCTCACATTATTCTAAACTATTCATAAGAATATCGTATCCAACTATAAAAAGTGAACGTGAGAAGTAACTTAGCATGGAAGAACAAAATACGAATTTGAATTCATAGTAAAATCAAATCATAAAAATAATTCTCAATAATAAACCGGCCAGATACAGGGAGAGGGAGGGAGGTGGGCTTGTGGGCTTGGTCGGTTCTGATGCTCCGCGCGTAATGACGTGTCCGCTTTACGACCTCTCATCATCAACCAAGGACGATCGATCGTCCTACGTGGGCCCCACCCTCCTCTCCCCACTCGTTTAACGCAGTTGCTTCGCTCCTTCGCAGTCCAAACCCTCTCTCTCTCTCTCTCGGTCACATAAAGCACCGCCCTTTATTCAACTCTTCTAGGGTTCCGATCGAACTTCGCCGTTCAGGGACCGATGGAGGCCGATTCGTGGAACACCGGTCGATTCTCGTCTTCCTCTTCTTCCAGACGGTACCATGCCTCTCTGCAGTCCCGATTCGGTGAGTTCGGTTTTCGATGTTTCGATTGTTGGGGGTGGGGTTTGTGTTGGATTGGTGATTAAACCGTGGTTTTGTAGATCTGTACCTCGGATTGGATGAGATTGACGGGAGCGGCGACGAGGATTCACTGACGGAGTACGTGTGCCCCTTCTGTTCGGAGGATTTCGACATCGTCGGCCTCTGTTGTCACGTAGACGAGGATCACCCCGTCGAGGCGAAGAACGGGGTATGTTTTGTTTGGAAATTGGGAAATTTTGCGGTTTTGGTTCACTTTTTCATTTAAAAATTGGAACTTTATGGCTTTGGAGTTGAATTTTGTAGCTTGTCTTACTTATGGTGGCTTTTCTTAGTTTGGGTGGTGTTGGAATGCTTGAAATGGAGGTCCTTTATTGTTTATATAGGGGGTTTTGTTTTAAATATGTTTTTTGTGCATCGTATATTTTGCAGGTATGCCCGGTTTGCACGGCTAGGGTGGGACTGGATTTGGTTGGTCACATTGTGGTGCAGCATGGGAGCTTCTTTAAGATATCCTTTTTTACGTCAAATTGTTTGTTATCTTAATTTCTTTATTTGAAATTATGGAAATAATGTTCCAGTCTATATGCTGTGTTTTTAATATGAATTGTTGATATTTATTTGAGTTCCTTAATGGGTGATCACTTGCAACGGAGGAGGAGATTCCGTAAGGGTTCAATGGGGTCTCAATCAGCGCTTTCTTTGTTGAAGAAGGAGCTCCGGGAAGGACGCCTATCAATTGATGGGTCTTCCTATTTGACACCTCCATCTAATTCAGCTCCGGATCCATTGTTGTCATCCTTCATTTACAACTTCCCTGCATCAGAAGCACCAAAAGATGTTCAATCAACCCCTTTGGATGATAGTATCCCTGTTGACAAAATTTCAGATGAGAAAATCGTAGAAAGGTACGGGTTAGCTACACGTATAGTCTATAATACAATATATAATTGTTTTGTTTGGGGAAATTGTTGAGAGATGCCGAATGCTAATGATTCAATTAGATGTTTTACTGTTATTTTTTGATACCATCCTCGTAGAGTCCCATTTTAAACTGACTTGGATGCAGAATAACTTATAATGAGTTATGTCAATAGGATGTAAACCACAATTGCTTGAGAGACAAAACTGATTCTGGTGATTGTATGACTGATTTAGTTTAGATGCTGATCTTGTGATGACCTAGCTCTTTCAGGTGACTGCACATTGCACTGTTTAATAGTGATACAGAAATGCATGCAGATTTATAATCATAGTATTCAATTTTATTCCTGCCTAATATATTATTTCGTATGACCTTAAACTACACAAGTTTTTGCATAAATCGTGAACCGAGCTTTGGGAAAGTCCGCCAGCACCCCCCTTTCCATAAAGGATGACCGAGGATGAAATTTGGGGCACCAATATTAAAAAAAAAAAAAGAGTTCTTGCATAAATCACAACATACTTCTTGAAAATCTTGACAATCACAATTTACTATTTTGAAGATGGAACTCATTAACTAGGTATTTAAATTGCATGTGCAATATAGTTGCTTATGAATGCATAGACAGGTAACAGGTTTAATAATCTCATGGTGCAATGGATGATTGGAACTTATTAAATGGACACTTAAACTGCACGTGCAAGATATTTGCTTGCAGCTACATAGACAGGGGTTGACAATCTTAATAGTACAAAGGATGATAATTCTCTGATTTCCAGTCTTAACTTCCAGTTAATGTTAGTGTTGTATATGATTTGAATTTTCTCTAGATTCTTATGCTTTTTTATAAGATTCCCATCTATAAAAGAGAGACACGTTTTATTATTCTATAATGCATGGTCATAAATGAGTCGATTGACATGCCAAATCAAAAGCTAATTGGGCCTGTATAGGTAAATGTATCAGAAATTTCTGGATAGATATACAATTACACGTGTTAGTAATCTAAATAAGTCAACATAGAGCATATTTTAAATTACTGGTATGCAAAGCAATCTTTTAGTTCACATGTATCTAAGCCCTATTTTAAGTAAGATTTTTTGTCTGTTTATATGAACACAGACAAAATGTAGCATACTGCAATTTCTTCCGTTTTATCTAAAAAAAGAAACCTTATATATTTGTGAATTGTTATCCATCCACATACAATAGAAAGAGTTTTCATTGAAAGGAAGGGCCTCTTTGTAGTGGAGTAAAGTCCTTGTTGTACCGGTTATGGGTTTCTAGGATCCTCTGCATGTTGGAATGTAGAGGTTGGGATAATCCTTACATCCTGTCCTGTCTACATTTTGGGTTCTTTTCTTTATTCTTTCTCATCCATTTGTTAACCAATTGTTATTAATATAAGTTGGTGACAACCACCCTTTCTAAAAAAAGCAATTAGATTAATGAGTTCTTTTACTTCTTTGATTACATTTTGGGAATATATATTGATGATGCCTGGTCAACAATTTTGTTTACAAGATCTCATATAGAAAAAAATTGATATTTGTAATATCACCCTAAATAGTATCAGGTGGAGTGATGGACCTTGTGAGTGATGTTTTGCTGTGATCTTGTCCAGATATTCGGCCAACCCTTTGGAGGGTGTACCGGAATGATGCACAACTGTGTAATAGATACGGAAAAAAAAGAGAAATTAATCGCAAATTAAAATATTTCATGGAACATAGGATTAAGGTGTTATGCTTGTTTGAAGAAATTCTATTCATCCTTTTATCAAGGGTTCCATTCCAAAGTTTGATTAGAAGCCTTATGTGTAGTCATGACAGTGATGATTGAGAATGCTTGTGAAAGATAGAAGCATAGTTGTAAATATTTTTTTGGTTCCTTGAGTAATTATTAGTAATATGATGATGCTTGGTCAAGAACATCTGTTAGAAAAGTTGGGAACATTTCAGGTCGCTGTATATGTCATGTACTGGCTTATTGAAGAATAAAGTGATGACAATAGGATTCCTAAATTCTTATGTGGTACCTCGAGTGATAAAGTTATCGTTTTAAAATATCAGTAATGTGTACTATGCTTTGTATTGTAATTGTGCTATATTTCTTTTATGTGGCAACTTCTAAAGTGTATGTAATGCTGGAGGCAGATCACCTAGCTTTTTAGATGTAGAACAAGTCCAAAGAGCTTGTTAAGGGAAACACACACAAGTAAAAGCCTAGGAGGCTGTTTTTGAAATATTTTAGAGAGATGGATATGTTTAAACCATGTTCTCAACATGATAACACAGAAATTTGTTATTCATCTTTTCCGTGGAACTGCCTGTTTATCTTTGTGCATCAAATGATGAACAAAGTTCCTTCAAAGAGGACCAAATTTTTTTTTTGAAAAATCAACGAGGACCAAATTAGAAGATAAGACATCTTGTTGGAACCTCCCCTCCCCCCTCCCCTCCAAAAAGATAAAAATAAAATAAAAATGTGACCCATCCTCAATTCCTTCAAGAGCCTCCTTGGCAAACTTCACAAAAAAGTACTTGATCTGAAAAAGCCCACCTTTATTTATCACTGAAGTCGATGCTCCCACATCATGTCTCCACAAGCTCTTAAAGAGCACAGAACTCCATCTTTAAGTGTTATCTACGTATCTTTGTTACCCTTGGAAGGTTAGATTATTCATTGTCAACTTCAAGTTCCAACATACATCATGAGGAATTTGGAATGGACTTACTATCTTTTCATAAATTTGTGGAGTAATTCCCATAACTTGTGGATAGAGATATAGAGTGAAGTAATGAAGCCCAATCTTAAACCAGTGTGGAAGAAGAGGTTTACATCAGATTGAAAAATGTGCAAAGCTTTGTCACATTATTTGCTCAATCTGTTTTGAGGTCAAACAGTTGTAAACTTAGAAACTATGGATATATCTAATGAGTAGAACATGGAAAGTTGGTGATTTTCTTTCAAAAAAAGAAAAAAAAAAGGAGAAAAGAATAAGAAGGAAAGTTGGTGTTTCTTCTGAAGTAGAATAGGTGAACATGCCCATGAAAACTGGGAAAATGCTGAAATAACAGATAAGGATTCAATAATCACATAAGAATAGGACTGTTGCTTTAGACTGTGCAAAGCCTTTTTGTATGTTCATCTCCGCCTGCTCACCTGTAAGCGTTTTTTTTTTTGGGTAATGAAGGGAATCCTACAACATGATGTTTGGTGTTTAACAAACCCAATGGTTGTGAATGGAAGTGAACACAAAATGATATGTTGGCTTTGTGTCAAGAACAAGAGGTGACCCTAGTTAATAATTATCTGACCCTAGTTAATACTTATCCTTTGTGTCAATAACAAGAGGTGGCCCTAGTTAATAGTTATCATATGCTTTTATGACTTAGCTCATCTGGTCTTTATGATGCTTATTGAAACATTGTCTTTCCTTGTGGATTCAAAATTGAACATGGAATACTTTCCACACCTGGACCTGATTTGAGTTCTTTTTTGTTACAGTGTTGAGCCATGCCTTTCGGACAAAGACCAAAAGGAGAAGGCTCAGAGGTGCGCATTCGTACGGGGTCTTGTGATGTCCACTATTTTCGAGGATAACTTATGAGGATTGAAGAGTCGTATGGTGTATGGTGGCAGTGGACATGACCGAGGAACATGACAGAGCCTAACCATGGGCAGGCCATCCCACAACCATCAGATTTGGCACGGCATGTGATGAAGTTTGGCTTCTCACAATGTGGATTGATCCTATATCAATAAAAAAAAAATTATATATAATGTAGTTTTATTGCATAGGGGTAAGAGCATGAGATGTAATATATATGTAATAGTAGAGTTATTAAAAAGGACCCTTACATATCCTCATTTCATTGGGGGTGCTGTTTGTGCATATGGTGGTTGAAAGGGAGACTGCTTTATTATAAACTTCATTTCCAGGACTCTGGTATTCTCTTTTATTAGCAATGACTTTTGATTTTTGTGAGCTTTGGTATATGGTTCTCATTGGTTTTTATGCTTCCCCTTTGTTCCAATTCATTCTTCACCTGCAGTTAAAGGTGCCATTTAGATAAGATGGATGTGCCATGTATTTATGGATTGTATATTGTGTGAACCAAGCTTCCTAGTTGCTGTGTGTTTATATTTTTAGTCTAAACAGGCAAAAATTCACTTTTAGTTTTGAGTTTCTAATGGATGAACTGATGAACATAGGGCAATGGCTTAGATGGGAGAGTATTATTTTAATAAAAATAATTATCTTTTTTAAGCATTTCTTTTTAAAATTTGTGTATCTTAGGATTAAGCATGTAGTGCTTATTAACAATTCACAACTACATTATTTGTTTTGTAAAAATTTCAAATTATTTTAAGTATCATATAATTTAGTGATAGTTTTTTTGTTAGAGCGGTGTTATGTGACAAAAATGTATGTATTATAGAATTCTTGATCATTGATTAAAGGGGCGAATTTTTTAAGTGCATAAAACTCTTATTTTTGATAAATAAAATGTGAGTACACACAAAATAGTTGGTTTAAATTTATTTATTTATTTGGTATAATTTCTCAAGTTCCAATTTTGTGATTGGAAAAGAATTTTTTCTTCTACTTGTGACAGAAATACAAACCGTTCAACAATTTTATAATCATGAAGAACGACCATTGCTACATATGTTGTTGATTGAGTGTTCATACATTCAGTCCATTTCGTAGCTGTCCAGAAGCAATTCCCTAACCACTTATACTATGTACTATCATAATATATATTTAACTATCAAATTTATTTATTTATTATTTAAAAAAAACATATTAGTGTATCTCATATTCTGAGTATATATTTTATTTTTTTATACCAATATGTAATTCAATAGACAAATATATATTTATATTTTAAAATAAGAATCTACGAAAGCAACAGACGAGGCTACACACAACATAATACTATTATCATGGGACTAGAATAGCTATTCTTATTAGAAAATGTTAGGGTCATGTGAATAGTCCCACGGACAATAAAAATCCTCTAATGAAATATATTTTTAATAAAAAATGTGTTGTTAACTTTCAAATTTAATGAACTCATTTTTAAGAAATGTAAATTTTTTTTTATAGAGATATAAAAAAGATATATATCTAGTTGAAATGCTAACGAAATATATGAGATTGTCCATCGAATCTTCGCAAGACTGTGAATAACATAGCTCATTGTTATTCTATCTTCCTAGCTTAAAAAAAGAGGACTCTATCCACATAAACCCCGTGTATGCACCAAACTAAAGCTAAAAACCTCTTCTTTTTTGTCTTTTCTTTTTTTTGAAAAGATTCTTATGGTCTTCAAATGAAAAAGTTGCTTCTAATTTCTTATGAAAGAAGCGACTATTTGGTATGTTTGGAACATACAAAGTTTGAAGTTATGTGTATGACATATATTTAACAAGTGTTCCATTCAATACATTACTTATACATTCATAAATCATATTGGTAAAGTAAAAATATAGAGATAATCCAATGTATTATGTTATTAGCATGCAAGAAATGCTATATTGGATGTTAATACAATGACGTCAATCAAAAATAGTGTATAGATTTGAATGAATTGCACATGTATGCCTTTCATTAGACAAATGTATAGCTTTAAAAAATTTAAAACATTATTAGCGACTGCACACTACAAATTTTCAAGATGAATTCAACACTCATAACCTCGTGGCCTTGCTATGTCATTCAATGATAAACAACATTTTTATAAAAAAAAAAATCATTTGTTAAAAATACATGTTAAAGCATCTCCATTCAAATACTCAAATGTGTACCTAAATTTAAATTTGAGTAAAAATCACCAAAAACATCTCTCTACCCATTTACCCGCCTATACCAAATCAAGATTTTATTCAAATTTTTAATCAAATCAAATCTTTATCTAAATTTTCAAAAACAATTTTTCTTCTAACACCACATTTTAAAAGATTTGAGTAAAACACAAAGTGAAGTGATGGTTGAAAACATACCGTACCAAATGAAACTTTTACTCAAAGTTTTTGTGAAATTTGGATATAAATTTGAATAAAGGCTGAAGATGGTCTTAGAAAACACCCATAACTCGCTTCTCTGATTTTTTTTTTGGAAAATAAAAATAAAGATATTAATGTCGATTTTTATTTTGTAAAAAAAGAATTTAAATAATAAACAGAAAGACATAATTCGATATCTGATTTTCAATAAAAACTCCCCAATTAACAAGGAAAAAATACATGAATTGAACAAGAAAAGCATGTTTAGATAAAAATATCATTCGGCACAGTCATGAATCATGCAGGGAAAAAATCGCATGCATGCTCTGTTTATAAAATAAATCCCCTCTCAGAGTAGATCATCAAAAGATCGATCACTGTCATATAAGATGGTGGAAATACGAGAACAGAATGTATTTCCTACAAGCATAGCAAACTTAATGGATGATATGCAAACAAAACAAAACTATAAAAGGTTCTCTTTAAATTAACTTTCCTATCATCTGGTTCAGAAAATCAAATCCAAACCCAAAGAACAACCTCAGAGGGTCGATTTCAATACACAATGACATACAATAACAGCGGTTCCAACTTTCGATCCATGACTCAACTAGTTTTAACATCTCCATTTAATCTCACTGTACACTTTAATAGCTCAAGGTCCAGTAAAAGATATGGAGTGCTCTTTCCACAAAGAGTCAGTCAAGCAATAACCACTGTCACTGAAACCCTTTTTTTGAAATTGGATTAGAGCACGCCTATTACGCATGGACTCAAACCTAAAATTGTCCTCCATGGCTTTATATCTTGGACGATGTCCACAATTTTTCTATAAATTAGGTTTCTTTAAAAGGTGTATATTTTGAGGCTTCTAAAGATGAAGAAAAAATAATATGGTGATATGCCTCTAAACAGAGAAATTTGGCTCTTGGGCTTTTGGCACTCACCAAAGTTTTATGTCCGGCGGGCATTGAAGAAACCGAAGTCTGGGTGGTCAACCTTCAGCTGCCGAAGCCAGTCTTCGGCAGCTTGCGATAGCAAACTCGCTTTCTGGTATTCATGGGACCCGCTTGTTATCCAGATGGATCCTCTGAACTTGTATGAGGCCAGCCCAAAAGTCGGTAAGGATAGCTTGGAGGATGGGTCATCATTGACCTTCCCAACCCTTGACGAAACAAGGAGTCCAGGACGACCACCACTTCTATCTATAAAAAAATGAGGGTCATATCAATATATGCATTTGTACACACTGTATCTTCACATCCAGTACAGAAAATATTGGGTTTAAAGTGCGTGGAGGGAACAAGGGGACACATACTTTTAGATGGTGCTGCCAAGTAGTGATATGTCAGAAAGCAAGCATCCAGATCCCGTAGCGTAGGACCCATAGGAATCCTGTATATAGGATACCTGTTTTCAAAATTCACTAAGGCATGTCAGTGGAAGCCATTATAAATGAAAGAAAAAAAAAATGCAAACCGTATGAGTACTGCAAGATTTTGATTCTTTATGTGAATAGGCATCAAAGTATACCAAGCCACAGATACCCAACTAGTAGGCAATAGATCAGAGCTCCTATACGTCTTCAGCCCAGGAAATTGCCGAGAAAGATTGGAAATCTGTCATTAAATTATGAGTTATTGGAAAATAAATAAATATATAGAAAGAACAATTAGCTTCTAACCAAGAATAGACTTGCCTTGTTGGCTAACGGTTCTCTTAAATAAGGAAGATCATGCTCCATGTATTCAAATACGAGGTGTTCATGTGGATTGATGGCCTCACCATCATCACTCGAATATCCACCGGTTTGGCGGGGATGGTCCCTCAGTGTGAGTCTGTTCATTTTGCTAACTACATTCTGGCCCTGTACTTGATCACAAGCATCATCACTGGCACTTTCACCAGAGTCACCATCACTCTCCTCACCAGCTCGCCTGCCAAGGCAGAAAAAAAGGGGAAAAAAGATATTTAGAGTATAAAGATATTGTAATTGTTTGGTTGTTCCCCTTACTCCTATAATAAATATATACATGTCAAAATGTCCTTGTCTCCTCATTAATGGATTTTAGAGAAGTTCATAGGTGTTGTATGTTATTAAAGAAGTCTGCACCATATTCAGTGGTGTAGGAAAATAATTTCTTCAATCCTTAAACATATACTTTATGTTCTGATAACTACAGTTCATCTATAGCATAGACACGTGAAAAAGTTAATTGTACTATTGCATTTTATTGAAATAGAACTAATATATAGGTTCACCGAGTTCAAAAAATCGGTGTTGCAATATCTCCACTGTCATTTAATTTTCAGGATTAAAGCTTGTTGGAACCTATTGGCATTCAAGAATAATCCAATTCAAATTGCCAATCAACAGCAGCAACAGCATAAACTAGTACAAACTATAAATATGTGCAATAAGAATCACCATCCATCAAAATAATATCTATCTTCTTTGTTAGTCCAGAATCTATTTCCAATAAAATATACAAAGGCGATTCTGTTTCCTTGTTCAGTGGACGGGGCACTACTAGCTAGCTTCAAGATCTTTTTTAACTAAAGATAATGAAGTGAATATATCTGTTATTTGACGTGTGTGGTAGGTTTTTGATGATTTCAAAACCATTGAATGGTTTGGATTTCAATATTTATTGAGACACCCAGACCATACCGATTTAGTTTACTTGCTAGCGAGGATAGCATCATTTACCACATACAAAATTACTTCCCTAAAGGCCCACGATAGTTTTACAAAGACAAGGTAACAAAAGATATATGAGTGAACAAATGTGAAACTATTTATTAATCAAAACCTTTTTTTTAATGAAATTTAGGTCTCCCCTGATTAAATTAAACGAATGAAGGCCCCTCGTACAACAGAGACAAGGGATCTCTTCGACCCACAAAAGAAAAAGAAGAAAAAAATAAAAAATCCATCTGAATTTAGTAACCGTACCTTGAATTATTATTAAATAAGTTACCAACTATTGAGGCTTTCTTAGGCTTCAAAACATATGCATGTTGAAATATTCGAATCAGTCAATGAGCCCGTCTTTAGAAATAAATAGAAAACTTACTAAAATGAGCCTACTCAATTATGCTTCTCAATCTAAGAGATGACACACGGACTAATCAAAATAGTATTCAATAAAAAGATATTAAAACCTATTAAATAATTTCATATATACAGGCAAATCATCTCATCCCGATGATTTATTTATTTCAGACTCTTGAACACTTTAGGTCCATACAAGTTTGCACAAATACACCAGTAACTCATAGACCAGAATTGCACTCCCATCAATGATCAATTACACAAATGGTGAGTTAGAAATGCATTACATAAAAATGGTTTGGTATATCTTTCCATGGAAATGGTTTAAACTCTCAACACGTACTTATAACAGCTGATGTCGGAGTGATGATAAATGTTTTCATGAATCAGTTATAGGGTTTCTTATTGCAATGCTCATTATATTTCTAGAAAATCACTAACACGATTTAGAATTGTAGCGAACTAATCCTAAACCTCTAAACCACGCTCTTTTGCAACTTGCAAGATGTCAAATCTGAAACCAAATTGCAGAACCCGATGAACTGATTAATCATTAGCAAACGATGTTGGCATATGCAGTGTAAGATGGTGATACCATACTCCTACTTTGACCTCATTTACTTGCATACCTGAAATTTGGATATCTAAAAGTTATTGTATCCCTCACATCAACACCCTGAATCTGCTGCTCTCTCACCAAACACCGTCAAAGATAACAGGCTTCAAGAAGAACCTACGCTGACACATGAGTCATTCCCCACTATCTCATAGCTACGCCAGTAAATGTTCAACGTGTTTCACATTGATGGTATATTAACTCCAAAGTATGTATTTAATTATCAGTTTCCATACCATTGAGAACTTATGACATCAAATGTGCATTTTGTTTGAGTTCTATCATCATTTGCATTGCTGCTATCTACACTCCTTCCATATTAGACCTTTTCTTTTGCACGGTTAAACTCAACATCTGCATACTTATGTACTCTTGTTTACTGGTTGGATAGCAATTGGTGACCATCTTTCTCAAGATAGCATCTGCCACTGTATAGTCTAAGATCCCTCATTCTCTCTCTGTTTGGGGGGGCACATTTTCACAAGATGTTCCTATCTTTTCAAAAAATAAAAAGGTTTAAACATAGATATCATTTTACAGGTTTGTTGACATCATATGGAGGTAATATAACAAATTTGTGATGACAACTGAAGGGAATAGCTTAATTTTTATTACGGAATTAAAAGCAAGAGAAATCATGTGATTCTTAAAACATCAGTACCCCAAAGAAAATTTCCTTCACTTTTACGGGTTCCGAACCAAACTAATATGTCTTCCTTGCATATGCATTTTCCAAATATCAAGTTACTCTGGACCCTCTCAGAGGAAGACTCAAACATCAGAATTGGCCTCAGAATAAGATTAGCAATAGATCTCTCGACAACTAAGTGAATGATTCTTATTTTTATATCAATTCCTTTCACATGGAAGCATGATATGACAATGGTGCCACCAATATTATTGTCTAATAAAAGCACAATTACAATTTGGCTTCGGTCTTTCATCTTTACCATATGATGAATATTTATATTATAATCAATCACATTTTGCGTACCTATTCAGCCAAACTCAATTGAGATCAAGGTTTCAAGTTCCAGATGATGAATATGTGTATCCACATCTGTCTTGAACACTGTGAAACTCGCTCCTTTGCTTATGCAATGCAATTATGACTGAAAAATATTGCAGCATTTTGCATGATAACTAGCCTTATCAATTATTGAACATGGAATAGTACAAGAAGATACAGCACCTTGTAGATCAACAAGGCACAAGCTGCAACAAAGCCATCTCACCCCAAAAAGTGCCTTGTTGCCATTGAATTCAACATGAACATTTTTCAGGTTTGGTTTAGAAAATAACATTTATATAACACTGTGCAGAAACTTTATTTTTAACACACTATAAATTTCAATCAATGTAGCTATGAGTTTCAGTGCATTGCAGGTATATATAACCTCTGTCCTGATGATAGCAAACGTCATGCACACTGCCATTTACGAAAGCAGAATAAATACATATTCTTCCTATTATTGGCACAAAAGATCAGAATCTAAATCAACCATACTACCACCTGCAAAAATCACTAGAAACAGTTCATTGTATACACGCTTTACTATTAAACACTAACAATTTCATCAACATAAAGCAAGATGCCATAAAGCAAGATATTAGAAACAATTAAAAGGCATATATATCCGTATTTCCAACCCAACTAACAAATTAGTAGATAAACCTGCATTTTCAGATTACCAACTATTGTCATGAGTCATCACACTCAATATCTTCATTTTCACTGCTCAAATTGTGAATAAGTTTCCCTACTTACCAAAACAACCATCAACATAAAAAGTAGCAAAAGCAGTAATTAATCACTATTCACTACAAAAATTGTAGATAAACTTTTGCTTATAGATATGAAAAAAAAAAAAAACTAAAAGCCTCAAACCTATGAGCAATCCAAAACCCACAAAAACTCCGAATGTACCTCGGGATCAAAGAAGGCAACTTGGAGGAGTCCACATAGAGCTGGATACCCGACAAGTAAGGCACGTAGTACTGAATCACCTTCTCATTCCCCTTCAACACAAGAGGAACCCCAGCCCCATACGCGCTCCACTCCTTAAAAGACTCCCAAAGATCACTCAGATTGTAATAACATTGCAACTCAACAGCATCCGCATTCCTCAAAGTCCTCAAACTCGTCTGAAAACATCCCAAAATTCACAACTTTTTCAATCAGAATGACTTGAAAAACCTTAAAAGAAAGTTTTTTTTTTTTTTTTTGTCGCCGTTTCTTACCTTGGAGAAGTACTGTGCGGGGACGAAAGGAGTGGTCGATTCGATGAACCGATCAAGGTTCCCGAGCGGCCGCGGCGACGGCTTCAGCGAGGGATCCTCGACTTCGTCTCGGATTTCCTCCTCCACCTCCCTCTGCTTGAACTCCTGCTGTTGCTGCTGCTGCTTCTGAAGCTCCTGCTGTTGAAGAAGCAACTGCTGCTGCTTCTGTTGCTGCTGGAGCATGATCTGCCTCCGAATCGCCGGAGGATTGTAGAATCGATCGCCTCCGTGGCTCCTGACGAAAGGAGAGCCCATCGAACCCGCCATTTTGATCCTATCAAAGAAGGGGACCTGCCTCTGATCTTTCTAGGGTTTCTATTGACCGTTCGAGACGACGGAGAAGCGAATTTTGGACGGGAATTTTGGGGTTTTTGAGATGAACAAAGACGGCGTTTTTTTTTTTGTCTCGCCTTTTCTCTTCTGTTCGGTTTATGTTTTTTTTTTTTTTTTTCGTTTTATTTGGTCTTCACAAAAAAAAAAAAAAAAATTGAACTTGTCAGACGAGAATGCCACTGTCAGTTTTAGGGGGTGAAATGGCATTGGAAGGACTATTTCGTCACTTGGACTTCAAACTCGGATACTGTCAGCTGGAGTGTAGATTTACACAAGTTACACTCGGCTTAACTCGGACGTGGGGTTGCAATTTCAAACACCCTTTTATTATTTTATTTTATATTAATATAACTAGTTATATACAAATTTTCAGTGGTTTTTTTATATGATTAGAAAATAAAATTTGTTTTTTTTTTTAAAAAAAAAAAATGAAATAGATAGACCTACCACTTCTTAGACAAAATCAAAAGGAGTGTATGTCATGAAAATAAAAAAACAAGGAAAAAAATAAAAAATTGTTATTTTCAATTTTATTTTCAATTCTAAATGTAGTTTACTCTTTATTTTTTTGTAAAATACAAAATATATAATGCATAAAAAAAAATTTAACAAAATATATGAAATTAACTGTGATTATGACTCCATTCAATAACTGACATCAAACCTTAATTTTTTTTTTTTTTTGTGTGTGGAATTGTGGATGCATGTGAAATAATTTTGTATAAATATGTAAAAAATATTTATATAAACACATATTAAACCATTTTTAAAAGTTTATAAAGAAATGTCCTACGGAACAAAACAAATACGACTTAGCATTCTATTTATTAAATAGGTCATATGAAAATTTCAAAACAACACAATTACTCATTATTTATTAAATAATCTACTGATGAGACCTCTCACTCAAAATCAGACAATTATAAATATTTAAAAAAAAAATGAGACAGATAGTGACCTGACTAATGTAGAGGAGACATTGTACTCTCGAGTTTATATTTTGTAAAGTTAGGTCCCACGTGGGGCGAATCTTTGGAAAAATTCGCATCGGATTGAAAATCTTGCATGCCATATTTGCCTCACAAAAAAGATTAGAAGCCATTAATTATTTGTGGTTCTTGATATATAGGCTCGCCACGTGGACCAGCTTTCAATTTCATTCGATTATGGTCTAATTTTTTTAAAAAAATTCACCCACGGAACCAAAACATCCATGTAAATCTATATAGTTTCTTAATTTAAATTTTAATTGATAAATAAAGAATATTATGTTAGAGTATACTGAAAAGCCCGTGTAATGTTTTAAAAATGTAAAATCTTCTATAATTAACAATTTTATCTTTTCAAAAAAATTATAAAATCATATTCAGAAGAGTAAAATAATCATTTAGAGGGTTTGGGGTATATTGTGGTTTCAGCTAGGATTAACTAAATAAAATACTCATTTGTCAACGAAAATTTATCTCAAAGGGTTATTTAAATTTACATATATGTTTTCAGATGAATATATGGATCTCATGAAAATTCAAGGAGTTATATGAATTTTTAACAGTTTATAGGGGGTTGTATAGATTTTTCTCTTAAAAAATGTTAGATTTAGTTTTTTTTTTTTTTTTTTACTGTCTAAAAGCGCAAACCACGTATATTTTTAATTTTTAAAAAATAGTAAATATCATTTCAACTATGTTTATTTTTAGATAAAAAATATATATATCGTTTTATTATGAATTAAATGAATTCATTTTTAATAAATATTAAAAAAATTAATAATACATATATCTGTCTGATAATGCATATGATTCACTAGATTTCCCTCTACGCATGTAAAAACTTTTAAAAAAAATGATTGGATGTAATGGTTTTTTGTTTTTAAATACAAATATAACCAGAACCAGGGTACCAAGAGAATGTTCATTTTCAAGGGGACAAGCAAAACTATGATTAAACAAACTTTTCTCTGGATGGGACGAAATTATGAGAAAATTTTATTTTATGTTTATATATTATTTTTTTTATCAACGGCAAGATAGAGATGTTAATAGATATGCGAAGATTTGATTCAAATCTCTCATTGAAATTTGTAGGTCGTGTAATCTTTTTATTTTATTTTTAAGACCTTGACCTCCTGTGTTCTTCTTTTATTTTAATTTTCGAAATCTTCTTTATTTGTATTTTAGAATGTCTTTTAATAACATGGGATTCTCCAACTTTTATTTAAAAATTACTCTCCCCCTTTGCGGTAGACTCTAATGGCCCAATGAGATATCAATAAAAAAAAATTTACTGAGGTGTTTTTCTTTGTGTTTTTTACTAAATGTTTTTTTTTTTTTTGTTAAGAAGAAAGGTTAAAGATATTTATATCCCTGCAAACATGGATAATCTCATATAAGTCTTTGTTAAAAGTTGGGACAGATATATAAGTATTTAAAAACTCATAAAAATCAAAGTATTATTAATGCGTTAAATTTTTATTCAGATATGACATAATATTCTTATAATATTCTATCACCATGTAATTGAGTGGATTTTATAGTCTACTCTAAATAATTGTAAAGACAAATTAGTCCTTATAAATATCAAATTACCCTTGTACAAACTGTTATATTTCTTCATTCTCATGGAAGTATTGTTTGAGGGTAATTTAATAATTTCATGATATATATTAGGACTAACTATGATTGGTTGAGTTAAGGTTAATATCTATTGACGCTAGGAATATACATGGGTTGTGATTTTTCAAGGAACAGTACGTCTACCTCAACTTTGATAAGGACTTATATAAGATAACTCATATTTATAAAGACATAAATGTAACCCTAAACAGAAACACACGAGGAAATTAAACTACAAAATACAGCCTACGTTGTAAACAGTGGTTTGATCATTGAATGTTTCAATGTATGAAAGTTTAAAATTTCAAAGTTTTAATGGTTGAATGTGTTCAAGTCTGAATGTTTAATGTTTTTTTTATTTATTTATAAACGGTTAGGTACGCTATCATAATTTTATAAAAATGAGACATACGTCCAAAGCATATAAAATATAGCAACACTGAAAACTAAGTTTACAGATAATTATATCCATTTTTCCCTTTTTTATGTTGAATGTTTGACGGTTAATGTAAAGGTGTAAAACAATAGCAAAAACTAACAAAACTAAAGTAATTTGTAGGTCGTGTAATCTTTTTTTATTTTAAATTAAGGCCTTGACCTCCTTTGCTCTTCTTTTATTTTCATTTTTGATATCTTCTTTGTATTTTTATTGTGTCCTTTAATAACATGTGATTCTCCAACTTTTATTTAAAAATTACTCTCCCCCTTGCCCCCTTTGTGGTAGACTCTAATGACCCAATGAGATATTAATAAAAAAAATTATAGACGTGTGTGTTTTTCTTTATGTTTTTTTTTTTTTTGGCTGGGTGTTTTTCTTTATGTTAAGAAGAAACATAGGAAGAAACTACAAAATACAGCCTACGTTGTAGACAGTAATCAGGCCATTCAACATAAAATGCGCAGACAGTAAAAAAAATCTTTGGTTTTGTTAGTTTTTGCTATTGTTTTACACTTTTTTACATTAACAGTCAAACATTAAACATTCAAACTTGAACACATTCAACCATTACAACATTGAAAATTTAAATTTTCATGCATTGAAACATTGTCCCACAACCATCATTCAACTAACGAATAAATTAAACACCTCTAAAACTATAAATAACCCTAAAGGAAAAAAATCTAAATAATCACTAAAATCTAAAAACACACATGTAAATCCAAATAGCCTTCTGAGTTAAATTTTCATTAATAAATTAAGATTTTTTTATGAATATTTTGACTAGTTAACACTGATTGAAAATATTGTATATCAATAACGCTTTACAATGTATTAAAAATACAAAAAATTATTTATAAATGATGATTTTACCCATCCAAATTAGATTTTACAGTAAAAGTTAATCATTTATAATCTATCAAGAAGGGTAAAATCCGTATTTATAATAAATTGTAAGGAGTTTAGAATATTATATTTTCAGTCAAAGTTAATCGAAAAAAATATTCATAGAATAATTCATATATGTCAACGGAAGTTTAACTCAAAGAATTATTTAGATTTATAAGGTTATATGAATTTTAGGAAAGCTATATAGATTTTAGGCGCAGGGGGTTGTTATTTGGATTTTTCCCAATAATAAATAGGTGACGCAAGTATATATTATTTATATATAGTGTATATTAATTCCAACATCATAATCACGAGGCAAATTCGACTCCCATCCAAACAGTTAGCCGAGAATAAAAATGCACAACAGAATCACATACAAAACTCCAAATATGGAACGGTTCACCAATAACATCCTGTCATACATAAATGTACTGTCATTCTATTCTATACCATAACTCAGCTATCCCAAGCCCTATGTGCCAATTTCTATAATACTGCTACAAATGATTCTAACATCAATTCATACCAAAAATGAAGAGAAAAAATTAAGTGCGTAATATTGCCTCACCTAATTATCCACCAATTCTTGTATTTACTATCTTTGACACCACGTCCTTTGTGAAGGATTCGAAGCACGAAAAACAACAACCTTTGATCAGGCTCGTTTGTGGTCCATTCTCGCCGTTGGAGTGGGAACAGGCCAGGGGTGGCTGAATTGGGAAGGCCATACTCCTCCGGTGCTCGAACCCACAAGCAGCTAAGATGGTGTGAGTTGACTGCCTCGCAATCTCCTTGAATGCAGATCGTTCTTCATCACAAAGTATCAATAGAAAAAATAAGTCTCTCCTCAACAGCAAATTGAAGGATATATTTCAAAACTATTTGTGCTACTGGAATTCAAATAAAAGAGAGCATGGAGATGAAGAAACAAGGAAAACATTATTAGTAAACAAAACACTATCCTTTCAATATCTTTCACAGCCATCTCGTACAATCTCAATATTTTATTTATAACAAAAGACACGGCACAACAAATTTGCGGCCTACATTGGCAACTAAATCAAGGCAGCAGAATTTGGCCTAAAGAATAAGATTCATTTTCTTCACAGCAATTTGTTCTCCATTCAACAATTCATGTCCACAACTTCACAAAAACATGTTGGTGTTGGAAGTTCCTCTGGTGCTACATATGATTCATGTCCACTCCTGTACAGATAACATGATGGTGTTGGATTGTAAAATCACGATTTGTAAGTCGAATAGATAAAATATTTCTTGAATAAAGAAAAAAAACTGACAATGGATAACCAGAAGTTTAATTATTAACTGAGATCCGTCAATAGCTGGTTCAATCTAGATGGTAAACTCAAGTAGAGGCCAATGATAATGTGTGTGTGTGTGTGCATGCGTGTATCCTCATTTCCTGCCTGTCTTGCAATCATTTCCTTTCTCCTAAACTATTTTTTTAATAAATAGTGGGAGATCACCATATGTAACAGTGAAGCTCCTACAGGCGGGGACAATGTTTTAAAACCTGTAACCCGCTCACCAACAATTTTTATAACGGTGGTCAGGTCATACCACTCCAACTGGCGGTGGGGATACGTAGGCTTGGTAGGAAGAATAGAAAGTATAAAAAAAGGTGTATAATCTAAAAATGTCAAATAGCAAAATCATATATCATATAAAGTTTAAAAATATCAGCTGCTCCTGTTGCTTTAGTGATACTTTATGATCATATCAGATCTGACCATGTAGACTATGTATCCGCAGATATGTATGTTACAAGGAAAGGGAAAGAGTGATTAATTTTTGGTCATAGAGGTTCGGTTCACTGGTTCAACTGGTCCAACTGGACGGACTGGGGTGGGTTTAACATCGAGTATGTGACAATAAAGCCTAACCTCCCAAAAAGGGGGGGGGGGGGTGAACAAGATTTCTCCCCTACAGGAAAATAGACAAACAAAAGAGCAAAGTCACATCTCTCTCAGGCAACTACTGAATCAAGAAGGCTCCCATCCCTATCCTAGACAACATTGCTAGCCTCCAAATAGTATTTAACATTTTAACCCCAAGGAAACCAACAACCCCTCTACATGAGTTCACTGCATAGCTTTGCAATTGCCTCCATCGAAGTATCTTTTTTTGTTGTAATCCACATATTCAGCATTCTACATGCAGGACAGCTGAACGAATAGCAAGGTATTGTTAATTGATGTTAATTACTCAGAGAATTGGTAATAGCGGGTTCATAGACCACCAACTGACCATTTGGAAGGTGGGTTCTTTGCCCGGCTTGGGTCTTTAATTTCAGGTCATTCTAAAAGGATTTAGTATTGTATATAATCCCTCCCCCCCCTCTCTCTTCAACACCCCCGTGCATGTGTCTGCAAGTGAGAATGAGAGAGAGCAGGAGGGGGGAGAGAAAGTTACTAGCATTGCTCTAAGATTAATATTTGACACACAGAGTAGGTGTTGAAAGAGAAGAAGAAGGATCTTGGCTTGTCGACAGAGGGAACAATTTGTTTTATAATTTTGATTAGAGGAGAAAATTATCTGGTCTGATAATGGTAACAGTTTTGCATATTAGGTTTACAATTCAAGACGCAGACGGTAAAAGTTAAGTGGAAGTCTTGGTTGTCAAGATTTATGACGCACATCTAGCTTAGAAACGCTGATGAACTTTACAAGTCTCAATGACATTTTCTTTGGTTCAGCGTCTTATGTAAACTATTGTTTAAAGACATGACTTTTTAGGTAAATCTAGCTCTTATGTGGTACGATGATACTACATCAACCTCTAAAATTAGTAAACCATGAAGGTTCCATGTAATATAGAGTGAAATGGCATGGACCAGAATGCCACTCAACCATGTACATAGAAGCACTATCAAACCTGTTGTGTCCAGCAGTTAAGCATGAAAAAGATAGGCATGCAATTGTAGCTAAAAAATGAAATGAAAGATGGAGACACAAAGTAGACAAACCTAGTGATTCTTTGGACATGTGTTTCATTTGTCTCCTCACCACTGACTGAACTTGCTCTTTCACACCCTCCACTGGATGAAAACTGTTTCTCTCGTCATATGTGAATGGAGAACCGAAAATGGGTTGATTGAGGTCATAATGTTGGTCATCAGCCAACATCACTTGTGATGAACTCATCCCATCCAGTTCCGCTTGTAAACACTCACCTGTAGTGCTATTAAAGGAGGTGTTTGGACCATGATTTGTTTCCCTGACTGGATAGTTTCTTACACCAAAACCACCCTCTCTCTGACCTGAGTAAGATGGCCTTTCATTTAATAAATCTGAACCCTGAACTCTAACCCCAAAAGCTGAGGATGATGGACCTCTATTTTCCCTCCCCGGATCTTCAGAGATGAGTTCACCAGTCCACGAATCATCAGTTCTATTAACCACTGGAGGATTTTGTCTAGTCCAACTGTTGGAAATAAGAATCCGTATGCGGTGTTGAATTGCACGCCTCGCCGAGACAGTTAATGCACTGGTTCCAGATGCCTGTGGAGTAGCTCTGAGATCTCCCCCTGGATACCTTGGAGAGGCAAGAGCACTGGTTCCTTGAAATGGAGAATGTTCCTGCAAGGACGCTGACTGGCATGGATTGAGCTGAAAGGTTCTATTAACATCAAAATTTTCTCCATCAGATCTCACCAAAACATGTTCATTACAGAAGCCACCATCATTTGTTACTTGATCTCTGGCAGAATCATGGATTTGTGAACTTGATGATCCATGATGAGCTGGCCTACAGCCACTACAGAACCAATCACCTTCAGGTACTTCTCTCCCAAGACCAACACAGTATGTATGGGCTGATGAATCACAGATATCACATAACAACATAAGATTATCATCCCCACCCTGATGGCATTCCATACAAACTGCATTTTCATATGGATCCATATATCCCCTTATCTCCTCTTCTGAAGGATGATAAACCTGTAGTAAGCATCTCAAACTTTCAGAGGAATAAAACAAAAAATGTTAAATGTAAATTCAGAAAAACCACCAATAGATTCAGACACACCACAGATCAGATGTCATCAAGCTAAACTCACAGATCATAACTGTACAACACTACAACTTCACAAAAAGCAAACAAATCATTCATTCATTCTGATTGTTGAGGAACATCATTGTTAAACTTAAGGATAGAGTAACCGTCAATAAATTCCAATGTACCACTAATCAAACATCATCAGGCTAAAACCCACAGATCATGACTATACAACTTTAAAAAAAGCAAATAATTCTGATTGCTAAGGAAACATCATTGTTGAATTTAAGGCTACAATAACTATAACATCCACAACCATCCTAGGCCTCAAGACAATAAATACCAAGCTCCCCTAAGTTCTAGAGATCCATGTTCTGTATGAGATTAATAAACCTGTTAAATAGAAGAACATACACAATAACATGAAGGTCATCTCTTAATAGGATTGTTCATTATTATGGTTTTGACTTTTGAGCAATGGGTTATACATCCCTTCATCAAAATGAATTTGTATATTTGTCATTATAGATTGAAAATCAATGTTCTAGATTACAAATTTCCTTGATATCCCAGTCACAGTTTTAGAGTGCATGCTTCTCAAGTGCAAACTTACACACACATAAAGGAAAAGTATACTCTTGTCTGAATTTTTTTATAAAAAGGCAAGCTGTATGTAAGAAAGACGTTTTTTAAATCCCACACTACGCTACAACATCCTCTTCCCAATGTTCCTATATCATCTTCTTAACTACTACAGTGCAGTTCCAATTTCCAAATGGGGGTCAGAAAGAGCCGGCACCAAAAAACAACTGTAGGATTAATTCAATTATGCATGGTTAAGGTAAAATGATAGCAAAATCATCCACGTGTTTGGATTAACTTTTCAACACAAATTTATGATGCACCAGAGGTTATATGTGGAAAATATCATCAAATAGACAAGTGTCTTTCAACAGGAAAACATATTTTCAACTAAACATAAAAGCCTCAGCAGAACAACAAGAAAATTCATTACCTGATCGCGTTTGGGGACCCGTATAACAGCCTTCCTCAAACCGATCCCCCCATCCGACCTCGCAGACTTGCTGATAGTAGCAAAACGCCTCTTGCACACCGGACACCGCGACTCCACTTTCGACCATTCCATTATGCAGGCGAAGCAAAAGTAATGCATGCAAGAATTCAGGATCCCCCGAACAGTCCCCTTCCGTTCTTCCGACAAACAGATCCCACAGACCTGTTTCCCCAACTCTCCCTGCGGCGCCGCGCTCTCCATCACCTTCTCCTTCCCCCTCCCCGCCCCACTCTTCCTGCACATCGGACGGCCCGAATTCACCGCCAAACAACCATTCCTCTCCGCATCCCTCACCACCTCCCTCTCCTCCTCAGAGATCGTGAATTCATAATCCGAAGATTCCGAATCGACGGAATCAGACCCCGCCGATCTCCTCCCCCTCTTCCGTTTGCTCCTGTTCGTCGACACACTCACCTTCACCACGAAATCATCGTCCGAGCTCACCGGAGGCGACTTCACGACCGGCCGCCGCTTCCTCCTCTTCTTCCTCACCGCCTTCTTGGCGGCGACGCGGCCCCGCTTCGCCTTGCTCGTTTTCCGAGGCGGCGGCGCCGCCTTCCTCCTCCTCCCCCGCCCCCTCCCGGCGGTCCGCGCCCCCTTCTTTTCGTCGACGAGATCGTCCGATTCAGGCTCGAAATCCTCGTCATCAAAGTCGTCGTCGTCGTCGTCATCAGAGCACGTGATCTTCCTTCGGCGGCCCTTCCTGTCGACGGGTTTCCTCACGGCCGGGCCCTTCGAGCGAGATCGAACAGCCGGAACCACCTCCTCCTCATCATCAAGAACGTCTTCGTCGCTGAATTCGAGATTCTCTTCTTCCGAGGAGGATACGAAGTCCTCCTCCTCCTCCTCCTCCTCCGGCTCCTCCTCCAAAACGTACTCTTCGTCTTCCGAATCGTCCGATCCCCTCTCCTTCGATCGGAATCCCCTCCTCTTCTTCACTCCCCTCGCCATCTCTCCTTTAACGAACAAAAATTAAAAAAACAAAAAAAAAAATCGAATTAAAAAAATGAAAAATTTGGGGAAGAAATAATGAAATGCGAAGAACCGCCGCCCAACTGGACAAAAGGTGTGGACATTTGACAAACCAACGAATCGATCCTTTCGTGTGAATTACGTAACTGCCCTTTCGATTCGGCGTCGTCAGTGAGGGTATTTTGGTCTTTTAAGGACCATTGCAATGATTCCGAACTAAAACGTTTAATGTGTGAACCTGATCGGGACCGTCAGAAATTCCAAGAACTGCATCGAACGGTTGTAATTTATTATTTATTGAAACTTTTTTGTTTTTTCGGTGGGTCTGATCCACGTTTTTAGTGGTTGTATGAACAAGGTATGTAATAAGGGGGCAGTTACAACCACCCCACCAATTCTTCAACCCACCCCACAAAAAAAAAAAAAAAAATTTCGGGGGTGAGTTAGAAAACTACAAAAAAAAAAAAAAAAAGATCGAGAGGGATTGAACGCCGCTGCTGGATCTTCTCAATGACGTGGCTGATTTTGACGGGGACCGGTAGACTACTCGACAACGATCTTGTCGGAGGTGAATACATCGATGATCTTGTGGGCTGTGATCGTGTGTAGGTGAGGTTGGCGGTCTTGCCGGCCCAAGGCCGTGGGTCTTGGTGGGGGTGTTGACGGAGACAAAGATAATGTTGGAGTTGACAGCGTGGGACTCGACATCAAAGCTGAAGTGGAGGTTGACTCCAATGACAAGAGCGGGCGACGTTATCGAGTGCGGATTTAAAGATGGGGAGGTGGTCACTGTTCCAAGCTTTGATGTGGGAAGCAAAGATGTTGACGACGACGACCTGGATGTCGGGGTATTTGTAGGCGATCATTGTCATCGTCGGACCATCGACGTACCTGGTCGGAGGAGATGCCGGCGAGATCGATGTACAACGCGGGATCGGTGAATCCCGGACGAAGGAAGTGTTGGTTGGAGGATGAACCATCCCCGTCACCACCACCAGTCTTGGCCTCCTCCAGCCCCTCTCCTTCCTCCCCCGTGTCGACGTGCCACCCAGCGCCTCCTTCGTCCGGGACCCCTCTCTCTCCCTCTGTTTTTTACTGGTTCTCTAACCCACCCCAATTTTTTTTTTAGGGGTGGGTTAGAGAACTAGTAGGGTGGAAATAAAGCTCCCCATGTAATAAAAATGGGACATTAATAAAAAGGTTTTGCGAATTCTAATACAGATTCACTGTTATTTTCTTTTTCAGCTTCACGTCTTGAATTCGGTATAGTCGACAAATTCAACATTAAAATTGCGTTTGATTGCACGATCAGACAGTTTTTACGATTACAAAAATTATATTTATAATTATGTAATAAAAAAAAATTAAGATAGCTTCTTAAAGGTGAAGAATGTGAGTTTCTTGCGTAATCAATTTTATACTAAAAAATTGTAGAAAATAAGTTTTGCAAATCGTGCAACATAGCACCCCTAAGTAAAACTTGATTGTTGAGAAATAGTAAATGACAATTAAGTGGAGACAGGTTCCTAGGCTAAATATATAGGTGTATTTGTTGTACCTGACATTTTTTACCATCGTTATTTTTTCCACTTCAGTTTAATTAGGATCAAATAGATTAATAGAATAGGCGGAGAAATCTACTTTGTGAAATCCGGGTTATCATCTAACATGAATCATGTAATTTGAGTTCCTTGAAATTTGTTTGCTAAATAATAACATGAATTATGTGAAATTTTGAAAACTTTTTATATGATACATAAAAAGCAAGGAAATAAAAGGATAGTAGAGTTGCAACTTGGGCATGTTCAATTGATTTAAAATTGGTTTACTGCGGGGCAAAAATATAAAGATTAAAATGTTGGATAACTAGAGACAGAAAATAGATCAACAAAATTATAAATGTAACATATTTTAGGGTAAAAATAATTTAAACACTTTAATTTTAATCTCATAGTTAAGTATACCAAATTTATATAAAGTTGTAAACATTAAATTTACTATCAACCAGGCTAGATTTTGGTTAGGTTCAAATTGCTTGAGTTTAGATTGGTTTGCAACCGAACACAAAATCTCAAACCAAATGCATTCAAAAGTATAGTTGAATTGCGTTAAATCCGCCTACATTGCACATCTAGGGGTGAGATAACAGATAAATAAAAATGTAAGTTTATGAAAATTAATTTATCCTTTCTATTATAAAATAAAATCATAATAAAATGTAAATAATTGTTGTAATTTTAAAATAAAAATATAGAGATTTTGTTCATTCAAATGTTAGAATAACGTTTATCTCAATTTTTATCTTAAATTTAACAAATATAAATAAGACAAATTCAATAGACTTTTAGGAATAATTTATCCACAAATCCTATTCATTTTGTCAAACTTACTATAAAGGTATATATCCAAAAGCTACATGTAGGCCTAGGAATAATTTATCCACTAATCCTATTTATTTTGTCAAACTTGTTATAAAGGTATATACCCAAAAGCTAAATGTAGGTCTATATATTTTGGTGGGATCCTCATATATAAATTTTATAAAGTGCTTTTTTTTACCACTTAAATGATATTATATTATCATGTGATTGGAATCCATGAGCCACAAGAACCCTGTATTAGAAACAAGGGATCCAAATGCCAAAAAAGCACGTTGGATTCTTATTTTTTAATCCATAAAGAAAACACAAGAAATCAATCGCCAGTGATTAGGGTCCACCTTCATGGCCCTTCTGCCCTCAAATCTCAATCATCCTTGAATCATATTCTTTTCATTTTTTTTGTTTTTTTGGTGAATTGCCCAAACATCCTAGACCCAACCCTCAATTATTCCTATGCCCTCAATTTTTGAAATATTTTTTTCCTGTATCCCTGTAAATCACACCATTTTTCATAAACTCCGTTTTACTCATCTTCAAAACCCACACTTTATATCATCACTGTCTTCTTTTTCTTCTTCTTTTTACCAAATCACCCGTCACGAGGTCACCACCCAAAATTAGCAGTTGCCTCTCTCCTTCTACTTCTCAACCATCGGCACCCTCTTTCTATATCCTGACCGTCAGCATCGTCAGTTATAGAATATAAATCACCATTTATATAATTTAAACTACTATTTATATAAAGAAAACAATTTAATTATAAAGACCACCAAGAACAAAAACTATCAATTCAATAAATACCCACATTATATGTCCAATGTAACAACTACAACATAATAAACATAACTACAACTTGATAAACATAAATTACAACATAACTTCAATTTTTATTAAGAAAAGACATGGTAAAGTCATATCTTAGGCAATGAAATGTAGTGGGAGTTCAGTTGAGTTGTATTTAAGAATGAATGGTAAAGTCATGCAAGATGAGACATAACAAAAACTAATTCAAGTGGTAATGACAAGTTATGTAAAACAAACTAAAGAGTATAAATGTGGGTATTTTTCAAATTGATAGATTTTGTTCTCGGTGGTCTTTGTAATTGACTTGTTTATTTCTCTTGACCTTTGCTCTCATTTTGATGGCTTAAAGTAAATGATTGTTTAAAATATGTAAATGGTAGTGAATTTTCTATCATTGGTCTTCTGTTATGTGATTTCATAGTACATTTTTGTAAGCCTAATATTGTGTTATCATAGATGTTACCATAGGTGTTATCTTGAATTTTCTAATCACTGGTATGTATACTCATTGGTTTGCTTTACGTAACTTGCCATTGCCACTTGAATAAATTTATGTTATCTCTTATCTTGCATGACTTTACCATTCATTTATAAATACAACTCAATCGAACTCCTGCTACATTTCATTGCCTAAGATATGACTTATCATTGCTTTTCTTAGTAACAACTGAAATTATGTTGTATTTGTGTTTATCAAGTCGTAGTTATGTTTATCACATTGTAATTATGTTGTAGTTGTTATATTAAAAATGTAATGTGGGTATTTATTGAATTGATAGGTTCTATTCTTAGTGGTCTTTTGTAATTGAATTGTTTCTTTTATGTAAATGGTAGTTTAAATTATGTAAATGATAGTTTATATTATGTAACTGACAGCGATGACGACTTGGATGTGGAAGGGGGCCCTGACGGCCGAGATGTGGAAGGGGGGCAACACCGGCTGATTTGGCGTGGCGGTGGGTGATTTGGGGAAGAAGAAGAGGTGATAATATTGGGTGTGTGTTTTGAGAAGAGATAAAATTGGGTTTATGAAAATTGTTGTGGTCTATAGGGGTACAAAAAAAATTGGTGTGATATGTAAGGGTGTAAAAAAAGGTTTCAAAAGTTGGGGGCACAGGAATAATTGAGGGTTGGGTCTAAGGGTATTTGAATAATTCATTTTTTTTTTTTTTTTTGACATAAATGCATGAAAAGGTGACACATTATATAGTGACAACCTATTATTAGTGCCAACGGCCAGCGAGATAGACACTAATCAACTATTCAAACACATTAAATTCGGTCATCAGATAATTTGACAAGTGAATTATAAAATAATAATAATAATTTAGCACATTAAATACTTGGAGGGGACAAAATTGATTAACCAGATCTGGATTGTGAGATCCGTTTGGTCAGCTCTCGTTCAACTGGATGGTGCTGGTTGTCAATGATCCGAGACTTCGAATGTCGAAAACTTGGGGAAGGAGTGACCTGCAAAGGATCCCACCCCGTGTTTTCGACATTCAAATAGAGCAGGCTGATCGTACCCTAGGATTGACGGTCGTTCTCTCCCCAATCGTACGGATGGGGAGAGATTCTTCATCTAGGGTATTTGATGATCTGTGTGAGATTTTGGGGACATGCATTGATTGTCCCAAATCATATATTTGATGGGATTTGATTCCAATGTTGACTTGGAATTTTCTGGTCGAATGTGAGTAGGTCGACAGGCCAGACTCGCGGATCATGGGTTATTCAGGTCGTTGACCTTCAATAATCGGGTTATGGACCGTAAACACGTGGTGCAATGTCATTGAGCTCATAAAATGAATCCTATAATACTAACACGTACTTAATATGGTTGGGATCTTTTTTAAAAAACAATGATATCTAATCTTAAGATTATAAATTATACAATAATGATTCTTGGACCCTAAGTTATAGATCCCATTACAAACCCCATGAGCTGACACACATGTATTACCGTTTATATCCATGTTAGATTATTTTCCCTTATTTTGGTAACCGATCCCCACAATTAAAGTGGTGGTTACTATATGGTATATTCTCTCATTGAATAACTGATCCCACTTTATCTTCATTTTTTTTTTTGGGAAATCAATCCAATCTAATCGTTTATGAAGGTATAACACGAATCTGCAGACTAATCAACACTTCTCAATCGATCATTTTTTGGGTTGGGATTCTCTGCTTGTTTTTTCCTGCTTATATTTTAGTTGATTTTTATTGTGGGATTACCACATCATCACAATTAAAATTACACGGTTATAAATATATTAAATCATGAATGGATAAATAGATCAATTTTATTTGATGAATTTATGACCGTCTGATTGATCAAAGCACAAAACAAGTACAGACGGTCATAAAAATTTCATTTTCTGAGAGGGATTTCATTTTTTGCTTTGGATTTAAGTGATTCGATTGTGGTTTCATCAATGTCAATCGTTTCATGCTTGGATTTTTTGATTTTTTTATTCTAATTTTATAGATGTTTATATTGCATGCATATTCTTTTCTAAGCATTTGGTTCAATTTTGTTAGAACATCTACAATCCTATACCCAAATTAAAATTTGAGTAAAAGTCACCCAAAATCTTCTTCAACCATTTACCTATACCCATATCAAATAAAGTTTTTACTCAAATCTTTATCCAAATCAAGTGAGACTCAAATCTTTATTCAAATTTTTAACTCTTTTTTCCTTCTAATATGACATATTTTTTTTCTTCAACTCCACCTTTAGTTGAATTATATTAAATGCCTTCGCACCCCTCAAAATTTTCACTCTCTTGAAACACAAAAAAAAAAAAATGTGGTCTTCTTTCTTAAGTTTTCATCTTTTGTTTTTTAACTTCTTATTTTAGTATAATAAAAAAATTATTTTTACCTTTATTTTTTCAAAAAATTGAATTATTATAATTTTTATATTTGAATATCTTGAAAGGAAGAAAGACTGAGTAGAAAAAATGTTTGGGAAAATGACTTTGAAAATTTTTATAAGAAATAATTAGAAAAAGATGTGAAATTTTAAAAAGATTTGAGTAAAATACAAAGTGATGGTTGGAGACACATCATATCAAATGGCTAGAGATGGCCTTACATATGTTGAAATAGTTTTTTTTTTTTTTTTTTTATCAGTTTGGGATTTTCTTTTTTTGTGATGATATAGATGTTTTAATTATGTGACTCCTTTTTTTAAAGCATGTTCAATCTTTTATAAGCATTTGAATCAATTTTATTATATTCGTGCAACTAATTTTTTTTTGTTTTAAATCCAGATACATTTCAATGTATTTGATCATCACATGCATTTTGCTTTTTGCATTTTGTTTTGCCTTTTCGCTTTTTATGATGATATAGATGTCTATAATTATGTTTTATCTTTTGTTTTTAAGCATGTATAATCTTTTATAAACATTTGAATCAAAATTTATTATATTCGTGCAAATAATTTTTTGGTTTTGAATTTTAGATACGTTTCAAATGTATGTGAACATTATACGCATTTTGTTTCTGAGTTTTGCTGGTTTTAGTGTACATTTTCTTTGTTGCTGACTTTTACTTGTAATTGAATTGGTTATATTAGACAGTGATGATGATTTTATGTATGACATTAATTTAGATAACCAGTTAACATTTTAAATTCAGATACACTTTATGGATTCATATGCAATTTATCATTCAATAAATTTTCATTTTTTGAATGAAACATATTCAGATTCAGTAAAATATTTCATATTCACTTACATTTGGTAGACTATGCTTCACACAAAATATTTTTACTAGCCATACCTTTTTTACATTTCACATTTTTTTATACGATAACATTATGGGTAATTCTACAACGTTTTATTTTCAGTTACACTCTACTGGTTTAGATTAATTTTATAAATCATGTTTTTTTTCAGATATATTAGATACATTTTGAAATTTTTTTATAGAAATGATTTAAATTCAGATATACTACGAATTTAGATATAGTATATGATTCATATAAATTTTTATTTTTTGAATGAAACATATTCGGATGCAGTTAAAATCGTTCATATTCAGATACATTTGGTAGACTATGCTTCACACATAATATTTATATCAGTCATACCTTTTTTACATTTCATATTTTTCATACAATAACATTCTATAAAAACCAACATTGAAAGTATTTGATTGGGGGTAGAAATCAGAAAAAAAAAATCGGAGAAAAAACCACAGAAGAAAAATTGAGCACCCTTTTTTTCCACAAGCCCTAAAATCCCATCATTTGAATTTTTTAGGCGGAAAATCGTGGAAGGGTAGTATTATCTTTTGATTTTTTTTTTTACTGTTTTTAAAAATCAAATAAAGAGCAATGAAAAAATTCGATTAACTCATAGTTGAATCAATGACTTTTTATCCAATGAGTCATTAAAGGATTCGGTTTTTAAAACACAGTCGAAACAACAACTGAGAATAGGGGTAGTAAACGAGCTGAACTTTAACATATTCAAGCTCGGTTCATTTATAAATGAGTTGAGCCGAGCCTAGCATTTTTCTTCATTTTAAGATTTTTAGGGATTGAAAATAAAATTTATAAATGAGTCAAGTTTATGAGTTTAAAAGAGCATAACTTTGTATTGATTTAATGTTCTGATTTTATAAAGAGTTGAGTCAAGTTTCAACTAAGTTTTTTATAACACAAATGAGTCTGAATTTGAATATAAAATGGAGTTTGATCTAGATCCCAAGCTTAAGTGAACTTTAAAAATTATTCAAACTCACTTATTTATCTAATTCAATGAGCCTGAACGAGCTCAAACAGTCGAGTCCGAGCGACTTTATTCGGTTACCAGCCCTAACTGAGAAGAGGATAAACATACATATTCATTGAAGCTCCAATGGCGTCGATTCCACCCATCTGCGTCGCTCGTAAAAACCCTAATTATCCTACAATTTCTCCTCTTCTTCTTCTCTTCACCTCTCCATCAATTTCTAACATAGATCGGCCCCGCGACAATGGTCCGCTGATTAATACCGTCCTCTCCAGATAGGAAACACAAATCCAAACCCCAGGTCTCGTCCAGAACCCTAGCTCCGATCGGTCTCGTCAATCGAGTTCGAGAGATGCACGGGGACTCGCACAGCCCTAGCCCGCATGGCCTCCTCTGCAACGCCGGCGCCGGGGCTGCTGCCGGTACTTGATGTGCAGATTTAGCTGATTTTATTTGTTTTTGTTTTGTGTTTGTTGATTGATTTGATGGTGTTTTTGTTGTAGGTGAGATCGCGGGCGACACTAGTATGCTTGTTGGACGTGATCAAGACGAGGCTCCAGGTCCATGGACTGCCGAAGCTCCAAAAGGGAAGTCTGAAAGGTATCATTTTTGTTACCACTTATTGGAGTTCGCCACAGCTGTTTATTTGGGGTTTGGTATCTGTTGATTTTATTATGTTTTGGGGTGATAGTGATACACTCGCACAAAAAAAGTAAAAAGTTTTGCTATAATTATAAGATATTTATAACCAGGAGACATTGTTTTGTCATGGAATCCTCCATGGTGTTGTTCATTAGAAAGTCCTTTGGTATGCATAGATTAAGCTATTAAAGGAAGACCTAGTGGAGCATGGATATTTCAGAAACTTACAACCTTGATTTTTCTTTGGTAGACCTTTGAATATGAATGCCAAATCCCCTCCTCCCTCGAGTCATGATTTCCCAGCATGATTTTGGATTTGGCCAAATGGGACAATTCCTAAGTGCTTGTTACCTTGGTCACCCACCCATGTCTATCAATGCTGTTCTTTTATTATTATTATTATTATTATTATTATTATTATTATTATTATTATTATTATTATTATTTAGGATTTGTTTTTGTACCATACTGTCATTATTTATCGAGAGTCTTATTCACTGTGGAAATTTCCCATTGGAAATAATTTATAACATACGGCACTTAAATACCATATGTTTTTGTTCAAGTCTACTGGAGTCTATTAGTTCTGTCTTCTGAGTTGGAATCAAAATTTATTCAATTTAACAAATACACATGATAACTCTTGTGTAATTATATATACATAATCAACATCATCAACCAAGGTGTAAACAGAAAACACATACTCGTTGCTATAGTTCTTCTCTAAACCTTCTGTGCTTTCTCTCTTATTCTCTCCTTGATTCGGTTGAAGGCTTGGTTTTTGCTTCTAATGGTATAATGCAAAGAAGAACCTGAGAACCTCAGAGAAGCACCCCACCCCTACTTCCCTTCACGATTGATGATGAGATTGAGAATATGTGATAAAGTGTTTTTTTTTTTAGTTCTTTCACCATTTAAATGGAGGGTGCAAGAGCAGACTCTTTTCATGGTTCACCAAATCGGTTCTTATTGTCTCCTCATCAAAGGCACTTTAATTGACTATAATGTCCTTGATACCCAAAATGATGAAAGAAAAAAAATTACTCAATCCCGAGTAACATCAATGTTGTAAAGCAGATGACACATATTTCTATTCATTGCCTTTTTCTTCTTAATGGGTGTATGCTAGGTCTGGAGGTTTATGATATTTCCAAAGGGAATTATTGCAAATTTAAGGAATCATTCATTCACTCATATATGTCAACCATTTAGTTATTAAATTGAATTTTTCATGCTTATTGAATGTGCACTCCTTTGACTTGCAGATATATAGATGTAACCAGGCAGTGTCATCGGTGGTAGTTTGGAACAAATAGTGCTAAAGGAAGGTTTTCGCAGCATATATCGTGGTCTTTCGCCAATTGTGTTGGCCTTTCTCCCAAATTGAGCGGTTAGTTTTTTTTTTTTTTTTGTGCAAGTTTGTATTCTTATTGTTGCCTACTGATTCCACTTGTTTCTTTGCTTTAAGGTTGTCCATTCATTCAAGTTAATTCTTATTTTTTTCCATCAAAAAAATGAATTCTTATTTTCTTATAATGACTACGCATGCAGTTGAATTTTATCTTTATATCATAGGTTGAAACAAAATAACTGAATGACACAAATTTATTACCTTATATGTTAACTGGAATGAGTTTTTTGGATAGTTCAATATTCTTTAAACATTTCGTCTATTTAATGTTATTTTCATCAATGATATTTCTTACATCTTGTTCATTTAGATCCACGTACATTTGACACGTGTATAAAATTAGAATATATATAAGACACTGGAAGTAACATGGGTTCTCTCATTTACATAACTAATTCTCTTTAATAAATTGAGCTGGGATGAACAATTTGTTATACATGTGGGGCTTTCTGTGCCTTGATCTACTCAAAAGTCAAAAGTGGAGAATCAAATCCCATGGTTCATTGTGAAGACCCTCTATAAATTGCTCATGCCCCCCAACCCAAGGTAATGTTAAGCCTATTCCCATCATCCATCTTTCCAACGAGGCTTATCTCAAACAAAACATAACTCTCTTCGGTCCACATTGTATCAAGGTGTTGAGTCCTACCCCAATGTTTATAACCACTTATTTCATCTGTTTTTACATAAATAGCTCTATTAACAAGTGATTGTGAAACACTAACATCTACAACCGGTCATGCTTCCAGAATCTAAAGAAGAAGTAAAAACAGGGAAGAGCACCTGCAGCCTCCAGAACATGTCATTCGAACACGGTGAGATGCAGATCCCAGCCCTCTTCATCGACCCATAGAGGAACCTGATCATGTTCGAGCACTGCTTCCTCTCACGTGGTTCACTGTGAGAGGATAACATTGCTCGAACGCGATGAGGTTCCTGAAGAGGGACGTGGTGGTGCTTTCGAAGATGTCATATGTTAAAGTCATAAAGTATTCCTGTCTTCAACAATATCATTTTGACAGATGTGCTCCCTTTTTGTAAGTGACAATTATTCTCTTTATCAATATTAAATGTATCATATATATTAGTGAATGAGATGCATGATTATGCTTGTGTTATTTTAGTTCTATTCACGCATCTCATCCTTCATCATGCATTCATATATATCACTACCTTGCTCAGCATAATGATTATGCTCATTAACATATAACATGTTTGTTTGCTGTCTCAATACAGACTAAGGGACTGAGAGTGGGGTTTGTTCCATATAGGGATACATTTTCTGCCTTGAAGAGAATAGATCATGAAGAGGGTATTGAACTGTACAAGTCTTCCATCCTCTCACCGTTATAGTAAATAACAGTGGATGCTCGGGGGATCATTTATGGATCTCTAATGGTAGCTTGGGGGAAGTGTAATATGTGCCACATGAATGGTATATGAGAAATCCCATGAAAGTTTTTGCTTGTGTGCATTAAGTGATGCTATTTTTATCGCATAAACTTTATTCCTTTAAGTAGGCCATTCTGAGATCATATTAAACTGTTTGTTGGATTCTAAGCATAACTTTTTTAAGTCCAATTGCTTAAAAGAAAAAAGAAACTAAGATAAACGGAGGCAAGTAAGGGTTAACCACCTTGCTAAAAATCTTAAGGCCTCACCCCCACCAACAATTTACTCTGTCTAGAAAATACTCAACTCTGGTGCAATTCAAGCCCCAGTCTTTGATTAACCTAGATATAGACTTCCAAATGTTTGTTGGAGTTCATTATTAGTGGTAAAAGGTGTGAAATTGCCTGGGGAAAATCAAGCATTTTTGTTTGCCTCATCATTCACTTCGTATCACTTGATGAATTCAAAGAGATGATATTCCCTTGATGAACCCTATAACTACCTCAGGCAAGGTAAAAGAAATTCTAACATGAAATACTCTGTCTCTGCCATTGTCTTAAGTTACTGTATGATTTCCATCTGAACGTACTGATATTTATGTGCAGGTGGTGCAGTCTATGCTTCAGAAACAGGGGCACCACTCTGAATAGTGTTACATGGGTGTTATTAATTGGGCCAAGAATGTATTTTCCAAACAGAAGGCATAACATGTTTGTGCTACCAATTTGTTCAGGCCAACCCAGCTGCTGTGATCACATTCACCAGCTTTGAGATGATCCATAGATTTCACGGCACCAAACACTATAACAATTGGGTCAATTCCAACGTGGGCGGTTTGAAGAATTTTGGTTATCTGGATGCCAACCTTGCATCCGATTACTGGGTTTGAAAGAGGATCAATTCATCAAGTGACGGTGATCTTTTTGAAACCAGGTATACAATTTCATGATTTATTGCCATGCATGTCAATAGAAATTTATTCAGTTGTACATTCAGCTATTTTTTATGTGACATGTTTATGTGATTTTTTGAGTTCCGCATTGCATTACATGGCGTTCTTTTCCTTTATTGTGTGGCTTAATATTACATTTCTAAAAAAATTTGCTGGAAATATTAAATCTACAGAATTAAAGGTGATAATTCTTACATTGCCACAAGCACCTATACATGCAGTCCTTATCATTTCACGTGCAGTCCCATTTTGCGAACGAGGTATATTCTTTGTTGGATGAAACATGTAAAAAAAAATTTTGTGTAAGCAAAATATGTATAATTCACTTGAGTATCTTCAATTTATAAAAGTATATGCTTTACAAGCATACGGGGATCATACGAGATTGTATGCAGGGCAGTTCCTGATATTAGATTGGACAATGTGGACTGGTTGATCAAACTATGTTCTGCGGTGGAATTGTTTTGTGATACTCTGTGTTTATCTGGGCAGTATGTTCCCACCATCTACATTAAATCCATCCTACAAGCAACATTATTAGGTGAAAGATGTTGAATAGGCTAAGCCTCTGTTTGGTTTGGATGTGAGATTGAGAAGTTGAGATTTTTAAAATCTAAACTCAGTTTTTGAAAAGTATTGTTTTGTTAGCTTTTTTATCGTTAGATTTTTTAGCCTGAAAAAATAAAAAGATAGTTTAAAAAATTAAACGTTGAAAATGTGTTTGGATCTGCGTTTGAAAATCTTTAGCTTTTCAAATGCAGAATCTATCCAAAGGCATATCCAAACGGGGTCTAAGGCTACATTTGATTGTGCGATTGTAAATTGATTCGGTAGAAATCTGATTTTTAAAACTTATTATGCAAAATACTCATCCTCTCTAATTTTTGAAAATTGCAGCTTTTGAACATTATTTACTTGAAATTTGTCTGCATAAAAAGTTGCTACAGTTAAAACTGTTTAGTTGTACAATTGTAGAAGCAATTTTCTGTAAATGCAAAAGCTGTCTAATCCTACAATCAAACAAACAATGTCAAACGGTCTAAATAGAAAATGGTGCGTTATTACTCAATATATTATATTATAATGGAGTATATTCTACTACATGAGTATATATTGTGAAAATGTAAAGAGATGTATTCAAATTCTTTGAGCATTTATTTCACTAGACAAAGTGTTTCAAAAAATTAAAATGTTTTTGTACCATAAACAAATTCTCATACAAGTTTATCTTCATATATTGAGATCTAGGATTACAAATGGATGATTTACAAGTTGGCTTCACATATGTCACGTGTTAGATTATGAACATGCTATTTTGTATTCTCTCATTTGATTCTGACTGTCTATATATAGCTCACGATCCTAGTGAGAAGTTATGAGTCAATTTTTAACTAATTTTTCATTTTCAAGTTAGAGTTTTTGATATATGAGAAATGTGTTCTTTTACTTAAGCGTCAGAAGATCTTTGACAGTTAAAACACGAATGTTCCAGTTCATAAGTTTCTCTAGTGACTTCTTTGTACTTGTGCTAAATGGAGCAATCCAAAAAGAATGATCTCATTGTTTTTAGTAAGAAGATTCTTCACTAAAAAAAAAAAAAAAATCTCACATTGATACCGGACACCAGTCAAGGACAGCTGTTGGAATTTGAAGATGTACCAGATCATGTACAAGTTTTGTGAAGGTTTGGGCAATCACATGGCTTCACCCACTAAACAAATCTACATAACAAAATTTGGTTTACATGATTTTTTTTTTTTTTTTTTTTTGAGGAGTTGATGAACTCCTGGTCTTATTTTAAGTGTCCTTCCATGGCTGGCTGGCTAACAATTAAAGGGTGGAATGAATTAACAAAACAAAAACATCATTAGCCTTTCAATGGACAACATGATGATGGCTCATGATCATTTGTGTGTGGAATGTTAGGGGGAACTTGATGGCCTTGAGAAGATTGAAAACTCTACTAATTACAACTCATACCCTTTCCTTTCCCACCATGATATGTGGCAGTGGGTTATATCACAACTGGAAAGATCTCAACAAACTTACCCCCCCCCCCCTCCCCCCCACCAACCCAACCAATCTTTTTTTTTCATTGGTTCCTTGAGGCCCTCAAATGTTTCTTTTTCTTTTTGCTAAGGATACTTTTGTTAGTTTTACTGCACCTAATCACTTATTTAATCTTTAGATACCACATCAATAATGCAATATATTTATAAATACACTACTTTTATACAATTCATACGATGATGTACATTTTTTTTTAATGAAAGAATGCATTTTATTAATCAAGTTTATAAATTCACATAAAATCATAACATGTGTTGTTTATAAAAATGATATCATATTTATCCATCCAATTATTCCAGCATGTTTTGGATTTTACTTGTGGATGGGCAACCATAGAAATACAACACGTTGTATGCAAGGGTTTTTTTAAGGGAAAGATCTTCTTTAACTCCTTGAATTTTTTTTGAAATCACAAAAAGTCCCTCTAAAGTCAGAAAATCATCCTAGATCCCCATAAAATGCACATGGTTAACAAATTTAGTCTACCTGTCAAGATTATATTAAAATAAGTCATCAGAAACTTACTAAAATTGTATTCAATCCCTACAAAATTTATTAAATTAGATTTAATTCTTCTGTAAGATAAAAATACACTCGTCATTTTTCAACATCCCCATCTCCTGAAATGTCATCCTCATCTGTAAAAAAAAAAATCCATCAAATCTCATTTGATCTATAAAATTGAGTTATTTTTCAATATTTTCACCTTTTCAGTCTCATTACAGTGATTGAACAAAAAATATTATAGCTTTCATCAACTCCATTACAAAATCAATAGAGAAAACAATTTAAAAACTCAATCAAAATTCTTTAATACATTCTTAACTCAAAATTACTAGCAATAAAAAGCATAACACCTTGATTATAAAAATATAATTTGTTTAATAAAATTTAAATAAATCAGTATATTTTTAAATAATCACATGGATTTTTTGTGATTTTAAGAAAATTTTAGGGAGTTAAAGACGATTTTTAAATTTCACAAAGACTTTTTTCGATTTTCATAAGTTTTCAAGGAGTTATATCGATTTTTTTCAACAAAGAAAATAAATTTTAAAAGGACATAACAGTGATTTACCACACACGATTAAGATTAACTACACATCTGGTTAGTTATAGAGACTAAAATAAATATTATCTAATAAGATAAGGACCTGAAAAAATTTACTAATTTCACAGAAATTTTTTCTGATTTTCATAAGTTTCTAAAGAGTTATATCGATTTTGCCTTCTTTTTTTTACATATAGGTATCGGACACTTTTTTTTGTCATAAATATATGTTCTTATACGAGGGAAAGATTTGGAAAAAAAAGGGAGAACTTATTTGCTGGATAAGCTTCTTAACACCCTTCTTTTCATCTTTAATGCACTTGAGTATTAGGGATTTTTATTTGTTAGCAAGAGATGGATGGGAATCTAAGGTGTTCCATTTCATCAAAGAGTCAGTGCATGTGCCCCAAAAAGGAGTTTCATTCCCACTTCAAAAGCTGTAGAGCCAAAGCTTTTTCTGCTTTTTTTTTACCTCCCTTTAACATGGTCCAACTGTTAGATAATGAGTGCCTCTTGAAACCCAGTGAACCCACCTATTGTTTGTCAATTGATTGGCCTAATAAAGAGGTGGCCATTGGCCAAGTACACCTCCTCCAAAAATTGTTCTTAGAATATCTACTTGAATATTTAGCCCATATTAATCTTTCTAATCTTTTTAAGGCAACGTTTGATTCTGCCGTTGGATAACTTTTGTATTTGTATGAAACTGATTCTACAATCGTACAACTAAATAGTTTTATAATCGCAGTTTTCTGTAGACATATTCCAGACAAATAGTACTCAAAAGCTACGATTGAAGAAAGATGGGGGAGACAGCTTCCTATGGAATCAGTTTTAAACCTAACATTTGTAAAAAATCAATTTTACAATCCTGCTATCAAACTCTACTTAATTTTAAAATTGATATGAATATTTTTTTTAGATAAATGATATATTATATTAGTACACCAATGAGGTGATGATGATGCATGATGATGCTTCGTGAAGAACTGAGGGTTGAAATCGATTAGACTTCTCTCCTTCTAGAAAATCATAGAAAGATACTGTAGAGGCTATTTAATTTTTAACAACTATAATTTTTCAGGAAAATAACTGAATTTGGATTCTATATTTCTCTCATTTACTTTTAAATCATTCTAAATATTTGAGTATTAGATTAATGTCTAATTTTTTGGATAATGGATAAGTTTATTGAAAATAAAGGATCCCCTTTTTTCTTGTCGTGGAATCTGAAGTATAGAGAACAATATTTTCAAAAAAAAAATGTTCTTTTAATTGTGAATAAATTAAAATTCTAACTTCAAAAACTTGCTTATATCACGAACTCCCTCTCCTATACTTTGCTCTTCACATATTGATTTTCTGAAACAATATCTGTTTGCAAGTCTCATGCATTGCTCTTGCAATTGCTTCATCATAATGAATCCATGAAACCGAGTTGTCAAATGATATGATTATATTTAAAATACTGTTCAAGATCATGTAATGTTAAGCACAATTTTAGCTAAAGTGAGGTATTATTTTTTTAAACGGTAGCTAAAGTAAGGTATTATGAGATGGTGTGATACACTGTCCTTAAACATTTGGGATAAGAAGATGAGTAAGACTAAAGCTAAACTTGAATATGGTTTAATTATTTTTGGTCTTCTTGGATCCTATTTTAATTTGGTCGGTTCCAAAAAAAATTTAAGAAAGAATGGATGAATTTTGTGGAGATGCTTTCATCATGCAAATGTTAAGTTTCAACAGACTACCTGGCAAAGCAAATGATGGGAATGGCTTTGGTTCCTCCAATTGGGTAGGCAATGGAGGTACAATATGACTCACTGAGTGGAGTATTAGAGACTGCTTGGATTCACATTTGGATGGATTTTATAGTTTAAATGTCAAATACTTAGTCCAAATGGTTTGGACTTAAACGCGTGCTTGTTAAACTCTTGCATTTGAAAATATGTTAAACAATGTTTATAAAAAGTCGATCAAATTTTTAAAATCTCTTTATACTCATCGAACTTCCAAACAGAACTTTGATGAATTATTTTTATATTTTATAAAATTCTAAGGTCAATATTTTTTTATTCATCAATTATTCTCCCCTGGTTAGACTCCTACAACAGTTATATATACAAGTGATTTTATGAGCAGTTATTTCAGTATCACATTCATGTTGGATTCATTTAATAATGATACCAATAGTAGTAACATCAAATAAACTCAGCGGTAGTATTGGCAGCAATGATGGTTTCACATAAAAGCAAATGATTTTTTTGAATTGAATTCCCCAATAAGTAGATCCTTTTGTATTCATTTTTATTCTTTTGGTATTCCATTTGTATTCAATTGTCCCACCTCCTCAAATGGTTCATGAATGCTTAAAATACAATTACTTCTATTACATCGCCACGTTAACACGTCGCATCTTCAAATAAAACTTGTTTGGAAAGGCCATCATTAAAAAAATGTTCTTAATACATGCAAGTCTTCACCACCTCTTTATATCAAATTCTATTTCTGAATAAGCCCTTTCAACCCCCCAAATTTAAACATCACATGATGTGGTTTCCTCACCTTACTGAGTAGTAATTCAAATTCTAATTAATTTCTCTAAGTGGAATGCATATATTAAACAAAAAAAAAAAAACTTGATATGGAAAAAGAAATACAAGGCAATCAATCCCTTTGTTAGCTTTAATGGATGGCAATCAAAAGCCTCCTTACCTGGGCTTGCCCGGTCATTTATTTGGGCCCACCACATGAGTGGGCCCCACTTTTTGTGTAGGGAGTGGGCCGGGCCGGCATGCAACTTACCGTGCCGGCCGAGGTAGGCCCATTGTGGGGCCCACGTAAAGGCGCGCCGCGCGGGCCCGACCCATCTTTTCCTTTTATTTAACCCACGCTTCGTGGTTGCGGGTGTTCCGAGCCTTATCCGAGCCTGATCAGGTTCGGAATCCGAACCTGAGATTTTTGAATTTGTCGACCGTTAGAAGTCAAGAAGACTCGTGATAAATTACGGATTTTGCCCCTGGATTCAGTTCAAATTTCAGTGCACGCCAGGCCGTATTGATTTTTCCACGTTCCGAGGAAAAGTTACGTTTGAATCTGTCTGAAAATGAGAGTTTGTGAAGAAGTCCCTCTAATGGAATGATATTGTTGGTCCACTCAAAATTAATTAAAGTACAAAATTGTTTTTTTCTTAATGGTACCTAGCCTCAATTGCAAGATTAATGTTTGAAACATAATAGTGATTTTTAGTAAAATGATCTTATATCATTAGATAACGTAAGACTGTATGGGGTTGTGTATAAATTATGTAATGCCTTTCAGTAAAATGATTTGTCATTGTTGAGAGAAAGATACTTGTAGCGTAACAACATTAAAAAAAAAAAGAAAAATCCATAACCACTTGTAAACCGTTCGAAAATCATATAACCAATTGACTTTCCCTGAAATCCATATAACCCCTTGAATATACCTATGTAAATTCAAATAGCTCTACGAGGTAAATTTTCGTTGACAGATAAGAAATATTATGTGAATATTCTATTTGATTAACTTTGATTGAAAATACAGTATACCAAGAAAAATCCACTACAATATGTTAAAATTGTAAAAAAAATTCTGTAAATGATAATTTTACCTTTCTAGATAGGGTTTTATAGTCCATTTAGATGGGTGAAATCGTCATTTACATAGAGTTTTTGCATTTTTAACACACTGTAGCAGGTTTTGGTATACTGTGTTTTCGGTCAATGTTAACCAAACAGAATATTTATAGAATATTCGAGAGTTTAACTGGTTATTTGAATTTACATAAGTGTTTTCAAAGAATTATATAAATTTCAAGAAAAGCTAGGGATAGGAGTGATAAATAAGTCGAGCTTTGACCTGTTCAGGTTCGGCTCGTTTAGTACCAGACTCAATTCGAGTTCGACTCAGCTTGAAATCAAGCTTTATTTCGTGTTCAAACTCGACTCGTTGGGCTCGTGAAAAAACTCAGCTTTTATTGATGTCGTCATTGATTCATCTACTCTCTTTGATGTTGTGTTTTTAAGATTAACCCACCAAAATCAGTGCACGCCAGGCCGTATCAATTCTTCCACGTTCCGAGGAAAAGTTACGTTTGGGTCTGTCTGAAAATGAGAGTTTGTGAAGAAGTCCCTGTAACTGTAATGGAATTATATGGCTGGTCCCCTCAAAATTAAAGTGCAAAATTGTTTTTTCTTAATGGAATCTAGCCTCATTGCAAGAGTAATTTTAGAAACATAGTGCTTTTTAGTAAAACAATTTGTCATTGTTTGTCTGACGAAGCATCTATGCTACATGGTTGTGTATAAATTATGTTTTTAATTGCCTTTTAGTAAAATGATTTATCATTGTTACTGAAGATACTCGTAGTGTAACAACATTTATTTCTCAATGTTGTAATCACATGGGATGATTATTCAGTTAGAAGCATAAGTTTTATATCGTACATAATTATCAGGTCTGAATTTGTTCAAACTTATATGTGTGTTATCGATATCGTACATAATTATCAGGTCTGAATTTGTTCAAACTTATATGTGTGTTATTGATGTCGTCACCGATCCAACTACCTTTTTGATTATGTGTTTTTAAGATAAACTCACCAAAATCATTCATGGAATATAATACCTAGAGTGACATTGAGCTTTTTTTGTTTGCATGGTCAAGGTCTTAAAATCATGAATAGACAAGCACAGAGGGACCTAATAAAATTTACTCTAAAATGGAAAAAGTCGCGTCGAAGTCAAATACACGCAAAAAACTTGTTATGCGAAGTTTATTTTAGCTAACCAAACTTCAATGCTGGACAAGTTAGCTTTACCATACTTTGAAGTCAATGAAAGCAACAACATTTCCCTTCCAAATGGATCCAAAGTTTCGGGAATGAAAATATTAGACACAATCTTATTTATCGTCTTATTTGTAGTTCATAATCACTTTTAAATTTTTTTTTATAAAATGTTCTTGATGTTAAATTAATAAAATAATATATATATATTTTAACAAATCATAAGGATTTATTTTTAAAAAATGTGAAAAATACCAATAAGGTATATATATCTTGTTAATTAGACTGTGTATAATAACATTATTCAGTCAATATATTTTGTGTCCTATAATGAGTGCATATATATAAAGAACTTAAACATTGCAAAGCTCTTTCAAAAAGCCAGCATTGGACGTTGCGTTTGGTGACTTTTTTCAACAAACAATATTGGGTTGTCTGTGAAACAGACAAGTTAACCACTTCATGATACTCTGTCCCTTGTCTGAAGATGTGATATCCATTGAAATGTGTTTGTACCAAATGCTCTTTTTTTTCTTGGAAACGAAGGCATCATAAATAGAGTAATTTGGAGCATCTGTGTGTGTGTGTGTGTGTTTTTTTTTAGAAAGATAATAATTTGCTACCTGAGAGAGGGATACCAGTAGTCAAAATAAAGAAAAGAAAAGATCGACAAGAAGAGGACCCACCCCGAGAACGACTCCCGGGTAGATGAGAGTTCTAGCCCAAGGGAGTTCCTTCGGTTCCCCTCACGCATTGTGAACCAACAAGCGACTGTTGAGGAGCGAGACCTCCCTTGCCAATGCGATGCATCCTCCCCATTCTTGCAGGCTAGTGAGAAACATGTCCCACATGTTCTCGCGATATGGTGTTGTCCCTCGAAAGATCGCCTCGTTGCGTGTTCTCCATATCGCCCACACCCCTGCTGGCACGATGAGTTGCGAAACTGTCGCCGTCAAAACATCCGCCTCCCCGCGTCTCATCTCCTTGCCCGCTGCCCACATCTCCTCGAGGGTGTTGAAGTTTGTGTGTTGTGAGTCAACGAAATAATTGTATCTGTTACAACTCAGCTTTGGCATTGGATCAAGGTGCGAACCAATACTAAGGTCTTGTTTGGGACAGCGTTGAATCCAAGCTTATGCTGACGGACGCAGTGAAATGCCACTTTTAAAACAAACAAATAAAAAAACTGTGTTTATATTTGACACTCGATAGTAGCGTTGAACGTGTATTTTTTTCCACGCCCTCAATGCTTTAAAACAACGCTTTTCAAAATGTCTCTCGTTTCATCTGACACGGTGGCTCTTGACGATCTCCCATTACAAACAGTAAAATTTTTGCCTTTCAAAAAATAGAATTAAATTAAAATACTCTTTTGTGAAATAAGTTGAATTTTAGAAGCTCTCACATAACTAGTTTTAAGTCTTTTTTAATTAATGGCGCGTTTGGATATACGATTTGATTCCACAATTCATACATTGTTTGCTTTTTAAAATTGATTTGTAGAAAATATACTTTTTTATTTTTTAGAACAACAGTTTGAAAAGTTACAATTATAACTAAAAAAAATGAATCACACTTTTCAATTAATAATTTAATATTGTGAACATTTGGAAACATGTTTCCAGTTTTTAACTTTCTATAAAAGCAAAATCTTAAAAAAATATGTTTTTGTTAGATTTTTGAAAAAATAATTTTTTTATCATTAAATTTGATTTTTATTTAAAAAATAATTAAAAATTATTTTTTATTTTTGTTGAAGGCTGTACATGTTTGAATTAAGGGTTTTTTATTTTTAAGTCCCCATAAACCATAGGATTTAGTGATCGATCCATCACTTCTTCATATTTTTATTTTAGTCCCCAGATTTAAATGATATGTTCCTTTTTAGTCCCTGTGAGGGACCTATTCTTAAATTATTTAATTTTCTTTTTAGTCTCTAGAAGGGACTAAAAAGGAACATATTCTTTAAATCTGGGGATTAAAACCAAAATATGAAGAAGTAATGGATCTAAATAGGTATGCTTACAGGGACTGAAAAGTAAAAACTCTTTAATTAAGCATGACTACTGTAAAATCATAATACTAAAATATTGTTCAAACTCATTTTCAAATGCATCGGAAGATCTACAACACGTTTTGATCAAAATTCATAGATGATAGATTTCCATTTTATAAAACCGGCTCATCTGAAATTGAGAACCAAAAAGTATTTTTTATTTTTTTTAGTTTGCCTCAATACATAATAAATAATGGTATATATATTTATTATTAGAAATGACTGAAGTCTTTATGTTTTATTCAGAGAGAGAGAGAGATGTATTTCTAATATTTTTATGTTGACTTGTTTGCAAACTAAAATAATTAAAGATGTAAAACAGTGAATGAAGAAATAGTAAGACATAATTCAAAAAAAAAAAAAAATTGAAATTTATGAAGGAAAAGATTCCCATATGAAAAATAGGCCCACCTGACTATTGACCGTTACATTCAAATGTGGACAAAAACCACCCAAATTTCGAACACGATTCAAAAATAAAATAAATATAGAAAACCAACATCAGCGATTGATTGATCTTAAATGGCACGATCAGCAGAGCCCGCACGTGCCACTGCAGGTTATCGTTTGGTCTCTTCTGATGGGAACATGCCACGTGTCGCTATAACAATCAGAAGATTCGAGTACATTATAACCAGGCAGGCCAGGCTACCCTGTATTTCCACGTGGACAAAACTCAACTCCAGTTCCGTATATACCCTCACTCGAGTTTTTTTTTTCATGTATATCCTCACAAAACATCGTCGATGTCTATTTATGCCCTTGCAGTTAAATTCCATCCGTCGCAGTTGGAATATTCCGTTAACACCGTTAACTCTCATATGAAATAACCATAATGTTCTTTATCACTGGTTTTTTAGGGGTGTCACTACAATTTATAAGGGGGTTAAAATTGTCTTTTCATGAGACATGGTTAAATAATTAACTATGGTTCAATCAGAGAGGATAACAATTATGGACGGAAGGACATAGATACACATCATTGAGGTTTTATGGGAGGATGTATGCCATTAGACTTTCAAGCAGGGTATGACGTCAAAATAGGGTTTTTGTAGGGATATAAATGCAAAAACCCCATCATATTTTTATGACTTATATTAAAAGTTATTTCGTTTGTTTAGTATTTAATGATAGTGATTATAATGATATATCTCATTCACAATGGGTTTTAATATGCAGCTCTTAAAATAATACGATCTAACGGTCATGAACACATTGTAGAATTAAATTGTCCAACTAGCATTGAACTTAAACATGTTTCGTTGTTATCTAGTGAAAACGTGAGGGGTTAGATTGAAGAATTCAATCGTAAAAATGTGTTTGGATCTGCATCTGAAAAAAACACGTTTTTTCAAACCCAAAAGAGGTTCAAATGCAGAGCCAAATAAACCCTGAAACCCTGTTCGAATAATAGAATAGAGGGAAAATATGGCGGAGTAGAGTTGAATAAACATAAAAATCTGTTTATTTATAACGAATATATGAGTATAGTTATACGAGAATAGATGAGAATGAGTTGGTATTGGTAATTCTGGTCCCTTTTAAAATTGTGTTATTCGAGATCTATATATCTAGTCACACGTAATTGCTTTCTATAAATTAAGGGATTCACATGTCAAATATTTTTTTACATTTTATAAATTATTATCTACAACATCGTTTATCCATAACTTTGTCAACCAAATAACAAAAACATCATTATTACGTATTACATCGATAACACGACCAAATTGAAAAGTGACTCATTACTTATCTATATCATATTATGATAGTTATCTATCACAGAATAACTTATATCGTTACCAAACATGGACTAAGTCTCTTCTCATATATTTTAATACTTACATCAAAACTTATATAATTTAGATACTGAAAAAAAAATTCAATTTAAATATTTCATACGTGAATATTCTTAGACAATTGGCGTGCAAAATACATATACTTATTTGGGATAATTAAATTTGAGACTTCATGATTTCTAGTAGATCATAAAAATTAATATCCTAATTATTTTTATCACAATAGCTATTCATTAATATTATGATCAATTATGTAAAATAATGAATGTTAACAACATCTATCTATCTATTTATATTACCAACAATAAGCCCTCGTTTGGATGTGGAATAGGGGACTAAATAGCTTAGAATAAAGTGGAATGGGAGAGTTTGGACGTTTGGGTGCATTGAATACCAGGAAATAATATATGTCTGAATAAACTGGTATAAAATAGTATACGGATTTCAACTAACCTTTTGAAATAAAAGTTATTCCAGGTTATGCCACCCGAAGAATATGTGGATCCACTGTTAAATCAACTGTCATCACCTCTTATTAGTCACATGTCAAATCAACTATCATCATTTTTTCATCTTTAATAAATTCATATCCACATTTTATTCACATTTTAACCAAATATAAAAAACTCTATTATTACGTTTCTCAACAAGAATAATTCAAATCACAACCAAACAGAAAATCACTTATTCCACTACTATACCCACTTATGCTTGTATAACTGTACACCCCAGAATAAATCTTATTATATATCAAACATGGGCTTGGTGTTTTTTTTTTTTTAACTTTTGCTGTGTTTGTAACACTTTTGTACATTTTTACACTTATAAATTTATTAAAATTTATTTTATTTTTAAACCATGATTTCTTGATTTGTTCTCCTAATCTGATTTCAATGTGATAAATAGATACATATATTTTATAAATTTTATATATAACCAGGTTCTTAATAAATTAATTAGATGCAAGGGCGTTTTCGTAAGAGTGAAGAAGGGACGTTTTGGTAAATTCGACCAACCAACGGTACGAAAAGAGAGGCGGAGGTAGTCGAAAAAAAACCAACTCTACTTTGAGGAGGTCGTGAAACGTTATCATAGATAGAAGAACCAAAAGAAAGAAAGAAATAAAAAAAAAAAAACGGTTCGGCTTCCCGAACGTCAGGTTCGGAGCGAGGTTCGGGAGCTTGGCTTTTGAGAAGAAAATTAAAAAGAAGAGCTCTCTCTCTCTCTTTTAATGGCGGACGAGAGAATCCAGTGAAGAAGCTCGCAAAACCCTCTCTCTCTCTCTCTCTCTCTCAAGGGCCGAGGCTTTCGATTTAGGTGCTTCGTTCGGTTCTCTTGGATTACCTGTAATGGCGGGTTCGGGGGGTCTGTTTACGATATCGGTGGCTTCGGTGGTGGAAGACGTGCTCAGACAGCACGGGACCCGTCTGAGCGACTTGGATCTGGCGTCTAGGAAGGCCGAGGAAGCAGGTCTCGGAATTCGAGCTCCGATCACTCGTTTTTTCTTTCAATGGTTTTTTTAAAAATTGATTTAATCTTGAATTTGTGTTTCGTCATTACATGTTTTAAAGCGTTTTGAGGGTTTTTTTTTTCTTCAAGATCGTCTCTTTTCGTTGGATTTGTTTAAATTTTAGTCTTTTTTTTCTTTGATCGCCGTTTCAAAATTAATTAGAGCGATGTGCTTTTGCTATTTCATTGATCGTCCTCTACAAAAGCAGATTTATGGGAGATGAGATCTTCTTTGATTGTAATAATTTGGTCACAGAACAATCGATTTCCACATCGCACTCTATATTAAGCCGTCTCATACATATTGCATGATCAAAATTGATATAAATAAGAGGAATTTGTCTTCTTTGTTCGTCGTTCAGCGTCAAGAAGGTATGAGGCGGCCGGATGGCTGAGGAAGACCGTCGGCGTGGTTTGTGCAAAAGATTTGCCGGAAGAGCCGACGGAGGAAGAATTCAGGCTCGGGCTAAGGAGCGGCAGGATCCTCTGCAATGCCCTCAACAGGGTCCACCCTGGCGCCGTGCCGAAGGTGCATCCCATCAAGAGACTTGGTTTTAGTTTTGTTCTTTGTTTTTCTTTGTGGAAATTGTTTGATTGGATTTTTTTTTTAATTTTTTTTGGGTTCTTCAGGTGGTTGAGAGTCCAGTGGATTCAGTCGTTGTCCCCGATGGAGCGGCTTTATCAGCATATCAGTATTTTGAGAATGTGAGGAACTTCCTTGTTGCCGTGCAGGAGATGGGCCTCCCGACATTTGAGGCGTCTGATCTTGAACAGGTGCTGGTTGATAGAATGCATGGAACTGAATAGGATTTTATCTGTCTTTGTTGGTATCTTTCAGTGAGTACATGTAAGGAATTTATTCAATTTCTTTGTTCAATTTCAGGGAGGGAAAGGGTCGAGGGTCGTCAATTGCGTATTGGCACTCAAGTCCTATAGTGATTGGAAGGAGATGGGTGGAAATGGTTCGTGGAAATATGGTGGTGGGGCCTTAAAAGCCACTTCATCTGGGAAATTTTTCGTGCGTAAAAATTCAGAACCATTCATGAATACATTGTCTAGGAATCCATCCATGAATGAGAAACTTCAGGACACTGCATCTGCTGAACAATACTTCAATGGGGACCATCTTCAAGAGTCCAATGAAATGGTTGGTAAGCCGAGTTTTTATGGAAATTCAACTATGAGAAATATATAAAGTGTGTCAACTGAACATTACATTTTTCATAATTCTTCAGTCATTGAGCATGCTCATCCGGGCAGTTCTGGGGGGCAAGAAGCCAGAAGAAGTTCCAGCAGTAAGTCTTTGTTTGATATATTAGTGTTAATTGGTTCTTGTGATGATGAATTTCGAGTTAAAATTAGCTGTTGTTTTTTTCAAACAGCTGATTGAATCCATGCTAAGTAAAGTTACGGAGGAGTTTGAGCGTCGGATTGCAAACCAGAATGAACAGGTGGATTTCATCTCTAGGCTGCTATCACAAAGTCATTCAAACTATTTAGAAATTTTTTTAAGCGTATATTATAGTATTACCTGTTTTATTATGTTGTCTAAATGCATAAGATGCAGAATTTACGCTTTCTGTATTCTGTATCACTTCCATCTTTATCTTATCTGGATGACCTGAACAGGTGCAAGCTGCTTTAAAGGATGTCATTACTCCAGATGGCATCAAATCATTTAAGAAACCTAATGCATGTGGTGCACTTCCAGCTACTTCCAGGGACATGAAGGTGTGCCGATGAATAATTAATGCATTATTGAGCATACAAATCATAAATATACCTCTACATGGTTTCATACTATGTTAATATTCAATGCTAGTATTACTAATTTGATATAAATATTGAAATTGATGAGGGGAAGTGTATGTGGTTCAAGCAGGATGAATTGACTTGTGAGAGCCTAATTACAAAAGAGCAATCAAAGTCCCAGCTCAAGCAGCATAAGCTTCTTGAACAGCAAGAAAGAGATATTCAGGTATCATGTAACATTCTTTCTCATTCTTATGTGTCAGTTTATATCGATTATATTACTAGTTTGCAATTTGAGTTGTTAATTTATGTTCAATTGTTCATCGCTCTAGGAATTGAAAAATGTTGTACACACTGCTAAAGCGGGTGTACATTTTTTGCAAATGAAGTATTCTGAAGACCTCTGCAATCTTGGTGAGATAAAGAAATTATGTATTATTAGAATTTGGCCTGTATCTGCTCCCGCTCCCTTTCCCTAACATCATCTCCCTTTGTATAACAGGGAAGCATCTACATGGCCTAGCCAATGCAGCTTCTGGGTACCATAGAGTTCTTGAGGAAAACCGGAAGTTATACAATCAGGTGCAAGATCTTAAAGGTAAAAAAATAAAAAATTAAACTTCAACGGTTAGTACATATCGTATTCTCTATATAGCCAAGGACGTATTGAATACTGATTATGTTTGTTTCTTCTTTTGCATGATGTATAGGAAATATTAGGGTGTACTGTCGAGTGAGACCTTTCTTGCCTGGGCAATCGAATTGTGTGAGCACAGTGAGCCATATTGACGATGAAAGCATTACTATTTTTGCTCCTTCAATGTATGGGAAAGAATATCGACGAGCATTTAGTTTCAACAAAGTCTTTGGCCCATTTGTAACTCAAGGTAATGCCAGTATATATTTTGTTGTTATATATATTTTTTCTAGTCATGCTATTTTTTTCCTTTAATTTCTTGCTGCATTTCATTTTGTGTTACAGATGAAGTTTTTTTGGACACCCAGCCTTTAATACGTTCAGTACTTGATGGTTACAATGTCTGTATATTTGCATATGGCCAAACTGGATCTGGAAAAACTTTCACAATGGTGAGACACATTACCTAGCATTGTACCATGTGTCAGTTTTATAAACAATCTTATATATAACTCTGTTAAATCAATATAATCTACTTGGGTGCAGTTTCTTAAAAGCAATAAATTAATAAAAAGGGGACTCATTTGTGTATCATGTATATAATTGCCTTTGGATATGTGGGAGCCATAATATGAAATCTTCCATGAATCACTGTTTGATACGTAATTACGTATGCATGAGCTTACTGTTTTTTCATTATATTTCAATATGCAGAGTGGGCCCAGGGAATTCACAGAGCAGAGCCGAGGAGTGAACTATAGGGCGCTCAGTGACTTATTTGATCTCTCTGAACAACGAAGAGACAACTTTTCGTATGATGTTTCTGTTCAGATGATTGAAATTTATAACGAGCAAGTCAGAGATCTCCTTGTCAATGATGGCCTAAACAAAAGATATCCTTGACTGTTGAATTTAATGTGTTCTTCTCATTTGTCAGATATTTTCTTGTATTTTTATTTGCTTGAAGATGTTTAATGTAGGATTGTCCTTGACTATTGAATACATTAGAAATACATAGCAGTTCTCAAAGGGGATTCAATGTGCCAGATGCAAATCTGGTACCCGTTGCGTCAACATCTGAAGTTATTGAACTGATGAATATTGGACAGAAGAATCGCGCTGTAGGGGCAACAGCATTAAATGATCGTAGTAGCCGCTCTCATAGGTCTTTCTCTTTACTGAAGCAGTAGACAATTTTATATTTCACTCTATTTACCTTTGGTCAACAACTGAGAAATTGAGAAATTATTTTGCAGTTGCCTGACTGTTCATGTTCAAGGGAGGGACTTGACATCTGGTACTGTCCTTCGTGGATGCATGCATCTAGTTGATCTAGCAGGTAGTGAAAGAGTGGATAAATCAGAGGTCACAGGAGAAAGACTGAAAGAAGCACAACATATAAATAAATCTCTTTCAGCTTTGGGAGACGTAATTGCTGCTCTTGCACAGAAGAATTCACATGTCCCATACAGGAACAGTAAACTCACACAATTATTGCAAGACTCCCTTGGTAATACTACTATGGTATTCCTTCTTTGTTTCCTTTTGAATCAACAACGAATGGTTTAGTTAGGCTTACCTTCATTCATTTCCATGATGTTAGGTGGGCAGGCAAAGACTCTCATGTTTGTCCATATAAGTCCAGAAGTGGATGCTATTGGAGAAACCATTAGTACACTGAAATTTGCTGAAAGAGTGGCAACTGTTGAGTTAGGTGCAGCTCGCCTAAACAAAGAAAGTGGGGAAGTGAAGGAACTCAAGGAACAGGTTTATATACTTTATTAATCTTTGTACAGGTTTTTTTATGTTTTTTTCTTTCCATGTTGCTGTTTACAAGTGAGGTTCACTAATATAAATATCTGTTCCAGATTGCCAAGCTTAAGGCGGCACTGGCAAGGAAAGAGGGAGGAAATGAGTATTTGCAAAATTCGTTAACCAGCCCTGACATATACAGATCGAAGTCGGGCATTCCTTCTCCTGCACATACAAATCGGTTTGGAGATATTGGCCACATTACTCAGAGGCAACCAATGGAGGATGTGGGAAATATTGAGGTAAAAGTTATTTTGAGTTGCCAACATGAAACTGCTTCGTCTATTTTATAAATGTGAAAAAGGTACCGAGTTTCTTGTATGAATCAATAAATATTTGCCAATGTTCAATGCTTGGGATGTCATGTTGTTGAGCAACATGCATGAATCGAGAATGACAATAATGTGTGGCTACTATGAGTACTATGGTAAAAAGGGTCTTGAGAGAGCAGCTGGGGAGAAGGTAAAAGGTAGGTATCCAAATAACATGCTAATCTCTTTATTATTCTTTTCTTTGAATTAAAAAAATAAACAAATCGAAAGTAGAAGCTCTCTAAATAATAACTTCTTTTTTTTACTTTCCTTACATGCTTTGTCTGTCGTTTTTTATTTCATGTATGTGCATGATTGGCCAATTCTCCATATGCAACACTCTTCAAATTTGTGTGATAGATTATGACAAGACCATTAATTTTAATTGTCTTCACAGGTCCGAAGTAACTCAGTTGTGAAGCAAAAAAGGCCAAGTTTTGATCTCCAAGAACTATTGATGGCAACTGATTCGCCTCCATGGCCTGATAGCAACCATCTACAAAACTTCCCAAAGGGCGATGACGACAAGGAGATGGGCTTTGGGGATTGGATTGATAAGACAGTGGTGAACAAGCAAGAATCTCTTATTAGGGGGCAGAATGATCCTTTAAGAGATTGGCAGGGAAATGGAACTCAGTTGCCTGAGTTCTTTTACCAGAGCTACCTTCCCGATCAATTATGTGGCAGAGATGCAACTGGCAGAAAGGAAGGTCATGACTTTGACATCCAGAGAAGCCGTTTTGAGTCAGCGAGCACAGATGGCTCTGATGAGCTTGAAATTGCAACAAGTGATTCTTCTGAAGCAGACATGCTATGGCAGTACAATCTCCCGAGAGTAACTGCTACAGTTAATGGTGGAGTACCAAGGTCAAAGAAGCCTGTTCCAAAGCCAGGAAGAAGCCCTGATATAAGGTACCATAGATTTTACTGTCATTTTCCTTTCATCTGCATCTGATAATCATTTTTTATTTGTTTTCTCTCTTATTATTACTTCATAGCGTTCATTCAGTTTGAAATTTTGTGAGTTGAGTGTTTAAACTTCAGTCCTCCATCACATGAAAGAGTTCTTTTACAACAAAAGAAGAAAATATGAATTTATTCACATGTAGATTCCCACAAACATAACTTCCACGCTTTATGTAAACTTTTAAAGCTGGCCAGTTTGCTTACTTACTCCAGTCCAAAAGGAGATTTTCTCCTTCCACAAAAATCTGGTTCTATTAGATTCCATGGGATGGAGGAATCAAAGAAATTTGCCTGGAGTAGCTTTAAGAATGAATGTTTCCACACTCCATTTAAATGGGTGCTCCAGCAGAAAGAGATGAAAAGGGTTATCAAACTGGCCCTTAATTTCATTTTTCATGCATTGTTATTATAATAAACAATTCTAACGTTGTTTGCCAGACTCTGTGTATCATTTGAATGTGATCTCCCACTCTCAACTCTTCTTTCTTTTAACCAGGACTCCAAACCAAGCAGTGCATGGTCCATCGCCATCCAGGAAGTTCTTAAATGGATCTTCTGGACAGGCATTGAGTAGGACTGGGAGGCAGCAGAACTCCAATGGCGTTGACGGGAAGCGATTCACCTCCAGCAGTAGTAAAATGGGTAATGGTAAATAGTTGATGGTGTTATGTCATCAACAATGTATTCTGACAGTGGTGATTGCCATAGGTGGCTTTATGAGTGAGCTCCCTCATACGGGTATTCTTTATTTTTCTTTGGCATTGTTTACAAATCAAAAGATGAAAAGAAAAAGGAAAAAAAAGGAAAAAGATGAAAAGGTGTTTGCATTTCTGATTTATATTTTGTGTGGAATGTCAGTGGGGGTGTTGACAGCATCATCAATGCTGTGTTGTTAGATTGCTGTGATTGCAATCATATTGTAAATATTTGTTCGAGTTTCCATCTGATGCTCTTTGATTATCATCACTGAGTGGCTCTGGACATTCATGATCAAAAGAGGAATGTAAAATAACCAATTTATATATTGGTTCTTCATCTGATGCTCCAGGTGTTCAAGAAAGACCCCTTTTGTTCCTTTGAATTTCGATTTAAATGATTAGGTTGAGACTAATTGAACTTATATTGCATGGTATTGACATGGCATTAATTTGATGTGTTTTACATTATACTATATGAGCATCACATTATCTTGATTACCATTTTTCCATCGAAATACTCGTAAGATGATGGTTGATGTGAAATCTACTGTCATGAGACGAAAAATAATTCACATTATACATGCATTTCTTATATAAAAATAGCATATTAAAGACAGATTATGCAAATAAATGATCTCCAACTTGGGCAGTGTTATTCTCATTTCTTAGATGCAATGTAGTTTCATTTTGCTAGCGAGATACATGTTTTATTAGATGAAACATGTAAATTTTTAATTTTTATATAAATATATTATATAATTTATTGAAATACATACATAGCAGGCATACATTTCAAAAGGGAAAAATCCTTATAACCCCTGTAATCTTAATAAATCCATATAACCTCCTGTAAACACACTATAAATGCAAATAACACCCGCAGTTAAATTTTTTTTTAACAAAGTTGGAATATTTTGAATATATTTCGTTATCTAAATCATGATTAACAAATATGTATTCTTTTAACCTTATGAAAGCAACCAATACTTAAAAAAAAAACCCTAAAAGAGTGTAAAATTAAAAATATGAAAGTTTTTTTTGAACTATTGATTGTTTTTCGGAGGTTAAAAGAATATATATTTGTTAATCATGGTTTAGATAATGGAAAATGCTCAGAATATTTTTAACTCTATTAAAGAATTTTTAACCGCAGGGAGTTATTTGCATTTATGGTGTGTTTACAAGGGGTTATATGGATATCATGAAGATTAAGGGGGTTACATGGATTTTTCCCTTTTCAAAAAGAATAAAAAAACAAGTGGAGACTGCACGAAAAGTATCCAAGTCAATGTTCTTCATGCCATGTCTATTCTTGTGGTCCTACCCACTTCAACCAACCAACAACATTAGCTGTGTTTAGCCCATGTCTTTTCCTTGATGGAAACAAAGCCAGATATATCAAAAGAGACCCTCTCTGGACATGATTCCAAACCTTTAGACCTTGTAGTGATGACCATGTAATTATTGTATATTTTGATTGAGGCCTTGTTTGACAATGTTAATAAAAAACTTTTAACTTTTAACTTTTAAAGAAGCTTTAACTTGCTTTTAACTTTACAATGTAGTTGCTTTTAACTTTTAAAAAAGCTTTAAAAAAAAAAAAAACTTTTAAAGAAGCTAAAAACCTTAACAGGTTACTAAACAAGTCTGCTTAATCAAAGAGTTGCATATGAATTCCAACAAAAAATATATCTCAAAAATTGTATTTATTATAACAAAAACAGTATTCGTTATCAACAACAATCGTGATTATTTGATTAAACAAAAAACAACACAAATGATTACATCATCAAAACACGTGTTAGAAAGCCAAAATTGTTTTTCAATGTGTTCCCACACGCATCCTAATAAGAAACATATTATCCATTAGAATTACATTCAAAATCATTAAGGACAACGTGCATTTGATAAAATTATTTGTAATTTTAAGGTTAAAAAATAAGTTTTAGAATACTAGCAAGTTGACTTGAGAGTCATTTTACCCAAAAAAAGGGAGCAGAGGGACATCAAAGATTTAAAAAAAAAAAAAACATTTTTACAAATCCCATTTATTCAAAGGTGTCATTAAAATTTAAAAATTGAATTAAACTAGCTGCATTTGGTTGCACGATTGCAAAACTGATTTTAAGAGAAAAAAAACTGTATTTAAAATTGATTTTGTAGGAAATTGTCTCTCCACAGTTTCTGAAAAACTTAGGTTTTAGACGCTTTTTACATAAATCTGAATGCAGCTTCTTACGAACTTAAAAGCTGTCCAAACATGTTTTCAAACGAGACCAAGATTTGGTGGAATTGGATCTTAAGATTTTATTTTTTTCCCCATCAAATGGTAGAAGAGTGGTTACAATTTACGATTTGAAAGGTTATACTTATATCCATGATGATTTGAATGTCCAATTTTTTATTGTTTCTTCTTCGTAAATTTAAATCTAAAAAGAGTGCTGCTACACTCAGTTTTGTTCTTAGTCCAAAAAACAGTCCTATATACCTTGTTATAGATTCAGTGAAATATATATCTCGTTAAATGATGTATACACCTCACTAAATGTTTTCTTACATTTAAAAATAGATTCATTTAACTTGAAATGAAACGATATGCACTTTTTATCAAAGCATATACCTCATTAGATGTTGTTTACTATTTTAAAAAAATAAAAATATATGAAGTCTGAATGTGACTGAGTGTATCATTTTTCATCTAAAAAAGGAATTTGCAAATAGTCCGTGGGCCTCATTTCAAATCAATGATCAAAACTCCATAAAATTAGTTTTTAGATAATCAATTCTAAATGAATTTATCTTTTAAACTTTAATTTTTTATTTCAGATTTTAATTTGGTGTAAAAAAATTAAGCAAAATGTATTTGAAAATAACTTATATGAAAAAGTAATTGAAAATAGTTTTTGTAAAAAAGATGGTTGAAACTTGAAAGTAGTGCTTTATGAAATACTGTTTTTTTAAATTAGTTTCAAATCCTTGACTCTTGTTTGGATCATGCATAATTAAATCAGGTGTAAAAGAGTTATCCAGGACAAAACAATTTGTCCAGTTGACTTTTTTCAAAAATAAACGGTTTTATTTGTTTTATATTTAATTTACATATTAGGACAAATAATATCTAAATAAAGAATGCCAGCCCTATACATGGTCATCATATTATGGCTTTTAAAAGAAACCTTTGTTTTTTTTTTTTATTCAAATCATATCCGTCCGTTGATCTAAAAATCCAAATGCACAAGGTCTGAGAATACTCAATCATTTATACGGACACTTTTACGTTCGATCATATCCTAAAATTTCAAATATATAATTTCATAATAAATAAAATATATTAAAATACATATTCATAATGAATTCAATTATGCATTTTTACTCTTTTTTTTTACGCGAACACAAACATAAATGTCTTTTTCGCTACGTAGATGACTCACATATTCTTGCCGTATTTTATTTTCAACTGGTTTTTGCCGCGTTTCCTAATTTTGTAGAAACAATGATTCCTTCCAACATAGGTCCCTGGTGTCTTGGCAATGCGAACATGCTCTAAAACGTAGTCTTAAATGAAACATTTGCAATGCCCAATATATAAAGGATAAGTCCCATAAGCGTCCTCTGAGCCACAGTCAAGGTACATCACATTCAAGAAGATCCTCGATCAATTCTTATTCCGTGAATAACAATAGTTTACAGTACCGTAGAGGGTGTAACATAGGCTTATTCTCTATTGATAACGATATTGAGATAGAAAATGATCCATGTTGAATAAGTAAATTTTTATTTTGTTGCATTTTTTGTTATTCTCATTGAGAAACTTAAAAGTTGCATTTTTGTTGTTTTATTCACCTTAGATAAAGTGATGGATAAAAAATGGATAAAAGTTATGATTTTTTAAATGACAATTATACATTTGAATGAGTGTGAGAGATGTGTAACTGATATTATATATGTGATCATTTTTAGAATATGTGTGTGAGACTATTAGGTGAGATAATTTTTTTAAAACAAAAGATAATGATATTTTTATCCAATTGCGTGGATAAGTTCTGATAAACAATTTCAGTTTTTTCTTATAATAGTTATCAGGTCTTATCCTAACTTATCCAAACACAACTATCGGATTTTATACAGGAAAAACAAACATCAAATAAAAGCTATTATCCAACGTTTGCTCTTATTCTCTGTTAATTATTCATCACAAACAGGTAAGCATGTCAATTATCTGAAAAAAATCAAAATCCGATCCGAATCCGTATCCGAAAAATCAGAAATATACGATATTCAAATATCCGGAGTGCGGATATGAATATGAGTCCATCCGATCCAAAAAATATCTGTATCTGACATATATAATAAAAATATATATGTGTGTATTATATATTGCCCATATTGTTATCTTGTACGATTAATCACAATAATAATATATTATAATACTATTAAATTTTCAATGTATAATATCTGAAAGAGATAATAAGCCTTAAAATCTTAATTTTAATTTTGATGTCTATTTCAAATATCACTTGATTATCCAAATTAATGTTAATATTCAAACATGTCAATTATCTAAAAAATATCCGAATCCGATTCGTATCCAAAGGGATTTGAATCCGAAAATTAATATCCATATCCGAATCCAAAAATTAGAATATGGATATTGATATATCTGATCCGTATTTGTCTGATTGACAAGCTTACAAACAGGGGGTTATAAACTAGGCTATTGTGTTTGCCCCCAACTTTTATAAGTTTTTAACGAAAAAAAAAAAAACTTTTATAAGTTTGAGTTTGTATCAAGATATCACAACACTATCTCAATAAAAAATAAAAAAATAAATATTATTCATAGAGAATATTATTATACTATTGCTACAGATCTATACATACAATGACTCAATCAAACCCATTAAATAGCTTGATTAATGGGTCATTTAAAAACCCATTTAAAAAGTGTGATTTTATATAAAATCACTTAAGCCCTATTTGCTCAAGCATCTTGGTGGATTCTGCAATTCAACTATCAAATGAAGCTCCAAACATCTTTTCCCAAACGCAGTGTTCGTTGCGTTTCCAACATTCACCGTGAAATATTACTTGATTTCTTGAAAACCCAATTTCTGTATTTTTTTTAAATCATATTTTATATGCTAAAAATTAAAACATACTTTTTTTATAAATCCTTTTAGAATGGCTTAAAAAAACACTTTTAGAAGAGCCACTTGGGACTTGAGTGGGGCCACGTCACCATCAACAGCTATCCAGCACTATCCCCTCTGTGTGTGGGGTCCACAACCACACGTGTCCACGTCACCCGGCATTCCTTCTTGTCCCCTACAAAGATCTTCGCCAGATAAGGAAACCACAACGAGATCTCGACACGTGGCTTGTTCACTCCCTTGCTCCCGCTGTCGCAACCGTCGGATCTCCTTCGTTTTTGTGCGCCTCGAAAAATTAAATATGAGTCAACTGAAAAAACAATAATGATTCGTATAAGCCCACGATACATACAAGTGTTAATACATATTTTAATTATTTCTATCCATGTTTTTTTCGATAATCATTTCTCATAATTAAATATTTGATTGATATAGCATAAATTTTTGAATTTTTTTAAATGATCAAATCCCATGATTTATGGCATCTTCTTTCTTTTATTTTATAACATGAAAAAAAATAGAATTTATATTAAATTTAATACTTCTTTTTCTTCTCCACTTGCATCGTCTTTTTCCTTCTCCACCTAAAACAAAATTTGTATTTAGATTACATTTCTTGATGTACATTTGTTTTACTTTTTTATTATTGAATTTTGTACTAAATGTTAAATCTATTTTTGGATCTATTTAATTTGCATTATTTCAAATATTTATTACTTGTTTGTTATACAAAAAAACTTTTTGATTGTCCCATGAAAACCGATTTAGTTTAAAAAAGTTTTTATCATGACAAAATATCCATTTTTCTTCCAAACAAATTTATGAATTCGTTTTTTTTATATAGGAGTACGTTTTTTTTAGAACCGCCATTAAAAAATAAATAAGCAACATTTGGTCTGGCCTTTATTACAATTTGTTTATGGATGTGGCATTTGATCTTAATTATTTTATATTGGCTTAGGTTGTGTGTAACATTCAAAAATTAGTTCAATTTCAACCTATTATTTTAAACTTATATATATTATTTTTCAAAAGTCAGTGACATGTTATTCTAATATAAACATGCGTTATATCTGAAAGTCAGTTACATTTGTAGAATGTAACTGACATTTAATGTAATTTATTATTTAAATTAAGTTACATTTTATAAATATAACTGACTTTTATTGTAAACTCTTATTTTATATCGTGATTTGTGTTTTATTTCTGCATTCATTGAAAAAAAACTTTGCATCCATCGCAACGTTTCAAAAAATCAATAGCAACGTTTCAAAAAAAACGTTGATTATTCTTTATCGTCGTCGTCGTTTTCTAATTGAATAAGAGGTTGCAAATAAAAATTCCATCTTTTAAGTGTTTTTGAATAAACGGGTTTTTTATAATAAATTTGTTTTTTCATATTCTTTCAAGAATTCAAATAATGATTTTTTTTTATTTTGAATTGGTTTTGAAAAAAATGGATTTTTAAAATCGAATAGGTTGATTTGTTTTTCGAAAAAAGTGAGGATGGGTTTAATGAGAGAGAAAAATGTGGAATTTGAATGAGGGTAATATTGGATTTTGCATTTTTAATCTTTTTTAAAAATCAAACAAACAACTAATGAGAGAGTGACACCTTATGAGACTTGTCAATTACCCAAAATCCATATAACTCTTGTTTTTTTCTAAAATCCATATAACCCATGAAACACTTATATAAATCTAATTAACCCATGAGTTAAATTTTCATCGACAAGGTAGGATTATTCGATGAATATTCTATATGGTTAACCATGATTGAAAATATAATATACTAAAAATTTATACAATGTGTTAAAAATGTAAAAAAAACTCTCTGTAAATGATGATTTTACCCTTCCGAATAGATTGTAAAATCATATTCGTGAGATGAAATCATTATTTATAGAGAATTGTCCATATTTTTAACACATTGTAGGTTTTTTTTTAATATATTGTGTATTCAAACATAGTTAATCAAATAAAATATTCATCATTTATCAATAAAAATTTAATTTATGAAACTATTTAGATTTACATAAATGTTTTCAGAGTTATATGGACTTGAAGAAAGATCAGAGCTACAGGATTTTGGACAGTTTTGGGGGGGGGGGGGGGGTGTTGTGTTTATATGGATGTTTCCCTCCCTTTAAACAAAACATTTCAAAATATAAAATATTAATTGTACAGTCTTTTAAAAAGTTCTTTTTTGCATGAAAATAATAGTGAGAATAGTAAAATTATTTTATTTTATTATAGAAAAAATGGGAAAAACTACTGATGGTTGTTTCAATTCTAAAAAATTAGGTCACATCTTTTGCTCTGGCGTGAAAAAATTACTATGTTGTTTAATTAGGGCGTACAATTATACATAGAATGCTTACTTTTCCGGATGATGACATTTTAACTAAGTCATATTTTTAGTTTTATTTTTCATGTGAAATAAACAAAATATTTGCCTTGAAATGGTAATAAATAACATAGGTTGTACTTGTTTACATGGAAGATATAATGATTCATGTAATTTTTCAAAGAAGACTTTTAGGACTGCTAAGAAATGAAACTAAATAAAATTATATCCTGTCATTTCACTTTCGTATAATTGAAATCCAAAAGTCTCTCATACACGAAATTCCATTTTAAATAAATTGAAAATGATTCATGTGATTTGAAATACAGTGGCTATTATTATTTAAGACCAACATATGAAAAAAAAATGTGTTGTCTTATCAGTGGCACCTTTTATATATAAAAATTACCTAATGGGAAGTTAGGTTGTGAACGTATCATTTTTGTTTAGAAGAGTTGATACACTCGTACACTCTGTCTATTTTGTTGTCTTATCCGCTCAGAAATGATCTCCATCTATTTATTCATATGTATAGGGTGTGACATTAGGTTATTCGTTCCCGATAGTCATACTGGGATAGATAACAATCTAGACTGAATAAACAACTTTTTGTTTGGTTGTCTTTTTTGTTATTTTCATTGGGAAACGTAAAAATGATTTTTTTGTTGTTTGGTTCACCTTGGATAAAGTGATGATAAATGGTTGATAAGTGATGAATAAGAGTTTATGATTTCTTAAATGACAATTATACCCCTGGGAATAGTGTGAGAGATATATGATTGATTTGATAGATGTGACAGTTTTTGAAATCTGTGTGAGTCTGTTAGGTGAGATAAATTTTTTAAAATGACAGAGAAGAGTATTTTTATCCATTGGCATAGATAAGCCTTGATAAGCAATTCCACCATTTCCTTAGAATAGTTATCAGGCCTTATCCTAGCTTATCCAGACATAACTATCGGAGTTTATTCTATCAAAACAAATAACTTTTTTTAGCTATTCTCATCTATTCTTCATTATTCTTGCCTTATGTTCGTCGCCATACGGGGGGATAGAGTTGAACAGATCATCTTTCTTTTACAAGATGTTTAATAAAACAAGGTCTTATACAAATTTATGAGAACCAATATCAATATTATCCTATAGAACCCACAAAATAAGGGGTTTAGATACTTTATGAGACAGTCACATAAAAACTGTATTCTTCAATAAAAATCTGTCATGTAGTGATGTAGACATTAAAAAAACTTCATAAAAATAACACATTTTCCGAAGTTATTTATAATAAAACCAGTGCATGCACTATTTAATTTTTTTTGAATCATCCACGTAACATTCATTGATTGCAACATAGAGTTTTTATGTGCTAATGACCCAAAAGATCTCATTCCAAAATCAAGGACACAAATTCAAATTTCATTTGAACATGGTAGATTTATCATCATACAATGATTGATTCCATTTTTATTAATGTTCTTCAAAAAAAAAAATCATCAGCTTGTCTTCTAAGATCTCATGTTTGAATCTTTCAAATTTATCAGGTACACATGATATGTGAGTAATACTTCAAAGCTTTCATAACTCAAAAATAAAGTGCGCGTGACGATTATTTTTTTCGAAAATCATAGTCGTTCCCTACATTTAACATTTGACATGTGCATTCAAGGTATTTCATATAAACCTGCATACCTGTCTTTCAAATATGCAAAAAATCCAAAAAAATGTTTGTATACTCTCTAAATTCATATCCAAAACATAAAACATTATTCAATATTCCATTAACAATAACCTAAGGGGCTGTATGACTAGGGGAATAAGGGTAGAATAGGGGAGGAATAAAGGAAAATAAAGCAAAAAGGTGTTTGGGTAGAGTGAACAAGGGTTTAGCTATGCGGAATAAGGAGAGAATAAGCTAGTATTTGTATTCCAAGTCCACCCATGGAATTGTGTTATTCCTCCACTGGTATAAGTGGATCCACTTATCAAATCACATATCATCACATCAAATCACATGTCATCACCTCTTATACATCAATGGGACCCACATGTCAAATCAACTTTTTACACCTTATTCACATCTTATTCTTCATCAACCAAACATTCTAACCTTTATTATTACGTTTTCCAATCCCCCCGTTTGGGGCGGGGGTGGAGAATAAATGATAGATAAGGGAGAATATAGTAGAATAGCCCCCAAACAGTTGTTTGTTTAACAAGAATAAACCTTGATAGCTATGCCTGGATAGGCTAGGATAAAGTCTGATAACTATTATAAGAAAATTATGGAATTGCTTATCAGGGCTTATCTATGCCAATGGATAAAAATACCATTCTCTGTCATTTTAAAATTTTTATCTAACCTAACACTCTCTGCACACATTTCAAAAACTGTCACATCTATCATATCACACACACATCTCTCATACTTATTCCCAAACACAAATTATTTATGCAGGGGTATAGTTGTCATTTAAAAAGTCATGAACTCTTATCCATCTCTGATTACCACTTATCCTTACTTTTTCCAAGGTGAACCAAACAACAAAAAGATCAATTTTACGTTTCCCAATGAGAATAACAGAAAAGACAACCAAACAAAAATTTACTTATTCAGCATGGATTGTTATCTATCCTAGTATAGCTATCAAGGGCGAATAACCTTATGTCACACCCCAAACGGGGGGAATAAGAATAACTGAAAAAATAACTAAACACAAAATCTCTTATTCCATTGATAAAGTCAACAATTCCTGGAATAGGTATAAACTCCAGAATAGTTTATGCCTCTATCCAAACGGGCTATAAATGTTTTTTCAAAGAGACCATGTATAATATTTGAAAGGCACGAAACGATGAAATTTAGATTTTAATTCTCATCTCTCTTTCTAATATAACAAATAATGAACAGCAATTATATTTAAATATATTAATTATCTGAAAATATCAGTATCCAATTTAAAAATGAAAAGATTCAAATTCGTATATTAACACTAGTACAGTAGTATCTGAATAAGTTATAATAGAATATGAATATTAACAATTTTGTCTTATCATAATAATCCCAACTTAAAAGTGCCGCCGGAACACCCTACCTTCCTTCCCCCGTTTTGTCGAAACTCCAAAAACCCGTTAAAAAAAAAAAAACTCTCTCCGACCCTCCTCGATCAGAAATCGCCTCGGTTTCTTCGCTGTCCGAAAAAAAGCCAATAAAAAACACTTCTTCCCCTTCACCTTCTCATCGATCCCCTTCGAATCCGTTCCCCCAAAAAACCATTCCTCTCTCGAATCCTCTCTTCCCTCCTCCAGTCTCCGTTCATGGAGGATCTAGGGTTCTGAGGGAAGCAAAGGCCCCACCCGCTCTCCCAGCTCCGTGATGTCGAGGCGCGCATCCCGATGAACGAGACCACGACGGATGCTCCTCGGGATTCGGGCATGAGGCCCACGCCGCCGCCTCCGCCGCTCGTCCCCCTCGCCACCCTCATAGGCCGGGAGATCCGGAGCGAGAAGGTCGAGCGCCCCATCGTGCGGTACGGACACGCCGGACTCGCCAAGCGAGGGGAGGACCTCTTCCTCATCAAGACCGACTGTCAGAGGATCCCCGGAAACCCTAGCTCCTCCTTCTCCGTCTTCGCGGTACCCCTCTCCGTTCCTCTCTCAAAATTTGAATTTTTTTTAAAAATGGGTGTTCGGATTGATTGAATTTGGGGGAGATGCTGATTAGATTTTCGACGGCCACAATGGGGTGTCCGCGGCTGTGTTTACGAGGGACAACCTCCTCGAGCACGTGATGAGCGCGATCCCGCAGGGGATCGGGAGGGAGGAGTGGCTTCAGGCGCTCCCACGCGCCCTTGTCGCGGGGTTTGTCAAGACCGACATAAACTTCCAACGAAAAGGCATGTATTTTGGGTGTGATTGTGATGGAAAATATTGGGATTTTGATTTAATTTGAGATATTCATCTAATGTGCTTTGATTGCAGGAGAGGCATCGGGGACTACTGCCACTTTTGTTGTGGTTGATGGGTGGACAGTGACGGTTGCTTCGGTTGGGGACTCGCGGTGTATATTGGACTCGCAGGGTGGAGAGGTTTCTTTGTTGACTGTTGATCACAGGTTGGAGGAGAATGAGGAGGAGAGGCAGCGTGTGACCGCCAGTGGGGGTGAAGTGGGGAGGCTCAATTTGTGTGGTGGGCAGGAGGTGAGAGTGTGATGGATGGTCTTCGTCATTTGATTGGTTTTGCGGATGGACTGACAGGGTGGTTGTTGTGTTCTTTATCTCAGGTAGGTCCTCTACGGTGTTGGCCTGGAGGGTTGTGCCTTTCGAGGTCGATTGGGGATATGGATGTCGGGGAGTTCATTGTTCCTGTGCCGCATGTTAAGCAAATCAAGGTGAGATTTTGGTTTTTCTTTTATCATCTATGGGGATTGTTTAGAGGGAAAACGCTAATTATGGTCTGATATTCTAATTAGATGCCCAGTCACTAGCGTGGAAGTCATAACTTGTTTATTTGTTTGAATGCTAGCTTTCTAATGCTGGAGGGAGGCTGATAATCGCTTCAGATGGCATATGGGATACGCTTTCTTCGGAAATGGCGGCGGAGTCTTGCAGAGGTTTGCCTGCTGAGCTTGCTGCCAAGCTTGTAGTTAAGGTAATCCCAAAACATGAACTTACTCTTTGTTAATGTTTGATATCTTATAATTTTGAACCATTGCTTTCAGTGAGAAAATGAAATGCTTTCACAGAATCCAGATTTTCTGATGTTTGCTTGGTCATGAATCTATGGAAAATGTATTCCATATGGTACTCCTTTTCCACAAAGCTGAGAAATTTTAGAAAATAAATCATTTTCACAAAATTTGGATTTTCTGTTGGTTGGGCTGGATTATGTCATCACGTGGAAAATATTTTCCATGGGGCACAGGGCACCATTTCTCACAAATCTGTGGAACCTGTACACTAGTGTTTTTTTTTTTTTTGAAAGAAAGGATAGTTCAATGCCTTGATAAATTAACGGAAACCCAATACAAAATACAACAGCAAAATAAAGAAGAGGACCTGGCCGCAACGAGCCTGAGTTGAAGAATAGTATACCAGACTCCAAAAAAAACGGCCAACTCCAAAACAAACCTGTACACTAGTTTCAAATCATTTTTTCAAGAAAATCATCTCACATGAGTAAACATCTTTGCCAGTGTTTCCATGAAAATTTTGTTTATGATTTAAACATCTCATGTGGAGTGTTTTGCTCCTGGATTCCATGTGGATCATTTTCTTTAAATACAAATATTTTCTGGGAATCCTTAGATGCATTAGATATTTTTATGCATGTACAGGAAGCTCTGAGGACAAGTGGATTGAAAGACGATACAACCTGTCTAGTTGTTGACATCATCCCGTCTGACCATTCGGTTATGCAACCAACACCGAAGAAGATGCAGAATAAGTTAACCTCTCTTCTATTTGGGAATCGTTCCCAGAATTCTGCAAATAAGATGACAAAGCTCTCTTCTGTGGGGGCTGTTGAAGAACTATTCGAAGAGGGTTCTGCAATGCTTGCAGAAAGGTATTTGGTTGTATCTTATGTTCATGATAACATTGCAGTAAATATTGAGTTTATTAGTTCTATCATTTTTTATTTATTGTTAAAGCACTTTGGTACTTTGCCCTCACTTAGCAAAGGAATATATAAATCCTAAAATGAGAATAGCCACCTTGATTTTATGCCTATTGCTAAGAACAAGGGTGTAATTATATTTCTCATAGGACTTGAGGTTGAATCCTGACTTCAACAGAAGCTTGACGTTCACCGATTTCAATTACTTGAATAAACAAAAGTGTTGCAAGAAGAAAATAAACAGAGAAAAAAAGAGAGATCAAGGAAAGGATGGGACATAAAACATATCCTAACCATGGCATACAGGCATAGAAGCACTGGCCAGCATACAAGAGGATCACCCCCTACTCCACCACGGTCTCCGTCTCTTTCAATTGAAATCTTCTCTGCCTTAAGGATATGACAGCACCAATCTTGTAGGAGCAGACCACTGTGTCCACTGTCCATGTATTTCCAATGAGCACTGTCTCTTCCACAGTTTTTAATCTCTTGATAGCCACAAAACCAAGCAGTCAGCATGAGGAATCATGACACAAAGTTTCCCTCGCTGATAGTGGCCCCCTATTTTTCTCTGTTTTTTAAAGCAAACTGTCCATCTGTGAAAGATGTGGACGAAAGTACATACTGTTACAAGGTCATGAATATCTTTGGTCAAGATATGTTCTAAATTTAGTATGTTTATTGGAAAGTTGCACACAGTTGTGTGCTAATTACACGTTTAACTTTGTTCTCTTGTATTTTTTGGCTATATGTAGTACCTTTGTTCTTTTGCAAAGTGCAAAAAGATGGATTAAAGACCTTGAAAGGCTGTAAAACTTAATAAATGGCCACTGAACAACTACTATGATTGCTATTTACAGATTTAAAAAATTCCAATTGCCACCATAGTCATGTTGAGATTAAAAAATATGAATGAGTGCATGAATAATTGTCTATGTATATTGATGATGGGAATGTGAGATAAAGCTGAACCCCGTCCTTGTTTAAGCTGAAAGAAATAACTTACTGTGGTCATCTAATTGAGGTCATTCAACAGTGAAGATTTGTGTTTGTTGCCTCCTGTCATGTGCATAGTGTTATCAAGTCACGAGCAATAGTTTTCGGTCAATAATTTTCCTTAATACACGTTTGTTTAGTATCCAAGGAAAAAGAAATTATCAAGCTAGCTAGAAGCTAGGGCTATAAACTTAGATTATTCTGTACAATCGTTTGGAAAAAATTGACTGATATGTTGGATCTAAAGACTATGGAATGAAGGACTATCATTGAGTTGTGGTACATTAATTGATTGCATATTGTCAGAAGATTATGCCTCTCATATATATTTATGTTTACTTTGTTTGGAGTAGAGGCTGAGATAGTATAGCATGGAGATTGGAGAATGTATTTTGAACCCACATTCTTAGGAGTGCAGAATGTTTTTTAAAAATTTGGATTTTCTGTGGTAGTATTATCTCATAACCTGTGCAATTGAGTGAGAGACCACATCATGGGGCAGAACTACTGCACTATCATTGTTAAATGAGGTATCTTGAAAGATCAGTGTGACCTATTCTTTCAGGAAGTGGTTAGTTTAACCCTTTAAGTATGAGTTTGCAACTTTAAATTCTTGAATAGATGAAAAGCATGGAATAGATTATGTTATTTTTCTTAGGAAGCTGGTTTTGTAGCCTTCTTTAGTGGATGGTTTGTCTTTTTCTTTCCTCAATATGTTTCTTTTAATCTTTAGTGTACACTAAATTTTTTATAACCATGTTGCATCCTATACCGATTAATTGTACTTTTTGTATAGCACGCGCGCGATGCATTCTTTCTTTTGTGCAATCCCACATTACAATGCATTTTTTTTTTGTGCTCCCTTCAAAAAATAAAAATAAAACCCCGCCTCACCCTGTAAATGGAATTATCAACTATATCATGAAACTAATTTTGTCTAGTTTTTTGGGTGATTATTTGTGCATCTTGTTCTAATGTGAAGTTTTTGAAGTTCTATATATGATAGCAAAAAAAAAGAACTGGTATTTCATGTGACGGGTTTCAGGTTTTCAAATTTGTGGCTTGTACTCATAATATGTTGCAATCTTTATTAAGAGCAAGTTTGACCTGCCTGGTTTAGGAATGATCTTCGTTTAATTTTGCTACTTTTTTCGACTAGTTAGTAACTTAGTATGCTAACATCCCCAATTGTGGCTGCAAGTCAGTTTGTATGTTATATTATAGACATTGAACAATATTGCCCAATTTTTTCTCCTGTTGGCCCAAGATTTCTCATTATGATGTTTCTGCTCACTCATAGATTCTAGTTGAATGAAAATATTCCCTACGGGGAGGGGCCTTCATTGCCGTCTTGCTATTACAAGTATTTTTTATTGGTAGAGATGAGTTGCTTTTATTAATTAATTTATTTTTGAGAGACAATGAGCGATTATTCATCCAGTAAATCTTCCATAGAAAGGAGTGCTATGTGTAATGCAAGAGTAATGTGTTAAACTTCCTAAGGGTCTGGAGCATATAAGGTGTTTGGGATTAACGTTTATCATTTTTTTAATAAATTGATAGAATCCCACCCCACCTTTAAATAAAGGCAATGGGTTTAACTCTGCACTATTCCAGGTTTTGGGAGATGCATGATTCATTTGATTTTCTAATATGATAGGCTCCAATAAGGTGGGAGGACATTGGTGAATGAATTGCTTGTTTGAAAATAACATTGTATCCAGAATTGGAAGCCACCATATCTACACATCTGATCTTCTACATTTTCTTCATTACTATTTGATCCCACTAAACAGAAGATGAGAATTTATTTTAAAAATATTTTTCAGAGAAAGTGTAAAACTGAGATGAATTGGTTGAGCTAGCGGAGGCTGATGATGGGAACATCACTTAATTCTAATATCTATTATTTACTGCTGTAGGAATGATGGTTCTTCTTTTTAATTTGTAATCCAGTGGATTATAGTGACAATTAGTTTAGTTAGTTCCTCACAAAGCTATAATTCTGCTGGATTTTGAGCAGGGAACTCCTCACACTCGAAACTATTGTCACTTTGTGCCAAAATTTGTACCAACATATTCTAGATATGGGCATGAATTAAAAACCATCTTGCTTGTCTAGCATGTCTTGTTTTCTCTGATTGCCGCTGGGGGCGACAGTATCATTTCTTTCTTGAGCTTAATTCACATTTGGAATGTCTTTGCAGCAATGATGATAAGATAATGAGGACCTTGTTTAGCGGTATGGTTGAACAGAAATGAAAACTTTTCATGTTAATTATATGATTGCCCTCCAGAAAATTCCATACTGTGTTCAAAGAACATCCTCTATATTTTGTACTGTATATGCTTATTCGATTAACCTTGATAAGAAAAAACTAGGAATTACATAACTAGGATCTGGTATGGTCACATGTAGTTATGTGAGCTTTCATTTTTCCACCTTTTGTGTTGCAACTGGTTTGGTGGAAATACTGTTTAGTAGCTCTATATGTTTAAAAGATAACCATGCTTCTAAATCAAAAGATTTGCTACCTTTTTTGAACCAAAGCAGGGAAGTGATGTGAATGCAAAATCTAATTAATCACTATATGTGTATGAATTTCAGGTTGGGCACTGATTTTCCTTTAAAGACGTCCTCAGGCCATTACAGGTGTGCGATCTGCCAAGTGGAACAAGCACCGAATGAGGGTATATCAGTGAATGCGGGTCCTTATTTCTCACCCTCATCAAAGCCATGGGAAGGCCCCTTCCTCTGCGCCGAGTGCCGGGCAAAGAAGGATGCCATGGAAGGAAAAAGGCCTGGCACAGCCCAACGGGCCACGTAGGAATTTCTGGTACCATAACAATATTATATTTCTTCACCCCGTGCCGTGTTGTGTTGCGTTCTCCAGATGTTTTGTTACGTGTAAAAATCAATGATCAATAAGCTGTTTCGAGTCTTTGTTTCTAGGTTTGTCTCACTTTCAATCGTTTGGCGCTGAACTAACCTCTGAACACTTTTTATCTCAGATTTTGAGAGTTTGATGGCTAACCACTTGAAGTTGTATGGAACACTGAGGCATAATGATGTCTTTTATGTGCTCTTTTATCTTCCAGTTCCCATAAAGAAGGGGAGTAAAACAAGTATTTTATGCCTTGTTTTTACAGATTTCAGCCTCATTTGTCTGGTAATTACACTGAAGTGGAAGTTTCATTGTTGGAAGTTTGGAACATGACTTAAATCAGGGTTCCATGAGGAATGATGTTTCCTATAATCCACCAGGCTGTCAGAACTATGGGACATCATCCACTTTGGTAATTATAAAATTTAGAAGAAAAGCTTTCATCTCATCCCTCCAGTTATTCACACCACTCCATAAAAATAAATATTGGATGGTGAGGTGAATGATGGAAAAAAGAGAGGATGAGTGATAAATAAAGAAGAAACAATAAATAAAAGAAGAACCAGGGTGGGTGGTGGTTATTTTTTTTTCATGTAAAAAAAGTTGGATTTCTGTTTGTGCGTGTCATCCTTGAGCAAAGGCCATTCTAATTTCTGATCTTTTTTGTATCATTCCAATTTTATTGGATGTTCTGAAGAACAAAATGAAAGTGGGCGGTGGTTATTGGTGGTGGGCGGAGGAAGGTGGTGGTAGTTGGCAGGTGTTAAAGGAGGGCGGTGAGAGGGGGCAGGTAAGGTCTGTGTTTAAAATGGGTGTAAACATAGGAAATTATTAGAGAACAGCACAATCCCACATGCAACACACATTTTGATATTTTTTAAAAGGTAAAATTCAAATTACCACATGTAACTTCTTGATTTTTCTTAAAGTTCATATAGCCCTTTTGAAAACATCTATATAAATTTAAATAACCTCGTGAATTAAACTTCTATTAATAGATGAAGAATATATGTAAATATTCCATTTTGTTAACCATGAGTGGAAACATAGTATACTAAAAATACTTACAATTTGTTAAAAATACAAAAAAAAAACTTATGTACATGATGATTTTACTCTTCTGGATAAGTTATAAAATCCTATCCAGAAGTGTAAAACCATCATTTACAGAGAATTTTTTATATTTTTAACACATCATCGAATTTTTTTGATATACTATATTTTCAATCAAGATTAATCATACAGAATATTTATAGAATAATCATAATTTGTCAATGAAAATTTAATTGAGGGGTTATATGGATTTCAGACAGTTTACAGGTATTTGGATATTTCCCTTTTAAAAAATAATTTATCTTTTTTAATAAAGTATATTTTTTTTATAAAATTGTATAAGGTGTAAAAGAACTCATAAACATATTACAATTATTATTTATGTTTGAAAAATGAGTTTTTCATCTAAATCAAATTTTCAACTTCTCAAATACATAAATGAAAAGCCCTCATTCGGATTTTGTTTTCGACCACATGACTGAAAGTTAAAAAGCATTTAAAAATAAAATTAGATTAAAATACTATTCTTTAATACTTCTCAAATGTAATCTTCATATCCACTCAATACTAACTTGGTTAGTCTTGTCAATATCGAACCGCACAATCTATTAATTGAACTATACGGCCTATGAATTGAACTGCACAGTCAATTATTAGATATATATTTCACTCTCTTAATTGATACCGATGGTACTTATGAATCTATGTTTTATCAATAGCTGACTGGATCTTATAAAAAGTGGAATGTGTACCTGACAATTTTAACTATGCACTTCTATTCATATATTATATAGTTCAATTAATAAACTGTACAATTTGATATTGACAAGACTGACCAAAATCACCCTTGACCTGATCCGGACCCCTAATCTTCCACATAAAATGTTTGTTTTATCCCTTGAAACTCCGCAACGCATCCTCCCTGAAAGCCCCTAGTTTTCGTTATACGAAACAAGGATTCCTCACATTTTTCAAAAAAAAAATGCTGTTTGGATGCGCGGATAACGTCGACAAACCTAGAATTACCGACTCCCTCCGCCCACCTTAAACCCTAGTCGACCAAATTTTTTTTTTTTGTTTTTTTGTTTTTTTAATCTTTCTTGCTCTGCTTGCAAACGAGGGAGAGATGTTTCAGAGCAGATTGGTTTCTCTGCTCCGCAGGAGCAAAACCCTAACCCTAATCAAGGACTGCTGCTCTAGGGTTCCCGACGGAGCTCCTATGGCGCCGAAGTCCAGGTTCTTCGCCTCGGCGTCAACCACCGTCACGAGGTCTTCTTTGTACGGCTTCAGATACTTCCATCAGGTACGGATCAAATTACAGTGTATGGAGAGAACTGTTGAGTGAATTCGATGACTGTGTTGTTTCGTGATTTGAAACGATGGAAAGTTTGATTTTTGATAGAAATCTTGGTATGTGAGGTTATCAGTGACTATAGACATCATGGTTGGTTTATGATGGATCATTCGGATTTCGCCTTGATCGAACTGCTGTAACTCATGCGAACCATACGTCGCAAGTATAAAATGTTGAGCAGGCTTGAGTGTTCAATGCGCGTTCATTATCATTATTGGATTTATGATGCTTTTCCCTGTAGATGTCTTTAGTCTATGATTAAGTTGGCTTGATTTGGCTTCTTAGACCTATATGGTTTTCAACAGCTCGTTTGGTTCGACTTGATTAGTAGATGCTGATAGGGGTCTTGGGCCACGATATAGAGGGCAGATATTAAGTTAGATAAAGGTAAGTGTGTGTATTCAGTGTTCCCGTTCGTTCTCCTAATTGAATTGCAGTTTAACTTGGGCCAATGGAAGGAAGTTTTCGTATCCAAATGCTCACATCTTATATTTAGAGGGAAATGATTGGGAAAATCTTGGGAAAATATAGAACATTTCTCATTCTCCACTGTCTTCCCAAACCATTTCTCTTTCTCTGCATCTCTCCCCATTGAAAAGAACACACACTTGGGAGTTTTAGTACACTTTCATCTCTGTGTACAGTGAATTCCACTGATATGATCATCTCATGGATGTAGCTTTAAGCAGTGAATCACGTTAATCCGTTGTTGTTCCTTTATTAGAATTTTCTTCTTGTTGTTAGATTACCATTGGTCTCATTTCTTAAGAAAATAATTGGAGGATCTATGTGTGTTTCCTTTCTGACTTGAAAGTTGAAACTGCATTTTAGGGATTTCGCTCTCCATATTCAAGAAAGATGTCCACTACCGCCTCGCTGTCGAGCTTAAACCAGGCTCAAGCCACAGTGGGAGGTCTGAAGTTGCTTGTTACAGAAGGACCTCGTGCTCAGAAAATGGTTGGAGGGTGGCTGTTTGGTTGTGCTGCATGGGTGTTTAGTATGGTCGTGCTTGGGGGCATCACACGTCTGACTCGATCAGGTTTATCTATGACTGACTGGAAATTTACTGGCAGTCTCCCACCATTGTCAGAGGAAAATTGGCGGCTTGAATTTGAAAAATATCAGCAATCTCCTGAGTACAAGAGGTAACTGGAAACATCATGCCTGACATTGTTCACTGATTCGTATGTCATATATACTTAAGATATTGACATTTTTGAAAGTTTGAGTTTGCTAACTGGACCTCTTATTTCAACTGGGGTGAGGAATTATCTACTTAATCCAGAAATTTGGGACTTCGGTTAAATTATGTAAGGACTCTGTTTCTAAAATCATACTTTTCACGCACATGCCATGCACACATTTTCCCAATGAGCGCTAGTAATAGCTTGTGAATTTGTTTCCTGCTCTTACAGGTAGAAATCACGGCGCTTAACATTTAATTCTTCAGGTTGGCATGCTACTGTTTCCAACCCGCCACCCTTCACGCACCTTGGCCCAAAACTTGTGCTCACCCCACATGTATCTGTCGTTTGATTCTTGAGTGTTCTGATTGAAACCCTGTGCACAGTTTGTGGCTTAACCTCCTAATTTACAGGCGATTGATTTGTTATAAATGCTGATTGCATGTGATTATACGTATCTTTTCTCCATGAGCATACCTGTTCAGCATGTAGAAAGTTTGCTCAATTAATGTCAAAACTTATCAGCATAGTGGCAGGGGTTTTTTCCCTATTAAGATTGCGTGTTTTAAATTTATTTGTACATTCTCTTTGTCAACATGGAATTAGGAGGGGTGTGCAATATGTGGACTTTAAGATGATCACCGTAATCCCTGCGTCCTGGGATCACCCAAATCCATTTTATGCCCACCTCCCAAGAAAAAAAGAAAGAAAAAGTTAATTACATATAAAATGAGTGTGATATTGCACATATGTTTATATCTTTTATAATTTTTTGTTCATGTGGATGTGGGATTATTGTAATGCATGTGTTACTGTTATAAAATGAGTTTTTGTTAGGGTTTGATTTGTGTCTCCAAAAGTAGAGCATTACTCATGTCAACTACAAGCCACTCATTAAATAATTTGTCATCCAAAATCATTTCTAGTTTCCATACAAGTAATGTAATGGACAACGTCAAGCCTCTCTTTTATCCGTTCCAGTAGGAAGTTTTTTTTTGCTTAAATTGGAGTTGGTGCTTGCCACTCATGCAGGGTTAACAAAGGGATGAATATTGAAGATTTTAAATTCATATACTGGATGGAATATGCACATCGAATGTGGGGAAGAGGATTGGGTATTGCATTTGCTCTTCCTCTCACATATTTTCTCGCAAAAGGATATATTACTCGGCAACTTGGGCTGAGGTTGGCTGCTCTCTTTGCACTTGGTGGTGGGCAAGGACTAATTGGCTGGTGGATGGTAAAGAGCGGTCTGGAGGTAGTTCTTTCTTGTCATTATCAGATGTCTTCCTTCTGTTGAATTTCAACATTTGACTCACCAATCTGTGCTTTCTTCAGGAACCTGTATCAGAATATGTTCAGCCAAGAGTTAGCCCTTACCGGTTGGCAACCCATCTAACATCAGCATTTGTTATCTATTGTGGGTTGCTCTGGACTGCTTTATCAGTAGTCATGCCAGAACCACCAAGTGGTTCACTAGGTTGGGTTTCTGGTGCGGCAAAAGTGCGAAAGCTTGCCCTTCCTCTAAGTGCCCTTGTTGGCATTACTGCTGTCTCTGGAGCCTTTGTTGCGGGAAATGATGCGGTATGATATGAGAGTGGCCTGATGCCTACCTCTTTGAAATGAAATATTTTATTCTTAGAGGGAGTCTCCTGATATCATTAATCAACATCTTCTTAAATTTTCAGGGCCATGCATATAATACTTTCCCGAAGATGGGTGATGTATGGGTTCCTGAAGATATATTTAGCATGGAACCCCTTGTTCGCAATTTTTTTGAGAATACGTCAACTGTCCAGGTAAACCTTCTCCCTACCAATTGCTTGACATGGGGGTGGTTGAATGTTTGAACATATTTTAACGAAATGATTATCACATACTTCTGCCATGGATCATGGATAGGTTAATTAATGCTAATGACCAGTTGAGTAATTTTGATCTTAGTTCAGTTGTTTTCTTTAATAAACAAGGCAAACATTTTAACCATGTAATAATTATTCACATTTTGTTGCGTTTGTTTTATTTTTAAAGTTACCATTTACCTGTAAGAGAGGATCAAGAAACAATAATATTTTAAGAATTAAATTCCTGATACTCTAATGTTTTCTTTAAATTGGTCTCAAAAATGAAATTTCTGTTGGATGACTAGTTATTACAAGGCCTATATTTGTCCATAATGGGCATGACTACCTGAAACATTCCTTAATAAATTATATTACCTCAGTGAAATCATCCAGATGATCCCATGGAAGGAAAAATATAAAGACATCAAGGACGTTGTAGATTTTCTTCTTCTACATTGTCACTTTCCAAACTTCAAAAAGATTAATGGGACATATGAAAAGCATAATTAACTGTTAACCATAATTTATTTTATCTTGCAGCTGGATCACCGTATCCTTGCAACAGCATCCCTTTTCTCCATCGGTGGATTGTGGTTAGCCACGAGGAAACTCGATGTTCACCCTGCGGTTCGATCTGTGATTGGCAGTACCTTGGGGATGGCAGCACTTCAGGTACCCTGCGAGTCTTTCTATTCAACTTTAGCTACCATCTTAAAATAAATTGAAATTGAATACATTCGAGATCTATAAAGCACGGATACAAGAGCCATTGGTGTATCTTGACATGTTTTATTTTTCATTGAAATAATTTCAACCATTGTTATCTTGAGAGAACAGATTGATGAAATACTTTCTATGATTTTTGCAGGTAACCTTAGGTATTTCTACGCTGCTGTCATACGTTCCAGTGACCCTTGCCTCTGCTCATCAAGCTGGAGCATTAACTATGTTGACTCTCATGATTCTTTTGACCCATAGTGTGAGAAAGCCATCCCCTGCACTTCTCAAATCACTACCTTCTTTAACAAGATCCGGCTAGTTATCATTGAATAGTTGAAGAAAAAGTTATGAATCAGCAAGCCATGAATAAATTTTCTTTGAAGGCAAGCTACAACAACAAACCAAAACAGTTTATTTTTTATCAACATATTCAGTCTGCAGCTTAGATCCCTTTCATACTTATGGTGTGCTTCTGTGAAGGATTCTTCATCAAAAGCTGCCCGGCACCTTTGGAGATTTGCTGATGAAACTCTTGTAAAGAAATTCAAAGGATTGCTTATTTTTCGGCGCTCTATTAAATGTCGTCTCATTCAATTTTTTTGTCTTACGAGTTCTAGTATTGCTTGTCATCAATCTCTCTTTACATAACATGTAATCCGGCAATCAGAACTTCAGCTCTGCCACTCTGCCTCCTTAACAGTTGAAGAAGGGATTGGGATCGAGGCAGGGTCACTCATGGTACAGAAAGCCACACAAAAACCGTGTGGATCCGTGGCGGTGTTATCTGCTGCACCATGGATCCAAACACTGCCTAAGAACAGCCTTCAGTGCTGGTCAACTAGGCCCCAAATCGAGCCAATGAGTGCGTGGGCCATGCTGAAGTGACACACCGTCCGTGTTGGGTCATACCAACCCATTCGAATCCACTCAGTCAATTTCATAATCTCATTTGCAATACATACTCCACTCGGTACATATTTCATTGTGAAAAAAACATAAAAAGAATGCATTGAATTCTTATAAAAAAATTTTTTTATAAAAGAAACCGTTTCATTAGTTAGTAAATAATACCTTTTTTAGGCTGCAAATAGGATTGAACATATCATTTTCCTTCTGTAAAGCCCAGAGCATATACAAGGAACCATAAACCAGGCAAGTCATAATTCACATTCTGAAAAGGAAATCCTCATTATCCAGTAACGTTAATAAAGCTCTGATGCAATCATTATCTTAGCAGCTGGTCCAGTCTACAACAGAAAAGTGTGCATGACAAACTTCCAATTTGCATACCAACCCTTTCCAAAGAAACCCAAGTAAGTTGAAAAGAGTGACTGGCTAGCGACCTCGGCCACGTCCGCGTCCACGCCCACGGCCCCGACCACGTCCCATAGGTCTTCCTGGCTCAACATTAACATTAAAGTATGTGTTAATAATGATATATCTCGCAACTTAATATGACAGTAAAATGTATAGGAAAATGTTATAGTTGGTCATGCTTACAGTCATTTATGCAAACCATACACGGTTTGATTTTTTTTTTTCAAGTATATATGCTTATGAAGTGCACACTTTTACTGAAAAAATGAAGTACTTGAGTCAATTGAACGCATATATTTTTACATCTTTCTGACATAGTAGAGTATATACTGTGTTGGACGAAATGATGGCTGCGGGAATTAGTGCAGAAGTGTGTAACAGCGGCCAAATGTAAAATTGACAACGAGTGAAGGGAGAATCTTATTACCTGCAGTTGGCTTCTTGGGTTTGACCCTTGGAGTTTCCTCGACCAGTAAAGTTTCAAGGTTCAAGCTATCAGGCAGGATGTAATACCGGATGTTGTTGCCCCTCACACTCAAATGATCGAGGGTCACCGGATTCTTTCCTTTCAAGGTCAACTTGACCGTCTTCAGGTGCGTGTTCATGCTGATATCCACCCCTGCAAGAACTCTGTGTTAAATTCAGCCTAAGGTTTCTGTTTATTCGTTGACTTGATGAATGCATGTAAAGAATAAAATGATAGAACCAAAAAAGAAAAACAGCGCAATAACAGAATGAATAATCAATTATGAGTAGGGGATAAATTATCGGACTATACGACCATATGAACCAGTGTATATAAAAGGACACTGCATGAGCCAAGACTCTTTTTCTTTCTCATGAAGATAGGTGGAAGCAGGCGCCCAGCATTCAAAACCATATGAGAACTCCAAAAAACATAATGCAATGAAAGCCAAACCTCAAGTTAAGATAAACAAGAGAAATGATTAAAGAGAGATGGTATCTCACTTGTTGCCAAAAAAACAAAAAAGAAAGAAAAGAGGCAAGGCATTTAAATAAGAGAAATGTAAGCTGAAGGAAAGAGGTGCAAGTTTCTTGGTGAAACCAACACAAGATGGAGATGTGGTCGCATCTTGGTTACCAAATTGGTTACACAATCAACAATTATAGGAAGAAAAGAGATAACTCCAAAAAGAAACTGATCATTAAAATGAGAGCGCAAGGGCTATAAAGAAAAGAAAGAGACAGGACATAGGGAAGTGTGATGTTCAGCAGGATAACGATAAACATCAGACCTCATAGCTGCAATCCATTTTACCACAAAAAAGTGTCTACATTGATCCAGTCCACAAAACTCATGGGTGGCCATTTACAGCACATACATCCTAGCCGCATGACTTCCATACCAACATCATCATATACGAATAGGTTCCATATAACATAAGTGATGTACATCAGGTTTCTGACCAATTGAAACTTAGGCCACTTGAAATGTAAGTCGGTAGTTAAATTGCATATTTCCATATATAATTCCTATAGTGTTACAGTCTCGGCATTCGGCTGCTCATTTAAAAGGTCAAACGAATGATCTCTGAAACTGGTTGTATGGAAACATTCACAAGCTAACTATAGAAGAAGCTGTGCATACCAACAATGACTAATTTTTTTAACTGAGATAATAGTATCCTCTTCCCAGAATAAAAGGTGGAGGATCCACCTTCAAGTTCAAAAGTACAATGACCCAAGCTCTATGAAGAGACGTGATCATTGCCCAAATATTCTCCATTCAGGTTCTTTTATGTTGGAAGCTACTTTCATTTCACATGAGCCAAATTCCCCAACATGGTGCATGTGAAATAAACCATTGAAATTTGGCTATGTTGCTCTAATCTTTCATTTCACGCCTCTTCCAAAACCATTCCCACATGCCCTCAAGGTCGTTAAAGGTGCATGATGAACCAAGGGCCAAACTTACTTTCCCCCAAGTCCTTGCACTAAAAGGACAACCAAAGAATAGGAGTATCTCATATAAGCTATTTACATCATTTGCCCATTTCATCTGATTGAATTTGGTGAGAACCTTGTCAAACGTGAGGGACCACACAGAGCATAGAATCCTCAACAGGGTGTTAGCTCCCCTAATTTGAAAACCATAGCGCATATTGGGAATTTCGCCAGACAAGTGTGTGTGTTTGGATTTTAAAAGAATGATCTCATAGCGAAATCACTTCGGAGGGGGAGGGGGGGATTATTCCATTGCACCATATCCTTTTCTTCCAAATTCATATTCACCCCTTGCATAGCCACAAGAAATGAAGCCAACTCTATCAACTCCACATCATTGATGTTTCACCAGAAAGGAGGGCACCAGATGATGGTGTTGTTCCCACAAGTAAAAGAGACAAATAAGGCCATCCTTGTTCATGAATCAAAATTGAGGTCTCCAAATATTCAAACACAACAGAGTACATCATTGATTTAAGAGGCTTCAAATCTCAGCCAACTACCACGTATATATAATCTCATTCACATGACATCTTTAACTAAGTCCTCTTGTTCTTTCCAAAATTTTTTAATTGCTAAAGAAGTGTGTTTATAGTAGTCAGAAATTCAGATGCACAAGGCTGAGATCAACTTTAATTATTAACATCCCACTTATATCTTCCTGTGGTGCCAGACCAAATCATACATTGTCGTAGCTACCACACTAAGTGGGAAACCATCTAAAAGAAAAGAGAGTTGTTACACTCGGTCCTTGTTACAGTCCCAAATACATGGTTAGCCCCGAATACTCACCACAACGGGGTATATACTTCGTTAGAAAATTTTCACATTTTTTTAAAATGACACCATTCAATTCATTAGAGTATATACTTCACTTTTTATATGAATATATACCTCATTAGATGATGTATATGATTTTTAAAACAATAAAAACATGTAGGGACTGTATTTGTAACTGTAAAAAGGACTACTGAGTGTTACATTTTCCAAAAGAAAAAAGAAGATTAATGAAACTTAATAGGTGCGACTAGCATCACTATCTCCATGGTTTTGCTCTTTGGCAAATGTAATGGGTTTGCTCTTCACACGTCTTGATTTCGAAATCCCCAAGCTTACCCAATGTGCATAATATGTGGCTTATTGTGTACGTTCCCAAATAACATCGAGGAAAACTATAACATCGATTTCAATGAAACCCTAACTGTATTGCAAAATGCGAAGACATCACAAAAAACAGATTAAAAGAAAGTAAAACAGACCTGTGATGGTTCCATGGACGATTGTCCCGTTCTTGAGTTCGATCGAGACTGTCTCGTTGTTTAACTTCATCAAAAACCTAATTTTTCCAACAAAAAAAAAAACATCAATAGAAACCACCAAACCAAGTTTCCATGGAAGTTCAAGCAAAGGACATTCTAGAAAGAACGAAAAAAAAAACGTAGTGGGGAAGGAGCCATGGATCTGACCTTACGAGCTTCATTTCGGGCGAGCGAGGTTTCAAAAATTAGGGTTTCCGAGCAACCACGGAAAAGCCGGGTCGCGAAAAGTTGAAAATTAAAGGGCGTGTTCAGTCACTCCTTCTCGCGGTTTGCCCGTCCTTTGCCGTTTTTAACATTGTCTCGCGAGTCAGGTTACCCCATCTATTGGGCCCCCAAACGGGCATGACCCGTCAAACGGATCGGACGAGTTTATATTTTTAGAGCGCTGTTACACTCAATCTTTTCATAGTCCCAAATATCATTTTACATGCCCTGTTAATCCTGCATACTCACCATATCTTATTTGAATATTTTCTTATTTTTTTAAATGACAATGTTCAGTTTATTAAAGTATCTATTTTATTTTATAACAAAAAAATAAAATATCTTATTAGATGATGGATATGATTTTTTTAAAAATAAAAAATGTTAACTGAGTAACATTTTTCATAATCTTGTAAACCCCAACAAAAATAAAGAGAAAGGCTTCGGTAACGGGGCGACCCGGCCTGCAAAAACAGAGCTCAAGCTCGACCCTGTCAGGCCCGCGGACCTGCCTACCAAACGGGTCCGTGCCGCGTCTGTCCAGGACCAAAAAAAAAAAGCCCAGGCCTCTGGCCACGGATGGGCCTAATGGACCCCCAAAAAATTTTAAAGAAGGGGTGGCTCCTTCCCCCCTCAAAATCACGTGGGGAGGGGGGCACGTGGCACCCCCTTTTAAATTGGGGGGGGGGGAGCATTTTGGTTTTAAATGAGGGAGGCCCACGTAATATGCCACGGGCCCCATATTCAGGGCCAACCCACCGTGGCCCGTGAACGGACATGGGCGGGCCAGGTTTTCAGGCCTCAGGGCAAACGATAACCTTTAGAATGGGATGAATAGTTGAGAGAAAATAAAGAAAGAGAGAAATAGAGAAAGAAGGGGTTGAAAAAAAATGACAATAGATGATGACTGTGGGCTGAAGATAGGTTGATGATAACCAACACCCCCACTTTTGCCTTCCACCGGTCTATTCCATCCACCACCATCACCCTCCCTTGTTGCCCACAATCAGCCTCCTTCTCTCCATCTCCTTCCACGGCTCTCCTATGTCGACCACCACTGCCACCCTCCCTGCTCCCATTCTCTCTCTTCCTCTCTCTTTTTCCTCCATTTTTCACATTTTTTTTAAAAAAGTAAGGTGATTGAGAAGAAGGGGAATCATTATCCCCACCTAACCCGGCCCTAAGTTTTAATATTTAAAAAAAATGTTGACGGACAAAATATAAATAAATACATTAAAAAATTAATTTATCAAAAAAATAAATAAAAATAACAAAAATTACAACAAAAAATTTGCTGACCCAAATTGAATGGACCACAAATAATGATAGTCTATTTTGAAATTTTTAAATGTTAATCATCAAATTAATCAAGACCCTGTAATAAAACTCATTTCAACTCTCCCTTTAACAATGGTTCATCAAACTAAAAATCCAATCTTTCAAGCTTGATTCATTTCAAAATGTCATATTATCAAATTCTGATTTAGAAAATATCACCCACAATCTTTTTTATAAGTTTTAATTCAATCCATATACATTTGATTTTTTAATTTTTAATATAGCTTATGTATATGTTATTATAAATGTTAAAATATATATTTAAATAAATTGCATTAATTTATTTATAAAACATTATAAAAATTTTCTATCTTAACAATTAATGGAACTCTTCTGATTTGGATAAAAAACAGGCGAAGCCACCAATTATTTGGCGCCATCAACTAATATAAATTTCCACCACAAGAAAAATCTCTCTCTCTCTCTCTCTCTCGCTCACTCTCGAAGGGGGAGCATCAATGGAGGCCAAGATTTCAAGGGTCGCCCAGGGTCTGAAGTCCTCGCCGATCCAAAACCTCTCCCACCTCGCCCAGAGATGCGGCGCCATCAACCTCGCCGAGGGGTTCCCCGATTTCCCCGCCCCTGCCCCGATCAAAGAAGCCGCCATCACCGCCATCGGTTCCGATCTCAACCAATACAGGTCCCCCTCACACAATCAATCACGAATTCATGAAACCACTCTCTCGTTTTTGCTGAAATTGTAGCCCTCACTTGTTTCTGAAGGCACGTGCAAGGGATCTGTGACTTGGTGGCCGAGTCGATGAAGCGGAGGTACGGATTGGATGTGAACCCTCTCGCGGATGTAGTGATCTGTGTCGGCCAGACCGAAGCTTTCGCGTCGGCGGTGTTTGCAGGTATGGTTACTCACTCTCGCATGACTTAAAGAGGGAAAAAAAATGATTTTTATTGGATGCGGATGTTGGTTGATGTTTTTTGATCTTTTTGTGAGATGGGTTTTTGGGGTAACCCGTTTTTGGAAACAGTAATTGATCCAGGTGATGAGGTTTTATTGTTTGATCCCGCTTATGAGACGTATGAGACATGTATCGCCTTGGCTGGAGGGGTTCCTGTGAGTAATTTAGCTAGCTTTACTGTTGATCACCTCCTTCAAATTGAACTCGATTGGTTGAGTCGAACCTGACTGTGGGTTTTTCTTTTATTGCTTTGTTGTTTTTTAAAATTTAGTAATGGTAGTTACTTTTCCCTCAAAGGGTCACTCAAGCTGCTGTGAATTTCAAGGTATATGATGTATAGATGAGGGAGAAAGATATTGATGTATCAAAGTGAATCAGGTGTATGTGGCATTGGATCCGCCTAATTGGAAGTTGAATGTGGAGAGATTCATGAAGTCCTTCACTGATCGAACAAAGGCTGTCGTCTTGAATAGGTGATCAGTTATCAGCATCACCTACAAATCTTATGCATGAGATAATGTGATTTTTTTTCATTGAAAATTTATTGTTTTGCTATAACTGGAGATCAGAATAATTTAATAGATGGGCTTAAAACATTCTTGTCTTGGAACCATATGTAAATTATTCTTTCCGTGTAACTGGAAATTTTCATCTAACTTGGATGAATGTAGAATTTTCATTAATTTTCTTACAAATTTTTATGTCATATGTACTTACTACTGGATGATGGAACAGTCCTCATAATCCAACTGGGAAAGTTTTTTCTCGCGATGAGCTTGAAACTATTGCCAAAGCTTGCCGCAACATGAACTGCATTGCAATTACAGATGAAGTAAGAAAAACTTTTACGTATTCCATTTCTCATGTTATATATAGCCTATGGGTCAATTATAAATTGTTCAAACCATAGTGTGCTTCTTTTGGTTAGGAGACAAACTGCACATAACTTTGCTAATCAATACTATTTAAATAGATTAATCTTGTCATCCCCATGTCAGAATTTGGCATGAGAAACAAAAGTTTTCTGATGAAGTTTACTTAATTTCTTCATTGTATCATGGTCTGAAATGATATAACATTTATTGTTTGCTTATTGTATTTCCTAGAACTTGCAACAGAGCTGTTCCTGGAGATCAGTAAATGCTCGGTATAAATAGGATCATGCAATTGAAAGATAGAAAAATGGATCTCAACGTCTATGACATGACTATTAATAGATAGTGATTTTATTCATATTATACCTTTAATGGGTGCAATTCTCATTTTTTTACCCCATATGGATGTATAATGAATGAATTGTATTTAGAACTTTGTATCTATGTATTTAATCAGTACCAGTTAAATATTTTCTTTCGCTCCATGTTTTCCCCTCTCTGTGCCTTGGATTCGTCCAGATGGTATGCTGATTCTGAACTGGAAATCCACTGGAATAAGGGTGGAGTTTAAGGAGAGGGTTTTAATGTATTTGCACAAATGGTCAGATAAAAACATACCAGCTACTTTAATTGATGAAGAATACATATATATTAAATATCATTTGCAGCATCTGAGTGGTCTACCAATTCCTCTTGATCATAAAATTATCCTTTCACATGAGAGTAGCTCAAGGCCACCTGTTTTTGTTATTGCACATTAATTTAAAGCAGATTAAGGTTGATTGTATGGAGGGAAAAGGAAAGGCATAGGAAGATTTGGATATAGGTATGTCAAAGATATGTAAGATGATAACCTTATTAAGAGAATGACCCCTGACTTGAACTTGTTACACACTATGATTCACAAGCTTTACTGTTTTTATGTTATTTAGGGATATAAAATGTATTGTTTAATCTCATGTTGAAGTGTGGTTGGTCCTTATTGTCTTGAAGACATTTAGCTTCAAAGAATGAAAAATACTTATTGCAGGTGTACGAGTATATAACTTACGACATGGAAACACATATACCTCTAGCCACTCTTCCAGATATGCAAGAGCGAACCATCATCACCTCATCCTTATCTAAGACATTTAGTGTCACTGGTATGACTTTTTTATAATCAGGAGGTGATCAAAGTAGACTTTCTTCCTCTAGAGCATAACCAATTGAATTTTGATGGTCCTCACTCCTAAGTTGGTATCAATGTGTAAGGATTAGTTGGGTCTATTTACTCTCCTAACTTTCATTTCATCTCTTTCTTATAGTACACTGCAAGAACACGTCTGCAAATTTTTTTAAGAAAATATAAGCATTCAGCCTTGAATTTATTAATCCAAAGAGAGTGCCCAAGAGCATACACTCATTGAAGTAAAATAAACAGATACAACCAGTCCTAAACAGGACAAACAGCCTCCAGGCATTAAGCACACAAGAATTACTGGATTCATGGTTGCATGTTCAAATGCAGATTTTTTAACCCCAAAATCATCTGTTTGTTGGACAAGATACAATGAGAATGACCACAAATTTATTCTATGACGCATTTGTGCATGCTCCATGAGATTCAGGCAATCTCTCTCATCTTTTCAACAGTTAATCTGCAACAAACCATCTCAAACTCTAACAACATTCTGGATTATGTGCTCTCAATTCTATCCATTGTTCCATTTTAGATTATCATCATCTTTACTCAGTACAAAGTGCAAAATGTTGGAGATTATTATCATCTTTACTATTGATGTACAACAGGTTGGAGGATTGGTTGGGCGATTGCTCCAGAATGCATTGCCTCTGCGATACGAAACATCCATATCAAAATCACAGATTCAGCTCCTGCACCTTTCCAGGAGGCTGCCTTAACTGCGCTCAGAAGCCCACCAGCATACTACGAGTCCCTGAAAAAAGTAAGTAGTTGCAGACTTGCAGTTTTCCTTTGTTATATGACTAAGTTTTCATTCTGAATCAGTTTAGTCATTCTAGTATAAAACACTGGTAAATTTAAAAACTAAAATCTCACATTCATATTTATTATCTCTTGACATTCAAGGATTACGAGATGAAGAGGGATTACATTGTAAAGATGTTGGCTGAAGCTGGTTTCCAAATTTCTTTCAAACCGCAAGGTTCATTTTTCTTATTTGCGGAGCTTCCTCCAAGATGTCAACTCTCTGATGTATGTGCTTCTCCCAATATCCCCTTTTGATATTTAGATAAGGGAATTTTCTTAACATCTTGCCCACATCTTGAGTTCCATTTGCAATAAAACTACGTCCCAAGTCTTGGCAGTAAATTAGCAGGTGACTTTCCTTGGTACCAAAAAAAAGAAGGTGACTTTATGAGTCAATTTAACATGCTTTCAGATTTTTGAATTTTTGATATAATTCTTTTCAACCAGCTTGTTTAAGTTGAACCAAGTTATTCCACACTACAGTGCTTCAGACATTCCAGTTTGACAGAGATCCTGGTAGAGATCCGCCTGGATGAAGAGCTGAAGTTTCTCCAGATCTGTTTTTATTGACTTCATAGTTATCTATAACAGTAGGATAGTTTCTTTATTTTTTTTATTTTTCAGATTGTTATTAGATTATGATTTTGTCTCGAGGAATCTATTTAAAGACTGCATGTCTTTTAAATAATGCAGAGAATAACTCTACACTAAAATAGGAGGCCGGTTCCCTCGAAGAACCTAGACTTCATTTATCATTTGTGGATTTCTATGATTGGGATCTTATGTGTTCTTTCAGGTGGACTTTGTCCGAAAATTGATAGAGAAAGCTGGGGTGGCCGCAGTACCTGGGCATGGATTCTTCCACAACAATCCAGTTTCAACCAAGTTGGCTGAACCATCCCCCTCTGGCGATAGCCATCAAACGCGATACATCAGGTTTGCTTTCTGTAAAAGCGATGCTACTCTGAGCGCTGCTGCTCGAAAGATGGGTGAGGTTGCGTGGGCGGACATGGGTCTCAAACTTGATTAATGTCATGATATTGTTATTTCTGTATTATTCGAGGTACAGGTGAGGCTGCTGATTGTAATATGAATTCAACTTGATTTCAATGAAAGACTAAATGCTTTTTTTTTCCCCACAGCATTACCTTGTGTCGACTGATTGTGTGTTGTTAACTTGTCACGTAAAAGTGACATCTTTTTTCTTTGTAAGATTTTCTTTGAGATCATATTGTTGTATCAATTTTGTATTCTCTTCACATATCTATTCCATCTCCGAGCCATAGTCACAAAGTTCACGTGCAACAGATATATGGTAAGGTTACACCCGGTACAACATTTGTACGTTCACGAATAATAATTGATAAGTGCAATAGAAGGACAAGAATTAAAATGTAGATCATTAATTGTAAAAAGTACACAAAAAAACTTTTATGTCAAGGTGAAAGCTTATCTAAACTAACTGGATTTCTAGATAACGAAGATGTTAAATACTTAAATGTACAATAGAGCATAGAAATCAATTTTTCTAAATATTTGGAAAAGTGAGGAGCATTTTTGTGAGCCTATTTTCATTTATTTTATTATTTTTAATTTTCTTTTTTTTTTATCAAATAAGCATAATTACGTTAGAATATTTTGATTTTTTAAAATAATAATAAATTAAATAAATATTTTTAACTAATATAATCTTTTAATAAAATACATATAAAAGAATATATATACATCGTTGAATGACTATAATATCATCCAGGACTCTGAAAAGTTCAATAAAATTTACCAGAGTTTTCTTTGAAAATTCAATGGTGCTAATATTCTCATTTCAATTCCACAACTCCATCCCCAACCGTCAAAAACACATTGAACGGTCAAGATCGATCTCCCACGGCCGCCACAACCGTCAAAACGTCTCCTCTCTCTCTCTCCCTCTCTTCCAGACTTCCAGTCCTCTCCAGAGCATCAACGTCAATGGACCTCCAAAACCCTAACATCCACCCCAACCACCACCACCATCGCCTCCTCGCGGCGATCGACATGGGCACCAACTCCTTCAAGATGGTCCTCATCAAGGCCCAACCCGACACCGGCCGTTTCCTCTCCATCGATCGCCTCCGCGAGCCCGTCCTCCTCGGCCGCGGCACCACCGATTCCAACCGATCGATCCTCCCCGACTCCCAATCCCGCGCGATCTCCGCCCTCCGAAGCTTCTCCCGCTCCCTCCAAACCCTCCATGTCCACGACTCCCGGGTCATCGCCACCTCCGCCGTCCGCGAGGCCCCCAACCGGGCCGAGTTCATCGCCAGGGTTCGGGCCGAGGTCGGGCTCCAGGTCGACGTCCTCTCCGGCGAAGAAGAGGCGCGGCTGATCTATCTAGGTGTCTCGCAGTGCCTGCCCGTCCGCGATTCGGCGGCGCTGGTCGTCGACATCGGCGGCGGGTCCACCGAATTCGTGGTGGGAAACAGAGGGGAAGTGTTGTTCGCGGCGTCTCTGAAGCTCGGCCACGTCTGCCTGACCGAGATGTTCGGGAGGGACGGGAGGATCGCCGACATGAGGGGTCACGTGAATGCCGTGTTAAAGGAGTCGGCTTTGGCGGAGAGGGTGAGAGAGCTAGGGTTCGATGTCGCGGTGGGTTCGTCGGGGACCGTCCGATCGATAGGGAAGGTCGTCGGGGGAGCGGCGATTGGGCGGCGGGAGCTGGGAGGGGTGGTGGAGGCGCTTTGCGGCGAGGGAGGAGGGGCGGAGGGGGCGAGGCGGATTGGGTTCCCGAAGAGGCGGGCGGGGACGATCGTGGCCGGGGCGGTTTTGTTGGCGGAGGTTTTTGAGGCGCTCGGGGTGGCGGAGATGCGGGTGTCGGAGTACGCGCTTGGGGAGGGCGTCGTGGCGGAGATGCTCAGGAGGGGCCGAGAGTAACTTATACTGTTATACATGCTTTGTTACATGAAGCGTGTAATTTTTTATTTCACGGTGAGGGCATATGATTCATTATTAGAGTACATGCTCTAACCTCTCGTTTGAGTTTGGACGTAAGGTTATTTGTTTTGATAGCTGTATTGGGATATATACAATTCACGTTGAATAAGTAAATTTTTGTTTAGTTGTATTTTTTTGTTATTTTTATAAAAATGAACTTTTTGTTGTTTGATTTATCATGAATAAAGTAATGATAAGGAGTAAATAATAGATGGATAAGAGCTTATGATTTTCTAAATGATAAATATATCACTGCATAAATTATTTGTGTTTGAGAATAAATGTTAGAGATGTGTGTGTGATATGATAGATGTGATCGTTTTTTAAATCTGTGCAGATAGTGTTAGATGAGATAAATTTTTTAAAATGACATAGAAGAATATTTTTATCCATTAACATATAGATAAACCCTGATAATTAATCCATACTTTTCTGATAATAGTTATCAAGCATTATTCTAACATATTCAGACATAGTTATCAAAGTTTATTCTTGTAAAATAAACAGTTTTTTGGGAATATTCTTCTGTATTCTTCTCTATTCTCGACTTATGCTCCACCCCAAATGAGAGTTAAATTTTTATGAAGATGATATGTTTGTTTTGTTGTGGGGAAAAATTCATATAACCCTTTAAACTGTTCAAAATTCATATAACTTTTGATTTTTTCTAAAGTCAAATATAACACTCTTAAAATGCTTTAATCTTGACTAAAAACATAATATATCAAAAACCCTTTATAATCTGTTAAAAAAAAATTATTTGTAAATGATGATTTTACATATCCAGATAGAGTTTTATAATATATTTGAAAGAGTAAAATTATCATTTATAAATTATTTTTCACATTTTTATGGCATTATAAGGGTTTTGACATACCTTGTTTTCAATTAAGTTAATCAAATAGAATATTTATAGAATATTCATTATTTGTTAAAGTTTAATTCATTATTTAAATTTACATAGATAATTTTATAGGATTATATAGATTTTGTACAGTTTATAAAGAATTATGTACTTATTTGAATTTTTCCATTTGTTATATGAAGCACGTGTACGTCAGATTGTAAGTGAGACTGACTATATATTCCGAAATTTACATGAAGGTAATAAGTTTTCTTATATGTAATACATGGGACCTCATTTCATTGATGTAATAAAGCTTGAGTTATTCCCTTTTAAGTAAATTTGAAAAATGAGTTTCAAAATGATTTTTTTTAATACTCGAAATCGTTTCTAAAATTCAATCTCCAATAATGTTTCGTAACTAAAGATATTTTTTTATATATATTTTTTAAGTTGAGATCACTTTGGATAGAATCACGCATGTGTATGAGTTAATTATGGTTCCCTTGAAAAAAAAAAAAAAAACAGGGAAGGGAAGTAGGGAGCGGGACTTGGTTAAGTTATTTTAATTTTGTCCTCTCTTTTACTGCTTTGGGGATTCTAACCTGCTCTATCTTCTATTTTTAATGTTTTCTCTTATAAGCTTGTATTTTTTTAAAATTTAATTTAAAGAAGTAGCTGGCTTATCCTTTCATTTTTTTTAAAAAAAAAAAACATAGAAAAAAAAAGAGAAAAATCCAAATACTCCATGTAAACTGCTTGAAATTCATATAATCCTCTGACTTTTCCTAAAATTCATATAACCCATTGAAAATATCTATGTAAACCCAAATAAACATTCGAATTAAACTTCCTTGACATATGAATAATATTATGTTTTATTAACTTTGACTAAAAACATAGTATATCAAAATTATCATACAATATGTTAAAAATGTAATAAATCATATATAAATGAGGATTTTACCTCCTAGATAGATTATAGAACCCTATCAAGAGGGACAAAATTGTTATTTACAAATGATTTGTTGCATTTTAATACATTATAGGAGAATTTTGATATACATTGTTTTCAATCAAGATTAATCATACAGAATATTCGTAGAATAATTTTAATATACCAATGTAAATTTAATTTAAAGGGTTATTTGAATTTAAACGCATGTTCTGAATTTAGGAAAAATAAGGGTTTTATATGGGTTATTTTGTTTTTTCCCCGTTAATTGAATGGACCGGTTCCCTCCGATTTATGGGCTGTCAGATCCGTTTGACTGATAGTTGTCTCTATAAAGCCCTAACCGTCCCCCACCGCAGTTGCTTCTCTTCGGTACCGATACGCAAATATGGACTCCATCGTCGTCGCGAGAGAAGAAGAACAGCTTCCGCTCTTACGATCCGCCGGAGAAGACGAGATACATCCCCTTCCGCCCGATCAACAACCCTCGCAGCCCACCGACGACCGCGATCAGGCCAAACCAGAACCGTCCGATCCCAATCGGAGGCGGCTCGTCTCCCTCGACGTCTTCCGCGGCCTCACTGTGGCGGTAAATCCTCACCCTCCCCGAAGTCTCCGCCACTCCTTCTCCACATTCGGATCCTCGATCGCTATTTTTTGGTTCCGTTGCAGCTGATGATTCTGGTGGACGACGCGGGAGGGGCGTTCCCGTCCATAAACCACTCGCCGTGGTTCGGCGTGACGATCGCCGACTTCGTTATGCCGTTCTTTCTTTTCGGCGTCGGCGTCTCTGTTGCTTTGGTGTTCAAGGTATAAAGTTTATGGCTTTTATACTGATTTAAATAGCGATTAGTTTTTCGGATTGATAATTATGGGTGGATAACTATTGAACTCGCGAGTGTGAATTGTGGCTTCTAATGATATGCAGAAAGCGTCGAACAAATCAGCAGCTACAATGAAGGTTGTGATGCGAACAATTAAGCTCTTCGTCTTGGGTTTGATATTGCAAGGTGCTTAAGCTGCACTGTCGTTTTATTTAAAGTGTTTCTTTTAAATTGATTTATGGAATTCTTATTGGCTTCATAGTTTACATAGTTTACAATTATATATCAGAGCAATTGTTTTTATATGTGAAGCAGGAGAGGGATTTCTGTTTGGACTCGATCAATAAAAAAAAAAAAAAAAAGTCGAAATACTGAAATTCCTTCTTTGAGCTGGTGGATTCCATTTGAGGGAGTCTGATTGTTGTGTGGTAGGGTAGGCTAATGAGATGGAACTGCTTGATGACTGCTTGGTTGATCATGCTTTCTTTTACAGGTGGTTACTTTCATGGTCGTAATGATTTAACGTATGGAGTGGATGTGGACCGTATACGGTGGCTTGGAGTACTGCAGGTAGAGTGACTTGAAAAAAATTACTCGACTCTTTCTTATTAATGACCATGCACTGCTTCTTTGCAGTACATGTGTTTCTTTTGCGATCTTTATCAGATCTTATGTTTCTAAGTTTTGCTGTTTCTGAGTTTAAACTCTTAAATTGATGATGGTAATTTGTTGGTGAAGGGAAATGGAACATAGATGCGTCACATGATTGTTTATGCTTTATTTTCTCTGTCCTTCTTCATGTGCGTTTGCCTTTCAGTAGCACTAGCAAAGTGGTTTGCATTCTAGAGTATCCTAGACATTGTTCAGCATGAGTCTAATCCAACTTAAATTAAATCAACTGAATGCAGCCTGTTTCCCTACTTTTCGAGATTGTCTCACCTCGGTGAATCATGTTATTGGTGGCTATTCCTATAGTAATATGGTGGAATTTGATGTACATGGTGTGTTTATTCTGATAAAACTATAATGTTCAGTAATATAAAATAATAATGCACAATGAGAAAAGATTGTGCAGCTCAAAGCCTCAAAGAGAAAAAAAGCACAACATTTTTTTAGTGTTTTTGTTGTTGGACATTCTGCGGACATCATTTTGATTCTTGCTTCTATTTTCTGTCTCTTTTGTGTTAAAATGTATAAAATGCAACAGTGGAAATTCCCATTCATTTCCGTTGAGGCACTTTTGTTTGAGATGCATAAAATGTTATCTTCTATTGATCAAAATAGAGATTAAAAAATCGCCTGACAATGCCAGTGTAAGGTTGTGGACTGTTGGTGGCTTTGATTGTCGTTAAAATCTTGTCTTTGCCAACAAAAATATAAAACCCTTACCTAGGTAGAAAGTGGTAGCAAGGGGTCGAATCCACAGGGAGGCTATTGAAGCAAACGAATAAAAGTAAAGGATTATCAATATTTGGCAAAAAGGTTTAAAAACAAATTATTGATTTAAGAAAACTATTTGAAAAGCTTAGGTTGAAATTAATGTATAAAAAAAAAGACCACCAAGGATTGGAAATCCACCCCACGAATATCGTGATAATTCTTTCTTTTGCATTCAATGAAAACAGAATATTTCAAAAGCAGTTCACTTCTACTCGATTTAAAAATAGGGTTTATAAAGCATCAACCGTATCCCATCTAAGTAGAACGACGGAAGATCTAAAAATACCCATAATCAAAAGAAATCTGAGTTGAAGAAACTATATAAACATGAAGAACAAATCAGAAAACATCAATGCACAAAGAAAATAATCAATCACTCAATCTCATGGGGTGGAATCCTCTCCTTGATGGAAGGATTTTCTAGCCTACCATGGTTGATGAAATTCTAGAATAAAAATAAAAATATTCCATAAAATAATAATATACTTTATTGAAAACACAAGAATCTGTCTCTGATACTAAAGAAATAAAAACAAAAATAAAAATTGAACAGAAAAGAAATAAAAACAGAAAAAAATTCCTTCTGGCTGAATGCAGAGATCTCTCCTTGGCTGAATGCAGATCCTCTCTCCTGGAGTGCCCTTTTTATAGGGGTTTTGAGGGTTGAATTAGTTGTAAATGCTGATTTGCTTGAGTTGTTAATGCTGATTTGCAAAATATGTTGGAGATATAATTGCAAAATCTGTTAGAGATCTTGTTGATTTGTTGGAGATGTCAAAGCTGATTTGATTGAAGATTTTATTGATTTGGTAGATCATTTTTAGAAGTTTTGATGAAGCTTTGAATGCTAATTCCTTCTCCAATTTATAACCTGCCAAATTTAAATACTGCCAAATTTAGATTTCTGAATTTTAAAATATGGCTCTATATGAAAAATATGATAATGCATATTAATTGTATAAATATTGTCAATTTGTGCAAAATATGCTTTGAATATAAAGAATAGAAACTTCCCTAATATGCATGTATATATGAATAATTACATAGGGAAATGTTCCAAAACAACTCTTAAAAGCATATAAAAATATGTTCTTTTGAATATCTAACAAATACCCCCAAACCGCCTTTTTGCTAGTCCTCGAGCAAAACTAAAAAAAAATCCTAACTCACTTTCGCAGGAATCGCGGTTACACTTAGCATGTGCAACAAGCCTTTAAACCCCTAGGTCACCCTAGTGGACGAGTTGTGTCTCGTGAGGGTTTGCAGCGAATATACCCACAAAATTCTTTTTTTTTTTTTTTTTTTTTGAAAACAATGACATCTTCGGGAGCTTTATAAAAATCTACTAAAGTTGAGAACTCTATACACATGTTAGAAGTTTTCACTCATAATCAAGTCCTGAAGTGTGTGTGTGCATAGCCAACAAAGATGTAGCTTTCTTTTTCTCCGTAAAACTTAATTTTGATTACCTTCAGAATGGATTTCGCCTTGACTTCAAAAACTCACTGGATATTACACTCAACAAGGAAATCACTCAGAAGTGGGCTTATTTCTCTCAACTTATATGTGACAAGGAATCAAAATTCAAATCATCCACATATAAAATTTATAGAAGGACGGACCATATCAAAGAAAAATAAAAATTTAATTTGATCTCAGGAACGGAATATCATCGACTCAAGAACATTGGATTAAACACCGTAAGTCCTCTTCATCTATTCTCCACATTTTAACCACATTACATTTAGGATCAAGTAGGTCTTTTCAATAGGTTGTAATGGGGCTAGGGTTATTATTGATAACTGGACAATGCTTTGAGAATTTGTATACTTTTTGATGAATATCGAGTATTTCTTTTTTTTTTTTCTTTTTTTTTTTTTTTTTTTTTTTTTTTTTTTTTTCTTAAAAATCATGATAGTAATAACCCTTCCATGAAATTTCATAGTAATTGATTGATCTTTTTCTTTTTCTTTTTCTTTCCTCATTCCCAAAGCAAAATTTAAGGTTACACTCATTGAGTGGAGTGTAGGTTAAAAAAAATAGGTTGAACAAAGAAAGGCTTATATGGCTCAAGGGGTTTGACTAGTGGATAAGTGTAAGAATAGGTTAGTTGAACATGATAGATGGGTTAACAAAGATGGCCTAAATCATTTCCTAAGTTTCACATGGTTATTATATGCCTTGAAAAGATTTCAGAGGAGTTTCTAGTGTAGTAATCCAATTTTTATGGTGTTCATGAGTCTTTGATCAAAACAAGAATAAAGAGATCAAGCAAACGACATTTAAGCGAAAACAAAAAATTTGAGTTAACTTGTAACTCAGAATTATGTAAAAACACTCCAAGAATAGAATGGCTCAAATCTCCTAGGTTAAGTCTCCGCTAATGATTCATCCAGTTCTCTCCCTTAAATTTCACTTTTCCATTTAGGCTACATACATGTGGCTATAAGTGCTGAAAATTTTTCCAAGACTTGAAATTTGCGAAAAACATTTTAGACACATGATAGAATTAACAACTAAAGTGAAAATTAATCTGGCAAGCCAAAGGTATCCCAATGATTGAAGTTTTCTCAAAATTTTTTTTTTTTTTTTTTTTTTTAAATTTCACATCAAAATTTGTTGATTATACCCCCAAACCTAAATCTAACATTGTCCTCAATGTGAATGACAACTACAAAATGATGCATGTGATGCTGAAAAATGAAAAGGACAATAGAAATAAATAAAGAAGGTAGAGACTGCATACCTTATTTGATGTGAATTCTTATAATTTATCCTGTGACAAAATAGCTCAGTGAATCCGCATAGAAACATAGAAATGACAAATATGTACTCAAATTCAAAGCATAACAATTGAAAAATGTCCTAACCCTAAACCTAAAAATCTCATAGATGTACAAAGTGATCAATCCTGATACACAGGATCTTCCAAAAGTGTCTCCTCAACTTCTGGGCTCAGATACTCAAGATATGGTTTCAAACGATGTCCATTGACTTGGAAAGTACTACCATCCTTGGCATTATGGATTTCAATCGCCCCATGTGGATGAACTTTCTCAACTGTGTATGGGCCAGTCCAGCGAGATTTCAATTTCCCAGGAAATAAATGAAGTCTAGAATTGTATAAAAGGACTTTCTGACCGGGAAAAAATTCCTTACGAAGGATAATCTTATCATGCATGGTCTTCATGCGGTCCTTGTACCTTGCGGCACAGTTATATGCATCATTCCTAATCTCTTCTAACTCATCGAGTTGCAGTTTCCTATGTTCTTTTGCCTTGTCGCGATCAAAATTGAGGCGTTTCATTACCCAATATGCTTTGTATTCTAATTTGACAGGTAAATGGTAGGCCTTGCCATAAATAGGGACTTGGTCAATGAAGGGTACATGGAAATGATCCTTAAACTCTAACTGGGGTGAATTGACACTAGATGACACCAGCAAAGATTCAGAAATGGGCAATGATTCAAACTGAGTGGCCCATTTGCTAGTATCCATGAATAGAGCGGAATCTAAAAGTGCATTTGCTTCCCTAATTGAACCTTCTTTATCAAAATCTTTGCTGAATGGGTCAGAATAACTCGACTCTTCCAAAGAGTTGTTGATCATATCATCAATCATGCAAACTTCCTCAAGATCATCAATTTCAGTTGATTGGTTACTACTATGGAAAACATTGAGTTGGACAGTCATGTTTCCGAAGGCTAGAGTCATTATACCATTCCGACATCTAATAACAGCATCTGATGTGGCTAAAAATGGTCTGCCTAGGATCACAGGGATATGGCTGCCTGGGTTTTTCACTGGTTCAGTTTCTAAGACTACAAAATCCACAGGATAATAGAATTCTTTCACCTTGACAATCACATCCTCCACAATTCCCTTTGGATATTTCACAGTTCTATCTGCTAATGAAAGGGTAATGTCTGTGGGTTTTAACTCCCCCAAACCTAACTCCTTGTACACAGAATAGGGTAGCAAATTCACACTGGCTCCTAAATCTAGGAGGGCTCTTTGGATGATAGTCTCTCCTACTTTGATCGCAATTGTGGGGCAACCAGGGTCCTTATATTTAGGGGCAATTTGCTGTTGAATGAAAGATGAGGCTTGTGCAGCCATCACAGCGTGCCTAGGAACACTGGTTCTCCTTTTCACCGTGGTGAGATCTTTCAGGAATTTTGTATAGGAGGGAATCTGTTTGATGGCATCTAAGAAAGGTATATTGATCTGAACATTCTTGAATACTTCCATGATATCATCAAAATGAGAACTTTTCTTGGGTTCTTGCAATCTAAGAGGATAAGGAGCTTTGGGTTTGTAGACATCTACTGGCTTTGGTGCTATTTCCTGGGTTTCATTTCCCTTCTCTTGGGTCTCCTGACCTTCTTCCTGGTCAGCAGTCTTATGGACCGCGATTTCTTCACTTTTTTCCTTGGGGAGTTGGACCTTTTTGTCCACTCGCCTGCCATATGTTAAGGTGGTAATGGCCTGGACTTCATGGGATGAGTTTTCATTAGAGTTAACCTGATATTGCCCTATTGGGCCTTGACTCTGTTGCCTACTAGGATTAGGCACTGGCTGACTAGGTAATTCACCCTTCTTCCTATCTACTAGAGAACTGGCTATTCGGCTTAGACTAACTTCAAGTTTTGCAATTGCTTGTGCATGGATTTGATTAGTCTGGGTTTGTGACAAATTGGTTTGCTGCTGCTGATGGATGAATTCTTGTTGTTGCTTCATCATGTTAGCCATCATGGCTTCCAGATGTGAGGGTTGTTGAGGAGTGGGAGCAACATAAGGAGGAGGAGGTGGAACCAAAGGTTGGTTCAACTGAGGAGCTTGTGACGGGCTTGGCCTAGAAAAATTTCTTTGATACCCTGGTGGACCACCTTGATATTGGATAGGTTCATTCTGCCTATAAGAGAAGTTTGGATGAAACCTATTATCAGGATGGTATACTGGGCCAAAAGAATTGGGAGTGGGCTTTTTGAAGGCATTATATGAATTAATCGAATTTGCCTGCTCAGCCTTGATGGTGGGCAAACTAGGGCAACACTCCACTAGATGCTCTGAACTATCACAAATGAGACATATGTTGTGTGGCTCATGTTCCACATTCATTATGGGGTTTGGATCTCTCTGTGAGTTCCGGTTTGTTGTTACCGCAAAAGTATCGAACTTCTTGCTCAATTTGTTCACCCCATCCACTAAGTTGGTCATGACATATTTAAGATCTGGATCTGCTTTTATTTCATAAATACCTGACTTTCTAGATCCTCTATCATCAACTTCATTGTCATAGCTACTCCAATTCTGGGCATTCTCAGCTAAATCTACAAGGAACTCATAGGCTTCATCAGGGGTCTGATCCATGAACTTACCCTTGTGCATGGACTCAATCATGTTCCTATGTGTGTGAGGTAGTCCCTTATAGAAAAAGTGAACTAGTTGGGCTTTGTCAAGCCCATGGTGTGGGCATTTGATTAACAAATCATGAAATTTTTCCCAAATTTGAGAAAATTCATCTTCAGCTCTCCCCCTAAAAGTTCTAATGGCATCTTTGATTTTCTCAGTTTTTGCCATAGGATAAAATTTTGTCATGAATTTTTTAGAGAGTTGTTCCCATGTTGAAATTGAATTGGTGGAGAGGGAATACAGCCATGCAGCTGCATGATCTTCCAAAGTCATGGGGAACAACCTCAATTTGACACCTTCCTCATCTAGGTTCTGATTTTTGAATGTTTGACAAATTGTCAAGAATTTGTTTAGATGGATATAGGGTTGCTCACTCTCGAACCCATGGAATTTGGGAAGCATATTGATGGTTGCTGGCCGAATCTCAAATTGGATTGCAGTGGTGGCCGGCAGCACTATGCAGGTTGGTGGATCGGAAGATGCAGGAGCATATAGCTCATTCAGGGTTTTGGCACGTTCACCCATTATGAAGAGTGATGAATGGTTAAGGACTCGCCTATGTAGATGAAAGGTTCTCTCAATCTCAGGGTCTAAAGGTTTTAACTCTCCCCTATTGGATCTTCTACCGTGCATGCAACAAAAATTTGAACCTCTCTCCTAGATTAGACAGCTCCTAACAGGTTTGAAGAGTACACCTAAGCCTCCAATTCGATCCTATGAAACGTTGACCAGGTCAGCCTCCAGGTAGTGGTGGGGTCACAATGGTCCCGCTTAAGTACCACCCTCCTAGAACACAATGTGTCTCCCTTAGAGGGACAAAGCTTTCCTAGACATCAACATGATCAAAGAGCATAATTGGTGGAACTTTTGGTGGTCTTTGCCTTAATGAGCTCAAGAATCCTAAAGCCAATGTCTAATTGATTTTATTTTAATTGGCTTGGGATAATCATGCAATGTAGTGATTTTTGGGCCAAGGACGATTGATGAAATACCGACCTTATCTTTTCTTTTTTTTTTATGAATTTTGCCCTTAAGTTGATTTATGCAAATGAATACGCTAAATGCACAACAAACATTAAAACAAGAGCTTTTGTCAATGGAGAACTTACCTACGGAGTATGTTCACTCCGGAAATCCAAAAATTTGAAGTGGAATTAGATCAATGAGTCTTGAGCTTTATGTTCCTCATCCTTCTCTCTTCTTCCTGCAAACCAAATAAAAGAAAAATAATTTTTTTTTATATAATTTTTTTTTTTTTTTTTTTTTAAGAAAAGAAAAAAAATTTGATACCTTCAACCTTTACCGTTACTTACCTTGCCTCCCCGGCAACGGCGCCAATTTGTTGGTGGCTTTGATTGTCGTTAAAATCTCGTCTTTGCCAACAAAAATATAAAACCCTTACCTAGGTAGAAAGTGGTAGCAAGGGGTCGAATCCACAGGGAGGCTATTGAAGTAAACGAATAAAAGTAAAAGATTATCAATATTTGGCAAAAAGGTTTAAAAACAAATTATTGATTTAAGAAAACTATTTGAAAAGCTTAGGTTGAAATCAATGTATAAAAAAAGACCACCAAGGATTGGAAATCCACCCCACGAATATCGTGATAATTCTTTCTTTTGCATTCAATGAAAACAGAATATTTCAAAAGCAGTTCACTTCTACTCGATTTAAAAATAGGGTTTATAAAGCATCAACCGTATCCCATCTAAGTAGAACGACGGAAGATCTAAAAATACCCATAATCAAAAGAAATCTGAGTTGAAGAAACTATATAAACATGAAGAACAAATCAGAAAACATCAATGCACAAAGAAAATAATCAATCACTCAATCTCATGGGGTGGAATCCTCTCCTTGATGGAAGGATTTTCTAGCCTACCATGGTTGATGAAATTCTAGAATAAAAATAAAAATATTCCATAAAATAATAATATACTTTATTGAAAACACGAGAATCTGTCTCTAATACTAAAGAAATAAAAACAAAAACTAAAAACAGAAAAGAAATAATAAAAACTGAAAAAGAATTCCTTCTGGCTGAATGCAGAGATCTTTCCTTGGCTGAATGCTCAGATCCTCCTTGGCTCCCTGGAGTGCCCTTTTTATAGGGGTTTTGAGGGTTGAATTAGTTGTAAATGCTGATTTGCTTGAGTTGTTAATGCTGATTTGCAAAATATGTTGGAGATATAATTGCAAAATCTGTTAGAGATCTTGTTGATTTGTTGGAGATGTCAAAGCTGATTTGATTGAAGATTTTATTGATTTGGTAGATCATTTTTAGAAGTTTTGATGAAGCTTTGAATGCTAATTCCTTCTCCAATTTATAACCTGCCAAATTTAAATACTGTCAAATTTAGATTTCTGAATTTTAAAATATGGCTCTATATGAAAAATATGATAATGCATATTAATTGTATAAATATTGTCAATTTGTGCAAAATATGCTTTGAATATAAAGAATAGAAACTTCCCTAATATGCATGTATATATGAATAATTACATAGGGAAATGTTCCAAAACAACTCTTAAAAGCATATAAAAATATGTTCTTTTGAATATCTAACATGGACCACATTTAGCTGACCAATGTCAACCTGAGAATCTGGGAAAATTGGTTGTTTTGCGTGTCCATATTTTCTCTCTTAAAGATGCATCTACTTGCTGCTGCTGCTACTGGTTTGCAGGGTTTCTTCATTTCCTGTTTTCATTTGCTTGGCTATCAAAACTGTAATTCTTAACATTTGTAATTTTGGTGGTAGAATTTCCAACTTTCAAGAAAAAAAAGAAGATACATCTAGCAGTTCATATCAAGTTCAATCTGTCTTTAGCAGTCTATTCCTGTTCTACATTTCCTAACCCTTGTGGTGGTTTTGTGTCATTAATATATATTAAAACTTCTCACCACCTTTGTTGGTTGACAAATATGCATACAAGGTGGGATCTGCCATTAGATTAAATTTACCTGGTTGTATGTCAAATTTTTAAAATTTGGGGCTCCTATTATATGTCTGCACACATGATGGATAGAACAAACAAATCAACCTCTTTTGCATATTCAGCTCATTTAAGGGGGGAAATGAAAAACAATCTTTTGAACGGGATTTCAGAACTTGAATCCACTCACATTTCTTCCCTTTTATAAGTGCATTTATTGGAATGCAGAGGATATCCATCGGATATTTTTTAGCAGCATTGTCAGAGATCTGGCTCGTGAACAACATTGTGGTGAATTCACCCCTGGGATTTTTGAAGAAATTCTATGTTCAATGGTTGGTACATTTGAATTTTGAGAATTTATAATTATCTCAATTCTAAAAAGTATTCACTTCTATATTTGTTGCTTATTTTCAGAGATTCAATATGAAAATCCTGTTAAACATTCATAAAATTCTCTCTTTTTTCTCCATGATGTGTCACATGGATTTTCATAGATTTATTATACATGAAACCTCTCTTTATACATTTATTAGAAGTACAGTGATGCCCACATCTGGTCTTGGTTTCTCTAGGCATTTTGACTAGTTTTCCTATATCTCTTGCTTTATTTACTCATGTAAAATATATGCAAGAGAGAAGTCTTGCTTACACATTCAATTTAGATTCTTTCCAGATGTCTGCGTTGAACACAAGTTTGTAAATCTGCACGGCTCAGTCTTCTTTGAGTGATTTCCACTGTAGGAGCATCTGCCCAAGAATGAACTTGCACATTAAGCATCTTTTTTGGTGTGACAAAAAAGGTTCCTTTGACACTACTTCTGCTATTTAACGTTTTTATTTTCTGGGTCTGCTTGTACTTGAGACCTGTAGCAAAGGAGCAAGGAATACAGTGGTTCCAATCATGCTGATGCGTACAGCAATCTTTTTCCTTTTTATGTATTGTCAAGTTAGTATGCCCAATATTTATTTTCGAGAGCTGACATTGGGATGTTCATAAAATGATTTTGTATTTTGATTAATAGTTTATATCATTCATTGAGGATTTGAAAATGGAGCCATCAATGAACTGATGGGCAAAATGCTTTTTGTTTTGGGCAAATTGCCATATGCTGCAATGGACATGTTGTGTCCGTGTCCGATACAGACAACGTGACACATGTCAAACACATCCTGCACGTGTCCAAAATTTAAAAATAATTTTCAAATTTCAGACACGTGTTGGATGCAGTACAAACACATGAAACTTTTACAGTATATCATTGGAACTTTTTCCTTGATTACTATTAAGAGTTTTGTGTGCACATGAAGTTGAATGATGTTAAAATCCAAATGGAGTTGGTAGTTGAGATACTACTGCAGTAGTTATATCAATATTTTATAGTTTCTGAATCCCAAAAAATTTTCAAATAATTATAATGTACCATGTACATTAAAAAAATAGATTCATTTGTTTATCAATTGTTTTATCTTTGCCATGTTCCTATCCCTGCCCTTTTTTAAAAAAAAGATTTGGCCTGTCCCTGTGTCCATATCCTGTCGTTTTGTATACTGTACCCGTGTCCATGCTCCGTTGTATTTTGTTTTTGCTCTGTATCTTTTGAATCACATTTGGGGATGAAATCATTTGTTACTGGTGTTTGGCTTCTATGACTTGCAACTTAGTTATGCTTTTTGTGTAGGGTGGCTGCTATTTTATTATGTTCGGTGTACCTTGGCCTCTTGTATGGTCTCTACGTCCCTAACTGGGAATTTGAAATTCCAAGCCCTGATTCAAGCTTATTGCTCCAAAATATTGGATCTGTGACTTCAAATGTAAGTCAAAATTCTTCTCCAAACTGTCTTACTTTTGTATTATAGTATGTAATGGCAAATCGAATGTATGTGGTTATCTTTTCATCAGGAAAAGAAACGATATTGATGTAGTGTTTCAGATCATAGATCCTGGACCAGAAACTTTTTTTTTTTTGGTAGGTAATTGCTGGGACTTGAACCCAAACTAGTTGAGAATAGGGAAAAACTTTTTTCTCAAGGAAGGACAGAACATGACAACCCTGAGCTCTCTACTGCACAGGAACAGAATCAATATCAAAACAGCCAACATTTTTAAAGATTTTAGAATGTTTATATAAATTGCTGAAAGTAGCTGAATTACCAGATAACTGATGAACTGTTCATGGCGATAACAGTTTCACATAAGTGCACATTTCTTGCAAAGCTTCCAACAAGTTTAAATTACTGCAGAAAAAATTTCTTGACCATATCTCTTATGTAAACATCTCCACTAATTTAATAGGAATTAATCTACTGTTTACGTTTTTGCATTCTCTCTCTCTCTCTCTCTCTCTCTCTCTCTCTCTCTCTCATTCTAATTTTTTTTTTTTTTTCATTCTGAATCACTCATCTAGAAATGGAATCTTGAACACTATATCTTGACCAAGATATGAGTTCGCTGGATAGATTTTATGGCTGTTTATGGACAATGACCCTGTTTCTATATAATCAATTAAACTCTCAAAGTGTATTTAGTCCTGGCAATTTGATGTCTTAGAGTTTCCATTAGGCATCATCTGCTTGGGCATGACCTAGTCAGTTTTTTAATGAATAACTTCACTTTCTTAATGTAAATTAATCTTCTTTCTTAAATATAATAACTTATTCAGTGTGGACATGTTGCCATTTTATTCTTATTTTTTTTACTGGCAGGTGTTTTGTGGCATAAGGGGTAGCCTCCAGCCTCCTTGCAATGCCGTGGGTTTGGTTGATCGAGTTCTTCTCGGAGAAAAGCATCTTTATCAACGTCCTGTTTATAGAAGGACAAAGGTTCTCTGCATGCCTTTTATTTTTCCCATTCTCAAGGAACAGTGTGGTTTTCCCCCCTTTTCTGTATTATCAGCACTATGCTTTTTTTTCTTTTCTTTACAGTTTCTTGTCTGCTTATTTTTTATGCTTCAGATATTAGTGTGTGCACCACATTGACTGTCATGCAATTTTTTTTTTTTGATTTGCAGCAATGCAGCACCAACTCCCCGGATTATGGACCCCTTCCGACCAATTCACCTGGATGGTGCCTTGCTCCATTTGACCCTGAAGGTCTCTTGAGGTTAGTTGACTGTTTTGATTGTGCTTGTGTATGCACGTGCTTCTGTGATAATCATTGATATACTTAAAGACTAGGATAACATTTATCCTCACTTTATATTCCAATTTTGACAAATGTAAATATGAATAAAATTAATGGACTTTATCCCATAAAATTAGGACAACTTATCCTTAAAACCTTAACCCCTTGCCAAACTAGCCCTTAATGTTTTCATTTTTTTTTTTTTTTTGATATATGGGTAATGGTTTCATACCAAGAAGAGTTGATGAAAGTGTAAAGAAGATGTTCCTCGCATTTTGTACTATAAAATTAACTCATTCATTTAGTAGAATTATTTTAGATGCTTTCGAAGTCGTATCTTTTTTTTTTATCATGTCAGCCTTTACCCCATTGAAGCTCAAAGTTAAATATCTTGTGCTTCCTTTTTAGTAGTGATCCTGATTTAGTTTGTTGAAATATCTTTTTGCCTCAATAGAACGCGGGTTTACAAGCAGATTGTTTTTGCGGGCTGTATATTTACGGACCCTATTTTTGCAATATTCATTCCCTTTCACAATGCTCAGCCGGGAATCATAGATAGTGTTTGATGCTAATGTAAAATGGGTCTACATTAGACCATTACTGCACCAAGGAGCGAAGCAATTGATTCCTGAGGAGGAATCAATTGCTCATTATTTTCTTTCACTGCTTTGTAATTTGAACGACTGATCTCTATTTTTTTGTCTAATTATGTGATCAGTTCATTGATGGCTGCTGTATCGTGTTTTATAGGATTACATTATGGTCATCTTTTTGTGCATATTAAGGTATGATTTATCCAGGAGTTTTTATGTATTTTCTTGTCAATTGTTATGGAGAAATAATGTTATGAAGTGTTACTTAATGCTGCTATCTGATTTGTTCATTTTATGTAGGCATTTCTTGTTCTAGTCTGTCTTGCTCATTATGGATTTTTCTTCTACAGAACCAGACACATGGAGCACTGTCATGGTCTATGACTTCTTTGGTGCTGCTCCTATGTGGATTTATTATGATAGCATTAGGTATAATTATTGTCTCACCAATCACCATTTATTGTCATCATAGAACATCAAATATTTTATTATTTTCATTGCAATTTTGACAAAATTATGTACTTTCTTTAAATGTTGGTTGCATGCATTTATTTGTTCCAGGTATGCCTCTTAGTAAACCATTATACACATTTAGCTACATGTGCATAACAACTGGGGTCGCTGGCTTGCTTTTAACTGCCATATATTACGTGGTGAGTTATTTCTATCATTCATATAGTGATTTACTCATTATGGAACTAATTTGGATCAAGATTCCCCATGTTCTCTTTAAATTGCAATTAATTGCCAGAGAAATAATACTGAAAACTAGATACTAACCTGCAATGGTTTACTCCATGATACTGATAAATCCATATAGATATTGACACATTTTTTTTGTGCTAATCAGGTGGACATCAAACAATTTAGGAGGCCAACTATCTTGCTTCAATGGATGGGAATGAATGCGCTCATTGTCTACGCGTTGGCAGCGTGTGAGCTTTTTCCAGCAGCCATTCAGGGATTCTACTGGCGTTCGCCAGAGAACAACTTGGTAGCTTTTCACTCCATCGTCTTTACTGAAAACACAAAAAATGGGCACATCTCAGATTTTTGAGTTATTTCAAACATTCTTATAATTCCATATGATTCAAACATATTTTTGCAGATCAAAGTGACGGAAACCTTATTGCAAGCAGGGCTCCATTCGAAACGGTGGGGCACACTGGCATTTGTCTTGCTGGAGATCCTGTTCTGGTGTCTTATAGCAGGTTTCCTCCACATGAAACACATATACGTAAAATTGTAGCCACCACTCACAGGTATTGTACATTTTGTTGTACGTCACCTGACAGTGAAACCTTAGAAAAATGAAACATATTTTTTCTAGACATAAGGCTTTTAAAATTTTATTAAACCTGATAGTGACATGTATCTCGTTGGCCACTTAAGCTCACAGTAATGAGGTATATACCTTGTTAAAATTCTTTACATTTTCTTTAAATTAGTTCATACAATTCATTGGAGTATATGAGTATATTTCATCTTTTATAAAAATATTATGGACATATACTTCTCTCAAAAAATCATAACAGATTTGGACTATGCAAAACTTTTGGGGAGCAACTAATCTCCCCAGTCAACTTCCAAACCCCAATATGGGAAGGAGTTTTTCTAAAAAAAAGCCGGGAGGTGGCCAGAGGAGGTGGTGGAGCGGAGACAGTGGTGGTTGGAGAGATGGTGGGGTTGGAGGCACAGAAGAAAGAGAGAGAGGGAGAGAGGCAGGGTGGAGAGGGCACCTCTCGTGGCTCTCTCCCCCTCCCTCTTCCTTTCTCTCTCCCTCGCTCTCTTATTCCCCCTTTTTATCTCTCTTTCTACTCTGCCCCCCCCCCCCCAAAAAACAAAAAAAGTGAAAGTGAAACAAATGAAGTGTGGCTGGGGGGGAGATTACTCCCAAACATTTTCCCTCTAAATATTCTTTCTTTAATCCTCCTCTCATGCTTATGTGGAGGAGGATCTAGGAACGACTTTAACATCACTTCATTTTCATTCCAATCATCAAATCAAGATAAGAGTTGTCTGTTGTACCAATAGAATGAAAATTAATTAGATTTGTTTTCTTTTTTTATTTTTTGAACCCCGAGAAGAGAATGAAAATAAAACTAAAAAAATGAAAAGAATCTCCTAATTATCTGAGAACTATTCACATCCGTTTTCTACAACTATGTGAATTTGATATGTTATGTTTGTATCATATATTGCTTAAATTCAAATTTAATTATGTTGTATGATAAATAATAATCCTTAAAATTTAACCACCTCTGCATTATTTTCCTCCATCTTTATAGAGGGGAGAAACTTCGGAAATCTAGATTTATATTATTTGGTCATCAAAACTAATGTCAATATTCAAACATATATATCCTCACTTAATCCAAAAAATTAAATTCTAGCAGATTTAGATATTTATAAATATCAATGCATCCCTAGAAGAATCTACACCTATGGAGATCATCTTAGATTGCACACCCAAGGTAGAATTCAGAGGCTGTGTCACATTGATCAGATTCTTTTGAATCCACTTCTCCAACTTTTCCTTGCCTTACAAAACATCCAAAGAAGCAGATGCTTTCGGTGGCCTATGCCTCCTTCTCAGCCGCCCAATGCTTTTTCATCTCTTCCCTCACTTTTCTGTGTCTTTTAGTCCCTCAATTTACAACCCCCCCTCCCCCAAAGCATGCACCACAAATCCTTGCTCACACAAATGGCTTCTTCAAAGTCTTCCTCCTCTGAAACCTGCACCACAAACGAATCCACAACATCTGCTCATCCCATCCAAACATCAAATTCAAAAACTGCGGTGGTTCCTTATTCTTATTCAGGGGCCGTCGCACAGCGGGCTCTGCTTCTGTCTTCCCGCCGCCGCAGCAACCGCAGACGAGCTGTGAACGAGGATGCGAAGGGCTTACCGAGTCGGCTCAGTCGGGTTTCCGTGGCGGACGATGCGGCGGAGAGCTAGTTTGATATTCTCCCATCTCTGTGACTGTGTGTGATGGTTTTTCTAGCTATACTTGTAATGTTGCAGTAGTTATTATTCATATTGTAAAATAGGGTTGTTTTGATTTTATTGTTAAGGTTCCTTTTTACTGTTATTCTCTGCATCAAGTAGGTGTGTGTCCTACCATAATATGAGAATGTGAATGCATATATGTAAATTTATGTACAATCTTATTTTCTCCTGTTGACATGAGTGGCACAGATTTGAAAGCCTATCCTCATATTCTGGAGCTTCAAAAGAAATAAAATAAAATTAAGGTTAGGAACTTCTATTGCGTGCTTGCATGGGTTTTATCAACGCCTGTCAATGGGTTAAATAATTTTTTATTTAGCAATATGAACAAAATTAGTAATAGCATGAATCTGAACTGAAAATTTATGAACAATTGTAATATTTTAATAAAATTACTTTTTGATCCATGTACTTAACAATTACTGAAATTAATATTTACATAACAACTACAACAAAAACTACCAATGTGATGCTCAATGACATAATCTACTATTTACATAATAGAAATGTAATATTTTCTATTATTCTTATAGCAATTACAACAGAAATTACAAAAACTATAATTTACATAACAAATATGTAATATCATACATAGATCTAAACTAAAAACATGTAAATTACCGAAATGTAATAACTGATTACCGAAATGTAACGATCAATTATAGAAATGTAATACTAATTTACAGATGGGGGTGGTTTAGGTATAAAAAATGAGATGGCACGGGTCGAGAGGCAAAAACAAAAATAAAACCAGATCTCAAGGGTTAATAAAAAATAAAAAAAAGTCCGAGGGTAGAAAAAAAATTAGACCCTTAGTTAACGGGTACTTGAACAATTTCCTCAGAATATTTCAAATGTTTAAAATTTTAAATGATTATTCAATATTTAGTTATAAATGTTGGGTTGGATCATAGGTGTTGGTGTTGAGTTAGATTATAAATTAAAAAATCATATAGTATTGGAATCGGGTCAATCGGGTCCATAGAATCGGATCGAGGTAGACCCAGACCCGATCCGTTTTGATTGTCAGAATGTCGGGTTCTTCGGGTCTGGTATTTAGGTCTTTTATCAAGTAGAATATGGTTCGGGTCAAATTTCCTATCTATTTTGCATTGGGTTTATCTGATGCATCGGGTTTGTGGGCTATTTTGTCGAATCGATAGTTTAACAACAAATCACCAGAAATGGATAATGTTACGGAAAAACTTCTGCTCATTTCTCACATGCTCTAATTTTTTAAAAACATATATCTCATGCATGTGCTTTTATATTATATTTCAAAGAATTATATATATCTATTTATCCAAAAAAAAAAAGAAAAAAATTTATTTACCTGACTTGACTTAGACTATGTGTAATACAATAATGATTTTTAAGCCCTAAATTTTAGGCCCTATCAAAAACCTCATAAGTTAGCATGTGTATAATACCTATTATAACCTTGTGTTGTATTATTATTATTATTATCGATAACTACTCCCCATAGTTACAATTTGAATTGATTGCATCACAGAACCATATGATCCCATCTGTTTTTTAGATTTTTTTTATGTGATCCCTTTTAATTCAATCGTATATACACATTAATTTATACTTTTCAATCTATCCTCTTTTGTTTCTTTGGAGGCGGATGTGAAAGAAAGTTGGGGTTTTACGTGGGTTCTATAAGTGAAGATTGGTTGATTGTGAGTTTGAAAAAAATTAAGATTTTATTATTTGGGTTGGTAAAAACATTGGATTTTTTTTTTTTTGAGTTCTAATGAAAAGCTTGGTTTGATAGTTTTTTTTTGTCAAAATGAGATGTTTTGGGTTTCGGTTCTTCTGAGTTTTGACTCTTTGGATTCTCTGATTTTGATTATACAGATTTAATGTTGATTAAAATTAAACACAAAACAACAATCAAATTTTAGTTTTTAAGAGGAATTTTAGTTTTGTTATTTGATCTGAGTGATTGTTTATTGTTTCAATAATGGTAATCATTTTAGGTTTGGCTCATTGGATTTTTTTATTTTGATTATGTAGATGTTAATATTATATATGTTAATACATATTCATTTATTTTAGATACATTTCTAATATATCTGAAAAAACTAATATAGAGTTGTATCTTAATCTATATCTGTATCTGAAAAAACTAATATATTCATCTGTATCTGAATTTTTATCTGAAAATGTTATCTGAAAAAATTATCTAAATCTATCTAAAAAAACTAATATGCTCATATGTATCTATATCTGAAAATTTTTTAGATACATCTGTATAAAAAACTAATATAGGACTGTATCTAATTCTGTATCTGAAAAAAGGTGGAGGTGAAGGTCAAGGAGGTAGAAGTTAGAGAAGAGCTTGAAAGATAGCCGATCCACATCTCATATGATAGCGAGCGACGAGAAGAATCAAATGGTGGTGACTTACAAAAGATAGAGTCTTCATTAGGAAGTTACTATTAATGAGCTTTCTGTAAATGAAAAATATTTAAAGAAATAATAGTATTGTCTTTGTCCTTTTACTTAAATGATGATGATGAGATCTTAATCATCTAATCAGACGTGATCGGACGGTTCAAAGAAACACAAAAAATAAAAAAATCAAAACAAAATCCCCCATCAAAAACCCTCTCGCCTTGTACCAGTTTGATTTTGAATACCAAAAACAACTTAAATGATGATGATGAGATCTTAATCATCTAATCAGACGTGATCGGACGGTTCAAAGAAACACAAAAAACCAAAAAATCAAAACAAAATCCCCCATCAAAAACCCTCTCTCCTCTCCTCTCCTTTGAAACAACCCCACAAAAGACCCCCTCTGACCACCGCGAGCACCCGCGACCCCTGGTGAGCACCCGTGACCCACCGTTGACCACACGAGACTCCGGCGTCCACCCATGACCCCGGCGCAAGGAAATTTGATGGGAAATGCTTCACATAAAAATTGATGACATAACCATATCATCACATGGACAACCTAGCTAGTTAGATTCTCAGTTAGATGCCATATTTATCTAGGCAAAGGGAAAGAGATAACGTGGGAGATGTTCTAATCCTATAATTGAAACTTGAAAGTGCTAAATATAGAGAAGCTATATATGACCTTATTTACATGTCGCATTATAGTAGATTCTCATTTTAGTATAGATATGAGAGGGTTAGGATTGTCTGTGGCCTGCGACAAGCCTGACGGTGTGCCCATCTATATAACACACTATATTCGATCGCACATGTGAGAGTTTGTGTGATTTCTTACAACCTCTATTCTTTTTTTGAAATGTCTACATATTCCAACACACATGCATGTTTGAATTAAGTACAAGATTGTACCTAATCCATCATTTCTTGAACACCTTACTCCCAAGTCTAACAGCCTTTTGAGTGTAAGAGCCTTTGCTCATAAATTATCATTAAAACTTGTTCACCCAAATTTTGGAAGACGACTCGAGTGTTCCTTTACATTGAAGCCCTACCATTCCAATCTATAACACTGAAAAATTCCACTCAATGTCTATCTTTGAAGTCCACTTCTCAACATATATCTCTTTCATGTCCTATCTTTGCATAATTGCATTTGCTGTTTAATCAAACTCCACACCTTGATTTTAAAGGTGAATCTACTTTATCTTTTTAGAAACTGAATGGGCACTGACATTACTTTCGAATAAACCCGTGTCTGTTTTGATTTTTTTTTTATTCTTAAAAATAACATACATAATATAATGAGATATAAACTTTTATAAAACATCACCCACGTATACAGGGAAGGGAATCGAGCTGCAGATCTATTGGCTGCACATCAAATCCACGATGGGATCCACCGTATACAGTCCACATCAATTCTGTCCAGAATTATCTCAAATCATACAGGAGGATAAAATGTTGTTAATAGACTGATCTTTCTCCTGTTTTTACTATACTTCTTTTGGTAGTTTCTCTAAGGTTTTCATAATGGCTGAAACAACTCTGATTTTTTATGCCATTGTAAAGTCTTTATGGTTTTCTTGTTATTATCTGTTAGGCAGTATAAGTACTTTTGGAAAGGGAATGATATACACAACTTTACCAAACAAAAAAAAAAAAAAAACTTTTATAAAATATGAAATATATGTTTTAATGAATTGTATGAATTAATGTATAAAAAAAATATAATTTTTTTAATGAGTTATATGTCTCCTTATAGTAAATACAATCGTAAGGAGGAATATGAGTGTTTGATAAAAAAAAAAGCATAATGTAATGAAGCTTTATTTATTTTCAACCCCGTGTGACAGAGATACATGTTTCAAATATATATATATTTTTACTTAAACAAATATATAAAATTATTTAAAATGTGTACTTTATTTCTTTATAAAAATACATTTTTCTCTCACGTGAATCATACATTATAAAAAATCAAAATACGTGAGAATTGATAATGAGATCTTTATTATCCAACCGGAATATTTATATTGGCCAATTAGTGACTCATCGGAGATTTCTTGCACCTTAATTTTTTTTTTTTTGATGATTCATATTAGTCTTTTTTTGAGTTCAACACGTCCGTGTCTTCATCTGTGATGCATGTTTTTTTAATTTAATTAGGTGGTGGTGGTGGTGATGATGGTGGTCTCCCACGGTGAGATTTTGGAGATCCAAAAGCATTGTTATTTGTCTCTCTGTGACCAAACATATCTGATTCGGAAATGAATAATTGATGTCTTGTTTTGAGTTCTTGATGATGATGCTCTCACCTAATCCATGATTAAATGTATTGGCTTTTGCTTTTTTGGGTCTTCCAATTGATAATGCTGCTCAACTGATTATACCGTTGTTGTTTTTTTTTTTTTTGAAGCAATGTTTCAAAACTGAGTTTGGATAGCTTTTAAAGATTATGGTTTTGTAAGAAAACATTTGAAAGGGTTATGGTTTTTGAAAAAAACTGACAACAGTTTTTAGTTGTAAATGGATAATAGTTTTCATTTTTCAAATCATAGATATTTTTTAAAAAATCCCCTCAAATTATAGCATTTGTATTTAACTTAATATTCTGTTTGTTAAAAAAAATCATATTATGTGTCACCTTCAAGTATTTTATAAGACCTTTAAGACACCATTCAACAAGTGGTTCATTATAACATTTGAAATTTTGTGTTTTCATTATATGGATGTGGGACTAATTTTCAAATGTCACACTTCCTTTATATTTCAATCTATTCAACAGATAGGTCTCACGTACAGACATATCATCTCACATATGTAATAATAAATTTTAGTTGCATATCAATCCTGTACACCCAGTTTGAGTTCATGAGTATGAAGTGCAACACTTGTACTTTGTGTTCCAACTGTGGCCTTTAATTTTGTCCATCACAAAGGGGAGCTTCAATTCCAAACCAAACTTCAAAAAGAGCTACCACTCCATCGACCACCCTCCTACTCTCTCTTGTCATTGTTTCCGCTTTAAAACACAAATTGACCTGTTGAAATAAAGTAGGATCTCATTTGTCTCCACCATTTATACACACACACACAGATATACATACATACATACATACATATATATATATATTAAAAGGTGGTCCAGATGGTGAGTCGGGGATGATCAGTTGAATTAACATTGAGAGATGTGTTTGCATTGATTGTGGATGATGTGTTGGGAGATCTGGGGAGATCCTTTGGTCCCAACACTTAATTTCTCTCTGGTTTTGAGTTTCATATATTAATAGCTTTAATTTGGATGGGAAGAGAAGCGTCAATCAAGGCTTGCATGGTGGGGAACACGAGCTTGCACCAACCGCCGTTGATGGAGCCCAAAACAAGAATATGATCATTGGTGGCCGACCGTTGACACATTGTCAACTTCGCTTTATGACACATTCTAGATTTTCCTTATGTCACTACTGAGTAGCACTCATTCCTGTAATAACTTCTGAAGTCAAAACACGTTTTACATCTTTTTTTTCCATAAGATATGTACTTGTTCTAATAAATGTTTAATCTATATATTTGAGTATAGACAAATTATATATATATATATAATAACTAAGATTGCAAGAACGATTGAGCATATATGTCAATATACATAATTGTATTGTTTATCATGCATTGAAAATTGTAGCACCTGAGATGTCATGCATTTTATGAGAAGAGGTTGGTCTAGTGCGACAAAATTTAAGGAAATATGATCATGCACTATAAGACTTATTGACATGTGATGGTCCAGATGTAACGCTTCTAATCTGAATATTAATCATGCACCCCAATTTATTAATTAGTATTATTCTTTGGGATTAAGAAATTAACTTTTCAATATATATGGTTGCACGAATTATTTTAAGATCAATGAATGATATTGTGAGAAGAAAAAATTAAAGGATATTAATTATATTTTGATTATTGGGTAACAGTGGATCGATTCATCATCCCCTTTTATGTACATAAACAAATTAGTCCATAAAACACTTATCCATGTGTTTTTTTACTTTTATAAATACTAAAGGCATCGCTGTATCAACAAAAATTTAATACACGTGCATAAAGTGTATGCTATATAAAACAATTAAAGTCCATGCATCAGTTCTACATGCAATCACTAATCAGTTGAACAAAACATTTCAGAGAGAACCGTTAGTGAAAGAATGGACGACGAAAACGCTTCGGTGCCGAAGCTCTTCGGCTTCCCGATGACGGCGGAGCTGACCCGACGAACCGCCACGGCCGAAGAAGAGGCGGCCGCGGCCGCCTTTGACGGGAGGAGGTTCGAGTGCCAGTACTGCGGGCGCGAGTTCGGAAACTCGCAAGCCTTGGGCGGGCACCAGAACGCGCACAAGAAGGAGAGGCAGCGCGCGAGGCGCCTCCAGTTCCAGGCCTTCGGCGGGCGCGGGTTCGCGCTGAGTCCGGGCGCGCACGCGCAGGGGACGCAGTACTTCTTTGGTGGTGCGCGACCGCCCGCGCAAGGAGGGGCGGTCTTTGCGCCTCGGCCCGTCGTGACGACGCAGCGCGCGCAAGACCTCGCGCGCGCGCAGTTTCAGGATGTGACGGAGAACAGTCGTCCCGCGGATGATGTTGGTGGTGGTGGTGGTGGTGACGGTGGAATTGATCTGCATTTGAGTCTTGCTCCATCTTCCAATCCTTGAAATTTTTTAGTTTTTTTTCCATCTGTTTTAACTTTTTTTTTCTTAAAAATTTAAATTATGCGTTTTTTTTTTTTTTTGTTGGATAAAATGCATTAAATTTACAGTACCTACAAAGACATCCCTTGTATTTTAAAAATATGCACTTACACCTTATACTGATAAATCACACGATAACATGAGAAAAATAATAACTTGAAAAATACTATTGCTTGAAATGTGATGATGATGATTTATATTAATTAAGATAGATATATGGTTAATTTGAGATGTAAGAAAGCTTTTAATCACTTCAAATATATGGATGGTCGGTATAAAATCTTATTTTGAATGATAAAATTATATTTCATGTTAAGATTGTCTTATTTTAATGAGAAGTATATTATAGGGGCGTAAATGCATATTTTAAAATTACAGTAGGAGGTATAAGTGCCCATTTTTAAAATATAAAGGGCGTTCATGCAAGTTTCATAAACTTCAGGGGGTGCAGATATATTTTACCCCTTTTGGTGTGTGTTTATCGCTTGTTTGTCACAATTTTTCATATGTTTTATTTTAGAAATTTCAAATGATGAGGATTTTTTTTTTTTTTTGTTGTGGGGGGGGGGGGGGGCGCTTTTAGGAATGAGATCCAATGAATGCTACCGTTCTTAATGGGTGGTTGACACATCTTTGCATGCATGCTTAACGTGTGAGATTTTGTATATCTTTTAGATACTTGCATTTTGTTTGGCCATTGGGTTTTAGGATTTTTTTTTTCTCAATGATGCTTTTGTCCGTTTTTTATAATTATTTTATTGGGAAGAGATTTAGTTATCAGTATCATCAGACCCACTGATTTTTGTCAGTTCACTAAAAAAATTGATATGTTTTGTCTAACTCGATTAACATGTGAGATTTTATAAAATTTTAAACAAATATCTATGGAATGAGATCCCATCCCTATGTTTCATGTTGTTTTTTATATAATTTTTTATATAATTATTAAAAAATAATAATGATAATTAAAAATTTGAGCAATTTAATGATTTGGATCAATCCCAATATATTCAAGTCAAAGGTGAAATGAATGAATGTCTTTTTATTTTTGATAAGTAAAAAAAATTAACTCGGATCACCATATTGAAACAAATTTTAGATCACTGAATGATAATTCAATTATTTTGAAAAACATAGTTTGATCTTGAAAAATCATGCATTTTTTTATTTTGAAAATCGAGGCTTACAAAACATCTTTTTTCTGTTAAAAAAAAAAAAGTTTTAAAATAAAATTTATAATTAAAAACAGTTATACTTTTTAATTAATCATTAAAGATTTTAAATGTTTAAAAATATTTATAAAATCAAGTTATAGGTGTTTCTAATGTCAAAATTTTTTAAGATGAGTATTGCTGAGAATTTTATCAGTATGTGTTTGGAAGGACACACATATAACATGTTCATAAAAAATTATTTTATTAATTTAAAAATTATTTATAAAAATATCATTAATGTATTTTCATCGGACATGTATTATATAATCTGAAATAAAAAACTTCCTACCATGCCCTCATTAAAAACTGTATTTATATAATCTGATATAAAATAATTTCCTACAATGCCCCATTAAAAACTCCGACAGTTCATCGTTTAGCGACCGCGAAAATTTAGAAATGAAAATAATCCCACCAAACCACATTTGAAGATCTTCGCTTTATGTCACAATCGCTCCAATTACCGTCCATTTAATTGATCAGAACCGCTCAGCTCCAAACAAACTCGCGATATATCTACACCGGGAGGTAACCTGATTAAAGAAAGAAAACGAGAAACACCGGCAGAGAGCACAAAATGGGTCGAGAAAATGCGAAGGCGCCTTTTTTTTGCCGTTTATGGAAAGGGAAAATAAATAGTTATCGGACACCATGAAAACCCAAAAATTAGGGTTTCTTATTTCGTCCCAAACACATCAATCCAAGATATTATGGTAACATCAATGGAAATCCAAAAATGAGGGTTTCTTTCTTTGGCCCAAACACATCAATCCAAGATATTAGGGTTCTTTCTCTGGTTCAATAGCTTGAAAGGTTAGCTTCTGTTTTTAAAATTTCTTGGTATCTTTTTTTTTTTTTGAATTTTATTTACTTCATTTTAAGAACTTAAATAAATTGATTAATGTAATGGTTTTGTTTGGATATCTGCATTGCATGATTTCGGAGTTGAGCATATTATGCGGGAAGCAATGTTTGTGTTCTTTTTTTTATTTTTATGATTCTATATGTTCATAATCACAAAGTAGTCAAAAGTATGCTGAGTGGATATCTCCCCTACCTATCGGCTAAACGTAATCTTTGTTTGTCGAGCTGTTCTTGGATGATTTATCACATTCTTTATAATTAGAAAAAAAAAAAGTTAATCCTAATTGTCGTCATTGCATTCACCCCGAACATAAATTTTTTTGCATGTATTTCTCATACTAATGACAGAATACATCTAGAAATAGTTATCTTCATACTTTTATTATAATTATCCTGTATTCCTGAATGATTTACAAATGTACATGTATTGTACTAAATGGAATACTTACCAAATGAATGCCTACATGAACTTTGTCACTATGTGTGACGTGAAAATCAACAACATAGGTCTCAAATTACAGAACTAGTTTGTTTGATACGTTAATCTCTACATGCACAATTTTTTTTTGAAAACATGATCGAAGGTGTTCGAGGTTTGAAAGAATACTATTCTTTGCAGATATGATAATATTCAAGAATGATGCAATAGGATCACCTTTCTGTTGAATTGATGATGTGAATTAGAAGAACTTTTTTTTTTTGCTTGTGTGCGTGATTGTGTTTGAACTGCCTACATAAGGTTAAATGATTTGGTGGATTTTTGGTTGGTATCGGTAACTGTAAAATGGTGAAAAAGAAGGTAGTTTTATTTCCTCTTGCAGTTCCCATCATGCGTTAAAACTTCTGTCCATTGACTTAATCTATGGTTTTTGGGATGTTTTATCTTTTGTTTTGTAGGGATTTTTATTACCGTTTTGAAATGGGTTCAGGGGAAGCGATTGTTTGGGCTCATAAGCATGGACAGAAGTCCGATGAGCAGACATGGACGGTTTCTTTGCACACTTTCTTGGATTTATCCCATGTTTCACCTGCGACTTTTGTATTCCTTTTGAAGGAGTGTTACATGTGTGGTAAGTTGCTTTGCAATGGCTTTCACTTATATGGGATGTGTGCATTCATGTAAAATGTGAGGTTGACAGAGCTGTATTATGAGGTTGAAAAAAGATCTTCGATTTTCCAATCATTGAGAGGGCACATGTGTTTGGTTTGTGTATGGATGGTTGGTAAGGAAAATGGGATTTATCCAAGCGAAGGTCATTCATCAGATCATATGAGTTATGTTATGCTTAAATTTAAATTCTATTTGTGGTCTTGAAAGATGAAGATTGACCATGAGTTCATGATCACATCATCCTTGAAGGAGTGTTAGATTAATACATGCTGATTGATGTTTCTAGTAGTCCTAGTATTGTGCCTTCCCCAAATATTAATAGCCACTCATCTATTTAGTTGTTTGAAGTGGGAAATAATGACATGGATTCTGTGATTTTATTCAGATTGTCTTTGTATGAATCTAAATTACCACCCCCTACTTATTGAGCTATTTTTCTAAACTTTATGAAGAGAGTCTTTGTCTCATAAAATTTGCTGCTAAATTATTTTTATCCCTTTTTATGTTCTTTTTATGAAGAGAGCCTTCTTCTCGTATTTTCTTTTCACATGCTTATGGGCATGCTGGTATGTCTTTTGGGGACCAATAGTTCTCTGAGGGATCCAATATTTTGAGCCAGTCCTATCGAACACATAGTTGAGCATTTAGAAAATCACATTTTCAGCTTTTAGAAATTCACATGCTTGCATGACATCATGTTTCACAAATGATGCATCTCCAAATATGTTGTCTTGTTCAGAATGTAATTAAAATGTGGATTTTTTGTGTTATTTCTTGATTATGAGGTTTGAGGGCTTGTGATGCTCAAAATTTAAGTTGACACATCTACGCATAGCATGGCTACAAATACTGTTTTCATCTTTGTTTTTATTCTTTTCAGATTCATGTTGTCTTTTACTTTGTGATATATCATGCAGTTTGGTTTATTCTATTTAATTTGGTTTTCATAGCCATTTTATTTGAATTTTTTTTAGGTGTCTTCTTAATTCTTATAATTTGTGCCCCTATGAGGCTATGACTCTTTCATGCTTCATGCTGACTTTTCATAAAATAGTTGATCTTTGCCCATTCTTGGATTTACTCTTCTGCATGCCTTAAAATTCAGTACCTTTACCCTTGGCTGCTATAAAGAACTTGCCACTGAAGGGTGAAGCTGCTAGGAACGTTTTTATGTTTCTGATTCGTTCTTCGCTCATTTCTTGTTCAATAGGCACAATCAGAGCATCATTGAAGTTTCGGGTGCTCCAAAAACATGTGTTGTTATCATTATACAACAAACCCCAACCAGGACCTGGCTCATTCATTATTCAGTGCTTGTATGTCATACCCTTGTTGGGGCCTGCACATACTGAAGGCTTCAGTCACTTGTTGCTGTCTTCTTTCCGCTGTTTTCAAAAGACAGAACCAGAACTCGCAGATCTTTCCAAATCCAAGTGCCTTGTTGCGCAGTTATTTCTGGATGTTCTCGCTGCTTATATTCTCCATGAAGAGCGAATCCTAGTAAAGATTCTTGAAATCTTTGATGTTGGATTGGAAGACATCGCTGAAGCATTATGTGGTCCTGAAGTTAATGGTGCCAGTTTAGGCAGAGCAATGGCATTTATGGAGCGTTATATCTTTGGTTTTATAGAATCTCAGTCTTATATGACTGCAGTCACTCTTTTAGAACGCTTTTCCATCCAGCAGTCAGGCCAGTCTTTTCTTCTCAAAATGATAGAAGAACATCAGTACAAAGCTGCAGAGAAGTGGGCAACATTCATGGGGAAGCCAATGCTATGTTTGTTGGTCCAGAAGTATGTGGACATGAAAATGTTAAAGGGTGCTTACAATATTGTAAAACAGCATAATCTCAAACAAGAGTTTCCAAATGTGGGTTATCTGTACAAAGAAAGGTAAATTTTTGTTTCATGCTAAATTACTCTGTTTGAGTATCGCTTGGATTCTTCACACCATTGAACTCCCCCTCAAATTGCAGTTCAATTAAGAAGCTAGCTGAGAAAGGATGCTGGGATGTTGCAGAGTTTAAGACCAACAACAATAGGCAGCTTCTTGAGTACCTGGTAACAATATGACGCAGCAAATTTTAGCTACTCATTAGCATGTTATGTTTGTTGTTTGGACTTGTATATTTGATGTGTGGAATTGATTGAATTAACTTTTTTAGTCTGGATAAGAAATCTTGCTGTCTTGTTTTTCTTTATAACTGTAACGAAGAGTTGCTCACTCCTTTTGTTAAATATGTTAAGGAAAAAAAAAGAAGAGAAGTGTAACTTTTTTTTCTTTGTTTAGTTGAGTTTTTTTTCCTTAAGCAAGAGAATTTGTAGCATAGATAGAATGCCCAATTTTACGGCTGTGGATAAATTTTTTTTTATAAAGTTGAATTTCTGAAAAAAATGAATTGCTGGTTATATATGATGCTATCACGTGGTTCTATTTATTCAATCTTTATTAATGTTGGATCTAGTTATGGTGATGCTTTGGGTGTTGACTTACTAGCTAGGGAGCATGAACACTTCAATGTACATGTTGAGTCCACATCGGATACGGGGACACAACACGACACACGTTGGACATGTCCAATACATGTCCAAAATTTGAGTTTAATTTTCTGAATGTCCACTCCCTTAGTTTTTCAAAAATTTGTCTGTACCATGACTGTGTCCGTGCTCCATGGCTTATTAGTAGTTTTAAGGCTTTAAATTCTTCCTCCTTTGGGACCCAGAAAATCCAGTGTTATGAAAACACCTGCAATAAATTCAAATTTATTCTGTTAGGTACTTTCACCAATTATTTTTTCATTTTTGTAATAGGTGTATTTGGCTATGGAAGCTGGCTATACAGAGAAAGTTGATGAATTGTGTGGGCGGTACTCTCTTCAAGGTTTTGTTAATGATACAGGTAGCTGAATTTGATGAATTCATTATCAGAAAGGGAAAGGTTGTGCATTGCATACACACATGCATAAACGCAGATCCCTTTGCTATACTGGCTTTCTGAAGTTGTAGCTAATTTTAAGTGGCTGCATGAAGCATGATAATGACCATTGTGGTTTAGTTCATTGATTAAGAAGAATATTATGTCTGATGCAAATTATATTACATTATAGTTGTGCCTGTAATTATATTGAATTCTGTATTTTGTATATCTGGTCTCCTCCCCTCATTACAAGCTGCTCTTTATTGAGCCCCGTGGATTGACAAGAATACCCCTAGTAAGCCATTGGCCCATTTCCCATCTCAATATGACACTTGATTTGTAATATAGAATGTACAACAGTCAGGGGTATGAACATGATTTTGAGGATGACATTTGATAAAAACTAAGGATTTTTTTTTCTTCTTCTTCTTCTTTTTTTTATTTTTTTTTATTTGAGTATAGAGTACAAAACTTGTTTCGAGTGGAGGTATGATGAATTAATGTGTATACTGTAGTTATCGTTCAAAAAAAAAAGTGTCTGCAATTTCACGTGAACAAGTAAAGCCACTGTCATCTATGGGGCAGTTCTCAATCTAAAACTTGGCTTGTGTTAGTAGGAAAAATGTGGCATCTGAGGGGTTCCTATATCAAATGGATGATTAAACGAATGAAGTGAGCCCTTGGTTAACACCACTAAATGTTCTTAATCTAACATGGAAAGTATCCCTAGGGGGGGCTCCGGTGGGTAGAACTCTCTTATGCTCGGGGAGGCTCTCTAGGGAGGGCTCTTTTTATGTTGTTTTTTTTACCTTTGTTTTGACAAGCATTTGTATTCTCTGTTTGGGCTCTCTCTCTTCTATCAATATATTAGGGTGAAGGCCAACCTTTTCCTCAAAAAAAAAAGAACAGAAAGGAAATTATCAATACTACTATAGAATATACAATCAGAATTTACACGTAACAGAATTTGAGATCCAATTAAGTAATGATTCTATATGAGCAAAATGGTACCTGGAATTTTGTTCATCAATTTTACTCCTTTCTAACATTTTTTAACAAGAAATTGCAGTTCACTATGTAGACATATATTACTTAGGGCCCGTTTGGTAACATGATTGGGGGGTGATTCTGCTTTTTAATTAAGCAGAAAGCTCAAATGTGTTACTAAACGGGTTTCAGGAAGCAAGTTTAATTAAAAAATTACGTACAGCTTTTAATACAAAAATGTTGCTTTTTAAAAAGTGCAGAAAATGTGCTTTCTAGGAATCAAAGTTTATTTAAGCCACTATTCAAAATCTTATTTTTCAAACGTGTTTCCAAACGGACCCTTAGTTCTAGAAACCATGATATCTTTATTGTCATATGCAGCTCATCAAGTGAATCCCATTCAAGCGAGTTATTTGCATCACACAGAGTTGTCTTTAGAAGCGATTTTATGGGTTGATGGAATTGATGGGTTGTCCAATGCCATGGACCATATTGAGGGATGTAAAGTAGTTGGTGTGGATTGTGAATGGAAGCCTAATTATGTAAAGGGGAGCAGGCCAAACAAGGTAATTATCAATTAAATGCTGTCTATCTTCTGGCCCAAGCATTGGTCTGTCTTCTTTAATTTTATTGGATGAATGAAATTTTTATTATTTGCTTCTGTTTCTGGGGAAAAAATCCTTGTGGCATATATTGTTATTCAAACTAATGACAATACCAATCATGTGATGCTTTATCAAAGAAGTAGGGGAAAACCTAGATATATTGAGCTGGCACATTACCCTTTGCTGAAATGAGATTATATTACACACACACATAATCTTGAACGTGCCACCCAGTGCGTTCTCTTGGTTGCTGACATGTTCCTTGCATGACCAAAAAAAAAAAACACGAGCTTAGCTGCTTCATCAAACTATCACATTCTAAGTTCTACATAAGCATCCTTTTATGTATGGAGGTTTGAGCATTTATGGTCATATTAAAATGTTGAAGACTGTCATACTCTTAGCAACTCTATCAGACTCCTAAGTTTACACAACCACCATGATCGTAATTTCTGAGATTCGCCTAATTACTAGACAGTGAGGTGTGATTCTGACTTCCAGTAAATTAGGAACTATACCAAATATAGGTTCATTTATTGCCCAATGCCCACATTATTGAATATATTCTTTTGGTGAAAGATGTCATGCAGTTAATGCCTTGCTTATAGAGAATTCATATGCTTCCAGTTATCAAATCCTCCTCCTATGTGAGAGAAAGAATTATAGGACAGCTTATGGTCATAATTCTGAATTTGTGTAATCTGGAATCTTGCTTCTCATGTTGCCTCTTTTACTTGATTCTTTCATGGTATGTCTACCAAATTTGAGTTTGATTACCTATATTGAGCTGTGTGGTTAACAAGAATGCTTGCCCTTTTCAAAAGCACTTGGGTTTGAGCCTAGTTAAGTTACACAATTTTATGTTACTGCTTTTTAATGAGGGCCATTGTGATGAAACCATGCAAGGCACCTGTCAAGCAGGAGGAAAGAGAGCCCTGTGCTGGTCAAGACGTAATTGACAGCAACACTCCATGGGCTTAGTGTTTTCGACGCCTCAATTTTTCCAAACCTTGTTTTCTTTGCCTCTTTCATGATTTCGCTCTTGCTGTCCAAATACCAAATACTGCATTTTCACACAATGACAACAACATGGTTGACACCCTGGCTGGAAGAAAATGTCTCGAACTTATGAACACTTTTTTTTTTTATAGATATATTTGAGCTTTTCTAGGTCATAGGTTAGATACTTTAATTTATTTATTTTTTATTTTTTTTATGTCAACGGTAGGCTTTAGCCCTAATTATATTAAGGAGAAAGCCCAATGGGAAATTACATGCAAAGAAATACATAGAAAGGACGATCAGCCTATGCAGAGAAGGCCTCTAATCAGATATGATCATCAACAGAAAACAAAAAATGGAAGACCAGCCAATGAGGAAAAAAATTATTAATGAGGAAAAAAATTACGACAGGTAGCCGGGGGCATTCCTTGTCTTACCCTAAACTCAGAGCAGAGCTCTCATTCATAACTTTTGACAGAAAAATTCATACCCATTTGTCTTCATCAGTCTCAAGTTCGAACCCCCTGAGCTTACCCGTTGCACAGGGTATGTGGGTAATTCTGTTCATTAAGGGTTCTCCCAATTCTTGTTAGGATTCCTCGTCACTAATAAAATATTATCCTTAACTCGGTTTATGTGACACATTCAATGAAGAAACATGTGGACCAGACCCCTATGATAAAGGACTAAAACAGAATCTATACTCAATTCACAACTGTGTGTGTATAATGAGTTTCTCTAATTAATTTTTTGGCTTACTGAACTAACTTTTATTATTATCTTCAGTTGAATTTAAGTTGGTCAAGTGCTAGTTAAGCACACACGATAATATTGCTATATGATGTGACAGGTATCAATTATGCAGATAGCTTCTGAGAAGAGAGTGTTCATTTTTGACTTGATAAAGTTATATGAAGATGAACCAAAAGCATTGAACAACTGCTTTAAACGCATTTTGCATTCTTCCAAGATTTTGAAACTCGGTATCTATAAACTTCCCTGTATTCTTCGTATCAAAGTGCATCATCAATCAATGGCCTAATGCACACTTCTTGTTTTGTCAATATGTAGGCTATAATTTGCAGTGTGATCTACATCATCTGTCATATTCCTATGGAGATTTGGAGTGTTTTAAACACTTTGAAATGCTGTTAGATATTCAAAAGTTGTTTAAAGACCCGAAAGGTGGTCTGTCTGCTTTAACAGAGGTATGTAAACAGACAAGCAACAATGTGCATGATTACTCAGTAAAAGAAACAGTGCTTGATTCTTTTATTAAATTGCTCTGAATTGTTTCTTTGCATTCTTCGTTATGTTATTTCTCTATGCCAAACCTGTAGATCCATGTAATTCAAGTCATGATACAGTTATTGCCCTTTTGAACAAATACTTATGTCCATGCCAGAAAATATTAGGAGCTGGTTTGAACAAGACAAGAAGGAACAGCAACTGGGAGCAGAGGCCTTTAAGTCAAAATCAGGTTTGGTTCAGTATTTTATTTTCCTGTTATTCATTTCTCTGTGATTCATTATGGAGTGCCTTCTTAAAGTAGATCGAAATCGCCTCTTGCAAATTTGTCTGTTTCCATATTCTTTTCCTTATCAAACTGGATCATCTGAAATGGAAACTTTCACATGCAGATAGAATACGCAGCCCTTGATGCTGCAGTCCTTGTACGTATATTTCATCATGTCCGTGCTCAATCACAGCCCACAGATGCTGAAGGCGAGGGAGCCAAAATGGGGTGGAAATCACATATTGTAAGTAACTGAACTCCGAATTCTTATTTATCCAACGATGAATCTATTCCTCATCTACACTTTCCGTCTTTTAGCTTCAGCTTCCATCATGTACATGTTTTTTGTTCTAAGATGTCCAAATTTGCTATTTTTTGGTAAGTAAAATTTGTATTGCTACATGTCAAAAATTTACGTGTACCAAAAAAAGGTAAGTAATTCCACTTAATTATTTAATTCCTTTTTTTTATAATTTTTTGTACAGTCCCTTGCCCAACCTCAATTCTAGTCTATTGGTTTTAAATTTTGAAAAAATAATATATATCGTCTAATGATGTGCATGTTTTTTTAAAAAGTGAAACATATACTCCAATGAATTGCATATACGCATTTATAGAAAATGTGAAAAATTTCTATCGAAGCATATATTCTATGAATGTATGTGGGACTGGAAAAAAAACTCTACGTAACATCACTTTTTTTTTGAAGTTCTTGAATTTTTTTTTAGCATATGAAAACAGTCCTAGTGGTTCAATTTTTTCTAGCTCCTTTTGTCCAAATATCGTCAGTATTTGTCATGTACAAATCCTGGAATGTAGTTTGTGGTTCAGTTTATTTAATAGTGTACACAGATGGATAATAATGTACATGTTTGCATAACAATTTACATGGTGAATATCAGTGTGTGAGCATCCTGTAAGATAATTTATTATTCAATTCATTTGACAATTTACGTGCGTGACAATGCAAATGTTCACATAATTGTTAAGAAATGGATGACAGTGTACGAGCACCCCGAAAGACAGTTGTTAAGCTTATTTAACATTATACTCAGATTGCATGATAGTGCACATGTTTACATAACATAATTGCATTTTTTGGGAGAAAAATGCATGTATTGAAGATATTTAGACGGAAGGACCTCTAAAAAGTACAAGTGTTAATTTAAAAGTGTTTTTATACGTTAAAAAGTTCTAGGGACCGAAAAAAATGATGGATTAAAAAAACACTTGTAATTAATCCCCCCCCCCCCCCCCCCCCCCCAAATAAATAAATAAGAGGTCAATGCGTTTGTTTGGTGAGCTTTGGAAAATCTGTTGATACCCACCCCTATGTAAAAAAGAAGACACCAATCTTCTAAAAAAAATCAAGTGCGTTTGCCGGGAGTCGAACCCGGGTCTATTGCTTGGAAGGCAATTATCCTAACCGTTGGACTACAAACGCATGTTTGCATGAGTCTTTGTTTATCTCCATTGTTATCTTTAATAATTGCCCCTTGTGACTTAAATTTGAACGATTCTTCCATCAACACTAAAAATGCAGATTTCTTGGACGGAGAGCTCCAGTGGTTTGTCACGGCACATAGAAAGTTGAAGAGGGATGTAGAGCAAAAGTGCCCACAAGAGCTAACACTCTCTTTACAGGTTTCAGTCTCTTCACCCTTATTAGCTCCTCACATGTTTAGCATTCACAGAATCACATTCATTCTCATTGAGGCAGGGCAAAAGTGTCCACAAGAGCTAACACACTCTTTACAGGTCACAGTCTCTTCACCCTTATTAACACTCACATTTTTAGCATTCACAGAATCATATTCATGGTCATTGAGGTCTGTCTATGCTGGGGCGCTCATCGGAATGCCGATTTTTTAATATGTTGTGTCCTCAGATGGCTAAAATTTGAGTCTGAAGATGGTTTGTATTACTGTTCTGAAACTCTTTTCCTCTGATGTTAACATGCTTAATTGTTGGATACCATGTGTATGAGAGTTTACTTGGAACTGAACACGCCACTCATTTAAAGATAAGCCTTTGGGTAAGCCTTTGAAAGAGTGATTTTCGTTTAAAACAATTTTTGGAATTAGTTTTGTTAGATTCTCAAAAAAATGTTTTTATATATTTAGAAGTTGTTTTCTCTTCCTTCTTTAAATTTTTTTATACAAATATGTTTTGTGTGTTCATATAGTCTGTTTTACAATTCAGTCTACAGTTCAGAAATATTCCTCCAATCACCTTTACAGTGTACATGAAAATTAATTTTTTTTATATTTCTTTAAAGAATAAAACACATTATATTTTAGTATATATATTATTTTTTTATAACAATGTATTTTTAATAGACTGTTGTATATTTTTTAATTATAAAACATAGGAGACTACAGGGCAGACATGTGATTTTCTTAAAACAAAATGTGTGAGTTCAAGTCGAACAACATTGTGATGGTAATGAATCTTTTCTTGCTAAGATGTGAAAGATATATTTTTTTTTTTTTATTGAGAAGACTTGAGTTTAAATTTTGTCCCTAACATACAGGGGAAGAAGATTTGACTAAAAAGAAAAAAAAAAATTGCGATGGTCCAACAGTGTGCAAGGATAAAGTGGATGTGTTGACTTGGCTTGAATGCTGAAGAATTATTTTACGATGGGACCCAACACAGCCTCCATGGCTGGCTAACATCCATTAATGCCTATTTGGGTAGCGGATGCATAGCGGCATAGTTGGGGAATACAATGGAATATAATCAATAAGGAAAATGATGTCCAGTATTTTGTGTAATCTTAGCTGTAGTTTATATTATTTTTTATTTAAAAAATTATATATTTTTTTTATTAAAAATATATATTGTTATATAAAATAAAGTATATATTGAAATATAACAATATGTTTTTTTTTAAAAAAAAATTTTATAATGAAATGTTATAAACTATAATAGTATAGTGTTTCCTATATATTATGTTATTACAGTTTATTAATTTGTAAAATGGGTTGCAAAATGGATTGAGTGTATAAATGTTTAATCAATAAATCTAAAAATCTATTTTTGTAAGAAAATGAGTATAGTTATATCATAACAGATATGAATAAATTGATAATGATATCTTAAGTTCATGTATAAGAGACTTTTATATATCAAATTAATCATTTATTATCTTCTCTCATAAATGATGGGATTCACACTTAAATCAAATTTTATATAATTTGTCTAATATATCGTTACCTCTTCATCTCTCCTTCATTATCGACAGATCTTATCTTTGTATTTTTGTTTTCTTTTTTCTTTAATTACTTCTCTCTTTTTTTTTCATCATCTTTCGGATTTGTAACCCATTTTTAATACAAGTGTTAGTAGTAAGATCTATCTTTCTATAAAAAATAAATAAATCAATTTTTACATATAAATTTTTATTTATATCTTATTTATATTTTATTTATAATTTATTCATGTTCAACGAACAATAAAATTGTTGTAATTTATTTTTTAAATAGAATAATTAAAAACACAATCACACATAAAATTATTAAAATTCACATGATATTTTATAAATAACTACTTGATAAAGTGAATTCGATTTCATTTGGTTTGAAGTCGATATTTTTTTTTTATAGAAAAAATATCATCTGGTTTTAAAAAAAAAATCGGATCCGATATGTACAATATCCGAATCTTAACCCTATTAACGCTTCGGATTCCCATCAGAAGAGGTGTAAAGTGATTGTTGTATAAAGCGGAGGACGGATTTTCCTCAACAAATCGGAGGGCAATAGAGTCATTTTGCAAAACGAACAGAGAACCACAAAACACGGAGACCATTCTCCACCAAAAAAAAAAAACAAAAACAAAAAAACAAATCAAAACCTTCAGTCACCCCAAAAAATAAAATAAAATTAAAAGACCCAAAAATTTCTCTCTCTAATGGCCGATTACGATCGGAGCGGATACCGATCCGGCTACGGGGGATATGGCGTCGGCGGCGACCGGAAACTCGAGATCGTGAGCGGGAAGGCCTACAGCGCTGCCGCCTCCTACGGCGGAGGCGGATACCCGACCGGGCGGTTCTCCGATCCGCCGCTCCCTCTTCCTCCGATACGGCCGCCTAAATCGAAGGCGGCGGCGACGACGTCGTCGATCAGATCGTGGAGCCTGAGTAACCCGGAGATCAAGCGGCGGCGGAGGGTCGCCGGTTACAAGTCGTACTCCGTGGAGGGGAAGGTCAAGTCCTCGTTGAGGAAGAGCTTCCGTTGGATCAAGATCAGGTGTTCCGAGCTCGTCCATGGCTGGTGATGCTAATCGACGGTGGAGATGGTATGATTTTATTGATCTGACGAGAATGCCCTCGATTTGGGGGTTTATTTACCTCTTCTTGTTTTCATTTTTTTTTTTATGGTTTAAAAAGAAATGCTTTTTTATGATCAGATTTCGAATTGCAAAAAAAGGGGAAAAAGAAGAAGCGATATTTAGTTGGAATTTCGGAAAATTGTGGAAATGTCGTGTATTTTATTAAAAAAATATCTGCGGCTGTAAATAAAACTTTTAACTATCTCGAGTTTCATCAATTATTGAAGTCCACCATTGGTCGTGAATCATTTTGTGTTTGTTCACCTGGAATAATAATACAAAAGGGAATGGTTACTTCCACCCCCATTTCTAAATTCCCACCCCAAAAAAGATATTTTAGATCTTTTAGTGGGTCAGGTTTAAATCGACCTGCTAACAGATCTAGACAGTAGGAGGGAAGAGAGAGAAAGATGGAAGAGTATGGTGAGTGCAGAGAGTGAGAGGAGGAGGAGATGGTATGATTTTATCTCTCTCTCTCTCGTCTCTCTTTCTCCCCACCCCCCATGATCGCCGTTCGGTCTCTCCTTTTCTCTCTCTTTCGCCTCCCCTTATTATCCCCACCTCCTAAAAATCAGTTTTTTCGTGGAGTGGGGACAGGAAAAGGTGTTGGGAGTATGCATTCCCTGTATAAAATGGACGTCTAGATTGACTACGATTGGTTGGTGGTCTGTTATTTTTTTTTTTTTAGGAAAACTTTAGACCTTTTATAACTAAACGAAACAGTTACAAATGGTCCAATGTAGAGATGGTAAAGGGAGAAAAGAGAGCCCAAGAGATGAAATTCTCATAAACTACAATGATAGATGTTCCAAATGCAAGCCAAAAGCATGAAAAAAAATCAGACCCGCACCAGGAGAGTCACACGAGGGGTGTGAAGACCTCTCTAGGCCGCATCCTCTAGACAGAGGTTATTCCTCGATGCACAGGTGATCCTTTGCCCAACTGATGTCTCTCGCCCCCGCTAACATTCAACCCCAATGGTTCAAGTCACAGAGGTTTTCAATATAGAATCACTAATTTCTGAACACCATAGAATTTCTAGTCTTCTATATTGCCCACAATCCCAGAGGGAGAAATGCATTCATCGCTAATTTTTAGAATCTTTTTTAAAATCACATATACATTGTACACATTATTTGAAATTTGGTACATGAGTCATAAGAATTTTTAATTACAAGTTATATAGTCCCCCATGTAAATATACCCTTGAATAGAATACAAGGGGTTTTGTTCAATTATTTTGAAAATTAGGGGGTTGAATGTAATTTGGGATTCTTACATGGGGATTTTTTTATTTTTATTTTTTAAGAAAAAATATATGTTTTTATTATAATTTTATTAAAGATTTTTAAATACAACTTTAAATAAGATAGAAAAAAATAAAAAAAACAGTAAACTAAATAAAAAAAAAAAAAAAGGAGCGAAATGAAGCAAGCATATGGGTGACGCAAACCGGGTTAAAAAAAGTAAAACTGAATCATAAATAACAAGCTCTACAACTGTACTGACATATTTTTTATGGAAGGTTTCATTGACCAAAATATAGCCATTCATGCATCCAATCAACGGCAAAATCTCTCATCACACATGTTGTAATGATTGTGACTTTCGCATGAAATTCATGTCACGCGCCAGTGTCGGATCTATCATATTTAATGGATAAATATTTAATAAAGTTCAGTCTGAGCTTAAGCAATATTTCGTGACCTAATATATATAAATAATTATATAAGCTGACTCGAATCGTTTTGAGCTCACGAATCTGGTAACTTGAACTCATACTTAATTAATTAATTAAGACCAACCACCGATTTCGGTGCAATAAAAAAAGGTTTTCAAGTTGGTGACCAACTTGGAGCTTAATTTTTTTTAGAATAAATTATTCTAATTTTGAAGGATAAAAAATTCATCAATTTTCATATTTATATTTATTAAAATTAAGATAAAAAATAGATGTAAATGTTACCCTAACCTTTAGGTCTGATTTGACATTGAGATAAAGGGTTAAAATAAGAAAATAATTAAGTTAAATCATATGTTATCCCATATAGTGTAAGACAAAAAAAAGGGGGATAAACCATGTACAATTGTTCGTATTTTGAGAGAAAATGTGGGGATAATTTGTTCTAGGTAAAAGGTGAAATAGACTTTATCCCCATCTTTAACCTAATTTCGTAAAACATGGACAACATTTATGAATGCCCTTATCAAAAAAACAAAAACAAAAAACTTCATAAAATAAAAAAGGGTGTACTTGATATTTTTTTTAAAAAATTGAAGTTATCATATATTTTACATCATGTGATCCAAATGCAAAATTAAGGATAAAAACACAAAAAAATAGGAATAACAAAATGTATTACCAAATGTAAATATGAATAAAAATAATGGCATTTTTATTCTCATAAATTAGGCTAAATTATCCTAAATATTTATCCCTTTACCAAACTAGGCCTTAGGTGAAATAAAATATCCCCATTTTCATTTCAAAATCAGGACAACTGTCCGCAGTTTATCCAAATTATTTTTTATACTAAACAGGGATAAGTTGTCCTCCTACTCACTTATCCCCATAATTACTTATTATCCCAATACTTATCCTCTTGTCAAACTAACCCAGGGTGTGTTTGATAAAAAAAAAAAAAAACTTTTAGTTTATAAGATAAAGCTAAAAGTTGTTACCAAATAAGTCAACTTAAATACATCATCATTACTAGATTTTGTCTATGGACTGTGTTTTGAAATCTGTGTTTCATAAAGCATCTATTATTATTACACTCTCAAAAGGTGTGTATAAAACATCTAAAAGTTAAAAACTATTTTTCAAACTGTATTTTCAAACACACTCTTAGTGGGTTGATCGGAAGATTTGGATTCCCATGCAACATTTCATTCATATGAGTGGTCTTTGGGTGATTTTGATTTACACAAAATCAAAAAAATGCAAATGTGTTTTTAACTTAAATTGATGTGCACCGATTACAATAAAGATAGAATGACATGTTCTCATGTGAAGAAAATATTTTGCATGTAGGTAAAAAGCATGATTTGGAAATTGAAAGCCGCGGAGAGTAAATTCTTGTTCTAACAAAAAAAAGTTTTGTATTTTAATATTACTATTTAATTATTCATTTTGTAAACCTCTTCCAATAGAGAGAAAAAAACATGATAATCACATTTATAACAATTTGGTGATCCAAAATTATAAATCTGATCTAAGCTGATTTGGAATAATAATAAAAATAACAATCCAATTCTTTCAAAAAATAACAGAATGAAATGTTTTTTTAATTATTGGTTGAAAATCAATTCGCATCACCAAAATAAACGAATTTTTGGTGATTCCAATGAGCAGGACAACGTGGCAACACTCTCACCAAAACGGCAAAACAATCAAACTCTCATGTTTAAAGGATGATTAGTACTCTTTGATTTTGTTGTTATTTCATTTGTATTTTTTTTCATTCTCAAGTGGAGAACTGATGTAGGACAGATTATGCAGATGGGAGCACCAAAAGAGGTCCATCAGATAAATTACAAATCAATGGTCACGATCTCGGAATCGCACGAAATTTTACATGGTGAAATATATCGAAGAGATCTTCTGGGTTAGTTGTTATACAACTAACAATTCTTATTTTTCAAAAATTAATTCGTTTAGGCCTTTAAATTAGCAATTTTACTATTTTTAGTAAGTTTTAGATTTGTGATATCTCAATCATAACAGATCGGAATTGATTTCTATCAATTCCTATGATCATTGAGGATCTCATAGAATCAGAAAAAATTAGTTTTTGAATTTTACTATTTTTAGTAATTTTTTTAATTTTATTTAATTAGTATAAATAGCAGACTTGTAATCTAGGGTTAACAGTTTTTATCAATAATATTTCGAATTTCCTCTATTTTGGGACTTTCTTCCTTGTGGATTCAAGGATTCCTTGTGGATTCAAGGAGCTTATGAGATCTCAACGCTGGTTGGATCTTTTTATCAGTTTCACGCTGTGTTAGGTGGTATCAGAGCGAGGATTTGCCTTGTTGTGATGGCAAATAACGGAGGGGGAGACAACCAATCTAATGACGCTGGTCGTGGATTGGAGGATGTGCGGAAGGCGATCGAGGAACAACGTGATCAGATGCGAGAGATCCGCACGATGATTGCTGGCCTGAACCTCAACGCCAATAACAGGCATCCTAAAGGTGATAGGAGATGCGCCGAGGGAGTTGCCCAAGGCCGACCTATTGCTCAGAACATCGTTCGACGTCCCACTCGTTATCAACCTGATGATGAGGAAGACTCGGAGGATGAAGGTGATGGACTTCATAGATATCAGCCGGGGAGGCGGCGCATGAAATACAATGATTACCGATTGAAGGCGGTTCTTCCATATTTCAATGGTAATATGCAGATCGAAGACTTCCTTGATTGGATCTCAGAGGTCGAGAGATTCTTTGATATGATGGAGGTTCCAGAGGAGAAGATGGTCAAATTGGTGGCTTTTCGATTAAAAAGTGATGCCGCTGCTTGGTGGGACCAACTTCAGAGAACCCGACAACAACGAGGAAGAACACTTGTTCATACGTGGAGGAGGATGAAACAACTCCTCATGGATCAATTTCTGTGAAATCACGATCGGAGATATCAAAGGCGCAAGAGGTGGTAAGAGCAAGTCCTCCAAAAGATGGGGATGATTCGAGGGCCAACCCTTATGATCTACCATCATCAGAGAAGTACGGAGGTTCCAATGAACCAGAACTTTGCTCAAATCAAAATCAACAAGAGAGCGAAGTTTTAGCTGAACAAGAAGTTGATGATATATGTGATGGCGCAGAGTTCGCAGAAGAAGAAGGAGAGCGGGTCAACTTCATCGTTGAACTAGAGATCGATGAGGACATGAGCAATAAAGAAGCAGAGGATGTTGTTTTCTCTGGTGATTCTGAAGATGTCATTGGAGGAGAACAAGAGGAGTTGTTTCCACAGTCTATAGCGGTGACCCCCAAGATGGAAGAGCCCCTACAGAAGCTCGTGTTGCAAAATATATGCACCATCAACAAAAGTGTTTTGGATGCCATCATCAACATTGATAACGATGAAGACTTTGCGGCTACTACTGTGGTGAAGAAATTTGGGCTACAAATCGAGGGGCATTCAATCTTCTACATGATCGGTTTTATTGAGAAGAAATTTGAAGTCAAGAAAATATCTCTTCTCTTGCCGAAGGTGAAATACAAAGAAACATCAATTGAAGAGCGGAAGAACTCGAGGACGAGTTCTTTTGAAGAAGAGGAGTCTGATGTAGGACAGATTATGCAGATGGGAGCACCAAAAGAGGTCCATCAGATAAATTACAAATCAATGGTCACGATCTCGGAATCGCACGAAATTTTACATGGTGAAATATATCGAAGAGATCTTCTGGATTAGTTGTTATACAACTAACAATTCTTATTTTTCAAAAATTAATTCGTTTAGGTCTTTAAATTAGCAATTTTACTATTTTTAGTAAGTTTTAGATTTGTGATATCTCAATCATAACAGATCGGAATTGATTTCTATCAATTCCTATGATCATTGAGGATCTCATAGAATCAGAAAAATTAGTTTCGAATTTTACTATTTTTAGTAATTTTTTAATTTTATTTAATTAGTATAAATAGCAGACTTGTAATCTAGGGTTGACAGTTTTTATCAATAATATTTTGAATTTCCTCTATTGTGGGGCTTTCTTCCTTGTGGATTCAAGGATTCCTTGTGGATTCAAGGAGTTTATGAGATCTCAACGCTGGTTGGATCTTTTTATCAGTTTCACGCTGCGTTAATAACTTTGATTATATTGAGATATACATTATATTGAAAAAAAAATAAGTTTTTAAATATACATTATATTGAGATATAATAATGTTATTTTTTAAATAAGTTTTTAAATTTTCATACATTATTGTAATATAATAGTGTATGCTATACTATCACAGTTGAGAAAGTGTTTTTGTGTTGTAAATAGAGCTACAAAATAAACTGAGTGTATCAGCTCTCTTGATTCAAAGCTAAGCCAGAATTGGATGGGCCACCACCCTGAATACAAGAATTTTAAGCCCTGGATCTCTATCATTGGAGAAAATTAAACCAAAAATTTTAGAATAGTGTTAGGGATATAATCCAATTAATTGTATGTATCACCTTGTTACGCCAAAAAAGAAGGCACACGTGAATAATCATATTTGGAAGTCAGATGAGTAATTCTCTGCGGAAGTACAATATAGAAACAGAGGGGGAAAGAAAACAGAGAGAAGTCTTTTGAAAGGACTAAAAATTGTTGGATTTCTGATGTAGGATGAATCAAACATAGGAAGTAATTGGGCTGTGTTTAGTTGCATGATTGCAAAATTGATTTTAACCAAAAGTTATGTTTAAAACTGATTACGTAGAAAGCTGTCTTTCCACCATTTCTGAAACACTCAAACTCATCTGATGATCAAACATGGCCTTACTAAACATAGAACATGATTCTCAACAATAATATAAAACACAACAAATATGGAATACCATTTCAATGTTCTTCAAATATACATGTGCAAACTCATCCAACATGTCTATCATTTGAATTAAACTTCAGCATCATCAAATGATCTAATATATGATGCTATACATCGATTAGAGAAATAAAACTGCACGACGAGACTGCATTCACGTAAAGTCTCCACTGCCCAAAACTTTATTAATAAAAAAAACTCTTCTTACATACAAATAAATAACAAGCATTGCATTCTATTAACCCAAATAATAAATAGAAATAAAAGAAAATCATACATTTTCAATTTATTCATAGAAATATTAATTTTTTTTCACCAACAAACAACAACAGTACCAAGAAAACCATTTTTTTTTTAATTAATCCGCACCACCCACAACCATTAGATTGTGACCTTGAACCGAGTCAAGGCGCTGCAGCCTCATCTGCTCGTAAAAGCTCGCGATGAACTCCTCCGCCTTCACATCGATCGAATTCGGGAACCCACCACTACTATTCCCCACATCAAGATCATCTCCTCCTTTGTCGAGCTCGCGCAGGTCCTCGGCCGAGGCGTATCGGCTCATGTCGTCATGCAGCGCGTGCGGCGTCACGGGGGGCGTTAAAGTCTCGGCCTTGGATGACGACGGAGGGGCGGCGGTGAGGGCGGGTGGTGGTGGGGTGTGGTGGAGAGGGCGCATGGAGCTGACGAAGTCCCTCCAGAGGCTCCTCCCGGCGGGGCGAGGGGGGGCGATGGCGGCGGCGGTCTTGGAGGAGGACTTGCCCTTGATCATGAAGAGGGCCACGCGCACCAGCTGCATCGCGCCTCCGCCGCGCTTCTTCTGGATGGCGGTGTTGGTGTTGGTGGTGGTGATGGCATTGTTTTCCATTACAGGAGGATTGAGAGAGAGAGAGAGAGAGAGAGAAGGAATGGTGAAAGAGAGCCCTGCGCGAAGCAGGGCTAGGAGGGGGGGGGAAGGTTGAAGGAAGGATGGGTGGTGGGGAGAGTTTATATATGGAGGGTGGAATATTCTATGGTTAATTTTAGTTGTGTCATGAAATGATTATTAATTTATGTTGGTATTATGAGTGGTGTAAGAGAAATGTCATACATGTAAAAAAGAAGAGGTGGTATGTGTTTTGGGGGGTGTTGATTGAATGAGAGATTGATATGGAAAAGTGGAAGTTGGTGCGGCAGAAAAATAGGGGAAGATTGTTGGAGAGGAGGTTTTGTGCCAGGGCTGATTTGGTGGACAGGTTAAATGAACAGGTCTACTCCCAATGTTGATTGTCTATGTTGGGATGTATGTTGTCATGATTGTAAATGGATCAAGTGAAATGGATGCATTTACAACCATCTAATTTTAAATGTTTTTATGTGACAACATTATATTGAAAGTCGAGCTACGTCAAAACATATAAAAACAAGCAGAGAATCTCAATCCGTCTATATTTGTCTTTTTTTTTTTTTTTGTAAATTATGTAAATAATGTAATAATTTGAAGCCAACTCAAACACACTTTAAACAACATTACATTTTTTTATTTTTGTAATAATGTAGTTTTATGGAGTTCTTTTATGTTTTATTTTCTTATTAAATTTTATGGTATCAACGGGGTGTGAATAGGGGGTACTCATGGACTCATGGTTCTATGGTTGTAAATATAGAAATTTTAAAAACAATTGTGTGATTAATTAAAACCATTTGTAATGTTTTTAAGACACGATATTAATTTGACTAATTTGATGAGCTCATTTAATTTTAAATCAATATTAAGAGAACATCGTATCATATCACTTTTGATATGATTGCTATCATATTTTATATTAGAAATAGTTCGAATCAATCAATTTTTATTATTAATATTGTAACCTATATTTAGAACTGGCTCAGGGTCAGTTTCGTAATAAAAAAATCTGGATATTTTAAAAAATTGCCCTAAAAGAAATATAATATTCAGGACTTGAAGCCTACTATATATAGATCGCATAAACAAATTATACATATAGTGGAGAATCTAATATTATTTACCATGCATCCAATCAATATATTTCGAGAAAGAGGGTAAGTCAGAGCATTCTGATTTTGCACATTCGAGTGGTTGACATGTAAATGATTTTTAGGGCAAGAAACTTGAGGTCACCTCCCATGAACTGCTATAGTCATCCCTCATGCTCTGCTCATCAGTGGGAGGCCTTCTGCCTGCTGGTGCAATCAAATTTATTCATTTACAAATTGTTGATTTTATTATTTAATCACATCAGTGTATTCCCAATCATCTTGACTGTTTGATTGATACGGAAGGAAAGAAAGATCGATTTTGCCCTTGCTAAATCAGTTTAGTATTTGATTTTACAGAATATCCACTATGAAAAAGAAGATCTAGATCCTTTCCTTAGCTTGTTTTTTTTTATGTTTGTAGCTGCTTGACTCATCATGGGGCCACCACCATGGTAAAATAATATCATGTCAAATGCATTAAGCAAAATATTCTTCATTGGCATCTGAGGGTGGGAGGTTAGGATCAGTGTAATTCTTGAGTTGATTTTGTAGTACTGTTCATAAAGCATTGATCCAACTCCTTGGTACCAGGTCCACATTATAATTCATTACCAACGACTTTTACATAGGCCTCCACACTGAGGACGAGTAATTCAGCATTACTCACATTCTAGGTTGTTTGGATTTTAATAATTTTGAAATGGACTTTGAGCACATAATTTGATGCAATATTATTGGTTGGAGTAATTCAAGCATTGTCCACACCAAAGCCATTCTGTATTTTCAGTCTTTTTTGTTTTTTTTTTTATAGAATATTTTCAGTCAAAATTTGATAACAGAAGTAACTGATATGATTTAAAATTGATAACAAATGTCATTAAGAAAGTTATGCAAAATTTAGATTTTTTTTTTCCTTCAAAAAATGGATTTCTTGAAGGGTCATTTTAAATTTATCATGTGTATCCTCACTGATATAATTTATCATATCTTCATTTTTTAAAGGTTAAAAATTGAGCTCCTGAATCCATCAAAATAAATAAATATTACTTAAGAATGAACCTGACTACGATATTTCAGAGTGCATGGCTTCTATAAAATTGTTTTGTTACTCTAACAAATAAGATAGACTCACATTCACTCAAAAAAGAGTTAACAAATTAAAAGAATGCCAAATAGTATTAGATAATTAACAAACAAAAGATTATGACTCAATAACAGATTAAAAAAAAATTCAAAAACAAAAACAACTTGACACAATAGCTATATCAACGCGTAGACGTCCCATGCATGCATGCATGCATGGGACGTAAAAAACCACCATCCCATGCATGCATGCATGCACCGTCCCCAAATTCACGTCCACGTCCAATACGCCGCCACTTCAATAAGCCTCCACAGCCTCGCCCGTTGTCTCGATCTCCAGCTTCTGGAGCCTCATCTGCTCGTAGAAGCGTGCGATGAACTCCTCCGCCCTCTGATCGATACTCTCCTCCTCCTTCTCCACCTCGTCTTCAGCACAATCGAGCTGGCTCAGGTCCTGCGCGGACCCGTAGCTGCTCATCGCATCGGAAACCACACGTGTCTCCTCCATCTCCTCCTCCTCCTCCTCCTTATCAAAGTCATCGTCACGGCAGTCATCGATGTCTACGACCGATTCGGCCGGTTCTGGTGGGTGGTGGAGGGGGCGGACGGACGAGACGACGTTCCAGAGGCCGAGGCCGCAGCCCCAGTCGACCGCGTGGGAGGGTTTGCCGTCCGATCCGCATCCGAAGACGAGGAAGGCCGATCGGAGGAGGCGGGTCGGGCCGCCGCCACGCTTCTTGGATGGGCTGGTCTCTAGGGCTGTTGGTTTGGTCATTTAGGGTTATGTGATGGGTTGTTTGTTCTCTTGAACTTGAATTGCCCTGCCTTGAACAGGGTGTCAAGGGAAAAGAGAGGGAGGGAGGGGTGGGAGTCTTATGGGGTTTATATAATGTGAGGAGGGGTAATTAATGTTTGCCGGATTTTTTTTTTTACTTTGTGATGCCATTGGATTGTGTTGGGTAGAATTGTAAATGTGGTGAACATGGGGGTGCTGATTTATGGAATTGTTACGTGGTTGGGTTTGCGCGGAAACAGAGGGAGAGCGGGTCAACGTGTCCACAAGTCGCTCGGTTTTCGCTGAACCATGTTTTAGGAGGACCTATTTTGGTGCAAGTTGTCTGGTCCACGTTGAGGGGCCGACACAGCTACTTTCTATTTGTGCGGACCCCACACGTGCAGCCTATTATTGCCACGTAATACATGGTACCAGGTACTATTACCCTATCGATCATTTCTTGACAGAGATTATATTAAAATAAATGTATTAACCGTAATTACGTGTGATTATCATTTTTTAAAATAATTAATTATAAAATATCTCTATCATAATGATTATTGATATGTAAAAAAATTTAATCGTCATAAATGCATTATACAACTAAATTGTTCAACTAAAATTTAACTTAACCCATTTCCCAATCAAAGAGTGTCTCAGTTAACCTGCTCCTCCCTCCACCACCCCTCCGTGAGAGAAAGAGAGAGAGATGGGGTGGGTTTAGTATTCAACACTTAATAATGCATATACATGGACTGGTCTTGTTTTGTAACATAACATTGGTATAATGCATTTGTTTGGCTGTTTTCGTTGCAATCATCACATCACTGTAATGCATTGTTAGAAATCATTTAAATTTTACAAGAAGCTAACATCTTCACAACTTCTGAAAAACTCAAGTTTTGAACATTTTTTTCAGAGAATTCTGGCTGTAGCTTTTGACTGCAGTTTTTCTGTTTGAGAAAACAACTTTCTGCAAACTTAAAAGCTGTTCAAATCCGTTTCCAATCGAGTCTATAATATATATATATATAGTAATAAATTTTTTAATAATGATTAAATAAATCGTTGATAAAATTTATTATGAAATTATACATAAAGAAGATATGTTACAATTGAAAATTAGTTATTTTATATGTAACCAACCCTATATTGGAAAAATATCCTATTTAAAACTCTCATACTAACAATATTAGTTGAATAGATAAAAAAAATGGTGTTCATTTACAATTTAAACAGTTTCGAATAATTTTATTGGAAATAACAAATTATTAGGAATATTTTGCTAAAATGCGATTTTTTACGAGATATATGCAAATTAAAAAACCAAGAATTAAATTATTATCAAAATTCTTTAAAAATCCATACCTTTTCAATTTCAAATATGATTGGGGTGATCAATAACTCATTGAAAAGAGATTTTCAATATATATTTATAACTGTAAAATTTTTTTTTCTTCAAAAATGACTATTGCGCAATGAAAAATGAGCTCAAACATTGAAACTCATATTTTACCCGAAATTATCTATTTATCACCTACATTCTCGAAATTCTTTTTAAAAATTCATAACTTTTCAAGTATAACTCTGATTGTGGTGATCAATAGTTCGTTGAAAAGAGATTTTCGATATATACTTATATCTGTGAAATATATTTTTCTTAAAAATGATTATTGCACGATGAAAAGTGAGCTCAAACGTTGAAACTTGACCTGAAATTATCTATTTATCACCTATATTACATGTTATCTCAATATAAATCTAATAAAAAATAATAACAATAAAAAATATGATGATGTGGCACGATCAACACCATTCATACAATATATCGTTGATATAGATAAATAAATATTAAAAAGAGAGATTTGATTAATATATCACATTATCTTTTAAAATATTAAAAATTTGTGTTTTTTTATCATTCTTACCTTTAATATAAATTAAAAGTACATAATTAACTATAAAGATAAAATTGAAAATGAAAATGTTACTCACGAATGAATGAATTTAAAAACTTAAACACTTTCGGTTAATATGATTATCTCTCTTAGTGCATCAATGCACATGATGTAAGTAATGTAACCATGCATGAAACATTTTTGTTTCCTGGCAGACACTCCAAAATCCCAAGCTAAACATGAGCTGTGAAAACGTTGAACCACAGACCTCTGATGTTCTGGAGAATGGTGTATTATATATACAACTTAGGTTGAGTTGTCTATACAGCTCAACCTGATCAGGAGCTCCTCATATGAATCCCATTGTATCCTTTAAGATTTCACTTGAAAGGGTTCCCCCTTTTTTTCATGTTTTGGATCACAAACAAAACAAGCAACTCCTGCATCGTATGATATAACCCAGATATGAGGCTATCTAATAAGCCAAATTCATTACAACTGTTTCTGTTGGGTCTCTTCTTCAAAAAAACAATGAGCGACCTAACACGAATCATGTACTTTTTATTAACAAAATATTTATATCAACATTTCTCCCATGTTGTACAACAGAGGACATTTTAGGGTGCTTTTGGTTGCACGATTGTAAAACTGATTCTGCATGAATCAAAGGTTTTAAAACTGATTCCGCAGAAAGTTCACTTTTTCAGCTTTTTAAAATCTCAACTTTTGAACACTATTTATCTAAAATCTATGTACAGAAAGTTGTTATAGTAAAACTTTTTTTATTGTACGATTGTAAACTTAATTTTCTACAATCACAAATACTGCACAATCGCACAAATTAAAAAGAAAGAAAACACGGTTTGAAGAAAAAAAGCACCAAACACGGCGAGGTCCCCTCTCAAACAAAACAAGTACACCACCGTTTTCAACAACCACCATGCCCTTCGTTACTTTAAGACTTTATAATACCTATATATGAATAAATAAATAAATAAACCAACAAGTCCAACTTTACAAGTCACCAAAACAACAAATATAAAATTACAAGCAAGACAATCAAGCATTAATAAAACATACAATAAGCCACTCACCATTTTTTTACTCTTTGTGGCAGCACGAGATCATAAGAATCATCCTCCGCTTTTCTTTTTTGTGTTTGAATAATATAAGGTTTTATAAGATGTCTACATGTGCATTGACTAATCTACCCTCAAATAAACAAAACATCAATAAACAACCATTATCCACCTTCCAAATCCAAAAGGCAAGAATGGTATAAAAAAAAAAAAAACCAATCCCTCTACCGCGTTAGAACATGCAAACCGTGTTTCCATACATAACGCGTAACAACAAATTCCATAACCATAACCATATAAAACCCCACCCACACCATCTCTTCCTCTTCAACCCACTCAAATTCATTCATCCCAATTTTGCTCAGTTAGCTGGAATCAGCAAACACCACCCATCTCTCTGAAAGAGGTGATCGAAAAGATCAAATTCTGATAACATCATTCTTTGAAAAAAAAAAAAAAATTTGCTCAGCTAGCTGAACTAGCAGTCGGAGAACCCAAAATGGCGAAGATGAAGACCGCCGCCATAACGGGCCGGGCGTGGCACCTCCTCCGCCTCGCGTTCAAGCGCGGCCCGGTCGTACAGTTCCATCTCCGGGTCATACCCAACTACATCAGGAGCCTCCGCGCGGCCACCGCGCGCAGCAGTCCCGACAGGCGGATCAAATGCGGGGAGCGCGAGCTGTCCTTTGAAGAGACGCCGATGTTCAACTTCAAAGGTCGACACGGGTCGTCGTCCGTCAATGCGTATGTCGATGCCGAGGATACCGTGCATTAACAAAAGACCGGAAGTGGAGTGTGATTTTGAAGAGGAGGAGGGGTTCTTTGGGAGGGAGTGGGAGGAGGAGGAGGAGGAGATGGTGGGGGAGGAGGAGGAGGAGGAGGTGAGAGTGTTGGGCGGTGGGGATAGAGAGGAGGAGATGGTGGGGATTGATACGAGGGCGGAGGAGTTCATAGAGAGGTTTTATGAGCAGATGAAGTTGCAGAGGCAGAGTTCGTACTTGCAGTACAAGGAGATGCTTCAGAGAAGTGTGAATTGATGGATCGGGTGGTGGGTTTATTTATTTGTTTGTGTGTGAATTTTTTGTTACATAATTTTTTTTTTTGGGGGTTTTCGGGTGGGATTTTGTTGGTGTAAATATTGAGGGCTTTCTTTATGAGAGTTTTTGATTGAGTGAATATTTTCAAATTTTAAATAATTGTTTTTTTTTTCATAGAAAAAGACATATAGGATCTGATGAGCACTAACTGACACAAGGACATTTCGTATTTTTAAACACATGAAACATGTTTTTTTAATTTTAACAATTCATCGGTTAACTATTTATGAATTAAGCTAAACGTACAACTCATGATTCATACAGACATTGAAATGGATTTGTTCGCATTGAACTCGATAATTCATTTATCAAGCTGAACAGCTCATAAATCAAATCGAATCATCTGTGAATCAAACTAAACGTGAATCAAATTGAAAAACCCATTAATCGAATTAAAAATATGACATTTAAATAAACTTTGTAATATTTTGAGATTGAACCAAATAAAATAACTTAGCCATGAGTTGAACTGAATCATTCATGAGTTATATCTTTTTCAAAAATTACCTCACTACATAAGATTGTCCATGTGTTACACTAGTGCATTCATGAAATGAACCAGATTCGAACCGACATAATAGCTAGATTTCTAAGCCCATGGACTTCCAACAAGCTAAACAAATGCATAGATTGGACTGAAATCAACCCACTTATCACCCTTAATTAATCAGGTCATGATATACAACTCACATACAGTTGGTTACGTTCAGAATCAATCTAGTGGTAGGAAACTTCTCAAGCAACAAGTAACAATGGAGACCACACAATGCAAGATCATTCTAAGCACTTTCATCCAGATCCCTCTCCATATGATCCCTTGTGCTCTCCACCACTTACCCCAATCTTCTCACCCATTCAGTGCGATCTCCAGCCTTCATTGGAAAACAAAACCATAAGAACAGTTCAAAAGATCACTCACATGGTTTGTTTCATGTGAAGGAGATCAATTGATAACAAACAGGAGTTGGACTCAAAGCAATCTGATTGACAATAAAATTTGTAATTATGTTATCCTAGGTCCCATATATCTCTCCATTCAACTCACATTAACGAGGTATATACATCAGCTCATTAGAATTTTTTTTCACATTTTCTTTAATTGAATTCATACAATTTATTAGAATATATATTTCATTTTTGTTATAAAGCATGTATATATTATTAGATAATGTATATTATTTATATAAAAAAATCAAAATATGTATGCATTGAAAATGGTACTGAAAAAGACCGGTGCATTACATTTTCTTTCCTGAAATTGGGTGGAAAGTGCCTTCATGGGCTTTGAACCAGGTGTTGTTCGTGGGCCCATGATGGCCCAAATCGGGGTTGTACTATTAAGTGGGATAGGTTTGATCCAGATCATTAAATAAGAAAACAAAGACACGATTGTGTTCAAGTGTTGGGAATATTTACACCAACTTTTAAATCTTTCTTTCTTTTTTTATGAAAAGGCTAAAAGCAATTGAACACCTAATAAATGCTAAAATTTATTACCTCTTTGGCGCAAGAATGTTTCTTGTTCTTGGTAGATTGGGAACTAACTCTATTATTTGAAATTCCAAGAGTTGGGTTTAATATTTGATATTCAATGCGCCCAGGTCTTTGGTGTCAAATGGATCTATAAGGAGCACCAATATCCTCACAGATGGAGAGTGTTGATGTTAACACAAGAACTGCAAGAGCAGCATTTATTTTGCTTTAGCCATCACCGACGCAAGTGTTGGGGGGTGGATATATGTATTGGCCTTGGGCTCCACCTCTTCGAATGGAAGCAGAAGCTATTCGATTAGGTGTTCAAAAGGCTAAAGAGATGGGTTTAAGAATGATATGTGTTTGTTCAGACTCTCAGCTAGTAGTACAACTATTAAGAGGATCGGGATTAGGCCCTCCCTCTATTGCTTCTATTGTTCAAGATATTCGTCATGCGAGTTCACAGTTGAAGCTTATACAGTTTGTTAAAGTCTCACGAGACTGTGTTTGAGGGCCTGAAATTTTGGCTAAATTTGCAGGGAGAATTAAGAAATCAGGATATAGCATGTATCTTGAAGAATTCCAGGTCCGCAACTTACTTAGTACAGTTTTGTAAACTTACTTTAATGTATAGATTAGGTTGAGACTCATACGAGAGAGCCTAGCATATTGTAAATAGTATATTTTTGTGAACGAAGGAATTGGCATGTGTGGGCCTTGAAACAAAAAAAAAAAAAAACACACTAAAATAAAATCTTTACATATAATTATTTTAAAAAGCAATTTTTAATTTGTTGATTAAAAAATCCAACACTTCACCTTTACAAGACTCACAATATAAATCACATCTATGGAGAAAAATGTGTACTTTAAATCACATCAAGTAATCATATTATAAAATCTTTCACCATCCTTTCCTCAATATTTTCCATTTTTCTTAAAAAAAAAACGCTATACATGACTGCCTCTTGTAGAAAAATAATTAATCTCTACCCTGGATGAAATTAAATAAATATGATAAAAATAAAAATAAAATTTACTAAAATATCGGTCAAAAAATTTGGGCCAACCCTAGGCCTTTGCATATGGACTAATTTATACTAGACTAGATTACAAGACTGGATCTGATTAGGTACAACACGCATTAAACAATTTAATTGTCCAACGCAACCGTAACCATCTGATCTCATAGAGACAATATAACTGAGATATTCTATTAGATTTCAAAATTAAAATTCTGATCAATTAAATTCTAATATTTTTTTTATGATTAAATTAAATTGTATATTTCAAAGTAATAAAATCAGACGACTACGATCTCGTCGGACAATCAAATTATCTAATGCTAGTTGGACCTAACTCAATCCTTTACAAGACACATCTCAATACATTTTATATATGATCTCCTAGAACGGGCATATTTATATTTAATCCATTAAAAATAATAAATCATATAATCATCTAACAACAGATATATATTAAAAAAATATATAAGACCTGCATGTCCAACATCCATAAATATCAAATAAACATCCCCTGCCAGATCCGATTGAAGTGTCTCTAATTTTCAACTGAAGTAGTGTTTATCGATCAATCGGAGGTCAACTAAACCCACCAAAACCAAACACATGGATTCATGGAATCATTTTTTTTCTTTATGATTTCATGAATGGTGAGTTCTTCTGATTCAAGTAAACACATGGGTTGGCGAGATTTCAGACTCAAAAAACAGTATAAATTGCAGTATACACAGCTCATGCATGTTGGGAATCTTTTTCTTTTGACTCTTAAGGGAAAACATACACCATGTTGTAATTGTCTTATGTTGCGTTTAGTTGCACGATTGCAAAACTAATTTTAGGTCACAGTTAGATTTAAAATTGATTTTGTATAAAGTAGCATCTTTATAGCTTCTGAAAAAACTCAGATTTTGACTATTTTCTCAGAAAATCTGTATGCGGCTTTTGGCCCCAGTTTATTTGTTTGAAAATAAGTTTGAAAAAAACAACTTTCTGTAAACTTAAAAGCTGTCCAAACCCGTTTTCAAACGGACCCTCAATCATCAAGTATTGTTTGCGTGATTCAATACAGTTCGTGTGAAAACCATAGTGTAGTATGTCTATACTTTTAATCCAAAATAAACTCATTTATTCAAATATATATACGATTTGATAATCTATTCATTTCAATCATTAAAATATTCTACTCTTTAAATACTCTCACAAACATGCCAAGCCATATTACTTTGTTACATCTCTCACACACACATGCAATATTCTTGAACAGAAACAACTAGTGTAATATTGATAGAATTATATGATTTAAAATGTTATAAACACATCACCTCTTATCCACCATTTTAAGTTCAAATCATTCAATGTCAATCACATAACAAAAAGATTATTCACATTTTCTAAAAGAGCGTTGTTATACGCAATCAGTCCGGAGAGTTCATATGCCTCCATGGTTAGCAGTGAGATATATACCTCCTTAAGTAAAATATATAAACCCTATCGATTTTTTTTACATTTGCTAAAAATGCTTCCATGTAATTCAAAATAAAATAATATATATATATTTTTTTATCAAAGCATATATTTCAGTGGACAATACTAAGTTTAATATTTTTTAAAAATTAAACTTGTACGAACTTTCCATGAAATTAATCGTGAGACTGTCCCTAACATTATTCTTAATTTCTAAAAAGATCTCTTAAACCCCGTTTGGATAGAAAATTAAGTTATTATAAGGTTTATGACTATTCTAGTATAAATAATAATAAAATGATTTTTTATTATATTTTGAATTATTTTCATTGAAAAACGTAATAATAAAGTTTTTGTTGTTTGAATAAAAAGTGAATAAGGATTTATAAAATGTGAAAAAATGATGAGAGTTGATTTGACAATGGACTTATACATTCTTTTAGATTGAATAACCTTAATTCTAAGCGATGACTGAAATTCATATACCACTTTAATTATCCCAATTAATTCTGACATGCATATTCTCATTTATTCTAGCATTTCAAACATCCATTTTGATACTATTCAACTGATTGTCATTTATTTTGGATCTTATTCTTGAATCAACTAGGGGTAAATCTGCATGTAAGTTTATCTAATTCTGGTATAACAATCTATGAGGACCTGCATACAATGAGTAGTTTTTCAAACAGAGTGATCCAAGTAGACCCATTGGGACCCCGGACATAAATAATGATTCAAAGTTAGGCGGCTCTGACTATGTCCTTGCTTTGATTGCACATGAATGAAATACATGATAAGGTATACAGCAAATGGAAGGTGATGTATCCTTCTTTATTTTGTCTATGTTACCCACTCCAGGACTTTGTTTCTATGGACAACAAATTAAGCTATGTTTTTATACCAAAAAATAAAATAAAATTTAAGCAATGTTTGGATTGGATGGAAATATGCACGTATGACATCCAAACTAACATACTGTCCTTTTGAAATCATAAATGTTTGCAAAAATAACACCCTTGTGTGGTAGTTATATAGTAACTGGAAAGCAATTGAAAAACAAGTGGAACTAAACAAACAAAAAGTCCACAGCTGAGAGGGCTACAAACAACATCTTATTAAAATAGCACTATGACACGATCCGGAGGCTACCCCCGTCATTTGAATACCATTACATAGATGAATTAGGAGTTTCGGACCTATTGTCATTTTATGAAGATAAAGATATACAAAAATTATCAGAACATGGTGAGTTGGCTAGCCCCAATTCGATGCTCAAGAGCCTCAAGTAAGAGAATTCAATATGGAAATATGATTTTTTTTTTTTATCTTATCGGTTGAATATGAATGTCAATTTTTTTTTTTTTTGTTGATCTGATTTTATTTAGTGTATTAATGTTGATATGAACAAGCCTCAATTTATAAAGATCTGCTGATCAGACTTTTTTACACTTTTGAGAGTTTTTATCCCATATATTCCAACTTCTGCTAACGCAGCGTGAAACTGATAAAAAGATCCAACCAGTGTTGAGATCTCATAAGCTCCTTGAATCCACAAGGAATCCTTGAATCCTAAAGGAAGAAAGCTCCAAAATAGAAAAAATTCAAAATATTATTGATAAAAAAACTTTTTTTTTTATAAAGATGGTGGCACTCATTATATAGGCCACAAACATTAAGTACATATTCATAATGTGAATTATGACTCTACTAAAAATAGTAAAGACACAATTACAATGACAATTATTAAAATCTAATAAAATAACATATAAAATCCTAAAAATCATAAATTCCTAATTCACCAATAAAAGGTAATTAATATAACTTTAAATAATGAGATTTGTCAATAAATGACAAAATCTCATAAAACTTTATTTTGATGACATATTTGAAATCAAATATTTTGCAATGATTTCTTTCCAAATCTGTCCTACATCAGTCTCCTCTTCTTAAAAAAAAACTCGTCCTCGAGTTTAAGATGAGAGGATCTTAAATGATCAGGAGGATGATATTTAATGTAATCAAATACACCAATAGAAGAGATTAAGATATTTTTCCCCATCTTAATTGATGCATCCTTGTATTTGATCTTTAGCAAGAGAAGAGACGTTTTTTTTTACTTCAAATTTCTTCCCAATAAAATCGATCATGTAGAAAGTTGAGTGCACCTCAATTTGTAACCCAAATTGTAGTAGCCGCAAAGTCTTCATCGTTATCAATGTTGATGATGGCATCCAAAACACTTTTGTTGATGGTGCATATATTTTGCAACACGAGATTCTGTAGGGGCTCTTCCATCTTGGGGGTCACCGCTATGGACTGTGGCAACAACTCCTCTTGTTCTCCTCCAATGACATCTTCAAAATCACGAGAGAAAACAATATCATCTGCTTCTTTATTGCTCATGTCCTCATCGATATCTGGTTCAACGATGAAGTTGACCCGCTCTCCTTCTTCTTCTGCGAACTCTGCGCCATCATATATATCATCAACTTCTTGTTCAACTAAAACTTCGCTCTCTTGTTGATTTTGATTTGAGCAAAGTTCTGGTTCATTGGAACCTCCATACTTCTCTGATGATGGTAGATCATAAGGGTCCCTCGAATCATCCCCATCTTTTGTAGAACTTGTTTTTGTCGCATCTTGCGCCTTTGATATCTTCAGTCGTGATTCCACCCTTACAATTTGACAATAATTTTGATACAATTGGGGTAAATATTGTTCATAATTTCGTGGCAGAAATTGATCCATGAGGAGTTGTTTCATCCTCATCCATGTATGAACAAGTGCTCTTCCTCGTTGTTGTCGGGTTCTCTGAAGTTGGTCCCACCAAGCAGCGGCATCACTTTTTAATCGAAAAGCCACCAATTTGACCATCTTCTCCTCTGGAACCTCCATCATCTCAAAGAATCTCTCGACCTCTGAGATCCAATCAAGGAAATTTTCATCTGCATATTACCATTGAAATATAGAAGATCCGCCTTCAATCGGTAATCATTGTATTTCATGCACCGCCTCCTCGGCTAATATCCATGAAATCCATAACTTTCATCATCTGAGTCTTCCTCATCATCAGGTTGATAATGAGTGGGACGTCGAACGGTGTTCTGAGCAATAGGTCGGCCTTGGGCAACTCCCTCGGCGCATCTCCTATCACCTTCAGGATGCCTGTTATTGGCGTTGAGGTTCAGGCCAGCAATCATCGTGCGGATCTCTCGCATCTGATCGCGCTGTTCCTAAATCCACGACCAGCGTCATTAGATTGGTTGTCTCCCCCTCCGTTATTTGCCATCACAACAAGGCAAATCCTCGCTCTGATACCACCTAACGCAGCGTGAAACTGATAAAAAGATCCAATCAGCGTTGAGATCTCATAAGCTCCTTGAATCCACAAGGAATCCTTGAATCCAAAAGGAAGAAAGCCCCAAAATAGAGGAAATTCAAAATATTATTGATAAAAAAACTTTTTTTTTTTACAAAGATGGTGGCACTCATTATATAGGCCACAAAACATTAAGTACATATTCATAATGTGAATTATGACTCTACTAAAAATAGTAAAGACACAATTACAATGACAATTATTAAAATCTAATAAAATAACATATAAAATCCTAAATTCCTAATTCACCAATAAAAGATTATTAATATGACTTTAAATAATGAGATTTGTCAATAAATGACAAAATCTCATAAAATTTTATTTTGATGACAGATTTAAAATAAAATATTTTATAATGATTTCTTTCTAAATATGTCCTACATCATCTGCATTGTTCAATGTGATCACATCTAATTGGACTAAAAGTGTACAAGCTACTAATGTACATGGCATGATAGGGCAAGATAGGCCGTTTCTTCTCACGTAGCGCTCAAAGATGATCTATTTATCAAATAATCAAATTGCACAAATTTTAGAGTGTCCTTTTTTTGTTGTTAGGTATAGTATTTTTTGGTAGGTAAGCTTTGGGTGTCAAACAGATCAATTTTTAGAGTGTACCTCAACTACAAAACATATACAATCTAACAACTTATTTTCAAATAATTAAAAATGTATATTAAAAAATAAAAATATTAAAATACAATATAAAATATTTAGTGAAATACTTATTTTGGCAGTGGAATACATATATAACGGGAAAAGTGGCTAAAAATAAAAATATCACATTTGATATAAAAATCATCACAAGATCGATTTTCTAAATTCTAATGTTAGATAACTAATTATTTATTATACATGTGTAAATCTTTGAACCCCCGTTTAGATAACGACATAAACTATTTTAAAATAGATAATTAGTTATTCTAGTATAGATAAAAAAATAAGCTATTTTTTTGTTTGATTGTGTTTTTAGTTATTTTTATTAAAAAATGTAATAATAATTTTATTATTGTTTGTTTAATAATGAATAAGTTATGGATAAAAAATGAATAAGATGTACATAAAGATTTATAAAGATGAAAAAATTGATTTAAAATGTGGGTCCCTTAATTTAATAGAGATGCGACAAATGATTTGACATGTGAACATTTTTATACTACTATAATAGATTTGATGGAATAACAAAATTCTATGGTGAATATGAAATTTTAAAATCAATTTATTCTCACATATTATGATATAATTCTATTTTTATATTTTTTATAGCAACAAATATTTTTTTGGCCTTATTTACCTCTATTTCAGATGTAAAACTGTTTTAAACACTGTATATCTAAAATTTATACGTAAAAAACTATGACAGAAATTGTTTAGTTGTATGATTATAAAAACAATTTCTTAAAAACAAAAACACTGATGAATGTCATGTGAATCAATTTCATGGAATCCCATTTGAAAGCCTGTCTGGGTATTAGGCCTGTCAACGGGTCGGGTAACAGGACCCGACGGGTCCGGGTCCAACCTAGGACCCGGCGGGTCCGGGGAAATGTGGACCCGGACCCGTCGGACCCGGGTCGGGTCCGGGTCTGACCCGACCCGGTGGTTGGGTAAAAAAAAAAAAAGAGAGAAGAGCTCATGTATTTGTTTGCCTTATCATTCTATTTGAAATTTTTTTGTAATAAAACATTATTGTTAATGAGACTATATTTGAATATAATTTTATACAATTCAAAAGAAGTAAATGAATTATTAAACAACATCCAAAACAATAATCACTAACATAAAAAACATATTAACTTAAATAATAAACATAACTAACTTAAACAACATTCAAAACAATATTAACCTAAACAACATTCAAAACAATAAACACTAACATATTAACCTAAATAATAAACATAAATCATGCAACAAACTAATTAATCATACAAATTCAAAAGCTAATAAGTTAATTGTCCAAAACAAACCGATTTATAGGCTTGTTATGATTATGATTTATGAACTTGTAGATACAAAAATAAGTTAAGTAAAAAATAAAATTATGTATCAACTAATACTAATGGTCTTATAATATATGAGCATATTTTAATAAAACAATCGGGTCTCGGGTCTAACGGGTCGGGGCGGGGTGGACCCGGACCCGACCCGTTTGTTTGTTCGAGTTCGCTGGGTCAGGTCCAACTCGGATTGGGTCTAAATCGGGTCAGGTATATTACACGTGTAATCAGATCCGGGTCTCGACCTGACCCGTTGACAGACCTACCGGGTGTACGTCAACAAACAAATCCCCCTTTTAAACACGCCATGCCACGTGACATGACCTTTTTTTTTTTTTGTTATTGCGTCTTCTTCTCAGAAAGGCTTTTTCATTGCATGGCCATAGGGTTGGTAATCGAATAAAGTCCATCGGGCTCGATTTAATTTGAACTCGTTAATTCTCGTTCAATTAGATAAATGAGTGAGTTTGAATAATTTTTAAAGTTCGATTAGGTTCAGGACGTGGATCAAACTTCATTTTGTATTCAAACTCCGCTCGTTTGTATTAAAAAAAACTTAATTGAAGTTTAACTCAACTCCTTTGTAAAATCAAAACATTAAACCAATACAAAGTTATGCTCATTTAAGCTCATGAACTTGACTCATTTAAATTAAAATTTTATTTTCAACCTTTACAAATCTTAAAATAAAGAAGAACACTAAACTCGTTGAGTCTCGTAAAATCAAATTAACTCAGTTAGACTCAACTTATTTATAAATAAATCGAGCTTGAACATATCAAAGTTCAACTCGTTCGACTCGATTATCCCCGTTAGGAAGTAACCGTTACGAATCGTTCAATTTTTTTATAATGATTTATTTATATAACTATATTGTATTTATGTTCTCGTACCGTGAGAAACAGCGGTGAATCGTTGGATAACATGTTGAGGAGATCTGTTGGAGGGCCCCACTGAAATTATGATTAATTTTTAGGGGGTTTCAACGTGATCAATGAACTCTCACCGTCCAATAGTGTCATTGGACGGACGGATTCGCGCCTCGGACTTTCGGTCCTTAATGGTTGGGGATGGTTGGGTCCCACGGAAGCTCCCCTTGGATTCTCAGGATCGCTTCCCCTTGGATTCTCAGGATCGCTTTAGAATTGACGGCTGCGATTCATTCGTCAGTTGTAATGGCGGGCAGGTTTGGACCACCACGAAACTTCCGGAATTTGTTTTCTTTGCCTCATGGATGATGTAGGCACATTACTAACCTTACACTATAAGTTATTTTGAGTTTTATTTTTTGAGTGTCCAGTTTATGAGTGCTGTAGTACAATTTTGTTTTTAAGTTCAAATTCTATGATTCTTGAGTCACGTATTTCCATTAACAAAATATGTATTTTAATAAATTTTTTTATATTTTCTATAAATACATACATGTAATTCATTAGAATATATATATACTTTATTTTTTAATTAAAGTATATCCCTCATTAAATAAGTAAAATAATTTAAAAAAAAAATTTAAAACATGCATGGACTAAAATTAGTGCTGAAAAAAGATTATACGTTATATTATTCATAATTTATATAAAAAGTGTTGTTACATAGTTTTATATACAATTCCATTTATAGTCTAATATATCTCTATCGCTTACATAATTTATATAAATAGTGTTGTTACATAGTTTTATATACAATTCTATTTATAGTCTAATATATCTCTATCGCTTACATAATTTATTAGATGAAGTATGTATATTTCATTAGCAATTTTAAGTTTTCTATAAATTGGTAAATATAACTTGTTGGAGTGTGAGTGTATATATAATTATTAGATAAAATATATTATTTTAAAAAAAAATGTGTGCGGATACAAGTGGGTTGAGTTGTATATGAATGAGATTGTGTAGAGCATTTTCATTTATAAATTTTTATAAATCGAGATATATGTTCTAATAAAATGTATACACCCATAATAAAAATACATTTTTTAAACATGTACACACGTGCACACACATCCTTGTATACATGTGAAATTATACATAGATTCATGAATATGATTATGTGAATGAGTGAGACTGTGCGTGATAAGTACCTAATACACGACTTTACCAAAAACTCTAAAGCTTCATTTGGATCCGCAGTGGAAAAGTTGATGAAATGCCATCTTGGATCCAAACAGATTTTGATTTTTTGCGTTTTAACCCTATATCTATGTGTTGTTATTATATTTTTTTGCTTATAAAAACAAGCTTTTAAAAAGATAAAATTCAAACTTCTTGACATTTGGATCCGAGATACAAAAACTATCTCAAAATTACAATGATAACAAAGACCTGAAATTTTTTTCTTCTGTAAGAAAGATGTATATTCATCTCCAAGATAATTCAACACCCTACCAAAACAAATCCAAAAAAACAAAAAAAATTCCAATGAAGGACCTACATTGCATACAAACAAGCTCACAAGGTAGTCGCAGTGTTAACAGTTAGGGCATAACATCTGACCATGGACTGGGGGTCCATTGAATAACAGACGGTGTGTCTTGTCAAATTCTTGACTTTTCAACACCCCACGATTTGGAATTTGAAATCCCCAATCCTCCAAATAGACGTTAACTTATCGTTTTCCCCCTTCGACATTTTTTATTTTATTTTATTTTATTTTATTTTTTAATTGCTTTCAACCCCGCCTCTCTCTCTCTCTATCTCTCTCACACTATCTCCATTAATGCCCTTCAACCTACACAGACCTTCCTTTCTCCCTTCAATGCCCCTCCCCAAAAAACGAGTACTACAACCATAACCCAGTCTCTCTCTACAGTCTCCCTGTCTCTTCTCCTCTGCAACTCTCTGCATTGAACGCCCTTCCCGATACCCTAACCCTAATTTGGCCCGACTCGCTCTTCCCTAGGTGTGCCTGATCTCTCTCTCACACTCTCATTCTCTGTCCCCCTCTTGGTTTTTCACGTTAGGGTTTCTTGCTGTAGTTGTTGTTTGATGTTTTGTTTGATTGTGGTGGCAATGTAGGGGTTGGAATCACCGGACATCATTTTCGATTCGATTGGGGGTTTTGGGTATTCTTTTGTTTGGCGAATTGGTGGGGGGAGGGGGGGGTGGTTTGAATCCGTTGGGGAGGGGGCTTGCAATGCTGTCGTGGGTCTCGCTGTGACGATTCGAAGGTTGGGTTTTTTTAAATGGGTTCGAAAGGTGGGTTCTTTAACTTGTTCGATTGGAATAGCAAATCAAGGAAGAAGCTTTTCGCAAATGGTATGCCCCGGTGAATCTTTTCGTTTGAAGATGTGAAAAATTTGGGTTTTTTTTTTTTAGATTTGGTTTTGATGTGGGTTTCTGTGAGTATGCGCAGATGGACCGAAGCAGGGGAAGACAAGCGACGATGCGTTGTCGACCACTCCATACTCTACTGTGGGTGTTAAGTGCATTCGATCTATTTCTTACTGGCATTAATGGATCTGTGAATCATTTTCACTTTAATTGTTTGAATATCTTTAACAGGTCGATGAGGATGAAATCGTTAGACGTAAGGGAGGCAGCGATCACAGCTGCGCTTCCTCTTCGGTGGATGATGATGGAATCGGAGTCCGGGCACCCAGTGTTGTGGCGCGACTGATGGGTCTAGAATCATTGCCCACCACAAGTGTCTCTGATCCGTACTCATCCCCGTCATATGAATCGCATACGGTACGACAAGTTAACTACCAAAAGAGGATCCTTGATCCCCAGATCAATGGTTTTGGTGTACCATCTAAATTTGGTGGGTTTTCAAGGCAACCCATCGAGACCCGGCAGCAGAAGATGCCAAGCAGCCCCATTGATAGGTTCAGGACGGAGGCCTTGCCACCGAAGTCGGCCAAGTCTCTCCCCATCACCCACCACAAGCTTCTCTCACCGATCAAGAATCCGAATGGGTTCACAACGTCGAAGAATGCTGCACATATAATGGAGGCGGCGGCAAAGATCATAGAGCCGGGGCTTCATGGTTTTGGTCTGAAGAGCAGGACTCGTTTGCTTGGTTCATCTTCCATTCCACTGAAAGTCCGGGATCCAAAGGAGAGCTCTGTGCCTCAGAGGGCGCCCAGGCTTGTGGAAGCTCAATGTAGGCAGGTCGAGTCTGCCGCCGCTCGTTCCCTCAGAGGGCAGGCCTTGAACAGGAGCTGGAATGGTTCGGATGATAGTGGGGATTTTGGGACGTCTCCTGATTCAGGGATTCGTAGTTCTAATGGTGTGAAGAGTAAGGGAAAGTCTGTCTCACTCGCTGTTCAAGCAAAGGTTAATGTTCAGAGGAGGGAGGCTACGAGTTCGAGTGGGAGAAGCTTTTCTGTACAGAAGGATCAAGAAGAATCGAAGCCGAACCAGCCCCCAAAAAGCCAGGTGAATGCCCAGAAGAACAATAGGCAGAAGAAGACATCTGTGCCTGTGGCTTCTAGTGTGCTCAGGCAGAATAATCAGAAGCAGAATTGCACGTCTAACAGAGAAAAGTTGTCATCAAAAGTGACGGGTTCTAGTCAGCATGGAAAGAAAATTGTGTCGGGAGATGCGTCTTGTGGAAAGAGTAAAACAAGCAGTAGAGTTTCAGGGAATCTGAAAGCGGGGCTCAGGAAGGATGCATCAGATATGGCCGATGAAAAGGAAGGTTTTTCATCCAGAACGAAAAATGTCCCCCGAAAGAAACGATTGATTGAAGGGGAGTTTCAGTCAGAGAGAAATGGGATTAATGTTTGGGTGGATGGACGTGAAAAACATGTTCAATCCAATATAGTGATAGATGAGCATATAAAGTGGGAAGAGGACATTGGAAAGAAAGGAACGGATGTTGTGAGCTTTACCTTCACCTCACCCATGGGAAAGTCAGCGCAAACACCAAGACCTGTTGTTGTGTTGTCAGAGAAATTGGATCCAAAGAGTGGCTGTCATGTAGATGCTCTCAGTGAAAAGAAAACCGCCGATTTGAAGAATAAGAAAGCATCATCTCATGGGCTGAATGTGATGGGTGGTGATGCTTTGAGTATTCTTTTGGATCGGAAGCTTAGAGAATTAGCATGTGGGGTTGACTTGTCCTACTGTAATTTAGTCAAAATGGGATCCGCTAATACAACTGCATCCTTTATACTAGATACAGGATCCACGTCAGATTCAGTTGGTATCCTGCAGGAGAAACATGAGAAGAATAACCTATCTGTTTCTCATGAGGAAAACTCTGATGGTGCATCTGATTCTGTGTGCTCTTCAACCAGTGGCCTGGTTCTCAAAGTGAAGAATAAGCCCTGGGTATATAATACTTATCTTTTCTTTAATTACATGATCTTACATGCTTGTTATCTATTGATCTGGACTAACCCAGGATTCGCTGCTGCAAACCTGTCGTCTTTCAATGCAGTGATGCACACATTAAGTTATAGAGATCTGCATATGTTTATGTTATATAAAATGTTTGTCCATGTTCTGTTTCCTTTGCAATGTTTTATTCTCCAAAGATTCTACAAAGATACATTTAGTCAGAATAATTTTTTTTACATGCTTTTACAACTATCAGGCTAGAAAGTTATCATATTGAGATGTTTATTAAGCTATCTAGGCATGGTCCACACATACATACACAAAAATTAAAAAAAAAGTGTGTGTCTTTTCATGGACAGTATCTGTTTTTCCAAGTTTCTCTGGTGATTGTTATCATTTGGTGTAAGTGTAAACTGGAACCCTAGTGTGCTTATCATCCCACAAGCTGTTTGGTACATTGATGCTAGCTATGACTTGTATTATTGTTATATTGAGATATGAGCTGTCAACAGAGTTGATTGCAGATTCAATTTGCACAATTGTCCCTTAAAAGTTTCCAAACATTTTATCTATTTTATTAATTAAATCCATTTCCTTATTTCAGTTACATTCATTATGCCGTAAAATTTGTGTTACTTTGACTTTCTCACCTCGCAAACATGAAATTTATGTGGAATTGTTCCTTTCCTCTTCTGGGAAGTTTTATGGATTTAAGTCTTTTATGGGGTGCAATGACAATTTGGTATGTGGCTCTTCTGTTGTAATTGAAAGGAACACTTGGTAAACACCATGTACCCCCCCCCCCCTCCAACCTCACCTACAGTGGTCTGTTCATTTTATGTATATTCATTACGAAATTTGCTTGGGAGCTTGCTTGAGGTTGGGAAACTGAGAGTCCACAACAAAACTTAGTGTGGATCTGATTTTTTATAGGTTGAAAAAACAATATGTTATACAGTCTTTTGTTTAAATTTAAAGTAGTCTTGGAGTCAAAAGTTTCCTAGAAACCTGTTTAATTTTTGAAATATTCATCAGCAATACTACTTGGGAGCTTGTTGAGGTTGAGGATTGTAAACCAGTGCAGAAACCAAGAGTCCAAAATTAAGCTTCCAATATATTAGTTGCATTTGTCTCATAATATTGCTCAAGTGGAAAGGAAACAATATTTAGTTGCAGGTATTGGTAAGGACCATTACATGGAGAACAGGACAAAATCTTGGATTTGAGTCCTGAGAGTGGCCACTTTCTGCAAAAAATGCCACAGATGTATTCACACTCTCCCAGCACCTTGCAATACTCCCAGCTCTAAGTGATGGCGATTTATCATATACATGAATAGAGGTCATTGATGTAAATAAAATGATTGATGGGACACTGAAGGTTATTGCTACATGACTGCACGACTTCACGTGTGTTGTTTTTGCGTTAATATTTCATAATTTAAAGGCCTCTTTTTTATGTTCCATTTTTCTCTATCCACCTGCATTAGTGGTGGGGTACTGAAGGTTATTGCCACGGCTGCACATTTGTTTCTCGGATTTCACCTTGGTTTGCAATAATACAGACAGGCATTACATACAGTGAAAATGGACAAGATGTTTATCAATTTTTCCTCCATCTTATATATTCTCCCAAGGTTTCTTAGAAAAGTTAGTTGTTTGGGAAAATGTTTGGTTTTGTGAGTCCCATGTCTGTATAAATGCAGTTGTATCAGATCAAATGGTTTCTATTTACTTCTGTGCTTAGTGCTTACTTGGATGAGAAGTTAGTGGGCTGGTTTGAGGGTTACGAAAAGGAGGGCCCAACTAAATGAGGTTGCAAACAAAATTTTGAAGGTTGTTTTTGTGGGTAGGTGATTTCAGGCAATGTGCATAGAATGACAAGAGGTATTAATTGTAACTTTTAAGGTTGGTAGGCACCGAATTCTTAAAACAAAACAATCTTGTTCTTTGTATTGTACAATTGGAAATTTCCGAATGAATACAGATCAAATGGTTTCTTTTTACTTCTGTGCTTAGTGCTTACTTGGATTAGGCACCGAATTCTTAAAACAAAACAATCTTGTTCTTTGTCAAGTACAATTGGAAATTTCCGAATGAATACAGATCAAATGGTTTCTATTTACTTCTGTGCTTAGTGCTTACTTGGATGAGAAGTTAGTGGGCTGGTTTGAGGGTTATGAAAAGGAGGGCCCAACTAAATGAGGCTGCAAACAAAATTAGGTTGTTTTTGTGGGTAGGTGATTTCAGGCAATGTGCATAGAATGACAAGAGGTATTAATTGTAACTTTTAAGGTTGGTAGGCACCGAATTCTTAAAATAAAACAATCTTGTTCTTTGTCAAGTACAATTGGAAATTTCCGAATGAATACTGTTTTGAATTTTTTTATTTTTTTTAAAAAAGAATTCTTATGGAATTAAATCAGGCATGCTTCTAGTGGACTAGAACACAATAAGCATTGAGAATCACAGCTTTTTATGTGAACATTATAAACTGTACCATGTATTTTGTCAACATGTTTTTTAATAAAGTGACTTCTTGAGTAAGTTGTTTGAATTGCTTTTGCTGGCTCTTTATAGCCTGATTGTGACTCCGATGTATAGCAGCTGTTAATGTGAATATTTTTTAGATATGTTGTATTTGGATATGAATTTTGGATTACCTCTTTATTTCTATTTCCCATGACTTTTATTCTGGGAATTTAAGTATATTTGTTTTTCTTTCTATGGCCCTTCCATCTGTAAGAAGCATTCCCATTCGTCATTAGGCTTATAAGCCACATGGACTCAGTTTGTAATTTTTTGTCACAAAAATGGATTTTCGTTGTGTTATTGTTTTTGGGAAAAAATCATATCTGATAGGCTTGACGAAATATTGTTGCGAGTTCTTTCCATAGGTTTCTTCAGTAACCTCTTTCTGGAAACATATGCAGCAATTTTTCCGCCATTTGACTGAATCAGTTTCACGATTTTCAGGAGTCGCAAGGGACCATGGACTTCAGCATTACAAGTGATGCTCGTAAGGATGTTGACCCTCAAAATCCCAGCCCACTTTCAATTTTGGAAGCCTCTTTCTCAAATGAAAGCTGCAACTCATCTGAGAGCTATGACAGCACCAATGGTAAGGAAATCCTGTGTTCAAGTTCTCCTTATCATCATTAATTTGATCACTGCAGTTTCTGATAAATTGTCATTTTTTTTTGCTTTCCAGGAAGCAACAATCTTTCTTCCATTCAATCCCACAACTTTGTAGTACAAAAGAACCCTCCTGAATTTGAATTGGATTTATTCGACTCGGCATCTTCTGCACATAATAAAACTCTACACGGAGAACATGTGGTAGGAAATACAGAAGACCAAGAACTTGTATACATGAAGGACCTTGTATCAAGCGCAGGCTTCAGCTTAGATGATGTTGCACTGGGCCGTGCGAGTGAAACCATTGATCCCCATCTCTTCGAACAACTGGAAAGCAAGAGAACAACCGGTTTCAACAAGGATAATGAGAGTGCAAGAAGGAAAGTGTTGTTCGATTGCGCGAGGGAGTGCCTTGATTTGAAATGTAACCATTATTTCAAAGGGGGATATAAAACATGGGCCAAAGGAGTGGCTGTTGTGGGGAAGGGCGGGCTGGCGGAGGAGCTCTACAGGGAGGTGTCAGGGTGGACGAGCATGGGTGATTGGATGGTTGACGAGCTCGTCGACAAGGACATGAGCACACATTTGGGGAGGTGGTTGGATTTTGAAACCGAATCATTTGAAATTGGTGTGGAGATTGAGAAAGGGATATTGGGATGGTTGATTGATGAAGTGGTGGCTGATATATTGGTGTAGAGGCATTGTTTTGTTGCAGGCCATGTCTTATTTCCCTCCTTTCATCACAGTTTGTAAGTTGGCTTTGTTATTATTGCCCAATTCTCTGTTTCTTTAGGCAGGCTGATCAAATGTTTTTTTTTTTCTTTTCATATGATCTCTTGGTCCCAATTTTATAGTAACTGATGTTCTCTGAACACTTCGGCTTTATGATTATGGAATCTTTTAGCATTTCATCCCCTTGGCCCGTTTTGTTTTGTGAATGAAGCAATGGATGAGGAGAGAGATTATTTAAGGATAATGTTATGCGTAGCTCTTTTTCTAGTCCTAATCTAGTCTATACATGTTTTGAAAAAATATTATATATTATCTAATGAGGTATATATTTTTATAAAAAAAAAAAAAAGTATGTGTTTTAATGAATTGCATTGATGTATTTATAGAAAATGTGAATTTTTTTTTTATTGAAGCATATACTTTGTTTGGTGATTTTCTATCCACTTATGAGATTAGGATTGTGTTGGAAAAAAACTCTCACAACACTCTTTGTTTAATCCTTAAGAAAAAAATGTGTTTACTATTTGTAAATTGTAATAATTATAGGTTTATAGCTTGATAAGTTAGAATAAATTTTGATGATTATAAATGAAGATGCATGTGGAATTTATTTTTACCGATCTATCCAAATTATTGTTACATTCTAATGGAGCGTTGTTACGCTCAATCTGTTTGCAATGTATACACATTATCGCAGTATATGAAAATTAATTAGGGGTCTCTATGATCACTCATCTATTATTTTTAAGTTCTTAAAAAATTTTAAGTTTTTTTTAGGTCCCTAAGACGTTGAAAAATTATCTTTAGGTTTCTTCAGCCGGATGCTATTTAAAAATATTGAACAGAGTTACGCGAAAGTGGAGTGTTTACAACGCACTGAAATAATTGGGTGGGTCGCATTTTATGCGAAGGTTGACAATGTATTAGAGAGTGTTCAACAATTTACTGTGGATACCTAACAATGTATTGTAGAGCGTTTACAATACGCTGAAATAATTGGGTGGGACGCATTTTATGTGAAGGTTGACAATGTATTGATAGTGTACTGGGAATATTTAACAATGTACTAGAAAATGTTAATAGTATACTAAAATAATTGGATGATGCATTGTCGATATTTTTGTACACCTCAAGGACTTAAATTTTTTTTTAAAATTTTAAGATTCTAAAAATAATAGAGGGATGACCACATAGACTCCTAATTAATTTTTCCATTAGTGTAACTCCGTGTATCATAACTTTGTATAATAACATGTATTTCAATGAACAAATATAATTTCTCGGACAAAGAAAATTAATTATTTATTATAACGAGACTAATGTTACGAGGAATAAAATTCCAAATTCAAATTGTAAAAAAGCAGTCTGTTGTGTCCCTCTCAATTGTAATATCCAGGGCACTGACTTTATTGGATTTTGGAGTACCCAAATTACACAGAGAAAACTTTGACCAGTTAACATGTATATTTGCCTGCCAATTCATATCACAAATCAGTTTGTGTGGCGACCAAGTAACTGATATAATATCTTCAGGGAATCAGTCTTGACTGCAATTTTCGTACGTATATGGAATAATTGAATTTTATAATATTGGATTGATGAAGCCATCATATAATATAACATCAAAATATTCCATTACAATCCATAATAGAGGTTTCAGAAACCAACACTGTTTCATCAAGATATACATATTCTAGTTCATTTGACGAGTCTAGTCATCGATGCAGGAAATGAAATCACCTAATTCAGAATGTAATCTAATATACTAACATATATATTTTTTTATCATGAAAAACGTAAAACTATTTTTTCATAATTAATATAGTTCATTGGTCTAACTTTATTTTAAAATGGAAAACCAAAGCTTGTTGGAATTGAAAAATGACATAAGGAATATGGACAATTTGGTTAACAAAGAATGTCATTCTGTTTCAAGGATCAAGAGTCTACTAGGAGAACATGGGAGAGCTGTTCTGTTGTTGTATTCGAGACTTGGGTCATCTCATCGCTACAGCGAGGGAGGTGGATTTTTGGGCGATCGGTCATCATCAAATAAAGGGGGGCTCGACGGTGTCTTTTGTCCTAGTTAAATGCCTTTTCTAACCAGTTAAATATTTCATTTTTTTTTTTCTGGCTTCCCATCTCCTTCAAAATCATACTTCAAGATTGTAATGAAATCATGAGAGCGATTTCTATATTTTTTTATAATAAAAAAATTGTATGGAGTGCATGTAAATCCTATCGTTGCTAACACTTAACTAACATTAAATGCTGATTACTGAATATTAGAGATTAAAAAAAAAATTAAATTTACAAACAAAAAAATTAGACATTTTAGTTCTCTCATACTTTGATTGTTTGATGTACATTTCTTATATCAAATTATGTATTTTGATTAAAAAACACGGACGGAAATGATTGTGTTATCCACACCGTGTTTTATTAAGGCAATGCAATTCATACTTTCAAAATAGTAATTAAAGAATATAAGAATATGGAAAAGTGAATTCAAACTAATTAAATAACTGTATTTTATTAAAATTTGATACAAACGACCTAAATTTAGAATAAACAGTGTTTATGGGCCCACGTCTCATCGGCAGACCACATACAAGCCCAGCCCATTCACTTACACACCACTCTGACCTTCTCTTATCTTACAATTGCTTTGTTTTCCCCGCCACTCCATTCTTCATCTGCTCTATAAAACCAGTGTTTTACCACCCGATCTAATCTGACTAGTTGAACCATAATGGTGCAACTTGAATAGGTTGAATCCAACCCAGTCTGACCCAATCCAAAATTTGAGCGGATTTGGATTGGAGTTTTAGCTTTCGGGTTAAATCTGAATATGAGAAATCTAAACCTAATTTGAGCTAGGTTTTGGTTAAGAGCTCAGATAATTCGAATCCATCTGAATCCAAAGTTTTCATATATAAGTAAAATGTTTAAAATAAATTTATAATTTTTTAATTTGTATGATAAAATTTGAATTGTTAAATTTATTTGTTCTAGAATCTTTCAATTTTATAATTTCCAAGTCTTTATTCTCTTTCCTCATTTTCATCTTTTTTCCTTTTTTTTTTTGTTATGTAGAGAACTGATCCTTTTAAAATTTTAATTTTTTAAAACAATACATTTTTATAATCAGAATCCGAGCCCAACACAAAGCTGAACAATCCCGACAGGGTGAGTTTGGGTTGAGCTTTTCAAAACCGAGAGTTGGGTTGGTTTGAGTTTTTTTCAATCTTAGGTTGGGTTCAGGTTGAGCTCCAACGCAACACAACCCGCCTGAGTTGCAGTCCTATTGAACCAATGAAATCTTTATCTTGCCTAAATTTTAATTTGATTTAGGGTGTATTTGAAAACACATTCTAAAAAATAACTTTTAGCTGTTTTATACACGGTTTTTTTTAAAATGTAATGATATTGTTGTTTTATGAAACATAGATTTTGAGACACGGTTCTTTGACAAAATGTAATAATGACGATGCATGTAATTTTTTTAAAAAGTCTAAATCCCCAAAAAAACAATAATGTCAAACACACCTTTAATTTCAAACATCCCAAGAAATATTTGTATCTCATACAAATATTTGATATTAAGTATTTATTTTTATTTATTAAGATTTTAAATCTAAGAAAAATTAGATTTTACATAATAAATCATGCTGTTATGAGTATATTTGAAAAAAAAACCATAAATTTGAATTTAATAATTAATATCTTTATTATATTATAATAATGCTACGATTTAAATTCAATAACTCAACCATTGAAACAGTGACTTTCTTTTAACCTGTTATTTAAAAAAAAAAAAAAGGGTTGGATAAAATCAGTACCTATTGTCAGGTAATCTTACGAGAGAGTGAGCAGAAGAGCACGATATTTGAGGTGAACATAAACAGATACGAGTTTATATTCTGACCTCGTAAACCGTGGAAGAGAGTTTTGCCTCGGAACACGCGCCATAAAAGGTCAGCATCATCTGGGGTGTGAGTAATGGAAAACCCCGCCACGTTCGCTCTCTTCTCTCTCTCCTCCCCTCCTCTTTTCAGTATTGCCCCCATTCATTTGTATATTTACTCATATGCCCCTCTCATTCTTTTCATTTCCACGCAAAACAAATATTTACGAGGGATAATATGCATGTACCCCCTCATAAACACACGAAAATTCAGATAAACCCCTTTCTTTTCTCGAAATCTAAATCAACTCTCATCGGAAACAAAATTAAAAGTCAAATCAATCATTGAATTAAATAATAGCTGACATAATTAAGATATTTTGTTATTCGAACATGGGCAAAAATACATTAATTAATACAATTAAGTCTACATAAACCAGCAAAAACAGTAATAGCCCCCCAGTCAATTACATTTGTACCTTATGCTAGTGATTGACGGGGGAGGGTATAATGTAACTTTATGCATTGAATTAAATTTAAGTTGTCTTGAGGTTAACTTCACTCACAAAAGAGTATATTTGGATTTTAATTATGCTTGTGAGAGAGGTTAATTGGATATCAGGAAAAAATAGGGGGTTATTTGAATTTTCATAAGATTACAGGGGTTATATGTATTTATCTCTGTTTAGAAAGAACACTTTAATATTTCATTGTAAAAAATAATTTTTCCGATCTGTAGTCGTTTTTGAATTCATGATCTCATGATTTGTAAATTCAATTCAAACTATTAAGCTACCGATAAAAAAAAAAAAAAAATTTGATTGTGGCTTATCATTACTGTGGAATGTATATTTTTATTTGATTTTGTCTTTAATGAGTGTTAAAAAACGTAAAATTGAAACTTACTAAATGTTGCACATACAAATATACTTGATATTTTCCATTAAGATTTTTTTTTTCTAATCCAAAACTTGATCAATATAATCACACAAATTTAAATCAATGGCAGTGGAACATTTTATCCTATCCATTTTCGGTGAAGTGTTAAAATCGAAAAATAAATTGTTCATAGATTTTTTAAATTGTTCCCTTATTTACATGTTCCCTGCTTCCTCCGTTCAGGTCGACAATGTAATTTTCACAAAAAAGGACATGTGTTCCTTATTATAAAAATATACAATTATTTTTAAATATCCACAAATTCATTCATTAATGCTATCATTAAATTCCTAAGCTCCTGTTTGAATCGAGAAATAAGTTATTCTGGGTTTATATCTATTTTAAGAACAAATAACTTTATCAATGAAATAAGGGATTTTTTGTTTGGTTGTGTTTTTTTTTATTCTCATTAAAAAACATAAGAAGTACAAAACTAGGTGATTTGATGTACAAAACTAAGTGATTTGATGTGATGAGATGTGATTTTTTTTTAATGTGATGGTTAGTCCCACTTATCAATAAAAATAGATAAATTAAGAATAATTTATCCTAAAAATTATTTAAAATTATTAAACTCTCTTATACTCATTTATATTAATATAGTAATACTAAATTATTATTTATAAATAAACTACTAATTTTTTTTTATCTATTTTTATGTCACTCTTATACCTTTTATTCCACCTCGACCCCATCCAAAAGGGGGGTAAGTGATTATTGCAAACGTTACCCCAATTCAAAACCTGTCGAGTCTTTTCAATGCGATAAAAATTGCAGCCTATTGTCTTCCACTTCCCCTTAAAAACTGTCCTTTGAAAAATTTAATTTTTTTTATAAAATAAAATTATTAACTCTCGTGGGGGCGTTTCTGTAATTCCAACAACCAACCAACCGGTCATGACAGACGGTCGGATGGCATTACCGTTATTAACTTCAAATTCGTGGGCAACCACTGCGATCCCTTTCGCTCCTTCCCTTATATCACCCTCTTGTTCCACCATTTTGCGTGTCTGAACACGGAAACGTTAATGGCGCTTCAAAACCCTAAAAAATCCGACGAGAGCGAGAGCTCCCGAAACCCTATCTACGGCGGCGACGCGACACACCCCGATGAGTTCGACAGCACCTGCTCCACCCCCTACGTGAGCGCCCCCTCCAGCCCCGGTCACGGCGGCTCTTCCAACGGCGTCGGCGGAGGAGTCGTCGGAGGCGGATACTTCTTCAGCGCCCCCTCCAGTCCGATGCACTTCGTCCTCTCCTCCTTAGCCCCTCCCACCCACCGCTCCGTCGCCGAACCGTCGTCGTTCGAGTTCGAGTTCTCGGCGAGGTCCGGCCCGACGGCCGCCGCCGACGAGCTCTTCCTCAACGGACAGATCCGACCGATGAAGCTCTCCTCCCACCTCCAGCGGCCGCAGGTGCTCTCCCCGCTCCTCGATCTGGACGAGGAAGCCGCGCCGGAGGAGGAACCCCCGGCGGCGGAGAGGGGGAGGGAGATGCGGTCGCGGAGCAGATCTGTACACCGGAGGGCCAGATCGATGTCGCCGATGCGGAACCCGACGTTCCGGTGGACGGTGGAGCGTGAAATCAATGGAGATCCGGAGTTGGAGGATCCGAAATCGACGGAGAACGCTCAGCCCTCCGATTCGGCGTCTTCGTCGCGATCGTCCTCGTCGGGGAGGAACTCGAAGAGGTGGATCTTCTTGAAGGACCTCCTCTACCGGAGCAAGAGCGAAGGGAGGGGAAACGCCAAGGAGAAGTTCTGGACCTCCATCTCCTTCTCTCCTTCTTCCAAGGACCGGAAGCCCCCTCCACCGGCGCCGCCTCCGGTGGCGGAGAAGCCGAAGAAGGGGGGATCCACCGCCGCCGCCGCCTCCGATGGCAGGAGGCGGAAGTTACCTCCGTCGCCGCACGAGTTGCACTACACGGCGAACAGGGCTCAGGCGGAGGAGATGCGGAGGAAGACCTACCTTCCGTACAGGCAGGGCTTGCTCGGCTGCCTCGGCTTCAGCTCGAGAGGCTACGGCGCAATGCACGGCCTCGCTAAAACCCTGAATACGGTCTCATCCAGGTAAATTTTTCGGATTATCAGGGGCATTTATTGTATAGTTTTAGACCGTTGTGTTTTTTTTTTTTTTTGGGTTTTGCGAAATCATGAGATTATCGTGATTCTTCTGTTATCGCATTTGATTCTCGTGTGATGATTCGTGGAAACGAAACTCTCGTTCTTTTCGTAATATTTTGCTGTTTTTTCGGGCTACGCATCAGTGGCAGTTTTTTTTTTTTGTCTTCATTACATGTGACGAAAATGTGCATGCACGTGATCTGCCGTTTTTACGCTTACCGTTACCGCTATAATGGGGGCATTTAGGGAAGGATTTTATTTTTCTCGGGGTTTATTGGGGACACTCTCGGAATGAAAATATTATGGGGAGGTTGACTTTATGATCAAGTTTCTGTAGTAGGGACATTCTTGGAAGAAATGGTCTAGTTGGTGTGAGTCTTTCTGGAATGTTAGGAAAAATGTTGAGCTTTGATACCCTCGTAAAAATATCGCCTCCAGATCATCTACACTTATTTAGAGGTTATATGTACTCTAAAAACAATATATAGTTTTTTTTTTATCAAAGTGTATGATTTCAAACGCAGATTAGTGATTTTTAGGACGAGATGTATAAAAATGTTTGATTAAAAACTGGCAAAAAAAAAAAAAACATAATAATTATGGATCTAGAAAAAATTGTATTGGCTTTTACAAAATGGGATTGTTTGTGACAGTTTCTCCCAGCTTCCATTATTTTATTATATATACATTCCATTATTTTAGTATATATTTTATTATGAATTAAATGTACGCATTCAATGTAATTCATCTTTTATAATATAATCATATTTTTCTTACCATCAGATTAATTTGGCAGTCCCTCTGATCAGCTGCGGCTAGGAATGGCTCACATAAGTGTATAAACCTTTTTGGTTGTGTTTGCTTTGGCTTTAGAGCACCATTGATGCACAAAAAGAAATAAAAATCTTGTCTTGTTCCTTTTATACTTTTATTGCAGCCTTGTTGTGGGGTCCTAAGCACACAGACAGGCCTCATGTCATGTTTTTTGTAGGGCAGTTAGTCAGTTCTTTGTTTTCATTAGTTTTTATGAACCTTTAATGCACTTAATACCAGTACCAGTACCAGTACCACAGACAACTGTAAGAAGTATATTTTCAGCCCAACCCCAACCCAACTGGCACATCTGGTTCCTTCCATGCAAGAGAGGGGAATACCTACATTCATGTTGTTATTCCTGCAAACAATAATATATATTTCTACAAAGTATATGAAATTATTTAGCATAACATATATCTATACTCTACATGAAAAACCTAAATATATCATTCATTATACAAATACATTTTTCAAAAAAAAAAAATCAAATTGTGTGGGATATGAATGTAGGTAGGAAAGATTAATGGTCAGTTTGACATTTATTTATATTCTCTTTCTATTGGAGGACCTAGGAAAATTGCATTTAAAATCTCTATTCCTATGTTCAATTATGGATATATCAGACAAATCTTCTTTGAATGAAACAATTAGAATTGGATATTTAGAAATGATGAGTTTTCTTTTGGGAATTGAGATACCAAATTGGCCCTAAGCATAATGTATTCCCTTCATTGTCTTTTTGACAAAACAAGCCACTCAAGTTGATGATAAAGCACTCTACAGTCTAGACTCTAGACCACTTGAGTGCCATTTTTTAGTGTTAGCTTAAGCTGCTTCAGTTCATCAATATTTATTTTATTTTTTTATGGTGGATTATTTGTTTCTGGTTGATTTCTCTTATAAACACAAGTATGACCCTTAGGTGAAGACAGGGTATCTCTGTTATTATGCCAAGTGGTGATTTGGTCAAATCTTAATTATTTATACTATCAATGTATGAAAATTGAGCAGTTCATTAAACCAAAAAAACATGTTAACTGCCATTGGTTCAATCATTATGTTATTGACAATTTGTTTTATAGTTCATGAACCGATCGGTTCAAACAACCCCTAGTGTATAAGTTTTTATATTTTAAACCAGTTTGTTTATTTTCGAATTTTGTATGATAAGTAGATAAAAAAACTAGATAGATCAAGTTTGGTTTTAAAACATTAGTAATTACTATCACCTTCTACGTAAAGCTAACCTCTCTATATCTAATCGCTTTGATTTGAGTAAAACAAAATGCATTTATTGCAACAAGGACTTTCTAATTTGGTAGGTGAGGGAAAGTTGGTTGTCATGCAACAGATTTAAAAGCAGGTTGGCTGATGAAACTCTCTCAAATATGTGGTGATATTCACTTGAAAGATGAGTCTGGAGACAGACATGTTATGTGTTTCTTATTTTATAAGTTAAAACCATTATTACTATGTGGGTTTGGATCCTCTACTTGTTTTTCAATACTTGTTTTGTGTTTCGATGAATCATACGGTCATAAATTCATTAAATAAAATGGATCCAATTATCCATTCATGATTTGATATATTTATAACTGTTTGATTTTAATTGTGATGATGTGGCAATCCCATAATAAAAGTCAAGTAAGATACAAGCTGGAAAAAATAAACAAGAGGATCCAAACCCTTATTATTGGATGACCTTGTTGAGTTTCCACGGTTTGTTTGTTTTCTAATCTCATCACCACCTTTAATAAATATGTGAACAGGATGCTCATATAGTATCCCAAGTCCCCCCCTCCCCCCCATGTTAATAGAATATATTTAGGTGTGAGTGTGATCTTGGATTCTCTCCCTCTCTTTTTGTATTCAGAACTTTTGAGCATCTCTTGGAAAGAGTAGCCTCACATTTTTTATCTTCTCAAATAAACAATTGTGACTTTGTGAGAGTGACATTGAATTAAGGAGTTTCTGATATATTTTATATGTAACATGAACTTCATCCCTTCATTCAATTGGTGTTTCTTTTTCTTTATGAGATCAAAACAAAGCCCATTCATTGGAGACACCCAACCCCACTTGTTGGACAGTGATGGGGCTTGGTTGGTTGGTATAGTCTGTGTATGGGGCCATTTATTTTATGTCCTGTGTTACTAGAGGGATCCATCCGATGGTGAGTTTAGTATATAATTGGAGACTAGGTTCCATGTATCTATGCACGTGGGAGGGGTGACTCCTCCAAAGTTGAAACTGCTTCATGTGGTTCTGTCTATGCATGTATAATGCAGATCCTTCATTTTCCATGCTCTTCAAGTTGTGATTATGAGTGAAGTGACTTTGAGATATCACTAGAAGAAAACATTCAGCTAGAAGAAAACATGTTTATGATTGCAATGTGAGGTTAGGGGTTGTTGGGCCGGGGAAATGGTAGAAACCTTTCCTACCTATTTTTATTTGCTTTCTTTTTTTTCCCGCACATTTTTTTTTATTCCTCTCATCCTCAATTTAGATATTTTTTTATTTTTTTCTATTTCTCTCATCCTCAATTTAGATGTCTTGCATGCTATTTTTTTTTATTTTGTTCCGAGTGTTTTTTTTTTTCTAAAGTACATGTTTTATATGTGACAAGGCATGTATGTTTTTCAAAATGAAATATATAATTTAATAAACTGTATAAAAAATTAAAATAAAAATTTCTCATGCTTGACTACCTGTAGTTGTACCAACGTCCAACTCACATCAGACGTTGTGTTTGTTACGTATAAATATATAATTGGGCTTGCTCGGTTTGCACTTGAAATCCACGCAAAATGGAAAATGTTATAAAAAATTATCGAAACATATACCTCATTAAAGTAAGAATATGATATGATAATTTTTTATTGAAGCATATATGATTAGAATTGGGACTGAAATAAAAACTGTGTGTACCAGCACTCCAGTCAAACGCATGAACTACACATTTTTCTTTTTCTAAATTAAAAATTTTATATCTCATCAAATGGATGTATGTATTTTATAAAATGTAAAATATATATTTCAATAAATTAAATGATATTATTTATAAGAAAATAATTTTTTTTTAATGATATATATACATTAATAAGTAAATGGGGTTAATGAGGTATATATTATTATATTTTTTATGATTGATTTTGACAGAGTCGGACAAAATTTATCCCAATTGCTGCATTTGGATTAGAAAATGTTAAACCCAAGTCTCCATTTTATAATAGTATTTGCTTGGTTAATGCATATGAGAGTTAGTGTAACAATTTTCTTATCGGACTCACCAAATGCAATTCTCAATAACTTGTTAGCCCCACACACGCTCATTGTGTCAAGATATATACCTCATCGATAATTTCTTATATTTTTTAAAAATAATATTATTTAATTTATTATAATATATTGCACATTTTATAAATATATATCTCATTAGATGAGATATATGATTAATAAAAAAAACACGTGCGGTCTACGTTTTAAACAAAAAATGAACTATAACGTGCTGATACACTTAGTCTATTTTGTAGCCCATTTTACAACCTCATACACTATAATAACGTAGTATATCCTGCACTATCATAGTGTATGAGTTTTCTATCATAGTATATAGTGTAAATTTTTTTATCACTTGTTAATTTGAAAAAAATACACTAATGAATTTTAGTATATACTTTATTTTATATAACAAAATGCACTTCATTTAGCGAGTATGTGTTTTTTTTTTTAATAAAAGAAAACCAGTGTAGACCGCAATTAGGGTTGCAATGGGGGCTGGATGTATCATTTTCTTGAGCGTTGATACACTCAATAGCCCGTTCTGTAGCCTTATACATTATGATATCATAGTACATACGACGCTACATTATAGTATATGGGGTTCTACAATATTATATGACGTAATTTTTTTTTCCTTTTTGAATGTCAAAAAATATAATAATGTATCTCAGTATATACATCATTTTATGTAACTTCATGTACTTCAATAGGAGAGAGAGTATGATTTTTTAAAAAAGAAAACCCAGTATACACTGCATTTAACTGCATTTGAGGATGCAATGGGGGTTAGACGTAGCATTTTCCTTTTCCTTTCACCAAAGGCCCAGCGCCAAATAGATGGGCTTCAAAAGCCCATTCTTCCATTTCGATCCACCAATCCACTCCCCGGCCCACTCCAATGAAAGCGTTCATTCTCGAGAGACCATCATGCCTTGAAAACTCATGGATTGAACGGCTGAGATGCACCTGTGGCGTCGTCGCTATATAAAATCTCTGATCGATCATCGAATCGATCATTTCCTCTCTCTCTCTCTCTCAACAACGAAAGCGTTTCGAATCACACAGCCTTTGCTCGAATTGTCAGGTCCGTCTCTCTCTCTCTCTCTCGATCTGTTCTTGATCAACCTCTACATCTCGAGATCTAGATTTTCCGGTCGTGTATATCGCGAGATCTGAAACTCGATCACCGGAAAACCCTAGCCCCACCGAAACCCCTCCAGATCTGACGATTACAACCTGAAAAATTCAGGGTTCGCGAGATCGAATCGAGAAGCGATGCCGTCGCAGAAGATCGAGACGGGACACCAGGACCTCGTCCACGACGTCGCCATGGACTACTACGGCAAGCGCCTCGCGACGGCCTCGTCGGACGCCACGATCAAGATCATGTCCGTCCCCCCTTCGTCCGCATCTGGATCCGCTCAGTCGAACCAGAACCAGCCCCCGCTCGCCACCCTCACCGGCCACTCCGGCCCGGTCTGGCAGGTCGCGTGGGCCCACCCCAAGTTCGGGCCGTATCTCGCCTCCTGCGGCTACGACGGCAAGGTCATCGTCTGGCGAGAGGGGCCCTCGGCCCACAACCCTAACGAGTGGGTCCAGGCCCACGTGTTCTCCGACCACAAGGCCTCCGTCAACTCCATCTCCTGGGCACCCTCAGAGCTCGGTCTCTGCCTCGCCTGTGGCTCCTCCGACGGGAACATCTCCATCTTCACTGCCCGGCCCGATGGGTCTGGGTGGGACTCGGCCCGCATCGACCAGGCGCACCCCGTCGGCGTCACGTCCGTCTCTTGGGCCCCGTCAACCTCTCCGGGGTCCCTTGTGGGGGGCGCGGTGGGGGCAGCCCCCGTGCAGAAGCTCGCGTCGGGCGGGTGTGACAGCACGGTGAAGGTGTGGAGGCTGGAAAACGGGGCGTGGAAGCTTGACTGTTTCCCGCCACTGCAGAAGCACACGGAGTGGGTGAGGGATGTGGCGTGGGCCCCGAATCTGGGGTTGCCCAAGTCGACCATTGCTAGCGCTTCGCAGGATGGGACGGTGGTGATTTGGACGGCGGGGGTGAAGGATGGGGACCAGTGGGAGGGGAGGGTGCTTATGGACTTCAAGACACCAGTTTGGAGGGTTTCGTGGTCGCTGACGGGGAATATATTGGCAGTGGCGGATGGAAACAACAAGGTGACTCTTTGGAAGGAGGCGGTCGATGGGGAATGGCAACAGGTCACGACGGTGGAGCCTTAGGAATGTCAGGTTAATTTGGGCCTTTTGTTTGATGCTTTTTTTTTAAAAAAAAAAAAAAATTGTTATGACTGCTTACAGTTGTGCTATGTTGTGATCTTTTTTAATCATGGTTATAGAATGGTTTGTTTTCTATTCGACACTTTTGGTTGGATTTTATAGCAAATGTTACTTTGAGCTTGAACGTAGGAATGGAGATATTGTATGTTGGATTGTATTTTATCTTCCTTTCTTTTCTGTTTTTCTTTTTGTTTAATTGTAAACATATGTCTGGAGGAATATGGGTTCTTGTTAGCATGGACAAGGAATTAGAGAGAAAATTGAAATCCTTGATCGTCTTCCAATCAACATGGGATATGCAGCTTGTTACTCTACCCATGATTTGATAATTGTGAGTTTTATGTACCATTTTTTCTTAGTTTGAGTGAACAATCAGATTTATGGGTGTCCTGATCTGTCTGGTCTTTCTTAATGATTGTTTATGTTTTTCTTAGTTAACATAGATCTAGGAAGGGTGTTTTTTTTATCAGTGAAGTTGTCATGAACATTTATGTTTTTCTTTTAATCTAAAGGATCATGATACAGGTGCTATTGCATGAAATTTATGGTATTATGTTAAATGTTATATCCTTTTACAATGCACTGATTTACTTGGTGTTCCAAGTGCTTTACAATTGAATAAATTGCTACAGAGACTGCTTGGGGATACAGGAGATCTAAAAATATTTTGCAGGACATTATAGTCATGGTTTTATTTTTGCATTGTCAAGACCTTTCTCAAATGTGATGTCATCTTTCATTGAAAAAAAGGCATATCTCAAGTATGTGGATTGGCTAGTAGATGTAGTGTGTGGAAAGCTTGTCTTTGCATCTGTGCCACAGACTTGTTTACAAAATTTCAGTGCCCAACAGGTGTGTGGATCTATACTATGGAGGATCTGGGGTTATTCAGACTAAAATCAGAGTTATTGGATGTTGTGGTTAGAAGTTAATAAAGCAAGATGAAACCATTTAAATGCTGCCTATGGCAGTATGTTGGACCATTGGATCAAATGACAGAAGAATCTTCCCAGAATTAGAGGATGAAGTAGTGCAGGGATTGTTGTTGATGATGCTGAATTTTTAGGCTGGGGAGTTAACTTAAAAACTTATAGTTAATATAACTTCTCCATGCTTATTTGTCGAATGGTTGGGTTGGGGAGTTTGTTGTTGCCCTTCTTTGTTCCGTAGGAGGTATGGCTAATGTCTGCTCAATTGTGCTGCATCATGAGATCAGTGAAACTTTGCAGTAATTCCTAAATTCCTTTGAACAAAATGTTTCTTTTATGGAGGATTATCATTTGGCTTAGTGTGGTTTCCATTCAATCATGAATTTCATTCGAAGGAGTTGGTTTCAAACCTATGTTCAAATCATAGTTGTCTGGGCGGCTAGGCGAGCCTAGGCGGTGGCCAACCGCCTAGGCGGCGCTTAATTAAGATTTTATTATTTAAATTGATAATTATATTAAAGTTATTTATTTGCGTATACATTTTTTAATTTTTCCAGGAATATTATTTAAAATGAAGAACGTTATTTATAAATAAAGAACACATGAATGTAATTTATTGGTGTATGTCCATTTTAACAAAATTAATATAATCTAATTCTAGTGACATTAAAGAAGGAGAAAATGGGAAAGAGATTGAGGGAGAATGAGATAAGAGTTCAAAATTTTTGAATAGAGATAGGAGGGAGAGACAAAAATCAATAGAGACTCACTTGAGACCGGAAAAATTCGCTGCATTGTTGGCCAGCAGGGTAGGTGATGTTTCAATCTTTCGATTGTGTTTTTTTTTTTTTTTTTTTTTAGGTTAGGCGAGTGATTGGGCGGGCTAGGCGTGATTAAGGCGGGCTAGGCGTGATTTAGGGGGGTAGGCGGGCCTAAGCGCCCGCTTAATTAACATCCTATTAGGCGGGCGGTCGCCTAGGTCCATCTGGACTGTCTAGTCGCCTAGGCGGCGCCCCAGACAACTATGGTTCAAATATAGTGTTAACAGAAGCCAGGAAATTAATCAACTTCCACCTGAAGAATGTTTTAGACGTTATGTTTGATTTCATAGGCCTGCACTAAATTACACTTTGAATGTTAGTTTATCAGATAGGGAATACAAGAATATGATAATCAATTACACACATAGATGTGTTGATGTGTTTCATTGACTTATAATGTGTTGTTGCTAGGACATTATGCAAAAACATTGGTTCAGCTGTTTCGTTTGAATGGGTCAACTAAGTGGGTTAATTGCACGTCATTAAATAACTATTTTTTAAAGTTCATTATTGTGCTTTTTAATTTGACGAATTTTGAAATGATTATTTGGTGATGTGATATGGTGTTTGATTCATTTGTGTGATTCAGTATTTTATGTGGAACAAAAAAGATCTTTCATATGCCATGTCAGGAGTGGCACATTAGCGTGTTTAGTTGATGTCTTATATAGCCATTATCTGCTTAAAAATCTGCTTTTAAAGGAAGTGATATTTTTGCATATATTTCTAAACACATTACCAGGTTTGGATAGTATTTGCAATTTTTTCTTACCTTCATGTCAGGGTGAGCATTCTTAGCATGACCATCAAACATAAAATTGGAGTCATTTATACTTGCTGATGTGTCTATTGACATGGCATGGCCATTTTTTTATTGTTTTATGTGAAACTCAGAACAATAAAAGATGTTAATCACTTACTCCTCAATTGACAAGTTTTAAGATTGATCAAATCTAGAAAATAAAAATCAGCCCTAAAACAGTTATTTGATGATGTTGACATCACACAATTGACTCATTTTGTTATTTTTTGCAATTATGGAACAATAAAAGCTTGATCTCTCACACAATATATTAGTGGATAAATCAGTGTTTTTTTCTTGGTTCTTCTTTTCCGTCTTTGATATTTGTTATGTACCCGAGATACTTTCCATGATATTGAGGATTTGAGGTGGCATTGTTTTTTTTCCAAATATTGCTAACCCTGTGGGGTGGTTTTGATGGCATTTGCAATTTTTTTTCTCTTCAATCACCATATTGCTGCTGCTATATCAGGACAGCCATCTTGGGTGGGAATTCAGGATGACATATATCCCTTTATTTCACTTATAGCAGAAATATATTATTTCTATATTGACTATGCTGTGCTTGATTATTTCATCCTTGCAAGACAAATGGAGTCATGGTCAAGAGACCAGAATTTTCAGTCCATAAAGGAAAAAAGTTAGTACATAGACATTCAGTTCATTTCGTATTCATGTGTGTGTGCAGTATCTATGTGAATTTAACCTGCGCAGCTGAATACATAGTTTGTGATGATGAAGATACTGTCTTTCTTTTTTTATTAAATTAGAAACTTTTTTTAAAATCAGAGAATGCTTCACTTGTTTTAGTAAATTAATTGGATCTATCATGATTTATTATCTTCTTTTTCTTTGTGAAGGTATAATAGCTGATGATGATGAGAAAAATGAACTTGGAAGAAGTTGATATTAGGTGACCATATCAGAGATTTTCTTCACAATCAGGAAACTTTAGAAGTCAGCATCCTCTGCTGCTGCTCTGTCTATGGCCGCTGGTATGTTTTTAGTATTTGTTTATTATTACATTTATTCTGGTAAGGAATGTTTATTCTCAGGGAGAAAATCTTTTTGAGTGATGTTTGATTTTGTTTTGAATGTCTCTTAATTGGTTTATGATTGGAATGGAGGTTCTGTTGTGTGGATGCATCTATCTTTTGATTTTTAGAAACCAATTTGCAGGTCATAAAAGGATGTATTTCATGTTTTTTTTTTTTATATATTGTGATTGCAGTAATTAGGGGGGAAAAAAATGAAACTGTGAGGAACTAGTTTGCAGTTGTACATCATTACTATGGTATATGAAATCTTTTAACGCAATATATGCTCTACTGTGTTAACATATACTTATTAACAAAACATATAAAAACATGTGCATTCCATCAAGTGAATTTTGGAAAAACCAAAATGTGTACAGGTTAGCGGGCTGTAAAATGCATATGTGCTTGAGGTTGACAAAGAGGTTAGATGTGTATTTATCCAAAAATATATTTCTTTAACAAAAGTTTATAAAATATATCACATTCATACACGAATACCTAATATTTCTGGTACCTTTTAAAGCGTTTCACCTATGTTCAAACCTTCTTCAATTTCTTAAATCCAAGAAATACAGATTTAAACAAAAATAAAGTATAGCCCTCTAACTTGTATAATTCTATAATTTAAGTTTTACTTGATTTGAAAATGAACCTGCCTTTCTTTTATCTGATCTAACAATAACTTTTTATAAAGAGATTTTTAGTTTTAAGTTCCTGTAAATTATATGATTTAGTGATCGATCCTTCCCTTTTTCATATTTTGGTTTAAGTCTTTAGATTTTAAGAGTATTTTTTTTAGTCCCTCTCAGGGACTAACAAAAAAATCAAATAATTTAGGGATAGGTCCCTGGGAGGGATTAAAAGGAACGTACCCTTTAAATCTAGGGACTTAAACTGAAATATAAAAAAGTGAGGGATCGATAGTTAAATCATATAGTTTATGGGGACTTAAAACTAAAAATCCTTTTTATAAAACATATCAAATACTGAACGGGTCCTTCTGAATGTATTTCAATTTTAAAAATAAAGTACATAATATTATCCCATGCACTATAATTTCAATTTGAGCTGTAAAATTGAAAAATAAGCACAAATTGAAGGAATATTTAGAAAACTCTCGACCTATGTTGGTAACGCCATTGAATATCATCATCTATATAACTACAACTTTGAAGATTTAAGAGGCAGATCCCCTACTTAACGGTTAAGAGTACTTCAAATGAAAAGTACTTTTTTCCACACTTCTAAATGCAGTTTTTACACGGAAAATTCCTTTTTAGGGAAATTAAATTCCCAGCCCTTCATAATCTCCATGAATTATTTTTAGGTCTATAGAATTTGAACTTATTAATAAGTCCTCAGATTAGTTGGAATACTTTTTTGGCCTTTTTTTTTCTTCATTTTTGTCTATACTATCATGTTTTATTTGTGTCCCCCTCTCCCCCTCCCATCCACTGCAACAACAGCCCCTCCCCTCTGTGTGTTGCCTCCCATCACCCCTCCTTTCGGTGACTCTCTCTAGCCACTTCCTCCCTTTCGTCTTTAATAATGTATCCAGACCTGTTAATAGTATATCCAAACTTATTAATGGTGTTCACATGTGAATATGTGATACAGTCGGTGAAGAGGGGTAACAATGAAAATGTTAATGGTGAGCGTAATGGTTGTTACTCAAAAAGACCTAGATATAATAGACAATAGAATTTGTAGACCTAAAAATAAGTCCAAATTTTTTAGGGATTTAAAAATAATTCAGGGATTCTTGGAGGACCCGGAATTAATTTCCCTTTTTTTTTGTTACATGAATTAGAAAAAATTAAATATATGAAAGAACATTGTTTAAAGATGTTTAAAAAATGATAAAAAAAAATTTAAAAACCAAATATAATTTTTAAATATTTTTGCAAAATAGACTATATTTCAAGATATATATAAATAACAAACGTGTTCATCATGGAAAATCACATTAATATATGAACCGATAAGATTGATTGTATGAGATTTGAATGAGTCATAGCTTTAATTTAGGATAAAAAATTGCTCATCACCTAGAAATTTTAGGAAAGACACCCAAAACATTATTTTTTATATGTTTATTATCTATGCAGTTTTAAATTTTTTTTGAAAATTTGAATCTAAATATTTATCTCGAGTTGGATGAAAAATTAAAAATTAAAATGTCTATATTTTAAATCACTTATTTTTAATATTTTCCAAATCATAATATATCTTTTAAATATTCATGTTTTGGATTTAAGGACCTGTTTATAAATCTTGAAATCGGATAAAGGACCTGTTTGTAGCACAGATAAGGTCTAGTTGTGAAGCTGGTAGAACCTAAGGTTGGATCTGCAGAAAGCCCAGGAAAGGACAAAGCCTGCCGTTTTTTTCTCAGGGACCTGTCTGTAAGTATGAGGGACTTATTCATAGCACATGCAGGGGTCTTTTTGTGAAACTTATAGAACAGGGGGATCTATCTGAAAAATGTCCAGCTCATTTGTGTGTCTAGTTAAAGTGTTCCGCACTAATCTTTTGCGTTAAAGTGTACGTCTGGGCGAAATCGCTCGCGCTTTAGGATCCTTTGTTTCGACGTAAAAGTCTATGAAAACTCTAGTTTTCAGGAAAACTAGTTACACATGTTGTTTGATAGCTTAAAAAAAAAATAGTTATGAAAAATTATTTCTTTAATCGCTTTCAAATCCAGATTTTGACATCCGCCTTGAGGGATTCGTACGCCGTTTTTCAGAGATTTAGAACTCCATATATCATAACTTCTCAAAAGTTTCATTAACCTTCTTTTTATTTTTAAATTGTAAATAATAATTTTAAATTTTAGAAAATATCATCTAATTAAATGAAATGTATTTTTACATCTTTTAAATATAAAAAAAATTGTTTCTAAAATATTTAAAATTTTTAGATTTAATTAAATCTTAATAGTTTTTTTATTTATGATAAATATTCAGATTTTAATTAGAGAGATTTCAGGATATATATGTAGAAAAATTTATAAAATGATTTATATCTCATAACTAAAAATAGTTTTTGTAACTAAAATCAAATTTCAAAGAATTTTAAAATATGTTTGATGTAAATTTAATTGATCAAATTTATCTCAGAATATTCTAAAATAACTATAGGATATCTAAATATCTCATATATTTTCTAGTTTGATCTCACTTTGAAATTTAAATTCAAAATTTAAATTTAAATTTAAAATTTGGATTTACATGGTATTTGAACTTTTTTGTGCTAGACATTTTCTATAAGTAAGGTAAACATAGCAGATATCTTTATTCTGAACAAAATATAATGCAATACTAATTTTTTAATAAAATTTATCAATGATTTTAATCTGTTTATAGTTATTATATTTTTTATTCATAATTTGATATTAATGCCTATAGATGAAAAATAAGATTTCACATATTTGTAAAACCAAACACTAGAAGACTAATATTTTACGTGAAAACAAACAACTGAAATCATTTTCTATAAAATAATTTCAATACAACCAAATGCTGAAAATGACTTTCATTTTTTAAGAAAACTTTTTTCTTGTAAAAGAAAATCCTTAAAAAATTAAACTACATGAAACCAAACGGAACCTTATCTAATAATATAGATATAGAGATATATATTAAAAAAAAAACAAAAAACGTGGGCAAACCACGTGGTCTGTCAAAAAAAAATAAAAGAGGAGACACACCAACAGCAAAAGCCGTGAATAAATAGAGGCATCAATTCTGTTCCCCTCTTTTCCTCTTCCCCTTTTTTAACAAAACAACAATTTTTATCTTAATTTTTTAATGTTTCACTGTCATTGCGAGTGAAAATGGAGATGGTGGTGAAGGTGCGGTTGTTCCTTGTCACTTTGTGAGTCTCTTTTTCGGGGAAAAACAAAAACCAAAAAGAAAATGGATTGGTTTTTTTTTTTTTTTTTTGTTTGGGTAGTTTGAGATTCTGAGAAGAAGAAGAAGAAGAAGAAGAAGAAGCGAATATGTCGTCTCCGACTTGTTGTTCTACAGCGACATCGACGTCCACGTCCACGTCATCTCCATCGGCCAATACCACCGTGTCTCCGTCGAGTGGGAAGCGAAGCAGAGACGCAGACGATGAGCTCTGCCTCGACAACTTCCATTCCCACAAACGTTATCTCAGCGAGGTCACTCACCTATTCTTCACTGATTCTCCAAAAAAATTGTTTTTTTTTTTTTTCGGTGGTTATTATTGTGGGAAAGAAATTATGGGGTTTTTGATTTGGGATCTTGTTTTCAGATAATGGCATCCAGCTTGAATGGATTATCAGTTGGAGAACCCCTCAATGAGACTCTCATGGAGTCCTCCCCATCAAGGTTTGATTCCTCTATGACTCTCTCTACACACAAAATCTTGTAAAATTTGGATTCTATGTATCAACAAGAATCTCAATTTTAGGGACCCTGAAGTCTCCCTTCAATACTCACCCATGTCGGAGGACTCCTCCGACGACGCCCGGTACTTCGAATCCACTCCGGCTGCCTCAAATTCCGGTGTCCACCAACCGGAATTCACCACCACCAACCGCCCCACCAGCCCGGTCTCCCCCCACCGGCAGCGCCCGAAGTCGCCCGTCAACCCGTACCCCCTCCTGAGCTACAACCTCCCCTCCGTGGTCTGCTCCCCCAGCCCGTCGAGGCCGCAGCGGGCCACGGACTCTGAGGGGAGGTTCCCCTCCTCACCTAATGATATGTGCCACCCGGCCGACCTGAGGCGGGCGGCTTTGCTCCGGTCGGTGCAGATGAGGGCGCACCCTCAGAGCCCGCCACCCCCGCAGTTCGAGAACATGCAGTGTGTGGAGGAGATCAAGAGTTTGGGGGAGGAAGACGAGAAGGGCGACGGGTACCACCGGATCGATCGGAGGGTGCCAAGCTTGCTGGATGAGGAGTTTGAATCTGATGGGGAAGGTTGAGTTGGGTGAGTGTTTTTGTTTTGGATTTCCAATGTTTGAGGGAGGAACTAGTTTGGGTTGGTTTTGATGGAAGGTTTTACTTTTGCGAAGGCTGTGCAGCTGGTGTTGAATCAGTGTGTGAAGTTTGCAGTTTCACAAAGTTTTTCTTGTATCAACTGATATTGGCTGATATGTTGACACTAAAACAACAGCTACAACAAAAGAAGCAAAGTTAACCGGAACTTTGATCCATGGTTCATGCCCACTGAGAGCACATGGGATTCTGGGGGTAAAAGGTTCTTCAATTAAAAGGGACAAAGGTTTGCCTGATATCAATCACATCCTTCCAGATTATAGACAACAGATTTTGATGGGGTATCTTAGCTTATTATAAGATCTAAAGAATGCCAGAATCTTGGGAATGATTTAAAGTCAAGTCACTGAAATACCCACTTGTCACAGAAAGAAAGAACAACATTGTATAGCAAGCAAACAATAGACATTCTAAAAGATATCAACTCTTGGCATTCTGAAACAAAGAACTACCATCTATTGCTCCCAACAAAAGGCAGGCCAACCATCTTTTCACATACAAATACTTTAATGCAGGTGCAGCAAGTGCCATACTATACTGCCATTCCTTTCTAGCAGTGTAAATGATGCGGAAACAAATTTGTGCAGACACTTGAACAGATTTTCCTAGAGGAACAAGCTTTTGAGCTCACCATTTGCAAGTACACACAGCTGATTGTATTCTTGGGCACCTGTCAAGGAGAACAATAGAAAAGAAATACAATTGATCATCCATTCGTACTACTTTTTTAAAGATGAACATCTATTCGTACTAATTAGTTTCAACTGAAAATCCGTATATACTATGTTGTTCAAATCAAACATTTATTTGAATCAAATAGGCGAGAGTACCAATGAATGAAAAGGTTGTCCTCATTAAATCAAAGTCATCTCCTAAATTGATATTGTCGTTGCTCAATCCCCATTGATCAAATTCCAAATTGAACACCAAATTATTTCATTTTGAGGAAAGATTATTCAAAGAGCCAAATTGGGGAGACACCATAACAAAAAAAATCATTCAGTTGAGCAAGCAAGACAATGGTACAGAGCAGGGCCTCACCCCATCAATACAATTATACAAAGGAGTAAAAAAAGAAAAAGAAAAACTGTGTCAATCAATAACATTCTTATTTACCCACAAAGGTCTTGGAGAGTTGGCTAGCAAAAATGAGTTTGCTCCCCCCATTGGCGCGTGTTCGACTTCCACCCTCGACTTACTCAGAAGTTCATAGGAAAACATTAGAGTGGGTTAGTGCATATACTCAGAGGTTCAGTCCTTGTCTCGAAGAGTTTGGAATACCTCCAATAGCAATAAATAAATAACATTTATATTTTATCCGTATTTGCATCTGTATCTATCCTTTTACGGATGCAAAAAAAAAATCAGTACATCCATTCTTCGAATCTGTAGCTCTTTTTTCAATACAAGAAGATATGGATTTGTACATTCTAAATAGATCATAAGTTCACACCATGATAAAACACAGAATTCAATCACAAGTTACCAAATGAGGTGACACGCCTTAATTTTTTTTTTATGATCAATAACAAGGTGATCAAGATCCAAGTATCATAAACTGAAAAACCACTAAACATTCCAAAAACATTAAAAAAAAAATTCAATTGATGGAATTTTTGGGGATTGAGTCGGGGTTAGAGAAGGAATTACCAAATGAAGTGCCAAAATCCGTGCAAATCTCGGCCCGAATCGACTGGCCCCCATCGGCGATGCCGATGACCTCGACGAAATGCGAGGGAGGGAACGACGGGGAGCCCTTGACGACCAGCTGGTGCCCGTCGGTGGACTGACCCACCATGGTCGCGCCTTCGTCGCGCGCGACCTGTACGACGGCGCGGACGCGCCTGCCTTGGTAGACCTTCAGAAGATCCGCGTTCACGAAGACGGCCGGGCTCGATGTGTCCATTATTGCAGGGAAATTTGAACAAGAGAGACGGAGATGGGACTGGCGGAAATTAGGGTTTCCGAAGGGGCTGATTTTGTTTTTTTTTTTTTCTTCTGTATTTTATGCAGATCGGATCAAAATTGAAAATAAAAAAAAATACATAAAACGGAAGTAGCGGGAAATTAAAGCGCCATCGGTTGTTTGGAATGCTGCATAAGATTGAATTAAAAAGATACATTCCACCGAATTTGATTTTAAATATATAGTTAGTAAATTAAAAGATATTTTTTTTTATAAATGGAAAATGTTATACTCCATTATTTTTATCAAATAAAACTCAGATCACTAATGTTTTTATTTTTTTTAAATAGTAAACATCACTTAAGTATATGTTTTAATAAAAAGTGTATATCGATCTATTTTGAGTTGAATAAACACATTATTAGTAAATGTAATAAAAAATTTAATGAGATATATATATCGTTTAGTGAGGCATATGATTCACTGAATATGTAACAAGGTATGTAGAGCTATAATTTGAACTTTAAAAAAAAAAATTGAGTATAACAACACTCTTTATAAATATATAGAATGTCTACTCATACCAATTGAACGCATATATTTTTAAGTTATTTATTTATAATAAGTATATATTAACACTTTGGAATCAGTTTGCATGCCTTTGGAAAACAACTACACCGCTCAAGGTGAAGATCTTCCTCTGGCTGCTAGTGAGGGAGATGCTAGTGACGAAAGCTTTCCACGCCAAGTGGTGTCCCGCCGACTCAACAGATTGCGTGTTTTGTGGTGAAGAAATGGAAACAGTGGTGCATTTGTTCTACCATTGCAGGGTCTCCAAAGGGTTCTGGCAGATGGTGAGCGAGGCGACAGCTTTAGGCACAAACATGCAAACGATCGAGGAGCTATGGGAGGCGGGGAGGTTACTGGAGTGCACGGGGGCTTCCAAGTTAGAGTGCCGGGTGCTACGTATGGTGGTCGCGACGGGAACCTGGGCGATATGGCAGGCTTGAAATGATGCAATCTTTAAAGCATCCCACGTTTACATGGAAAACATGTGGAAAGCAACGGCAGCGTCCATCTCCCAGTGGGGAAGAGGTATTGTGGGCACGCGGTCCATAGTGTTATGAGGGAAAAGAGTAATTATTATGGTGTAAACCGGTTCTAAGTCGGAGGGGTGTGAGTGACATGGTAGACATCCCGTTTACTTGTGTCACTAGCGCTTTTCGTTTTCTGATTTTGTATTGATATATGTGTCCATGTCTATCGGCCTCCTCTCATTTCTAATTCAGAATTGTAACCACCTTTTTAATAATAGAAAAGATGGTAGCAATTTCTATCTCGCTTCAAAAAAAAAAAAACACTTTTGAGATAAAATACAGAATAGAAAAGACTATTCTCATGGAACGACTTAGAATAGTATCCTGGTTTCTTTTGGTTATTTCATAAAAATCAAGACTAGGAATAAGGATAAGTCCTTAAAACTAACAAAATCTTTCGAGAGCTGGTTTTATTGTATGGAAAGGAATAAAAAGCCAAATACAATGCAGGTGGAAGTATCCGCAATCTTACTCGCTATTCAGGACTTGTAAATCCAGGCAATTTAGAACAACCAATACGAACAAGAATAAGAATAAAGCTCAAGCTCGATTGGGTTGCTCAAAATTCAAAAACACCTCTTGTAAATATTATCCATAAAATCCTCCTAGCCATCAAGGTTTTATTTATGGAATATTTAAACAGAAAGAGGAAAAGTTATTCTGAATCCTATCTATCCCCATGTGACTATTACATAACATCAAAAATACATATGATTTGCCTAACATTAATACTCATTTTTTAACTCAAAAACATAACAGGTTGAGATCATATAACACCGTGGTTAATTTAGGGTTCCTGTCGCCGAGCTTAAATGAAAGAGCTCAGAATGTTCTTCTTGATGAGGAATTCGTCCGCCTTGGCAGGGTTGATTGCCTGCAAGTAAACCCGACAAAGCAACAATGACAATATCAGCATCACATCAGATTGAATTTGGAAGTTTGGGAAAAGATTACTAAACGCGAATTCACCTTTTCTAACATTCGCTGGAGCCGGCTGATTTCTTTCTGGGGATAATCCGCACCCTTCTCTACATAGCTCTTTGCAGCCTTCAAGTATGCTTTACCATACCTGGATTACAAATGCCAACAAATTATCAAGCACTATGCATGGAATATCATATAGGCATGTTAGTATAAATCATTGTGTGAATGTCATCACATTTATATACATGTATATTCTTCCACTTCAACATGGACTTGTTATAATTCAATATTGTCTTGAACACCACATAAAAAAAGGATTTCAGGTAAATTTTGGGCCCTTGGAGGTTCCATTGCTTTAGTTCACTGCCTCAAGAGGATTGCCATATATGATTTTTTTCCATACTCCATATGCCTACTAATATTTGGATTGCGAGTGACATGTGAAACAAACATCCCAGAATAAATTCTGCTAGATGATAAAATTGGCTTGGATATGAATGTTCTGAATGAACTTACATGAATTAAGAGCATAAGGAAGCTTAGAGACAGAAAATCATTGACATCCGCAGGCAATATAAGCAATTTCTATAATATGGTGAGAGAAGCTAATGGATTCATACATTTTCTCAAGAGTCAGTGTTGTTTGAAGCAAAACATGAACAGCAATATTTTGTATGCATTATGCTCTATGATAATGATTAGCACAAGGATATCTATTTTTTCCCGGAAGAACAACAATTCCCTTCTTTTAAACCTATCCATTTAATTCCCCTCACTTAAAGCTAACAATAACTCCATTGAGATTCAAACATCGCTTACTATGGTCTCTCTCGCCTCCAAATTTCTTCCTAGACCACTTACTCCCTGCATTAGGGTCTTCCAACTCACCTTATATCACTCATGCCTCTCTAGGTTGCTACCTGATTTGTAAGCATACTGATCTTGTTGATGTCATAATGAACTCGCACATTGTTTGAAAAGGCAAGCCGACAAAGTGGAAAAAGAGACAGTAGAGTTCCCGTTTCCAGTGTATCTAGTTCAGACATTAACATTATCCATGGAAAATTGGGCTATGGACATGATTCTTTCCTTCATGGATGTTAAGGCTCCTCTATATTGAAAAGAAAGCTGCCTACAATCTTCCCACGCCTTCCATACAATCACTGACCATTTCTGTACCCACAATTTGCAAACAGGCAGTGCAGTTTATCTTTCCTTCATTTTCTTTTGTAATCACGGATGCTCAAATAAGAATGGGTGAATGATTCATGACATCAGAATAAGCTACTAGCCTACTACATAGAAATTGGTGATGGAAGGGATGACAGTATGAAATATACAGATTTCCCTAGGATGATATCTGCTTTAAAAAAGAAAACGGCATAACAAGATGATAGATATAAATTGTATGTTCATGACAATGAAATACCTCACAGAAGAGCCCTTAAGCTTTTCAACCTCCTCTTCTATCTTGGACAGCACTGCCTTCCGCTCCTCACTAGTTGCACTCACTAACTCCTTTACGAGAACATCCAGACTTGCTATTATACCAGCCTATACAGAATAACAGGCCCTATTAATATCATAAGAAATGAAATAATATATCAAACATCACCTATTTATCGGACACTGACTTGAGATGTAAGTTGTCCTTTTGAATCCCGGCTAGTGCCACACTTCTCGTTGATGAAAGTAATGAAATCATCTAAATCCCGGCCACCATCATAGTCTTCACCAGCCTTGTTGCCCTTTGGAAAGAATTTCAGTGTAGGATAGCCACTAACTCCATACCTGAAATTGTAGTTTTCATAACATGAAATGAGTTATTCACTGGAGTTTAAAATGCTGAACATCATTAATGCACCAGCAAGAGCGCCAGACTTGAAAGGCAAAGTGACATGATGCTACAGTGGGGATCAAGTGAATCATTTACAAAGATTACGACGCAGTAGGAAGCCAAGTTCTTTGCACTTCAAGTCATTATATATATATAACAATATAAAATACTATAGCCCCCACAAGAGTAAATTTGTAAATAAATTTATGGTTAGCACAGTGATTGTGGTGACCCAACTTCTGCAAGTTCCAGTTGTTTGACAGTTTTGAAGCTTATATCAAAGCACAAGGTTATTGTGATCCCATGGTTTTGTGATTTATTTCAATAAAGATCGAAAATTACAAAAGTGACAACTTTGCTATGATACAGATGGATGACTATTATTAACACCAGTGAATATGCAACCTAATGTCGAAATGGTCGACAAGTATTCAACAAATAATAATATATAATGGAAACTGAACATTGCCATAATACATATAGTCCAAGTAACATACTTTTCAGCCAAATCCTTGTACTTGTCCGCATCAAGATTAGCGATTACCACATCCTCTTCCAACTTGTAAGCAGTGGAAACCTTCTCATATATCTATAATGTCACAAGATACTGAATTATTAAAACTACTACACAACCACAATTATAGTCATAACTATGAAGATCTAGACCAATGCTATTTGAAGAAACTTGTAATTAACTTACAGGAGCTAGGTTTTTGCAATGACCACACCTGCACAAAAAGAAATATGAGAAAATTATGCAATTACACGGACAGCAATATGATTCATATGGAATGCAGAGCATGACATGGTATAAAGAGAAGAAGAGCAACATAAACTCTTGTAGATATGTGAAGCAGCCACCAAGCACCAACAGCTGCTGAATTTTGCTTGTGTATGATACATGGTCAAAAAGGAGCGGCATGGTCTTTGAGCAAAAATATCCTCACTTGAAAATTGGGTGTGAGCTGGATATCTGAAGATGTCAGATTATGGGGGAATAGATTTAGGTTGGACAATATTGGTCTAGAATTTTAGGGTGTTCTTTTTCCTTTCTGTTCCAGGACACACCCAAAATATCATTGAGGGTATAAGTGCCTTCCTCTTCCCCTTTAGCTGCTACATTACATCATTGTACATGATAGTAAGATACTGGTAGTATTACCATGTTTCCCTTTGGTAGAATACATAAAAGGCTGTTCTATGAGAAGAAGACCTTGTTTACATATCGATTTTTCATAGTTTGAATTCACAATAAGCAAAATACGAAGTGGGGGAAACCTTACCATGGTGCATAAAACTCCACAAGAACATCTTTAGTTTCATCCAAAACAACCTCATTGAAGCTCTCTTCGGTCAGAACTACAACGCTAGAAGGAATGGTTGCTAGTTTCACATTAGTTCCTGAACATATGCGCACATTGAAATTGGTCAAACTGGTGCTCAACTCTCTATCGATTCACAAAAATATATATATAAATGCTAGTGTGACAAGGCAAATAAAGTTTGCATGCCAAGAAACAATAAATACACTGTGGTGGCATAATGAGAGTTCATGGAGTAAAACATGAATTAGCCGCTATTGCAGGGCTTATCTATACTTTGAAAACAAACAGGAGTCAATTTTTAAACTGGGTTTACTGAGGTAGAACAGTGGAATTAGTTACATCGTCTAGAGGGTAAGCTTTTGGTAGGGTGACAAAACTTATGTTTGTAATTCTCACCTCACCCCCTCTTCTCTATATTTTATTAATTATTTTACTCCTTTCTGTACTTGCAGCAGATCCCTCATCCGCCCTTTGGAATTTTATCCCAGTTTAATTATTTTTTAGTTGTAGAACTCCCACCTTTTCATAATTTAAAAAAAAAAGAAAAACAAGCACCTCCTTCAGTGTTCACAAATTCAACAAATGCCTCTGCTGTACGGGGGCCTTCATATCTGCACAAAGAAATAAATATATTATTATTATATTTTCATTTCCAATTATTTCAAGCAGGGACTACATATGTTTGGACAAATGAAAAACCTCAGTGAATTTCACTATAAGCCAATCGAACAATCCTCACTTTTGTGGTTCTAAGGACCCTTTTGGGAACCACTGAATGGTGGGGTAGCCCGTAACACCATGCTTTGTGCACAAGGCCTTATGCTCATCGCAGTCAACCTAAACAGACAAAATACTCATGAGTTCAAGTCCTCAATAATGTAATCAAATAGTTTGAGATATCTAGCTGTAGTCATTCAAATTTCACAAAAACTGATGAATCGTTGAAACATTGGAAAATGTATGATGCAAATAGCAACAAACATCATTTAAACTATAACACCATTTGCAAACATCAAATTGATTGTTAAAAGGTACATTTTCTAAAATAAATTCCTTACAAAAAAAATCTCCTACCCGCATCCCAATCCCACCCCTCTATGGCAGCAGTTCATATTATCACACGATCAACAATCATTTTTATAAATAGGACTAAAACATAATCAACTATAATTCATCAGCTGACCTTTCCAATCAAAACAGACTTCGCTTTCTTGAAACTAGAACCAAGCTTCTCATACTCTGGCGCCAGCTTCTTACAGTGGCCACACCTGCCACAGAAAAGAAGTACAAATAAACACCAATTACTAAGTACTAACAACCCAACGATGTCAACAGAGAGCACACAATATACACCTCAAAAACTATTTTGAGACGTAATTTATGCAAAAGACAAAGCATCATTATTATTTATTTATTTTTCCTACATGTTTGTTAGATTGTGTGAAATTTAAAAGAGTTCCCTATTCAATCCATAGCGTTCCTCCAGTAAATGAAAGTCTTCAATTATCGCCCATAAAAAATGGAAAATTCAATTTTCGTGACATAAATTAAAGAAAGGTGAGCTCAATCAATGCTCAATGCAAGAAAAAAACGTGATTCGAACGAGATCGAGGCTTCTCCTACTGAGATCAGAAGATGCGCCAACACTCGATTCAATCATGACCACGGGACGCCCTAAATCACTCCCTGACCAATCGGCAGGAGATCGAGATCATACAATTCGAATCAATCACGTGAATCCAAACGAACTACAGAAACTTCACATAAAGAGATAGAGGGATGTACGGACCAAGGGGCGTAGAACTCGACGAGGGCGCCACGATCCTGGCCGACCTCCTTCTCGAAGTTCTCCTCGGTGAGGACGACGACCTCATCGTCTGCGATGGCAGACGCGAACAGCAGAGCTAGGGTTCCGATCGCGAACCAGATCTGACGTCTCTCCATTCTCTCTTTCACTCAAGAGAGATCGTTTTTTGGTTTTTCAACGACTTTAACACAAGAGGCTTATTAAACGAAAAACATTTGAATCGCCGGGAGAGTGAAGAGGTTGCGGGGCAGGCGATTATTTTGTACGTGCGGATCATGTTTATTTGTTGTAGGAATTTTCGGTGATTTGGGAAATAGGGTAACATTTGACGCTATGGATTGGCAGATAGTGCGTGGTCATTTTTAGCTGAGATATTCATGCAACATATCATCAATAAGTAGTTCGTGGGCCGGCCCGGCCGGCCCGTTAAGGAAACGGGCTAGCGGGAAGTGGCTGGCCCGTTAACTTTGTCGTGTCTAACCCGTCGGGCTAGCGGGCCGCCCATGGTCTAGCAGGCCAGCCCACTATTTTTTAAAAAAATATATTTTTTTATTTAAAATTTTACATTTCTCGATATTATACACACAAAAAATATACAGATGTATTACAAATACATATATACATACAAAAATATTATATATACTCATCAAACAATGAGATAAAACGTTTATTCAACATATTATATGCTTTGTCTATTGTGAATTGTCGTGTCGTGCTCATTAATGTGCCGTTCCGGAAACGATCCATGTGTCACAAGGTTAGTCCGGCACAGCCCTGAAACCTTAACTTGTAATGTCGTGCCGTGCTCATTAATGTGCCATTCCAGAAACGGTCCATCTGCATAAGGTTAGCCCGGCACAATCCTGATACCTTAACTTGTAGTGTCGTGCCGTGCCGTGCTTATTAATGTGCCGTTCCGGAAACGGTCCATGTGCCACAAGGTTAGCCCAGCACAGCCCTGATACCTTAACCTGTGGTGCCGTACCGTGCCAATAACGTGTCGTGTCGTGTCGTGTCGTGCATGTTTTTTTTTAACTAAATTAATAAGATACATTAACAAGATATATACTTCATAAAAAGATGGTATATACATTGTTGGATGGTTGTGGAGGTGTATGGACTTGCATGACTATCTGGATAGTGTTTTTTTAATTAGCTAATGGCGCTTTTGTTCATCGTAAGTTGTTCTTTTAGGTACAATTTATTGACTTTTTTTTTAATAAAACTTTGGGCATTTTGATTTCAAAATAGATCAAAACAGATCATAGAACAATCTATTGATTCTAATGTGATCTACCAAAGGGCCTTAGTAAAGCAAAAGTTTTGTAGTGATTTTGGATGACTCAAATGCGCTTTTATGGTTTATAGAAAAAAGAAAAAAATTACGATTATTTATAATTAGTATTCATTTAAACATTTTTTTATTATTAATTAAACAATTTAATGTTGTCAATTATACCACTAATATCCAAAAATCGTACTACTCTACACCATCAATCATTTTCCATTTGGTTCAGTGTGGTCCGGCCTGGTTGATCATACAATTTCAATTTATGGTTTTAGCAATACGATTCTATTTTGATTCGATTCAGTTCGATTTTCATATTAGATATGATTATAATTTAGCTTAATTTGGATTTGCAATCAACTGAATCTAATCAATCGAATTGCACATCTAATAGAGCATAAAACTTTACCGCTCAGTGGTGAAAATTGTGAAACACAAGGTAGTAGTTTTGAAAAATGAACATTTTTATAGTAGCTTACGTCAAGTGCAAGTGTAATATTCTTTTGATTAAAACTTATCTCATAAACAAGAGTAGACACAGAATTGTCTACCTTTTTTAAAAAAAAGAAACAGAGAGCAGACACAAAATTCAGAACACTTGAGTGAAGGTGGTTTGGTAATCTTTGTGCATCAATGAAATGTCAGTTGGTTTTTGCATATGAAAATTTAGGCTAATGGTGTTCTGGATTTTGGAGCTCCAGCTAGCTCATCCAGGTATATGAATTCCAGAACATCCCTTGTAGGTAAAAATTCAGAATGGCTCATTATACAATGTATGAAGTTAAAGTTACATATATTTCTTATTTGAGGCATGATAAACCAACAAACACTTGGGGGAACTAAGACTAATATGTCTGTTTGTTGGAGACTCAAGGTTCACCTCTTGCTTTTGTGGTAGTAATAGCAATCTTTGGGTTTGAGGCTTATGGTTTAAGAATGTGGGTGTTTCTCTAATGACAACTTCAATTGAACACTGTCATTATTTATTCTCGCATAAGATTTCCATGTACCAAGATAGAGGGATCCATATATATATACACAACATTATAATGTCATAGAACTTGAATCAGAACATCTTTATATATATGAAGCAAGAGAACATGCGGGATTTTACGGCATTGCTCGTGCGAGACTGGACTAGGGAGTTGGCAGCTAGGCGCGCAAGAAGCTCATGGCGGCACGGTGGGGCCTGTTCCATAGCCCTCGATAAGAAGGGGGGATCCGTTTGACAAGTGGATACCCTATCCACTTCCACATCGCCCCCTCTGCCTTTTTCTTCTTATGTTCTATCTTCATTTGCTTTTCCTATTTCTCTGTGTCCTCTCACTATCCATTCAGATTTGTACTAACTCTTTTCATGAATGAAATTGGTTGGTAGCATGAGTCTATATTTTTTTAAAAAAAATAAAATAAAATTAGAACATCTTTAATTTTATAATGTTAGACTACGTAGCTTTCGTTTTTTAGTCTCAGCTTGACCATAAAACTAGCCACAGCAGAGATCCCTCTATCAAAAAAAGAAAAAAGAAAAAAATCCATAATACAAGAAATTATTCTTTAGTTTGCGTTCCAGTAATTGTCAATACCTTGATTAACATCAAATTTAGGCTAAGTTAGTGTGATAGCTGAAACCATGTTAGATTTGTTTTCAAGTCAGAGCAACAACCCTAGTAAGGGAAAAACCAAAATACCCCTTCCAAGCAATCAATTACCAATATCTTCTCCTTAATTAAAAAGATAGTAAGGCGTTGATGTACACCTAGTCATTCATGACCAGTATATGAAATCTCCTGAGTATATACTCTAATTTTAAAAAATAATAAAATATTAAAAGGCATGAGTTGTTCACTGTATGTTTGTCAAATGACCAAACTAATCCTTGTTCATGAATCTAATTCTATAACCGTTGTAAATAAACTTCACATAAGTTCAGATTAAAAAAAAACTTCAAAAACTTCACAAGGTTCAAGACAAAAAATGCATATAAAAGAAGAAGAAGACAAGGTTTATGCACTTATCCTGTTAGACTCAAAACAACCTCCAAAGCCCTTTATTTCACCTTCAACAATTTGTTGGGTCAGTCATTTTCAACTTGGATATTCGTTTTTGATTCTCCTCACACTCTGGTTTTCCTTCATTGGTGGAGAGCTTGTGGATGTCTTACTCCCCCAGTTTGGATTGCGTATTAGGGGTGGGATAGGATGAGAATAACCGAAAAATCTGTTTGGTTAGAATTAAAGAAAATATCCTGCTACAGCTACACCCACTCAGATGATTTAGCATAAACTTTAATGATAATTTTAATGAGAGTTATAATAAAGTATTTATGCATTGAATCTAAATAAAGAAAATGATGACAAGAGAATTAAAAAAAAAATACAACATAAAAAATTATTCTCCATGTCAACCCCAAATGGATAAAAATAGATGGATTTCATAAATTTTACAAGTTAGTTTGACAAGGGAATAACTGAATAAGTGGTGGGATAAATGATAATTATGGAGATAAGTGAATGGAGGACAACTTATCTCGTTTGGTATAAAAAAAATAATTGGGATAAAGTACAGAGAATTGTCACAATTTTAAAATGAAAATGAGAATTTTTTTATTCCACCTAAAGACTGGAAAAATATTTATTTTTACTTTTTATCATAATTTTAACAAATCTAAATATAAAAAAAATTGATGAATTTTTTATCTCCTAAAATTAAGACAATTTATCTTTAAAATTTTAACCTTTTATCAAATTAACCCTACCAAACCATCTTTCTTCCACTAAAGTTTTAAGAGGATTTATTAGCTTGAGAGGATTGGGAAGTCGTGAAGTTAATTAATTTGTTTAATCATGCACGTGTCATCTTTTAATTTATTTCCATTTATAGAGAGGCAGGTGACTGATATTTTTTGGAAAAAAAAAAGATTGGCGACTCTTGGTGATAGATGCCTAATCGTGTATACATCCTAGCCACAAAAGAAAATAATTAAGAATCAGTAACTTTGATGTGTATATATATACATACTTATAGGTATTGCTGGTAAAATTATTGTTCTTTGTTTTAAAAACAAACGAACACATCGTATTCGGAAATCTGATGTGTAATGTGATGATATTTTTCAACATTGCTTCCTGAAGAGTGTGTTGTGTGTTTTTTGGATGAATGGATTTAATGATATTTTATCCCACCACGTGTAGAGGTCATCGTGACACCAATTAACAGGGATGAAATGGACTATTATTCTAGATTTGTATCAATAATGAAATAATTAATTATTTGTTTTTGTTGATGCTGATATTTTAACTTTTTTTTAAAAAATTATGAATATTTTTATTGTCAAAAATAAATTTTCAAAAATTGATAAATAATTTAATATCTCGCTATGATTGTAAATGAGATCCTACGTGACATGAAACTCAGAGTTAAAATAAACTAGTTCATGATGAACATCATGAACTAGTCTTGTAATTCTTCTCATTCCTTTTTCTGATGGAGCACCATGTTAAAATAATGTTTAAAATTCTTCAGTGCTATGGTCTTCTTAATTAGGATATATAGTCTATATAGTTTTTTATTATCAAGATCAGGAAAATAAAATTGAATATTTTCCTTTTGGTTAATTTATAACTCAACAAATTAAACAAGTCCATGCCATGCATGTGCCCAAAACCTCGTAAAACGTGTGCATGATCTAAAAATACTCACATATTGATTAAGCAGAACAAATTTAGAAAAAAAAAAAAAAACAATTGTCCTCTACCAAAAAAAAATAGAAATTTTCCTTTCACATGAATCCAATTATGGGAATGAAATAAGAATGAAAGTTCCAGAAGGTTATTTATGTGAGTGCGTCAAAAAAAGTAGAATAAAGGAATTAATCAAATTGATCCAAACAATTTTTTTCTTAGTTCAATTATAATTCAACAATTAATTAAGAACCATTAATTTTTTTCATAAAATCTTCTAAAAAGTAGATTAATACGAAATAATATAATATCAGAGTGATCAATCTCGACCTAAATCCATGCCATGCACGTTCCCAAAAACATGGAAACCCCTTTGTCTGATCGAAAGTAAAAAAAAAACTTTCCCATATTCATTGAGTACAACAAATTTTTTGAAAAAAATGCCCTCTACAAAACAAAACAGTCCCACTCCAAGTCCCTAGGAAGAAAAACACAAGAAACTCCAAACCCTAAAAAAAATAAACAAACATTAAACAAACACACATTTTTTACAACCCTTATTTTCTTTTCTTCATTTCCAACCTACACAAAAGACAAACCCTCCACCTCAACCACTACACAATCTAACACCCCCTCATGATGAACAAACCTACAACAAGCCCATCATCCAACTATCAATCCCACTTTCCATCTCCTCCCCAAAACCACCACCACCACCAAGCATCATCATCCACCCTTCATCATCATCACCACCACCACCCATCATCAGCTCAGGTGGCACCACCACCTCCATCTCCTCCTCCCACGTCAACCACGTCTTCATCATCTCCTCCATCACCGCCGACGACCCAACCTCCTCCGTCGACGACGTCGAAGTCGTTGTCGTTGACCCAACCGACGACGACGACTGTGGGCCCACCAAAAGACCCGGCAGCGATCCATCATCATCGATCAGTCTCATCAGCCCATCCCACTCTACGTCCGTTATGACACTAGGGTTTTCCTCCTTGCTATTCTCACCCTTCTCAGCGTTATCGTTCACTCTCGAAATAATGGTGTTCGTGGTGGTGACTTGGGTTTGGTTTTTCTGGTTCTTCTTCTCTCTCTTTTTGTTGGATTTCCTCCGGCGACTTCCGATGGTGGCGACGTCGACGATGACCGGAGAAGGGTTGATGACGTCATTTCTCCGGCGGAAGGTGTGGATTCTTCGACTGAGGTGGGAGTTCCAGTAGTTCTTTATTTCGTTGTCTGTTCGGCCGGGGAGATGCCCTGCTATCACGGACCACCTGTTATTCAATAAAACAAAAATCATTAAATGAAACGATAGAGAGAGAGAGAGAGAAATTCACGAGAGACTGCTGTGATTAGCATTTATGTAACGTGTCGGGGTCATTTAATATATATATATATGTATATATATATACTATTATGACGTATTTATACATGCAGAGACACACGTATTATGGGGCCACTTGACGTGATTGTTAGAGAGAGAGAGAGAGAGTGTGTGTGTGTGTTATATGAAGACTGGATTCGGCTCATCTGTCGAATTGAAGGACCATTTGTTTATGGGGTGGAAAAAGTGACACAGACGGACAAATGTTTGTTATAAATGTTTGAACGTGACTCAACTACCACTTTTTCTTTGAGCCTCTCCATGGTTGATCATGGTTGTTATTTATTTATTTATTTAGTAGAGCAAGTTTTTTTTTTTTTTACCCTCGTTGTTCATCTTACATTTAAGTTAAAAGATTATCTTCATCTGTTTGTCTCAATCTCATAAATTTTTTTTAAAAAAATTTATCAATAAATAAGTGGATAAATCATTGTTAAGACTTAAATTCAAAACTCATTATTAACATTAAACTCTAAACCATTGTGCTAGGACTTGGTAGAGCAAGATAGATTTTGTTTTGTCGCGGCCTACAGGAGTAATGTATATTTGATTATTATTATTTTTTGGTTGGGTGTCTCACCTGTTTCCCAAGGAGGCATGGAGCTTGATAATGGTCTCCTCTTCTTGAGGAGATATGTTCCCTCTCTTTAAGTCTTCCCTCAAGTAGTTGATCCACCTCAGTCTGCAGCTCTTCCCACACCTCAATAAGCCTTCACATGTTCCAAAAAGATAAACCTCAAAAAGTCATGAAACACATAACAAAAACTTCAAACGAATGATTTTACAAGCAATTAATGTTAAGAAATACAAACAGACTCACTATACTTCACTGAATGAATATGGAATAATATCACACTTTTAGAAAAAAATTCTTTGCGAGTTTATCATTTTTGCGATGTTATACATTGTTTAGCAACACAGTCGTGACATGAGAGACATCAATAATGTGTATGCATCCTCAGAATCACTGCTTTATCTAAAGTGAATTTGATAATTACATGGTTGTGATCTGTGAAGGTGCAATAACATCACCATTTGTGTTGGAAAACAATCTACAAAACTCCTCCCAAACATAATCAACCAAGCTAGTAAAAATACATCAAATGAAGAAGAAGACTAACCAGCATTCTTAGGTAAAGACCTCCAAGCACCTTCTCCATTGTCCTTGATATATCTAGCAAGCTTCTCATCCTCTTCAGCCGTCCACCTCCCCCTCTTCAACCCTACCTTCTCACAACATGGAGCCCTCCCCATGACCACCTTCACCTCCTCCAAAACACACACTCACAACTCTCTCTTCTCCCTCTAACAGAGAGAGGCAGTGTTGTGTATGAAGAGTTACAGGAGGGAGTGAGTGAAAGAGGGTGTGAATAAAAAGTGGGGGGGATGGGGTGGCTGGTGACGTAAGGAACATAGAAGGAACGGTGGATGAGATTGACACGTGTAGGTGAGCAGAAACAAAGGTTGTCGTGGCTCTACGAATGTCGAGCAGGAATGCTCACGGGCTTTAATCACCCACGTTGTTCACCTCCCTTTGAATATAAATTATAGGTTGTCACCTTTTTCTAGTTCTCTCTCTATGGGTGTATGTATAGCATTTATTGAATGACATTTACGTGTATAATGACATATATGAATGAATGATGGAGAGCTTATGAGTCGTGGTTAATCACATGTGTGAGTAATTAATTAACATATATATACTTATAACAGCCACAATGAGATCTATTGCTGGTAACCATGCACACGTTTTTACAGCTTTTTGTCATTTACTGTTCTGCCTAAGTACTTTGATGCAACTTGTAACTCAAAACTTTGACTCTTTTTTTTAACCAACCATATTTAAATCAATAACAAATAGAAATGCCATCTAGTTTAGAAAGTTGAACTACGAATTCGATAATTAAATCACGGTAGTTATATCTACTTTTACTATAAAAAAAAATTGACATGTTATTATGATTTTTGGGTGGGATGTTATAAAACTTAGTTAATTGCCACTTTTTTTATTGGTAGGAAAAATTACATGGACGAAAAATGAATATAGTTTTTTTGTTTTATATGTGATACGATAGAGATTTACATGATTTATTAAAATATATATTTAATCATTTTATAAGTTTATAAAATTTAGTGTGTGAGGACTATTAAAAGAGTATATATAATTATATTTTGGGAATCAAGCTTTTTGAAAGTCAGCTAGTACCTCCCTCTCTTTAAAGAAGATCAATGGATTTAAATCTTAGGGGCACCGGTCTTTATATATATATATATAGTGGCAAAACATGACCGAAAAGCTCTTCAGTTTCATTTTTCCAATAAAATTAGGTTCTACATGCAATTGGATCCACATGTATCATATTTATTTCAATATATATCACATAAACAAATGTATTAAACACCTGATATGAACAGCTCCATTTATAACCTTACGGCTCAGATATCTTGCTAGAAGCAAAAACAAACAAACAAAGAATATTCCAAGTTCAATTGAGGCAGCGTGTAATCGTACACAATTGAACAGCTTTTGCGATCACAGAAAACTATTTCTGTAATCGTACAACCAAACAGTTTTAATCTAACAACTTCTTGCATATAGATTTCATGCAAAATAGTGTTCAAAAACTATCATTTCTAAATGCTAGAGGGGAGTGAGCTTCCTGTAAAATCAGTTTTAAAACTTAAAGATATTTCTACAAAATCAGTTTTGTAATCGCACAGCCAAACACATCTGAATTTTATTTTAATCACTTTGTAAGAGTTGTAGACCAAAAATTAACATGTAGAGGGATAGATGTATAAATGAATTTAGTTCTTGAAATATTCCTTATGCTTGTCCTTCTAAAGGCCAATCCTTATCAGTCACATCTGTGGGCTCTAAAGAAAGAGTCCCCCACCTTATTCGAAAATGAGGGAGCTTAGCTTGTCTTTGATGGATTCAATGACAATTTATTTGAATAACTAGCTTTAAGCCAATAACAAGAATACATGCATGTCATAATATTGATGTAATCGTTTTTGGAATTTGTCCAAATCAATTCAGGTCACTAAATAGATTGATTATTTTGTTAGTAAATATTTTTTCATTGTTCTTTTTAACCATTGCCACTATATATAGTACAATGCAATGGTTGTATATATATATATATATATATATATATATCTCGTGCAATGCACCTCCAATGATAGGTGAGATTAATGAATTATATTATACATTAATAAAAAATATATACAGTCAAATAATCTAGTATACATACTTAGATTAGAAAGAAATATAGATAGTTAGAGTTGCAAGAATGTTTGCGTGTATTAACATACAAATTAGGGATTGATTATTTTATTTAGAGATGTAAATAATGCATGCGATTAGATGGGGATAGGTGAGTTGATTTATGGAATCAAGGATTAACAATTGTTAATCAACTTGTTGAATCTACTCAATTAATGTACGACAAAATTGAAATGAAATTAAAAGAAAGTCATGAAATTTGGGTCAAAGAAAAAATGATGAAAAATAAAATATTTTTCATTTGACTAAGCTTTATAGTGTTTATGTACGTGGTGGAAAGTGAAAAATATTTTTTCATAAATTCTCTTATATTGAGAAATGAATAAATTTTTCATATATTTCTAATAAGACAAAATATGAGATGAAAAGTGATAAAAAAAAATTTCTTTTCCTTGTTTGGTACAAATAACACTAAATTTTTGTATGATCAAAAGTAAAATTTTCACTTTCCATTAATTTTTTATGTGACACAAACACGCCATAAATTAATCAACTATTTATTGAAAGAAAAATTACCACAATAAAGATTTTTTTTGGGCGTTCGAAATCCAAGCCTCATTCAAATATGAAAGACTTATTTTTTGGGTTTATCAACGATAAATCATGCATGACTGTGATTGTTTTTCATTTTATTTATTTGTTCTGAGATTACACCTTTTTCAAAAAAATAAAACAAAAGGACAATGTAAAAATAATATACACTAGTGTCATTTGGATACAGCCATAATCTAATATGTGGTTTATAAATTATAATTTTTTTAGGAATAAATAATTATTATACTGATGAAAGTGATTTTGTGTTTGATTATATTTTTATTTAGGGTTTTTTGTTTTTAAGTCCTCATAAATATATGATTTAGTGATTCATCCCTCACTTCTTCATATTTCAGTTTAAGTCTCCAGATTTAAAGGATATGTTAGGGACTAAAAAGAAAACCAAATAATTTAGGGATAGGTCCCTCCCATAGATTAAAAAAGAACATACTCTTTAAATCTAGAGACTTGAACTGAAATATGAATAAGTGAGGGATCAATCACTGAATCATATAGTTTATAGGGACTAAGAAATAAAAAACCCTTTTATTTAGAGTGGTGATACCCAGGCCCCAAAATATAAGCCCCACTAACAAGCCCCATGAGGTGTCATCACCTTATTGATTGTTATTAGTTGACTTATTGACTTTTTAAAAATGATAAAATGACAAAATACAAATATGCCCTTCATTAAAAATCTCTCTCATTAACCCAAATCCCCCCATTTTCTCTATTCGGTTATTACCTTTCATGTGAATTTTGAAATCCATTTAACCATTTCAAATTTTGAATTTTAAAATCCTTACCTAAATTACAATTGAACCTAAATTACACTAAAAAAGTTGGATATTTATTGTATTCAAATTTAAATAAAAAAACACATATGGTTACTATATGAATTAGTTACATCAAATACCTTTATTAAATATTTACATCTCTCACAACGATTTGTTACATTTACATCAGAACTGTTACATTTACATAAATATAACAAACAATTTCATTTTCCTACCTAAATATTTTACATTCCATGCAATGTTTAAACAATTTAGAAACAGATTATATTTTCAATAGTCAGTTACATTTTATAGAAAATGTCAAACATTTTTTTTATTGTGTGATACATTTAACAAACATATGTATTTGACTGTTACAGTAATAAATGTAACAAATATAAATTACTATTTACATTGAAACAAATGCAATACACGAATGAATGTTACATTCATAAATGTAACAAATATAAATCAATATATGCATGCGGTTGACTGTTACATTTACGAATGTAACAAAAATAATACAGATTTGAAAAATTACATTGTCAACAATGTAGCAGTAACATCAAACAAACTACTCATATATAAAATGTAACGGTACATTTAGATATTGAAATAAAAACAAATCAAAATGTGATAAATGACATTCAATACATGAAAAAAAATTGTGTTTAAATATTTAAAACAAAAAGCAAAACACAATTTTTTTTACGAATCTAATAATGTCAAACCTGATCCGAGAGACATTGATGTGAGATCCAAATCGAAAAAAAAAAAAAACGATTTCGTGCTTTCTCCTCAAAAATAGAATTTCCGATTTACTCCCATGTATTCTTCATAAACAAAATCAATTCCGTAATGCAAAACCTCCTCATTTCGCATACAAGACAGATTTTCAATTGTTTCAACATCAATGGTTTCTCCGGTCCCTCTCAAATATTGTTGCAAGATTTTAAGAATCCATTAATGGTGAATAAATACAGAATTTTTAGAATTAAATGATACTCCACAATCATAGGGATACATGTTAAGGTAGTTATCAAGTAAAGGGTATAATAGACAATGTACACTTGCCACATCATGGGGCCTGTGATGGGGCCTGAAAAATTGGGGCCTAGGAATCATTATTGTTTTATTTATTATCGTTGGACAACGTGATAATAAAGTTTTTGTTGTTTGGATAATCATGGGTAAAATAGGAATAAGATGTGAATAAAGATTTATAAAATGTGAAAAAATGATTTTACTTGTGGGCCCCCTTGCTTATAAGAGGTGATCACATCTGATCTGACATGTGAACTTCCTTTATACCAGTGAAATAGATCGGGTGAAATAACACAATTCCAGGAGAGCTGAAATTAATACAAATACCAATTTATTCGTCCTATCTATTCTGGCATAGTTAAATCCATCTATTCCTTTCACCCAAACAAATTTTTAAGCTTATTCTTCCCTTATTCCCCATTATTCTCTCTCTCTCTCTCTCTCCCCCCCCCCCCCCCCCCCCTATTCTACTATTCAAATCCCTAATTACCTTTTTTATTTTTTTTATTGTTTGCTTCTCCAGAGGATTTCTTGAACGAAGCTCATAAAAAAAAAAATAGTAGTCTCGGATCCAAAGGATAATCACTTTGATCCAAACTGATTTTAAACAAATCATTATAAAAAAAACATGCATGTCATCACGTCACGTGTAAGTGATATTATTTAATTTGGGAATCATTCACAAGTAGTTTAAGTGGAGCAATCTACAAAAGGGGTGGATGTGGTTCTGTGAATGTGAAGTACATACAGGCACTCAACAGTACAGTACACAAATTCAATTTAAAATAACATACAGTGTAAAGTCCTTAATTATAAAGTTGTACACTTATACTATCCCTCTCATCTCCATCTCTTTCAATCTCTCTCTTTTATGTCACACAAACTAATGCAAAGTTTCTAAATCTAGCGCACGTATAAATCAAATATCAATCATCATCATATTTTGTGACATTTCTTAAGCCCCCTTTACAGGTATGTAGAATCGTGACATTCTTTCAAAGGATTGAAGGTATTGTTTGGACAATGCAAGCTAGCTGTATTTGATCTCATGACCTTTTTATTTGGTTGTTAATTAGATGATTTTAATTTCTTTTGTAAATAGTCTCCAACATTCATTACAAAAACCTTGGAAGCTTGGGCACTTGTATCGTAAAAATATAATTAACAATTGAGAACGATACCGTACGTGAATCCAATGTATATCCAATATTTCTAAAATACTGATTCTTATTATATAAAAAAAATTTATAACTACGCCCTCCAATCATGTATATTCTAAGTTACAATTTACACACTATTCTAAGTTAACAAGTTAAAAATGATCCTCGGTTTCTCAATAGACCAAACCATTCATGCACCGAATTGATGGGGGTGTACAATTTTATAAGTCGGAGATTGAATAACATAAAAGAAATGTCACGTGCATGGGATTCTGTTTTTAATAGATAGGATTCTTAGATTTTGCGAGCTTCAAAAACATTAATATATATATATATCAAATAGTTCAAAAGAAAAAGAAAAAAAAACCTAGATTCTATTTTAATGTTCTTCAAAGATTCTGAAAGTCGAGCCTCCTTTTGTCGTAAACGTTGGTACCATGAAAATTTCGACACCTGACTTTGATCCCCCCAGAGAGAAAAATAAAGAAAAAAAAACCTTTGAACAACCAATGTTAATATAAATAGTCTTTTATGTTAAGTTTTTGTTGATAGAGGAAGAATATATGTAAAAGATTTTTTTTTATTAAAGTATATTAAAAAAAAACTCCTACAATATATTAAAAATGTAAAAAAATTTCATAAATGACAATTTTACTCGTTCAAATAGGGTTTTATAATATATTCACATGGGTAAAATCACCATATATAAAGAGTTTTTTACATTTTTAACACAATGTATAATTTTTTTTATAGATAGTGTTCTCAAAATCAAACATACTATTCACATGATATTATTTATCTGTCAATTAAATTTTATTTGAAGGATTATTTAGATTTGCATATGTGTTTTCAAGAGCTTAGATGGAGTTCAAAAAAAAATTACAGGGATTATATGGATTTTTAAAAAAAAAAATCGAAAAAACCCCTTATCACGTGACATACACGCATGTTTTGAACGACAAAACATGAGACATTGACAATATGAGATTCGTGTGGCCTCAGTAATGAAACGTTTGAGAATTTTTTGGCGCACTGACGTGGCGCCTCCAATAACATAAGATCTATTGGATTTTATTTTATTTTTCTCTATTGGATTTATAAAAAAAATCAAGCACACTCTTTTGGAAAGATGTAATCCATGTGATTTTTTTTCTCTGATGAGGAGTTTTCGGGTGAATTTTGTAAGAGTTCTTTTTTTTTTTTTTTTTTGCTATACTTATCTATTGCAGCAATGTTATATTTTAGAGATTTTATTAAATTTTAAACAGTTGTTTGTAAAAAAATTTATATGGAGTAAAAATAAAAATCTGTAGACTGCTTTAGAAATCGCAGTTTTTAAACACTATTTGCTTTAAATATGTCTGTAGATTTGTTACAGTAAAATTGTTTGGTTGCACGATTATAAAAACAACTTCTTACAAACGCAGAAATTATTCAATCGTATAGCCAAACGCTACCTCAATAACTATTTTAGACTTTTAGTAAAATAACTGGCATGGTTTAAAATTTGGAGAACTAAATATTTCAGTAAGTAACTATAAAAAATACATGAATGCAGATTAAGTACATAAAATGGAATGATTTGTAGAAGAAAAATTGTATGAACAGAGAAATAACGGGTCTTGAGTTTTGGTTTTTTTTCATATAAACAAAACTTAATTTTATGGGAAGTTAAATATTTTCCCAGTCAATGATTATTATAAAACTAATGTGCACGCATTTCATCTGGCCAAAAGAAAACTTAACAATACGTTTTCATAACATAATGGGTCTGTGTTAATTTCCAGAAGTAACTTCATATAAAGCATTTGTATATATGGTTGTATCACTGCTTATTTATTTTCATAAATTCTCAAAAAGAAATTCCAATGAACAAATTCTTCTCTCTGAGAGGCAAAATATATATTCTTTTTAAAAATCTGGTAAGTTATTGCATGCGCATATCTCTTATGGCAAATTCATAGAACAAAAAGCATTTTCTCACTATTTTTCCATTGTCGTATTATGTATTATAGAAATATATATGCATTGACCAGTTGTGTGGGAAACTAAAACTAGTAAGACAGATGAGATATTCTATTTGTGAAGATTTTTTTTTTAAAGGATTTTCATTGGAGCAACAGCAACCACGTGTACAGGTTTTTATTTCAATGGTTCTAGAGACACGTCAATTATATATTATTAATTAAAGGTGCATCAATTAATGTCTATAATGAACCCAAATACAAGAGTCTGGAGCTTGATAGTCACACGTGGGACGGGCTTGATAGTTACACCTCTGAATTAGTAACACTAATTAAGAGAGAACATACAAAATAAATTAATTTTGCACGTGATGACATTCGTTACCATAGTAGTTGAATTTTCTTTTTCAAAAATACTGTGTAATAAAAATATGTGTAGAAAAAATTATATGTGTTATTAGTATATTATTTTAGAAAAGTGGTGGCTTTAAAAAGAAATCAAGGCCGTGTTTGATTGTACAATTGGGACGCTTTTACGTTACAAGCATGCAGATAAATAATTTTACTGTAGTAGTTTCATATAAACAAATTTTAAACAAATAATGTTAAAAAACTGCGATTTTAAAAAATGGAGGGGGTAGCTTCCTTTATAATCTGTTTTAAACACAACATATGAAAGTAAAAAAACAGTACGTTTTACAATCCTGCTACCAAACGCTGACTAAAACAATGACTATATATAGCATTATAAATTTACGTTCCATTAAATATTCCATATGTTTATTATACCGGCGGCCACTTGGGCACTATAGAGATCTAGGAATGCGGTGGTCTTCACGGGAGCTAACTTCTATTTCGAAAATCTGTAGGAGATGACGGTCCTTAGCATTAAAGAATGAAACAAGTGGATTGGTGAGGTCACAAACATTCACATTTCGGATCATGGGTTCCATATCGTTGGATAGGGGCATGGTCTCACTAATTTGGGTTGAAGCCTCTTCTACCCATTCTGCGATGGTGAGTGTGAATCTAGTCCTTATGTATTTTTCTTTTTCTTTATCTCTATTATCTTTCACCCCAATTCAAGCATGTTCTATCTTGATCTTTTCGAAATAGAATTATGACTACATTTTCTAAAAAAAAAGTATTCCATATGTGTACGTGTACATGATTATTTGAAGATATTTTAATGGGGTATGAAACATATAAGTCCAATTATTTTTTTCTGAAAAACTGTAGTTCATTTATAACTGGTAAAAAGTTACATATCTTAAGAAAACTTAGGTCAATTTAATCACATCTTATACAAAAACATCAAACTTAATTGAATATGCAATTTCATGTTAAGTTTTTCATCATTAGTTCAGAAGGACACTTAAATTACATTTTAAGATAAACTAAAAAATAAAATGTTGATGCAGCGACGACACCTGGAGGGTTAGATCTCAACACCTGTAAAACGATTAAGAGAACAATATATCACACAAAAGAATACATAGATTTATGTGGTTTGATAAAATATGCATATATCTATGGAGGAGTGTAGAAAATGATTCACTATATCAAGTAATTGGAGTACATAGAACTCTCAACCTCTCTCTTCTACATCGTCCATTTCTCTTAGAGAAGAAAACTTTATTGACCATCTCTCAAAAAAAAGTATCTCACATTAAACCCTGACAAGATAGAGACTAAAAATAAATAGATACAATTAAGCAAAATTATTTATAAAAATTTATGCCGGGTTGGGTCTATTGACCTAATCCTAAGCCTTCACGGACAAACCCTTTATGCTAGAATGCAAGACATCTCACAACACTAACATATATCAACTTATTGATATATGATCCCTTGCGATATATATATATATATATATATATATATATATATATATATATATATATATATATATATATATATATATATATTAATCTCATTGTATTTTATTTTAATAAGTAATAGTTAGGTAAGTTTAGGTGTATTTCAATTAATGCAAAAAAAAGGAATGCCCACCTTCCACACCTTTGGAATTTAAAAGAAAAAAACAATTATAAATTCTTCTCGCCCTTTTTTTCTGTTTTATTAATGCTAGCTTCGTTTGTATTGTTGTAAATACATGATTGAAGCAATGTTTAAAATCTTCTTTTTTAATTGTAACATCTATCATTCACATGTGGATTGATTTTGATTATTCCGTTCTTGTTTGTTTGGATGTTGGGATATCTTTAGGCAGACCTTCCCCAACATTACAAATTTACAATGGCGTGTTCCAACACGGACCACGTGAAAAAACACAATTTTTAAATTTTCAGACAGAATTCAATGATTTTCTGACGACCGATGTCTTATTTTAATACTCATTAGGGTTTTTTTTTTTTTTTTTTTTTCAGCATTAAAAAATATGATATTTATTTTTATACAACTACAAATAATGTATTTATTTTTATACCATTAGAATTTTTCTTAATGTAAAAACATGCCATCTTTTATCATTTTTAATCAAAATAAACCTTAACTATAGATAATTTCTTAGTCAAGAAATAAAAATAATAAAAATAACATTAACATATATATAAGATTTTTCATAATGAAAATAATTAAATACAATAATCTAAATAGGTTTATGTTCTTTCCAAATCAATTGTGGGCCATTCAATTTTATCATTCTTTTCTTTTCTTTCAATCAAGATCTATATTTTAAAAAAAAATTATCATTTTGTAATATATATGATTAATTGTTCTCAAAATAATTTTATTTTATTTTTATTAATGTAAGTATTAATAATTATTATATTTTTGCTAATAAATAGTTTGTATGATTAATTTTTATGTTTTTGAATTTTAGATGAATTTATTTTTTTCATGTTAATTAAAATTAAAAAAAATATTTTAATAAATATTGTATCTGGTAAAGTAAAATATGCATAAAAAAGAAGAAGGGTAATTTGATCATTTTTCTAAAATTTTAACAGGTTAAATGAAAATTTGAATGAAAATTAATTAGGATGAAAAATATGTATAAATTCTATATATATTCCAATGATATAAAAATAATTAAGTTATTTAGAGTGATAAAATTAAATAGTATATTTTTTAATGGTATACATGGAAAAAAAAAAAAAAACTTATTCATTACAACAAAGACGTTGAATATTCTGGTTCCAGATTCCACTTTTTGTCGTTTATTGCATGCTTTGGTTTGAAATTTTGAATTTTAAGATTGGATACGTTATTTGTCGGTCTTTTTAATGGTCTCGTGGTGACAAAAAAAAAAAATACATATGAACATATGAAAACACTTATATAAATCGAAATGATCCTCTAAATTAAATTGTCGTTGACAGAAGAGCAATATTATATGAATATTATATTTCGTTAACTCTGACTGAAAACACAATATATTAAAAATTAGGGCTGCAAATCGGGCGGGTTGGATTCTGATTGATCCCAACCCGAACCCAATCAGAATTCCAAACTACTCAACCCTAACTCACCCAACCCGATTTTCAACCTGAATTGGACCAACCCAAACTCAACTCCTAATTAAATAAACCAACCCGACCCAACCCGAATTGGACTAACCAGACCCCAACCCAAATTGGACCAACTCAACCCAACTTGAATTTCTAACATGACGTGTAAATTAAATAAATCAACCCGACTTAACCCATAAGATTAGCTAGGTTTACCTAAAATTCGGACTACCCATATTAGAAGTTACAGAATGAACAGCCATGATCTTTTTTTTAACTATTAGTTTACAGGTTCGGGTTGGGTCGGGTTGTGAGTGAGGCCAACCCTAACCCAACCCGATTTGTGAGTCAACCCGAATTGCCCAACCCGAACCCGAACCCGATTTGGTCAACCCAACCCATGTAAAAATCGGATTCAACCCATCGGATTCAGGTTCAACCGGACCCAAGTTGCAGCCCTACCAAAATCATCTACAATGTGTTAAATATGCAAATGAGGGGTAAAATAGTCATTTATATATAAATTTTTTAACATTTTTATCTAATTGTAGAGGTTTTGGAATACTGTGCTTTCAGTCAGGGTTAACTAAACAGGATATTTGTATAATATTCCTCATTTGTCAATGAAAATTTAACTTATGGGACTATTTGGAATTACATAGTTCTTTTCATGGGGTTATATGGACTTTTGAAAAAATCAAGGGGTTATAAGAATTTAGGAAATTTTACCAGGGGTTATTCGAATATTTTCCTTAAAAAAATTAGTTTTAAGCCCTTATAAACTATATTATTTAATAATCAATAATTCCATTCTTCATATTCCTACTTAAAACGTTATTTCATTATTAGTCCATCCGTCAAATGTCCGTCTGTTTGGATTGACGGATAGTTAAAATTCTTAAATTATCATTTAAAATTTTTATTTTTAAGTCCTTGTAATTATAATATTTAGTGATCAATTCTTCTCTTGTTCATATTGCATTTTAAATCCCCAACTTTAAACGACTTTTTCAATATTTGTCCCAATGCGTAAAATATTCGTTTATTGGGGATAATAGATAGTTAAAATTCCTAAGTACTCATCCACTAAATGAAAGAAACACTCAATGAACCATTTTCAACATTTTTCAAAAAAAAAAACATTTCATTCAAAATTCAATAATAAAAATCTTTAAATTTGCTTATGTAATCATTCTTCTTATGCTTATGTAATCAAATTAAGACAACATAGGCTATAAGATAATGAGCAATCTCAGATTGAGTAAAAATATGCAGTGTTGAATAAAACTAAAAATAAAACAATGCAAATGTAGTATTATTTTAGATATTCCACCAAATATTTTATATACAAGTTCCAAATATCAAAACACTTACAAACTCATACATGTATTTTGTCTATGGACCAATAAGAAAAAGGCATTTATAGTTGAAAACTTTTAAAAAAATATGAAAAAGGTAGGGAATGATCACTAAATAATTAACATAGTATACAGGAATTTAAAAATAAAAATCCCTAAAAAAATATTACTCTTGATCAGTCAATTTAATCTTACAATATAAATCAAATTTTGATTATGTCAGATAGCATCCCTTTTCTTAAAAGTGGTAAGAGAATCAAAATAAGGTGAAACTGAACTTTAAAAAATATGTAAGAATTTTATTAATATATATTTACATTAGAATAAAATACATACTTTTTATCACAAAAAAAAATGACATATGTGAATAAATGGAATGCATATCTTTTTATATTTTTTTTCTAAAAATATATATACTTTGCTATATATGTAATGTGAGTGTATAGTTTGATTCACAGAGTACCGCCATAACCATACCATTTGCACTGAATTGTACATAAAAAAAAATTTCATGTTACATGTGTTGGGTTGCCCCTTAATGGAAGGACATGTTGGAGTCTTTTTAATTTCCTCCCAACCTAGCTAGTACTAGTTAAAGAAATATGGATTGCATGTGCACTTTTAGGATGGTTTGGAAACGGAGAAAATAGTGGGATAAGGGCTAATTCATAATTGTAGGGATAGATGAAGTAGAGTGGATAACTTATATAGTTAGGTATCAAAAATAATTAAGATAAAGTGTTGTCCCAATTTAATTTGAAAAGAAAATGAGAATTTTTTATTCCACATAAATGTTAGAATAACATTTACCCCATTTTCTGTCCTAGTTTTGACAAATAAGAATGTGAACATAGTTGATGGACTTTTGATCTTAAGGACAACTTATCATCGAAACCTTAACATTAAGATGGATTTATCACACATGGGGAGACCTGTCATACAAATTTGTTTAGTACAACGTTAACAGTGTTTGCCGTGGGAGATCATACATGATGAAATTTAAATTAGGACTTCTATTACTTTGAATATAAATGGTATTAGTCATACTTTTAAAATGGAACCCCCTATACTTATTGGCATGTTTTTATTTTGTTATAAGTAATCACTCAAAAGAAAAGAAAAGACCTTAATAAGCGACTGATCCTGACATAGGCAATACATCACAATGGCGTATAGAGTTAGTTGGATATGCAAGTAATATTAGGGTTTAATTAGGGTTTAAATATCCAAAAAAATCATGTATTCTAGACTCTTGCCAAGGGAGAACTGAGAGGGAGTTAGCAATGTTTATTGATCTGAATTTTCTGAATTACTTAAAATTTGATCTATATAAATATAAGAGTAATAGGAACCAAATATGGAATCAAACATTCGAATGTAAGGAATCATGAATAACAAATTAAGAACATTTGGTGCACATTAAAAATAATGTTTCAAAAACAGGTCACCCATACCTCCAAGGGAATGTGAGTAAGCGTGACCAATCCTCAATCAAATATGTTACAATTTTCACGTGTTATTAAATATGTGAGATGACATGTACCATGCTGAGATGGGTGAAATACATGATACCATTAGAAAGTACATGTGATTCATGCATGATACCATTAGAAGCTTCATTGCAGGGACAAGAATCTGCTTGCATCATGTGATTACAAAAAGGAAAAAACAAAGACATGGTGTGGGCCAAAAAAGAAAGAAAGTGAGATCAAAGTTTAGAAGTTAGAACCACCCTCATCGCCGTCTGTCTACATTTGTAGGGCCACCTGATGGAGGGTGGAGGAAACTAACAAAAAAGGTGAGACCCATTCATTTTAATGGGGAATACCCAACTGTTTTAATTAATGAATTCCAACCTTCCCATCACCATCCATTAATTCATACAAAGCATTCCTGGCACACTGGCACCCATTACTGGCTCCTCAGGGAAACTGAGGTTTATGAGAGTTAGAATGTAAACGTAAATTTATATATATATATATATATATAAATTATTATTTTTATTTAATTATTTAAGATTACGGGATTTAGGGTGCGTTGGGTTGCGATTGCAAAACCGATTTGGTAAGAAACTCACCTCCCAGAGTTTGTGAAAATTGCAGCTCTTGGATACTATTTGCCTGAAATCTGTGTGTAGGAAGTTGCTACAATAAAACTATTTGGTTGCACAATTGTAGAAACAACTTCCTGCAATCGTAAAAACTGCTCAATCGCGCAACCAAACACACATTTAGTATACCAAATTTGGTCAGCTTTAATAGGGGTTTATAGTATGTTAAATGGGCCTTGGGATCTATTCGGTGGGCTTTAATAGGAGTTGTTAGTACATTAAATGGGTCTAGTGATCCGCCTGCAAATATTAAAAGTATGAGGTTGTCCAGAGAGTAGGGGTGCAACTTTGGTCAATTAAACTGATTCTGAACTTATCCAAATCGATTTTTTACAGGTATTGAAAAATTAATAAACCGATCTACTTTGGTTTGGGTTTGGTTTTAAGTAAAAAAAACCCGAATTAACCGAACCGAATCGAATTAAATTTAAACACATGATTATTCATAATCAATATAATTTAGATAATTCCTTTTATATTAAAAACCATAATGTTTTATACTATTAATATTCATAACAAATAAATAAAAATTTATATCATCAATCATATTATTTTGATATTTATATAACGTTGTAACGAACCCCTAAAAAAACTCTAACCAGCTCAAATTGATATGAAGAAGAAAAAAAGGGATATAGATGTTTATCTTTAACAGTTCGCTTCTGTTTGATTTAGTTCAAATTAACCAAATAAGGTTTAGTTCTGTTATGTTTTTTGTTTAGTTTTCGGTTTACATGTAGTTATAGTTTGGTTCAACAAACTGATCGAAGTGACCTTATCTGAAAATAAAATATCTGTTCGGACCTGTCTGTAATTGTGCCGTGGCCGATTGTATTATGTGACTGACAGAATTTGAAGGGGTTGTAACAGAAAATCAGACCCTCATAACCCTAATATAACCCTATTTAGCAGTGAATGTTGGGCTATATTCTTTAGTACTCTAATTGTTTGGGGACTCAAAGTGACGTTATGAAAAATTATACAATTTATTGGTTGAATTTTTTGGGGCGTTGCATAGAAAGTGATTGGACGGTCCTGATCAGTGATCCATCTCCACTTTTTGTCTCTGATGACTAGACCCTAGGCTAACTAATGAAATGAGAGGGTCTTCAGAAAAACTTATGTAATTTATTTTTATATACAGGTATCTAATATTAATAATTTATATAATTTTATATATTGATTGGGGACCTCAATGACTGAATGGGTTCATCTGTAGACATGCAGAAGCAGAATCCTTCAACCCAAAAAGGATGGTGTGCACCAGACCTTGTAGACAGAATGAATATATTTTTATTTAAATGTTTTACTTTGGTTAAAGCCCCAATTGCAATGGTAACAAGTAATATAAAAAAAAATTAATTTAAGCATGGCATAAAAAAAATTTCTTAAATTATTATAGGAGGGCACATTGCCAATAAATAGGATAATATTCTAACTAGTTCTACTTTAATTTTATTTACCACACCAATTGGTATATGACTCATGTACTAACATATTCCAATTGAGATAGGAAATATGTTTGTAGCAGCCTCTAATAAAAGATAACGTTGATACACACAATAATTCTTATATTTCTAACTCATACTCTATTAAAAAAAATATAAATTAATTATTTGATTCATTAGAGTTTTTTTTAATAAAATATGCTTATATTTACACAAGCATATATATATATATATATATATATATATAAAGTTGAAAAATTATTGAAGTAATTTTCACTTCAAAAAAACAAAAGAGGAAAAAAATTATATAACCTCCTTACTTTTTATGAAGTCTATATAACCCCGTGAAAACACCTATATAAATTCAAAATAATCCATGTGTTAAAATTCTATTAATAGAAGAGTAATATTCTGTTTAATTAACCTTGATCGAAAACACAATATATCAAAAAAGCTCATCCAATATGAAAAATATAAAAAATACTCTTTAAATAATGATTTTATCTTTTTTGACAGAGTTTTATAATCTATTTTAGAGAGATAAAGTCGTCATTTATTGATGATTTTTTACATTATAAAGATTTTTGATATACTATATTATCAGTGATAGTTAATAAAACAGAATATCTGTGTAATGTTCAACATACATCAATAAAAATTGGGATTATTTATAAATAAAAAAAAAAGGGTTTTTGTCCCCCCATCTTGGTAACCTTTAAAACTGTCCTCTTTGGTTTGATACGACGGTCAATCTCTAACGTTGTATGGACAATTTTTTTTTAGTCTCTATTTTAACTCATATATGTTTTAGTTTTTTTTTTTAAATAATATGTATCATTAAATGAGGTATATTTTTTTTTAATAAAATTGAAGTATATAGTTTAATAACTTACATGGATCCATTTGTTAAAAATTTTATAAAAAATTTATATATAAAACTAAAATTAAAGCTGAAAAAAGAAATTTGTTTAACAAAGCTCCTTTTTCTCATTTGATATATGCTAGGCTTTAGATATAGTTTAAATCTCATGCTAGGTGAATTTATGAACTCTAATGCCATGTTTGGCTATAAGAATTACATAGGAATTGAGGGGAATAGGCTGGCATAAGTGATTTTTAGCTGTTTGGGAAGGTGGAATTAAGGTGGAATTCGGATGGTGGTATAAGGTGGAATAAGGTGGGATAGCTATACCATCCCTTACCATGGAATAAAGAATAGTGGATGGGAGGTGTAAGTGGGACCCACCTGTCCCCAAAAAATTTCACAATACTGCCCCTGCTACATCCATTCCATTCAATCACCATTGATTCCTCCCTTGTAGTCTCACTTTTACGCCAAAAAGAAAAAGAAAGAGCAGGTCGCCCCTGTAGTGCACCTGCTCATCTCCCATAAATATATCTCAATTAAAATCTCAAAAATAGATTGCAATACATAGCCCCTGTTATACATTCTTCTTATTTGAAGTAATGCATCTATGCAACTATTGCATAGAATGTGCACATATTAATTTTTTTAAATCACAAAATCTTGTTTCTTATAAATGCCAATAACAAATAATATTTGGAGGGTAAATATGTCCATATGAAAGATTACAACCCACCAACCACACTTTATCCACATCTTATTCTATCTCAACCAAACACTCCAACCTTTATTATTACGTTTCCCAACGAGAATAACTGAAAAACATCCAAACAGAAAATCACTTATTCCGTTCAAAAAGTTATTTATTTCTGGAATAGACATAAACCCCAAAATAACTTATGTCTCTATCCAAATAGCCCCTAAGTGAATATGATATGACTATCAAGTGTTTGACATACAAATATAATTTTTTTGTATAATTGAAATGTTTAAGTATAAACATGATTTAGCGTGATAAAATCAGGACATGAAGCTTTTGAGATCTTTCTCAAATATCATAAAAAGAGAATGCATGAGTAATTTAATACAAGAGCATAAGCAAACAAAAGAATTGAATTTGGTAACGAATGTGTAATTATCTGAGATTCATTTTTTTTTTTTTTTTTGAAACGAATGTATAAATGTCAAATAGTTTCCATTTTTTGTTTTTTTAGACAATTGACAAACTTTACATTGATGTCTCAATTTGTTCTTCAAAAGTGTTGCACAGTAGATTCAGTTTTTTTTTTTTTTAATGTAAATATAAATGTTAAAAAAAATTTATTTTTATTTTTTTTAGACAATTGACAAACTTTGCATTAATGGCTCAACTTGTTCTTCAAAAGTGTTGCACAGCACAATTTAATAAATATCCATGTTTCAGGACCACAGAGAGAGGTGACCAAGGAACCAATGTTCTGTGTGTAATTCTCTGAGATTCAGTTTTTTTTTTTTTGAAATGTATGTATAAATGTCAAATAATTTCCATTTTTTTGGACAAACTTTACATTGATGTCCCAATTTGTTCTTCAAAAGTGTTGCACGGTACAATTATTAAATTTCTCTGTTTCAGGACCAGAGAGAGAGGTGACTAAGGATTCAAGGAACCAACTGTTTTCATTTATGGTGTACTCTGACAACCTAAAATAGGCACACCAACCTCTTCAAAAAAACATAAATCAATTGCTGGTCCAGTCCACTGTTTTCTTTCAATTATATATGTCCACCAGAGACAACCCGTCTGAGACAGTAAAAAAAAAAAAAAAAACAATGCATGGCAATTCAACTTCAGAAATAATTGATTTAGTAACAAAGTTGGAATAATTAAGTGATTTGTCAACATAAAAAAAATCATAAGGTTCAAACCTCTTTTTGCTATTCTTCTCATCTTACAAACATTGTGAAAATATTTCACTATCATGAGATAAATGTGACAGGCATGATATTCAGAGGGAATTTTTAACAAAATACATTAAATATATAGACAAATATTGCATGTGATAAGAAACCCTCCTTGTATATTTTCAGAATCAACAGTATATAAATATACAACAAAAAAAAAGGAAAGAGAAGTTTGGAATCTATAACTCTACCGGAGATCGAGGACCTCGACTTCAAAGTTGTGGTTCATGTAAACATGAGAACAGTGTTCATATAATGGACTGCCATCCGGGGGTTCCTCATGAGGATGGAAGCTGCGCTGTTGACAATTACGAATGACAGACACACCGCCTGGGTCTGATAAATGGAATATGCCATGATTTCTGCACAGAAAGTATTTATTGTAAGGCGATGGAGACTTTACATGCTATAACTGCAATCCCAACATTTTTTTTGAAATGTACTGCAATTCCAACATTGGTCCAAACATTTTTCCTATTGGTGAATATTGACAACAATGATTAGGCACACAGAAAGGCTGGACTCACCTTGAGGTATCCGTTGGTGCCATAACAATTGCTATTGCCTCAGGTAACATGATCTGGGGAAACAAAACAAAACAATTTTCATTATCCATTTATTTGGACAAATCTAACATATTTAAGTTCTGGATAGAAAGATAAAATAATAGAACTGGGAGTAACAGTATTCACATCAAATAGTCACTAAAAGCATACACCACGTGTATGTAAGCATGCTGCAGCGCAAAGACTATTCCATCATTGCTTGTAGTTTAACTTGATGAAATATCAGTGCCTTCTCCAATACTTTTCAATATTAATATTGTTAAGGCCCTATGGATAGCCTGCCTCCCTTGCATCATCACCTCTTCTTTCTATTTATTCAGATGATGAAGTTTACTTTGATTTTCACCCATGCTATTAAGCCTGAATGCCTACCACTTCTTGACAAGAGATAGGTGCTTGACAAGTATAGTAAGTTCGAGCGATGAAAGATAAATATGTTGAGGATTCACAATTCAAACCGAACCCAACTTGCATTCGAGTTGCATTCAAGTTGAATATTCAGTTCAACATCATAGAGATGGATCAAGGATTAACCTTCCATGAGGTTGCATAAGATAAGCACACTTGCAAATTTCCTTTGTCCTTTCATGGTTAACATAGTTATTTTTACCTAATGAACACCACCAGCTTCATAGAAAACACCCTAAATGTTTTCCTTTTTGTCCTAATTTTTGTGCAGTTTCAAACAATTTGAAAGATAAAATGCTCTACATATATTTCATGTATTTCAAATGTGTTTCATCTATTTATAGAAAGTATTATCCCTCTAAACTCTTGTTATCAAAGCTTCACACTATATCTAGACATTCATGGTCTTTCCCATTATCTCTACACGATGCCAATAAATTCAGATGATCCATTGTTCTGTATCAACAATGAATCAACAACAGACATTAATCCAGTAGTTCAATAAAAATTAAGTTTCTTCACATTTTAAAATACCCAAAAATAAATATACATTTTTTCAAAATTACAACTATGAATAACTAAGAAAACTATAAAATGAATTTATTATTGTTTCAATTACTACACCTCTACCATTAGTAAATAAAAAAATGGTAATAAGGATATAGTTACTAGTTTATCTTGGATACAGGCACTGCTATATATGAAATTCAAATAATGGTCATGGACAAAAATGAAAATAAAAAAACTCAATTCAAATTAAAGCAAGCTAATAGAAGTCAAATGATGAGAATAGGCCTCCAGAATCACCTGATAAGAATAATGAGTATGAAGATCAATAGATGACATGAAGCAAGTCTGAGATGGGTGTGTCTGCAAAACAAAACAGCGGAGCCCAAGATAAATAAAATGAAGGATACATAAATACTCCTGCTGTATGGAACAGATGATAAAGCAGCACTTGTTTATATATCCAGTCTACAAAAATTTCCCACAACTTCAGAAAAATACAGTTAAATACCAGGGCAGACACACACTAATTTCAATCATTGCATAAGCCTGACAGACTTGAAACAACTTAAAACAGAGAAGTAAGTTTCACAGCCGATGAGCGCATACACTGAATACCTCGTCATATCATGCAGACAAAATTCCGGTGACAATGAAAGGGTTGATAAATCAAAGCTATCTAGGAACTAGGACTTCTTCAAACTTGCCAAAAAAATGGAATAGAAAAAAAAGATGTGGTAGGCTAATGGAAAACTCTCCCCTGGGAACAACTCAACTCAATGTAAGATAAGCCTATTTCTGAGTGTTTTGATATTAAGAAATGAATTCTACAGAGCTAGCTCCACAATGGCTCCTCACTAACCCAAGGAAGTGAATACTAAGACGAAACCCATACTTCTCAGAACAACTCAATCTGCTGCGATGCAGCGAGTTAGGTGTAATTAAATAATTAATTGTCCTGATGACATTTAAAAAATGACCATCCATCTTAGAATTCCTCTATTAGTTCGACAGGATCTAGAACCTGCAATAAACCTGTCCCAAACCCATTTATTTTACGTGGGACTACGATCTAGCATTGTCAAGAGGATGACATACATTTAATTCAGGACAAATATAGTGTGGAGAGAGTACACCGACATGCCTAAGAGCATCAACGCAATCCACCGAGCCTCAAGACTTTTCATTAATAAAGCCTACCGATAAGACAACTGCATCCACAGAGTTTACACAGAAGCAAACCAGGCATCTGAATTTGTAAATGATTTAATGTCTGTGAGGCCTGACAAAAAAGTCATTTTTTAATAAAGGGTGGGAGCTCATCACCTAAATTTTAATAATTCAATGAAAACTCCAAACAAAAAATGGGAACATGAGAGACAAACCTCAAGAAACAACCAAAATCTATCCACAGGTTCGAACATAATGAGGAAGTATCCCTCACCACATGGTACAAAAACACCCAAGTACAAACAAAAAAACCCTCCTGAATCAAGCCAACAAAACTCGCACCAAAGAAACTTGCACCACTCTGTAAGGTCGTAAATAATACTGTCCTGAGAATGCTTAACACAGAAGCACTTCTTTAAAAGAATTTCTCACTCCAAGTAGGCCAAATTGACCAACACACTACATGAGGTATCATCTGGACAAATTTCCATCCAGTTCTTCTACCCCCTTTCCTTTTTAGTTTCTTGAACCATTCCCATTTTATCTGAACAACACATAGTTTTAAATATCGATCGCGATCTCGATATATCGGTCGATATATCGAAATCGCCTATGAAAACACAAAAATCGAGGGATTTATCGAAGTTTTAGCTAAACCCGCTGACGTCAGCGATATATCATCGGTATATCAACGATATATAGACTATATCGACCTTATTTCGTCGATATATCGACAGCCGATATCCCAAACGCGACGGGCAGGAACCGGCAGCCACCAAATCACATTCATCCGGCACCAGAAACGAGTAGACCCGGTGGCCGGGTTGGAACCGGGAGACGGAGTCGACGATGCCGGAGTAGTCGGATCCAGGGACGAAAGGCAGCGGCGGCTTCTCCTAGTACTTTCCGAGGATCTGGAGGTAGTTGGCATCGTTGAGGCTCATCGCTCTAACTCAAACTCGGACCGAGGTCGGAGATTGAAGTACCGGGACAGGGTGGGAGAGAGAGATCGTCAGGGGCGACGAGGGGTCGGCGATCGGGACCGTCGGATCGCCGATCGAACGGCAGAGAAGGGCTTCCATGGATGGAGAGATGTAGAAGAGGCAGTGAAAGCGACTCCCCGTTTGTGTGTATATATATATGTCATTAAATACTCACTTATATATATGTCATTAAATACTCACTTATATTGTTATTCATTTTTATTTTTTTTCACAATTTTATATCAGTTTTTGCTGTTTTTTTCAGTTTTCTTTTTCAGTTTTTTTTTTAAAAAGAGCCAATCGATATATCGATTGAACCCGAAAACGATATATCGATATTTTCGATATTTAAAACACTGGAATAACATGAAATTTTTATAAGCCCCCCAAGACAAAATATTGCTCACATCACATGGCTTGCATGTGATAAAACGATGCTCCTTGATCTCCACTTCATCACATAGTACACACAGCCATTCCCGGCTTGCACCCAATTATTCTGGTTATCCTTTGTCAGAAACTTATTCAAGTAGTTGAACCACATGTAAGCCAGGGTTTTTGTGCGGATCATACCCCCAAATCTCATTGAATTTGGTGCAGTTCAATTTAAACCTAGCTTGTAATAAGTCTAAAATAAAATAGGTAAATCGGTCATGAATACAGGTTTGTATTTATAATGAACTTGCAAGTTACCCAATGCAGATATCATGGATTCAGTGTGATTATTATGATACTAGCAGGAAGCAATTGCAATGCATGTGGATGTAACAGATAAGTAGTCCTCTAGGTTCTATTTCCTATAAAAAGGAGTTCATATGCATGATGGCTTGACTTTTGCTGTTACAAACACATCTATTCATCCATAACAAAATAAATTAAAGGCAGGCACTGAATTAAAATCCACCAGGTGTTAGAAATCAACTAAAACGGGATGTGTAACACATGCTAATTCTAACTGCAATGGCAGGTTGAATCCGAAATTTCAAACATTTTCCCCGTTCCACCACCCCCCCCCCCCCCAAGAAAACCCACAACTCTCAACTAAATTATAAAGAATTTTAATTACATTTAGCTAAAATTATTTTTTAAAATTATACTCATCCCAAATGTACCTAGCAAATCAAGAAGTGTAAGCTTGAGAGAGAAATCAATCAAAAGGTCCCCAGCACTCCAACGCCCAGGATAAAATATGGCAACATATGGCCATATTTACACTTCTTTGGCTGTGTAACACATGCTAATTCTAACTGCAATGGCAGGTTGAATCCTAAATTTCAAACACGTGGAGAAATTTCAAGTGAATGTACATTATCGGAGCACCGATTTTACAATCGACTAGATCAAAGATTGATAACCTGAAAAAGGTGTTACCCAACTAAATTGTCGCTCCACAGTCCACACATACTAAAACAATCAGTAACACAGAAATGGTCATGAACTTTTGAACATGGTAACGTGACAACAAATTTAATAAGATTATACTTCTTTGATCTATTTGGGAGTTGTCCCGCTTTTTAATAATATTGGGAGAAAACCTACCGTTTAGCTCAAAAAAAAAACATAACAAATTTAAGAAGACTTTTTTTTTTATAAAGATTAGTTGTCTTTTTATTATCCATTCATAAACAAAGAACTAAATTAAGTAAACATTGTAAAGAAATAATCACACATTATCTGATAGGATATACCAATCGCCAGACAATGAATGAGCCCTTCCAAGCTTCATTTTCAATTATCTGAACCATTAAATCTGTGTTTGAAATCATCCATAAATTTTGTTTATGAAAAACCCAGTCCTTCATCATGATGAAAAATATCTACAAAATCATTCTATTTTATAATTTATCTAAGTAACTATATCAGTGATCCAACTGTGTAAATTGATGTGATTTTTTTCATGTATTCATTCCAGAAGTTCTCAATACACCTTATTTTTAAAGCTAGCAAGAAACCAAGGTTCACCTGCTAGCAAGTATATCAGCGTTTCCCTATATTTAATTAAACCTAATAAAACATAAAAAACTTACAGAAACGAGGAGTACCTTTAATAAATTGTACATTAATCACACAGACTATAGCTGTCAATCAACTTAAGATAAAAATATTACACAGTTTTCCTTTCCTCTAAAACTTTATAAGTATAAATGTTCACCTTTTACAAAGGTTACTTGTTTTTGCAACTACATTTATTAGTTCTCAGTCTTTAAATACACAAGCAATTGCAAATTCAACCAAAGTTCACTATAGAAGAGATTTCTTATCACTTATAAGCATGCTACTTTCTTAAAAAGGGATTGATGTGCTTCCCATGTGAGATCCTGAAGAACATGGCTCTTGGGAAGTACATTTTCATACCCATGCATATGGATTTACTGAATCACAAGAAAAAACATGCTGCAACACAGACTATTACAAAACTAAATGAAAACTACTGGTCAATCAGTGATCTCCAGAAACTTACATGAATCCACCCAAGTGGGATCAAGGAGCGTGTATCTTGAGCATCAAATATTTCTTCTTCATTCATTGTTTGGCACTGCATAAACGACAGTATTTCAGAATGGCGAACCACATGAAGGTAAAAGAACATGAAGTCCAATAAAAGTAATGGTCACCTATATGCCTAATTGCCTATAGATTCCTTTACTGTCCATTGTCATGCAAGAATAGAAGTTCATTGTAATGCAAATTCAGGTGAGTTTGGATCCGGAAAAATAGAAATAAATTATAAATCCAGACTTGATTTAAGTTTTATTTGATGGGCTTTATTTTGGCTAATTGAATTTGCATCAAGTTTAGTTGCCGATTCTTAATGGATTCAATACCTCACTGGAAAGCTTGCATCTTACAGTACTCTCGTGTCATTTCTAAAATATACTAATAATTTTTGGTGCCAAAAACATGGATTAGTAGTATTCTTTATATACTTTTTTGCCAAAAATTAAAACTTCTGGCTTATTCATGGTAAACAAAATGGAGGATGACAACAGTCAATAGCACCAAAATTTAAAATAGTACGCGCTGGAAATAAAGGCAAAATCGAAGCAAAGGAGAGCATGAAAAGCATCATAATATACTCTTACCGAATCAGAAGTTGCCTCCTGCTTTGGGATCACTAAAGTTGTCACATAGAACATCCTGCTCTTCTGCACACAATGGTGGGCCATCAGAAAATCAAGTGCATCCATTTTCAAATAATGAATCAGTTTGAGAGACCTACTAATTTGCCCGCAAGGACTCCACATGTTTCTAGATTTTTTAGTGTGTTAGACTCCGCAATCCTCAGAAAACACTCCATCATTCCTACTGGCTGCATTGAACAGAACCATGTATCAAATGTTACAAAATATATACAGCCTCAACAAAAATTGTAATAATATATATTCCCAATCATGCATGATCCAAGATAACTTTTGCTACAAAATAAATTCTGCATCTAAGCTTACGATGTGCAAATTCTGATAGCTTTTTGAGTCAGGAAGAGCATGATCTAAAGGCCTTGCAGGTCCTGGTCTTGGATCAGCTACTTTTGATGGAGAAATTGGTGGTAGTTCCTGCACTTGGGCAAGGACTGGTGGAGGCGCAGGTTGTCTAATAAGACTTAATTGAAAACTTTCATCCCTTGCGGCTTCAGCAGACAAGGAGCAGGACTCCTCCACGGGGCGTAACCATCTACCATCATCCAGGGAAAGAACTGATTCCATCTCAGATGCACCCACATTTGAGTTATCATCTTTCACCGTTGCAAAACCATTCTGCCCATCCTGATTCAAGCTATTTGCAGTAAATAGAAGAAAATAGTTCAGCTTAACAAGCAATTTGGACAATGAATTAACCCATGCTGAGTGAGTGAAAATATATTGGATCAGTATCATTAACGAGAACTGGAGCATATCTTTGGTAAATGAGAATCCAGAAGTTCAAAGTAAAAATCTTTAAAAATGTAAACAAAAAACATCGTCGTCTACTCACCCTGAAATTTCAGTTTGGGATAATTCAGAATGGGTGGGATATTGAACCTGTATTCATTAAAAAGTGAGTGTGTCATCAGAGTAAATGCTTTCCAAGATACATGCCCTGATATAGAGAACTATACCCTTATACTGGTACGAGGACCCTGCCACTGACCCCTGAGTCCATTAGGGCCCAAAATGGAGTGTCTGGACAATGTTTCTTCCTTTGCTTGGGGTATGGTCATAGATCTGCATATGTCACAAGTAAGGAAAATCATAAATATGAGTAGCACTTAGAAAGTGCTGGAAAACTAATCCATGAAAATGAATACCAAAAGCCTAGTGAAAACAAACAATCGATGCTATAATTTGAAAGGAAAATTGAAAAAAAAAAAAAGATGTGGTCAAGGCTGAGAGAGAACAGGGCACCAAGCCTCACAAATTACAATAACAGAATTTTAGATACAAAGTTCTGTCACCTAAAGGCATCTTATCAGAACCATGGGCAGGAGAGTGAAAAATGTACAAGAGTGGTTCTGCAAAATGAAATCTAAATATTTCCATCAGGAGATCGGCTATTTTCAGAACTCCACCATAATTAAATCTCATAATGCACAGAAAGAGATGAACCTCAGTTCGCTCTTCAAAAAATGTATAATAAAACCAAATGAGATACCTACACTGGAAAGATACAAGAAAGAACATGTGAAAGACCAAAATGAGGACAGAAACTTGCAAATAATTCGCCCCACTAAGTTTTAGTAAACTATGTGTTCTTTTTTCTTTTCTTTTTTTCCCCTTTTTTCTTTGTTAGGGGGGGGGGGGGGGGGGTTCGGGGGTTATGGATGGAAGATGTTTGACAATATTAATGAGGAGGCTGTAAAGAAGTTGAAGACTAAGGGGGATAGGAGCATTAGAGCAACGGTCTTTCAAATTCTGATTCTGGTAGGCTGTTGGGCCATACGGTTGACAAGGAATGAGATGATCTTCAAAGGATGTAATCCTTATTTTGGAAACATTGAGGAATCAGCTTTCCGATTTATTAAAGAAAAGGGGGTCACATTGAGTAGGAGCTGCTGCAGTTCAGTTGCTGCATGGAAAAATTACGATTGTGGAAAAAAACTAGGTTGTCTGTTTACTGTATCGGTCCGAGAGTCACGTGATTTTGTTTGGAGGGGCAAGTGTTGGGTCTTAAAAAGGTAGACTATTCAGCTACTGTTCCCAAGTCTTTCTGTCCTTTTTATGTTTTTTTTTTTTTTAATGATTGGAGCAGTACTCCCTTTTTTGAGAAAATATATGGGATAATGTATTTAGACTAAATTTGATTAAAGTATATGTTGAAATTTGAAATGTACAATATATAAATTACTTTATAATTGCAACTAAAATATTCTCTAGTATGCTATGTATGGAATCATTGTTTTAAAATGATTATAATTATTACATTACAAATGAGATTTCATTATACATTTATGCTCCCAAATTTTTTTATAATCTAGGTCTCTAATTTTTCTAAACCTATAAACAATATCATTTCCACCTCAACTATAAATATGTATATTATCATTCTCTGTTTTTTTGCTTTTTTGATATTTTTTCCTATTTTTTCTCATTTTTTTCATTTTTTCTATTTCCCAGCAAAAACAAAAAACAAAAACAAAATCGATAAATTGATTTAGGCCATTTTCGATATATTGACAAAATCAATATTTTAAACATTGATCTTATTAAAGAAAGAAGCCCCAAACAAAGGAGATGAGGGATTTTCGTACAAATATTAAAGGAAAAAATTAAAGAAAGAAGGAATGGAACTATTGGAAGGAGGAGCCCCTTACACAACAAATCCACAGAATGCTCTCTCTCAAACCATAGATTGTCCATGATGGTCAAAGGAGTATCCACTCCTAAAAGAGTCACCTAATCTTAGAGATTCGAAGAAATTGCGGCCTATGTGGGGGGATAAGAAAGACCTCAATCGACAGGGAGAGAAGAGTTGACGGCCTTGATCTTCCTGCTGTCCCTTTTCTCTCAGCTCAAAGCGCTTTACCCTCGGATATTAAGTTCTGGGTTCCCACTCAATCAACTAGGGACCTAGCTCGCTGGGAAGATAGAAAGATAGGGATAGTGTGGAAGCAGGCATAAGACATTATTTGCTTTGAGAATAAAGACTAAACGTCTGATTCTCTCAGTCAACAGCCTTTTACTCCTCACTTTGGTTATTTCATTCCGTTCAATTCCATCCATTTGTCCTACACGGTTACTTAGTTGAGCAGACCTAAACATATCTATGAAGCGTGCTTAGTTTCGTCAACTTGGTCTTCTTCGTTTGGACAAGACTCACCACCAGGAAAGAAGCAGTAGAACAAATTACACCTCCACGTTTTTAATTTAGCAATGGTATCATCCAGGCTATAGACTTGAGGTGATCCAAGTTCAGTTTCAAGTTCTTATTGACCAGGTAAGGTAGAAAGTAAATCAGATGAGGGGTCTTCGAGGTATATGGTTGAGGACACAAAGCCCAGCTAAAGCAAATCACCGTATTGAAGTTGAATCAGATGTAGTACGAGGAAGTACAAAAAAGAGGTAAAGATGTAGAACTTATTCTGTTGGAATATGCATTTGATTCTAATTATCCAAATACTCCAACATATCGCTTGAGGGATTAGCCGAATTTAGTAAGGTTACTTCTATCACCTCTCTTGCGCCTCTTCTGGAACCAACATTACATTCCTTCCATGTCGCTGAACCCCAATAGTTACTTAATGGATTTTGGTGGTACCGTGGTAGATTTTCTTTTCTTTTTTTTAAAAAGGATATGAGAGTCTTATTGAAAAGAAACCCCCGAAAAGAAGAAGACAAGGGATCTCCTTACATAAGGAAAGGAGGAGAGAAGGAGTAAAAGTTCAAAAAGAAATAAGAGAATACAAAAGATCCCCAGTCAACTCCTCCCGAACCAATTAGCCCCCATGATTAAAGAGAGTGCTCCTTCTCCCAAAATGAATGTGACCCAATCGTGAAGAAGAGAGGAAATGGACGCCCATGTATTCTCAAAATACACTCTTATATTGGAAAACGCACTCATTTCGCATGAGCCAAATACTCCAACAAACCGCATGAGGAATCAACCATTGAAACTTGGTTAAAGTGCTTCGATCACCTCGCTTTCATCTTTTACAAAACCACCTCCACATTCCTTCAAGGCCAGTGAAGGAATAATGAGAGCCAAGGGCCTCACCTACCTTCTCCCAAATCTTCACACTAAGTGAACATTGGTGATTTTCTACCTTTCCTTAAAAAAAGGCTAATATTGCTAGCAAGGGAAACATTCTTCCTAGTCTTGAAAGATTCCATCAACAGCCAAAGCTGAAATTTCTAGCATGTCACTAGTGTTCAAAATGTAATATGCAGAAGCATCTGTGGAATGTTTCCTCAGGAATGTTGCACAATCATTAAGATAATTTCCTTCAACTTGGTCAGTTAATGCTTTGTAAATGGTAATTCAAAGGGTAATGTAGCATACTTGAATCAATCAAATATGACAAGAATATATCAAGAGGCATGTATCCTAGATAAATCATAAATATCAAAAGTATACATACAGTTTCTGCATCTGCCTGTCAATCTGCAAGCCATTGGATGGTAGACCTTGAGTGGAGTGATTATTTTGCTTATGTAGCGGTTGGGTTGAACTCCTAGAAAATGTCTGGAGTCACACGGAAAAAAAATGAAGAATCCACGTGAGATAAAAGAGAGGACATGACACGGTCTATAATGGAATAATTAATGAATAACTGAAGAATAAATAATATAAATAAAAAGAAAATAACATGGAAACAGTTCAGCGGAACAGAACCTGCTCAACATTAAAATCCATGGTAGCATGATTCTTGGTAGAAGGCAATCCGAATGCCATAGTTGAACTGCGTGAACCACGTGTTTGAATGCTGCGCTGTACTAAATGCTCCTTGTTTTTTTCATCAGCTTGACGCTGAACTATTGGCTTTAGAGACTCCAGTTCATTAATAACATCCCTTAATTTCTAGAAAAAAAAATTTAAAAAGTCAGCCAGGGTTTATATAACAATTTAGTGCTATTTGATTGCATAGTTGAGCTAATCTACTGGTCAAATATTTAAAGGATAAACTTAAGGATACTAAATAATGGGTGACATGTCTTATGAAAACATCCAATGACTTTGCAAGGACGCATATGATTGCCTCCCACACAAAATCAGTCACAAAGTCCTTATACGGCATAAATCAAGGGTTCCATTTGGTATAGAACATGCACATTCTAAAACCATATGTAATAAATATGGTAAAAGTATGAAGATAAATAAAATAATAAAATTAAAAAAAACTATTTTTTAGATGTATTTTGTCATTAGTACAATAAATAAATGCAAAAAATTTTATGTGAGGTATGAAAGGTGGCAACATTTTTTTTAAAAAAAAAAAAAAGAGGTCAGTGCTATCTTATTAATAGAAAGCCCCCAACAAAAGGAGATGAGGAATCACCGTACAAAGGGAAATAGAAAAAAAAATATTCAACAATAGGAAATTACGGCGAATTATAAATCACCCAAACAAAAAGAGTCTTAAATCAAACTACCCAAACCAAGCATCACCCACAATGGTTAAAGTAGACTCCACATCAAAAATCCATTTGATCCATGACTTAAGAAATGAAGTAATTATCATCCATGTATTCTCTTCATAAATTCTCTTTTGTTGAAATAGGCAATCATTGTTGGTTAAACATGTTCCCCAACAAATCACATGGGGTATAAGCCATTGAAACTAAATTGATAATCAGGATTAGCTTTTTAAATTATGAAAAATATGTCAAATTATCCAAACTAAAACGATATCCAGATTTTGAAAGTAACAAACGCACAGTTCACTGAGCAGAAGTATGTTTGATCAATAAGTACGGGATATATCTAATCGAAGTACTCTGAATGTTTGGAAAAGTTCGGAATACTTTGTAACTATGTGCAATATTAATCCAATTTACTTCTCAGCTTATAAGGTCAGCCATGGGGGCTCCTTCGATATCAAAAAAAAAAAATCCAATTTACTAGTTATTCATTAACTGCTAATATCATGAATAATTATAGCCAACTAAAATGATACTTACCTTTTTAAAAATGGCCTTTTCCTTCGGAAACATGATCTGGTAATCTCGATGATATGGTATCGTATCACACATGAGACTGTCAAAACCAGAATAACATATTAGTGCTTTCAAAACCTAACCGTGCAACAAGAGGTATCAAATACAGAAAAATTTACAGAATCGTTTCCTTACCTTGAAAATCTGAGGAGTATGACATAGAGATCGAGCAGGTTCTTCTCTTCTCTGTATACATTGGCCTGAAAAAAATTGTGTAAAAAAAAAAATTATAGTTTGCAAAAATAGAAATTTTTTATTACGTGATTACAGCCTCCTCATTGAATCAGAATTCTCTCCGAATATTGAATCATTTTCATTTCCCAAGCAAATTATTGAAAGGTCTCGTGTGAAGCAGGAAATTGTGTTTTGGTTATAAATTTCAAAGGAGCTCAATCAGAACCGAAATTGATGATTTTTGATAGAGAGAGGTACCTGATAGAGTAGGTTTTGAGCGATCCTATAGTAGTACCGGAGGGAGAGGCGGTTGTCGACCTCGATCCGGGGGGCACAAGCGTTGATGTCGATCGCCCGTACGGACGGACTCATCGCAGGAGGTGTTCGCGAGGGGGAGAAATTAAGGGGAGCTTCAGTTAGGGTTTTGCGGATTTTGATTTGATCGATCGGATTCGATTCTTTGCGTATTTGGGAGGGGCAGAAACAGAAATTTTGTGTTGAACGTTTGGGTTTGGTTGTTGATTTGATGTTTCCGCGTCACGTATTGGGCCATCAGCGGCTCTTCCTCGAACTTATATCTTAATTTTAATTTGATGTTGAGTTTGAATGTAATGTTAAAATTATAAGATTTTTAAAATTTTATGTTTTAAATTCAATTTTTGAAAAGCTATATTTTATTAGATTTTTAAACGTAAGATTTTTTTTTTGCTTGAAACACATAATCTACTTAAATTCATATCCAAATGAACTCTTAAAATTTAAGTAAAAGTTTGATTTGATATGATGTGTCTTCAATCATCACTTTATGTTTTACTCAAATCTTTTAAAAATTTTATATCTTCTTCTAATTATTTACTACTCCATTTTTCTTTCCTTCAAAATATTTAAATTTAAAAATTATTATCATCCAATTTTTTAAAAATAAGATAAAAGTAATATTTTTTTTATTGGAGTAAAAATAAGAAGTTAAAAAACAAAGATGAAGATTTAAGAAATAAAACTACTTTTTTTTATTTATTTAGTGAAAATTTTGGGGGGTGGAAAAACATCTAATATAATTAAACTAAAGGTGGAGTTGAAGGGAAAAAAATGTTACATTAGAAGAAAATGTGGAGATAAAAGAAAAAAAAAAGATGTTGAAGTTTGGATAAAGATTTGAGTCTCCCTTGATTTGGGTAAAGATTTGAGTAAAAGCTTGATTTGGTATAAGTATGGGTAAATGGTTGAAGAGGGTTTTGGGTGACTTTTACTCAAATTTAAGTTTGAGTAAGGGTTTGGATATAAGATTGGAGATGCTCTTAAGTAGATGGTTTCCGTGCGTTTGACCGATGCTTTAATAAATATGATTTTGTTTTTAATTAAGTAAAAAGCTAAAAAATATTGTCGAACATATTCTAAAAAACTGACTTAATTAAAAAGTTTCTTACAGCTTCTAGTACAAAAAAATTGTTTTTAAAAAATGAAAAAAATGTGTTTTCCAATAATCAAATATATTTAAACCACTTTAGTGAAAATCTTATTTTTCAAACGTGTTAACATGTAAAATCATTCTCAAATAAAAATCATTTCTTATATTAATATTATTTTTCAATTAGATTATAATTATGAAAAGTTTTAAATATAATTACAGAGTTTAAAAATTAAATAAGTGTATGTTAGTCTTTTTAGTTTCTAAATTTGTGAAATAATACCTTTTTTGTATATTTTTAAAAGTGGTTGCTTTGAGTATTTCTAAATTTTAGAATATTTTTTGGGTATTGTTCCAAAAAAATCGAATAACCCTGTAAACTACCTGAAATCCATATAACACTCGAACTTTTTTTAAAGTCTACATGATCCCTTGAACCATTTATGTAAATCCAAATAGCTCCCTGAGTTAATTTTTTGTTGATAAATTAGGATTATTACGCGAATATTATGTTTGATTAACCTTGATTGAAAACGTAGTGCATTAAAAAAAACTCCTTATAATGTGTTAAAAACATAATCTCGATTGCGATATGGGCCGTGTTAATGCTGTTATTTTCCGATGGCAAATGGTCTATTTGGATAGCGTCTAGCAGGAGTTTGTCAGTCTCATTAAGGCATGAGGTTGCGGATTTGCGGGAGCTACATCCGTGGGCTTCCACGGCGGTCGCTTATGTATTGGGTGATTGGGTGATATTGTTTGTATGATTAAGGGTATGTCGGTTAGATATCTCCTCTGTCTAGATCCTTATCCCCTCCTTATCTTCCCGGGTCCCCTATGTTGTTCTTTTTTACTTTCCTCGATGTATCTTTATTTTACTCTTCCTTCAAACATGTACTGCGACACTTTTAATAGAAACCGTGGTAGATCGTCTACCTTTTCACAAAAAATGTGTTAAAAATGTGAAAAATACTCTATAAATGACAATTTTATCCCTCCAGATAGAATTTTATAATATATGCGGATAGGTAAAATCATCATGTAAATAAGGTTTTTTACATTTTTAAGAAATTGTTGGGGGTTTTTGGCATATCGTGTCTTTAGTTAGGGTAAATAAAAATGAATATTCATAGAATATTCCTCATCTGTCTACATATATTTAACTTAGAAGATTATTTGAATTTACATAGGTATTTTCAGAGGTTATATGTATATGGATTGTAGACAATTTACAAGGAGTTATTTAGATTTTTCCCCAGAAAAGGTGATGCTCTTGTAGTAATTACTTTCCCACAGTTTTAGCGTTCATTCTTGTTCCCATTATCATCTTGTTTTAAAATTTGCGTATGGGATTCCACATTTTTATGCTTATATTTTAATATATTTGAAACAAAAGTTTCATTTCACGTAATGTGTTAGGATTGAATTAATAATTTATTTTTCTTGGCCATGGTTAACAAAATTAATCTTAAATAACATGTGTTGAGATTCTAAGAACAGTAAATTTAACGGTGTGTGTTTTTTTGAATATATAATTTAATTTTTATAAAAATACTCATTTTGTTATATGAAATATTTTTAAAAAATTAAAACATGTAATATTGAATCAAACTAGAGTCTAACTTGAACTAAACTCATCACATCGGGTTTGCTTCTAGTTTTTATTAGGTTAATGTTTGACTTGAAAAATGTGTCACTTTAAACAACTAAAACTCTCTAAGGGTGCGTTTGGTTGCGCAATTGCAAAACTGATTCTACAGGAATCTGAGTTTTAAAACTGATTCCGCAGGAAGCTCACTTTCTTAGTTTTTTGAAATCGCAGTTTTTGAGCACTATTTACCTGAAATCTGTTTGCAGGAAGCTGCTATAGTAAAACTGTTTGGTTGCACGATTGCAAACGCAGCTTCCTGCAATCACAAACGTTGCGCAATCACGCATCAGAATTTTTTTATTTAAGTCACCTCACGAATTCAACATGGACGATGTCTTTTGTATTTAATATATTTTGACGTGGATCATGTTAATCAAAATTAGAAACTTTATTTTCAGTTCAACATGAACAATATCTTATGTGTTTTTTCCTGTCCGATGTCTCTTCTAACCAGGCGGACTCCATCTTTAATCTTTAACTTTCTTATTTCCACTTCTGTATTTTTCGGTCTGATTTTGTAAGTCAAATTCACAAATGAATTCGAGTACCAAAATCTACAATTTATTCCAAACACATAAATGAATTGAACGGTATGACGAACTGCCGGATCAACTCGTTGACGTCCTGGGTCTCCCCCGAACCCGAACCGGAGTGGCCAACACGGTCAATGTTCCACGTGTAAGCACCCGATTGGCCGACAAACTAACACCCTCCTCTCTTATTGGTCATCTTCGAAAGGATCCACGTCGACGGAACGAAAGTCCGGGTCGCCCTTCGCTCTCTCTTTTCCCTCCCTCCATATAGATCCTTCGCAGTGCGCGTCGCAATATAACGAACACACCCCCATCTTTTCAAATCGCAGAACCCTAAATCCATCTCACCTTCCGTCGCTGATCCCGATAGCACGGATCCCGAGGAAGCCAGAAGGGGCGGGAGATCGACCGGCTTCAATGGCGTCTCGTAAGACGAGTTCGCTCTCCCTCTTCTTCTTCCTCTCGCTTTTAGCGTTCAACGCCCTCTCCATCCTCGCCGGGTAAGATCCAGTGAAATAAACACTTCGAATCCTGGTTTCCTGTGTGGCGGCGATTCGAGATCTGGACTTTTTTTTTTTTTTTTTGAAAAATGTAGGAAGAGCTACTACGATGTGTTGCAAGTCGCGAAGGGCGCGTCGGACGATCAGATCAAGAGGGCTTACAGGAAGCTCGCGCTGAAGTACCACCCCGACAAGAACCAAGGGAACGAGGAGGCCAACAAGAGATTCGCCGAAATCAATAACGGTATTTGAAATTTCACCTGTTTGATTTCACATGTCGGATTTGTGTGTGTGTGTTCGATGCGTTAAAGTTTGTCTTCGTTTGGACAATCAGCTTACGAGGTGCTTACGGATCGTGAGAAGAGGAGTATATACGACAGATATGGGGAAGAAGGGCTGAAACAGCACGCCAGTAGTGGAGGCAGGGGTGCCGGCATGAACATCCAAGATATCTTTAACAAGTACGTGAGTCTGAGCTTCTTTTTTTTTTGGAATGATTTTGTGGTAGTTCCCTTTAGACATGAGTAAAACCACAGTTTGAACTATCTGTTCGACGTAGTCAATATGGTATAATTGTCTGAGCTCACATGGAGATATTGGAAGAGAGATTGAATTGTAGGGCTAGGGGCTCCATGAGTAGGCTAAGGGGAGGAAATTCATGTTTTTTTTCCCTGATGAAAGGGATTGCTAGCTTATGCCATATTTTGGATGATTTCTTTATGTTGTTTTTAATTCTTTGCATATATTGAGCATTTTATCCTGGTTTATGGTAGAATAATGGTGAAGAATTTGGACAGACAGTCTATGGTTTCGTATTATTTGGCTTTGGTCAGTAATGCGTTCATGTAAATTGCTTGTGTCTCACTATGTGTTTCTTGATAACAGTTTCTTTGGAGGTGGTCAAGCAGAAGAGGAAGAGGAGAGGATTCCAAAAGGTGATGATGTTGTTGTTGAACTGCATGCAACATTAGAGGATTTGTATATGGGGGGCTCCTTGAAGGTATGGTTTAATGATTTTGATGGTTGCATTGCATATGCTACAATTGTTGTAGGAGCATTTTCGTTTTACTGCATTTTCTACTTGTTTTTTCCAGTTTTATTTACATTGGAAATAAATTTTGATTGTTATTTGATGTAATTTTTCAGGTTTGGAGAGAAAAGAATGTTTTAAAGCCGGCCCCTGGTAAAAGGCGTTGTAATTGTAGAAATGAGGTCTATCACAGGCAAATTGCTCCTGGAATGTTTCAGCAGATGACAGAGGAGGTATAATCATGATATATATCTCGTGGAATTTGTTCCCAAAAAACAGTTTTGGGTATAATATTAGACAGCACATAGAACTTCCTGGACATTTAACATACTGAGACCACCATTATATCTATTTACTTTTTTTTGGTTGCTTATGTCTCCTATCAGTATTTTTTTTGTGGCATTAGATATCATTGAAGACAATTTTACTGAGTTGTACATTCCATTTTCTGTCACTCCAGGTTTGTGAGCAGTGTCCTAATGTTAAGTATGTACGGGAAGGGTATTTCATCACCGTTGATATTGAAAAGGGAATGCAAGATGGACAAGTAAGTTTTGCTTCCAACAAATATGTTAATTTTTTTTTTGTCAGTAAAGTTCTTTAGTATTTTAGTTCTTATATACAATTTCCAGCATATGGCCAGAGGAATGTGTCTACTTATGGAGAATGTGCTTTGATTGGGTCCTTCATTGGAGATATTGCATGTGGAGTGTGCTTATCCTACTAATTAATAGCCACATTCTATATATTAACATCCCTTGTAAAAACACCAAAAGTTCAGGCCATTGATCCTTAAATTTCCTACCTCTGAGTGCCTCTCATTAAAGAACACTAGATTTAGTGTCATCCATCATAATCATTGTAACATTAGAATCTTTCTCTATAACCCCGATTTCTTCTCTTTGGTGTATCGGCCAGTTTTAAATCCTAATCAACCAAGTATTTGGTGACAGGACACGTTAACTAAAAACCTACTTGAAATGTCTTCGTCCATTGGAATGATTTAACTTTTTTCCCTTGGTTTATTATAGGAAGTTATGTTTTACGAGGATGGGGAGCCTAAAATAGATGGAGAAGCCGGAGATCTAAAGGTCTGTTATACAGCTTTCTTGGTAGAATTCTGTTGATATAAATGGAACTAATGAACTGACTCCATTTATCGTGCCTTTGAGCAGTTTAAAATTCAAACCGCACCACATGATCGCTTCAGAAGGGACGGCAATGACCTTCACACAACTGTAACCATTTCACTGGTAAGCATTATTTTAATTTTTTTTTCTCTTAACAATTGACCTTTTTTGTATACATTCTATTATTATGTCTTTAGAAAATCCTAACATATGATATTGAACCCATAGTTTTATACTAATAACATCAATAATGTTTGTTCTTAAGTGGATTGCAATTATGAAAACTGCATGCATAACAAACAATGAATGTTTATTTATTTATTTCCAATTTTTCATCCACAAGATTTTATTCATCATTTGTTCGTCATTTATCCTTTCTTAGAGCTGAGTGCCCCGGCATGAGGTCCAGAACATGTGTATAGCTTCTTATTGTTCATTGTAGTGGGACTGTGGTTCTGAGTATTGAACAAGAAAAAGAAGTGCTCATGACGTTCTGAAGAATCTCCTGACTTTTATTGATAAGTGCAATATTTATCTTGTTGAAAGATAAGATAAATCCTCTGCATCCTAAGACTATGAGCAATAAGTCGAATTGAATCCCGTACACAGGTCCATTGTGGATCCTGAAACCAGTCAAATGAAAAGTTTAAAATGAATATGTTCTTTTGTAAATATACAAGTCTAAACCTCCAATATTCCATTGGTTATATTTATGTGGCCTTAGACTTGCATAGTTGCATCTGGTGTTTTTCAAAATGCTTATATTAAGCATCCTCTCAAATGTATATAATGCTCATTCATAATCCCTTTCTGTCTGTTTCTTCCTCTCTCTCGGGAAGCGGGGTGGGGTGGGGGGTGGGAGGGTTGCTGGGTGATGGACACAATCCTATGAATTTGAAATGAATCGCAGGACATAGAGTTGACTGGACCTTTGGGAGATATCCATGTTTATGTAGGTGATGTGTCACAGCACTCTGTGTTGGCTCTATATTTCTGTCTGTTTGCGGTTTCACCAGTTGCACATTTGTATCCATGAAAAAGGCAGGATTGGGTGTCCTCTGGTCCCCAGTCTCTGTGTGTGCAATGTCCACTAAGCCTTATCTTTGGATTACTGGATCTGAATATTATCATTTAGAAGGCTGGAGATATCAAAGAACAAGTTATACCCTACCCATTCACAACACACATTACTTCCCATACAGATATTGATAAAGCGTATTAGAATTTACAAACCTTAGGATTTGGAAAATACATCATCAGTGACATCTACTTAGCATCATACATCCCGTTACCCCATGAATCACTAGTTCCATTTAGGCGTTCTTTTTGTTGTCTCCGTCCTTGTTTCTTCAATCCTAATGTGCACCCCATTACTTATTCATTTGTTAATAATCCTTAGCTATTGATGTTAGACTTGACGCAACATGTGGAAAATGAGAACATGGAACAATATCACGAGCAGTTACCTGCTGTTCATATGTGTATGCCATGACCCGCCTCTTGCATCAACTTGATGGGTTGGATGCATGTGTGAGGGATGTCTAGCGTGCAGTGATGTTACTTCATATGAGTAGACAAATACAGCAATCCTTATTGTTTCCTCTTTTTCTGAACTATTAGAGGTGTTCTGGTCCTTTTTGATTTCTTGAAGATTTGATATTTGAACTCGCTATTTAATAGAATAATGAAGCTTTAAAGTTATGCAGTTTGAGATAGTTTAATAATGGCCATACCATTTCATGGATGATCAGGAATATTTTGATTGGATATTTAGTGAATGGTGAAGATGATTGAGGATTCACTCTGACTTAAAAGTTGTGACAAACTTGGGATGTTAGGCATCATTAAGGAATAAAACTACTAGTGGAGTAGTGTGCAGCCATGGTTTTTTTTTATAAATTTTTTTTTTTTTTTGAGAACCTTACAGCTATGGTTTTAAAAGTGAAAAAATTGAATACATTTTTTATTAATTAATATTAAATAGGTGTCCCCTTGGATACATGCTATGGGGCAGTGACAAGCACAATTTTAAAATGCATTTTTCAACAGATATTGATATCAAGGAAGGCTTTCTACAGTCACATGGGCGAGTGTGTCAACGTTGGACAAGCAAATGGATTATCTGACATTGAACCTCCAAAAACTTCATATAATTTATGACAGGACACAAACCTATGTTTTCATGTCAGACCATGTCTAGCATTTTTCTGAGTGGCAAGATTGACTGATGCTGGACCCTTTGAAAATGTAGACAATTTTTTGGTATTGAGGAATCCCATTATTAGTTGGGAGAACCCCCAATCGCACATAAACACCCACAAATCCTGCACATTGGGTGATCTTGCCACTCAGAACAATGCTAGACATGGTCTGACATGAACCTATTCAATGTAGACTCACTACTCCAGCGAAAGAGACAATCTCGTGTGGGTTTAGGAACATTTTTTCAAGGTAACAGGGGGGCATTGTTAATTATATGCAGAACTCATCTGCCCCTTTTATGTTTTAAAACCTACCAATGATAGTAAGACACCCTGTTTCTTGCTAATGGCACACGTTCTATAGTTTTCTTTAGTTATGTTTTACATTTACTTGCTGATGTGAATGCAAACCTTCAGATAAATTAAGCATCATCATGCATGGACAAATTAGATTAATCTCTGTTAATACCAGAAATTGATCAACATGTATCCAGAAGTCATGTAGTAGCCTAGTGACTATCAAAATCTCAGCTACACCTAGTTCTGCATGCAAGTTGTTTCAGCAATTGAAATATAAACTACACTCTAAGCTGTGAAGCTCTTGTACAGGAGATTCACTGGCTTGTTGGTTTATTTAACACAGTATATAATCATCCCCGTGAATGTGCTCTAGGCCAGGACATGCATTTGTACATTCTTGCACTTGGGGCATTTCATATGCATTTTGGCCTTTGGGAGAAAGGATCAACAAAAAGGAACCAAATGCTTCTTCGGTTACATGTGATATAGGACTCATCAGATCTAACAACCTATATGCATCTGATGTCAAAGTTTTGACTTATGTTAGATTTGTAGATCATATTGAAATCAGGAATGTGCTTTTGTATTAACTATGTCTTTTGTACAGGTTCAAGCTCTCGTTGGATTCGAGAAGACAATCAAACATCTAGATGAACATCTAGTGGACATCAGTTCTAAGGTGAGATTTTTATTCATTTTTTTTGTTAACTTAACCGCTTACAATGCTCCTATTTCTGATGTGAGCCCATGAAATCCTTCAGAAAATCACGGTACCAAAAGAGGTAAGGAAGTTCAAAGGGGAAGGGATGCCTCTGTATTCGAGCATGAAGAAGGGCGATCTCTACATCACATTTGAGGTGTTGTTCCCAACATCGTTAACGGAAGATCAAAAGACAAAGATCAAGGCCATCCTCACATAAAGACTGATTCTTGACTTGTTTTTTACATTATATGATCATCATAAGGCCATCCAGAGAAAGTGTGCTGGCTCATCAGTAGAAGTGTATAATTTGAGTTCATCATGGGGTCCTGTTCTGCAGTGGGTCAGAGTTTTTTTTGTAGCCTTAACGGGTTATAGATCTGTAGTGAGGTTTAAAGAGAGAGACTCTATTGAAAGGGCAGACATGAATTTTCTTGTGATGTTCTATCAATACGGCTACACTGATAATTTTATTCAAATTATGGGTAACAAGGACAGAGAGTCCTGCTTACATACACTGATGATACACGGGTCACATATTATGTGTATTTGAAGCTCATGAGAAATGAAGGCTGCCGAGTTGAGGAAACATTAATTTTTTTTTTCTTTTACTACTAAAGCACAAAATGATTGTTTTTTTTTTTTTTTAAAAAAAAGAGTTGCTATGGAAGCATGAATCAAATTTAACCCAAACATGTTTTAAACGCTTCAAATTGTTTTAAAAAAACAATAGTGAAAGGAGGTCTGATTTATGCTTTAGGCAAGTGGGAATGTATGCATTTATACTTTTATAAAAAATAGGGAAAAATGTATATAATCATCTGTAAGTTTCCTTATATCCAAATACACCCCTCATTTTTCTAAAAATCGATATAGCCCCCTAAAAGTTTCCCTAAAATTGACCTAGCCCCCTACCGTTAACACCCCTAAATTATGGTTTGGTTAAACTAACCAGACATTTGAAAATTACATTTCTATCCCATCGCTTTTATATCTTACCCAACCCTTCACCAAGTTGATCAAACATTCCCCCTTTTTTTTCACGATAAAAAAAAAATTGCCTCCTTCTGTCATCATAGACGGTCACTCGTTGCGCCGAACGCCAGTTTTAATTGGTGTCAATAATCTGAGTTCATTCATTCACTGGCAGATTCCTTTCTCTCCGAGAATTACATATAATTCTTTTTCAACGTGGTGGATGAGGTGTGTTTAATATGCCCTAGCTTGTCTTTAAAATGTCCAAACTTGTCTTTAAAATGTCCTAAATTGATGTTTTTTGTTACTCTGTAGAGAATTTTTTACTAGGATGATGCACTAATGTGTTGAACATGCCCTAATAGTCGAATAAAGTCCTTACAACAATTGCAATTCTGGTCTATATGTGTTTCAGGTGGCTGGTTGGTTGCTGTCATGGCATGGTTTGAAGAATAGCATGGTTTTGCTTTGGGAGGATCTATTGTGAAATAGTGTTGTTTGAATGGTGTGAAAGTGAAAGATGCAGGTGAGGATCTATTTGAAATAGTAATTTTTTTAGATGTATAAGACTGGATGGCTGATGGTTTATGTAGTTTGAATGATTTTTTTTTTTTTTTTGTAAAAGAATGAATGATTTGTGGTGTAAAAGACTTAATGGTTTGTGGTGTATGAGTTATCATACACTTAAAAATGAATATTCAGTTTAGTATTCTTGTATTAAATGCATTGCTTTTTTGAATGAGTGTGATTGCAGTTGTGTTTCCAATCTATTTATAGAATTACAGGTTGTTTACCCTGAATTGCATATTATGCTATGCTCTGAATTGCATGATTGTCGACAGGCCAATGCAGACCTCCCCCTCCACAGCCCCACCTACAGCTCACATGCAACCTGCAGACCCAGCCACTCCCACATCTAGCCTGTGCAGAACCAACCCCCATTGCATTTCCACGTGCAGCCCCAATGCACACTCACTTGCATCCCACCTGCATTACAATTCAGCCCCACCAGAAGCTCAATGCAGCCCCACCTGCTGCAACCCCGCTACAGCTCCAATGCAGCCCCTCTACAACCCCACCTGTAGCCCACTAATGCAGCCCCACCTCTATCGATCTATTATGAAATAAAGCTAAACTTAATCTCACACACATTTCATCAAACATTAGATAGACAAAACTAAAAAACTCTTTCCGACATGATTTCGGGGATGCTTCAAAAGGGAGATCGAAATGTTGGTTTACAACCAATGGAGGATGAAATCCTTGAACACATCAAGTCGGTTTGACCAATGGAATTAATACAACACCAAAAAAAATATATCTCTTAGGGTATGAAGTGAAGTGAAAAAAGAATTTAATGGGGATCAAAAGTGGGTTTTGTATGCATGAGGGGGGGGGGGTGTTTAAAGCTTAAAAACTCCCAACAATAATAAAAAAAAAATCTCAGACCATTGAGAGAAAGAATAGTGAATTGCAGGGGATGGTTGAAGATGGGTAATTCTGTAATTTGCAGGGACTTATTTGGATTTTTTCAAAATATCTAGGGGTTATATGGATGCAATGATTTGGAGGATGGTTAAGTAACGGGATATTCCAAGTATATTCTTAAAAAATTAACGGTGTTTTAACCCATGGGGTATTTGCTTAACTAAGGTAAAAATCAGGGGTTACATCAATTTTTTTAAAAATGAGAGGTGCATCTGAATATAAGGAAACTTATAGGGGGTTATATACATTTTTCCCTAAAAAATAAAGTATATATACTCCTTTGGTGGATATAATTCCGAGTCATTAGACGGGAGAAGAGAACAACCTAGTTTGCAAAATAGACCCAAGATTGTGGTGTGTCATGTAGGTTGCCACTCCACCACTGAGGTCCTGTTTGAAAACGATTTTAGGAAGCTTTTGAGTTTGTATAAAGATATGTAGTTTAGTTAAAAGTTGCAGTCATATTTTTATAAATAAATGTTCAAAAACTAACTTTTTAATAATATGTGGAGAAGTAATTTTTTGTAAATTTGGTTTCAAATCTAGCTTTTTAGAAAAAAAAACAAAATCTCAAACCAGTTTCCAAACGGGTCTAGATGGTGCATGTTCCAGCGTTGGTTATTTTTTTTATTTATACTTTATTTGGCTGTACTAGAAATAGCTTAGGTTAAGTATATTAAATAATTTCATAAAACCAAAAAGTCGTTGTAGTATAGTGGTGAGTATTCCCGCCTGTCACGCGGGTGACCCGGGTTCGATCCCCGGCAACGGCGTTTATTTTTTTTTTAGGAATAATTTTCGTTTTTTCACAATTCTATATTGTGTTTTTTTTCGTTTTTATTTTTATTTTTGCATTATTCAATTTTATTACATATTTTTCCATTATGATAATGCTAGACGTATGATCCACAAAACCAGTTCCACCAGCCTCATTGTTTTAGGTATAATTTTTATTTTATCGTATTTCTTTATTGTTTTTTTTTTTGCTTTTTTTTTTTTTTTTGCATAATTCCATTTTATTCTTTATTTATACTACTAATACTAGAATAATTATACATCTCATAATAACTTACTCTCTTTCTAACGGAGGGAATGCTTACCTATATCACAATTGTAAAAACAATTAGTAATAATAACACAATAAAACCTTCAATAACAAAAAAAATCAACAAAACAATCATACATATATAATTAACACAAAATGAGAGTAATCACCCTAAATATGCATGTCATATAGCAAATACTAAAATTGATGTCACAATGATAATACTTGTCTATGAAATATTCGTAATATTTCATAGACAAGAATATAACATTTTACCTACTTAAATATCTATTAAACTGAAATTAATCAAATTGTTCAAAATTGGAAACTTGTTTACTAATAATCCAATGCATATGAATCACAGTTGTTTTTATATGTTATTGACTAAAAGACATAACAGTCAATAAAAACAAAATTCCTCTAAATTCTCAGAATCGTACAAATTTGCTCCTTGTTCATGTAACATTGATTTTGAATTCAGTATGACCCACATTTCCCTTCAACAATATCACCAACCAAATGATTGGATTTTCACATTTTCCTGGTAATTTTAGGATGAAATCGTAATTCATCGCATAATACCACCAACCAAACGGAACCTTAGATGCATATCCTTATGGAAATGCCAGCCGATCTACTCTGGATTTGCTAGCTTTTCTTCATCTACTTCAAAGGCTTTCCTTGCCTGCTTAAGCTCCTCATTCATTGACAGTAATTCAGTGCAACGCCGGAGTTTCGGCAGATCCTGGTTAATTCATAAGGATGATGAAACATCAATTTTTGGTCCAGCAAACAAAATGATAGCGCAAACAAAATTTATGCTCTACTTAAAAAAAATAAAACCAAAGAGGCGAATCAGGTGATCAAACTTTACACCAAACTCAAATGCAGGCCTTTAAAACCCTTTAATATTGGCCTTCCTCAAAAGAATAAAAAGCAAGAGACACTGTAATATTATCCTAGGTCAAGAAAACTTTGTACTTGTTTCCAGTCTTGCCCATTCAACAATGATAATTCAATATCAATGCACCCTGTCCACCGGAAATTATTAAATTATAGTCATTTCATTTCATGGAGAATGTAACGATTTATGGTGCACTCATGTAGGATCTCATTATGGATTGTCCATACCAAATTTTCATCTAATAAGCTCAAAGTATTAAACCCTCTATTCAACAAGCAAGAAGTACTTTAATCAAAGAATCCACTGATCAGAAGCAAATTTGTCAACCTAAGAGCCATTAAAGCTATTCTACATTTCTACTATAAATTTAATGCAGGAGAAGAAAGCCCTCTTCTGATAAGAAATTTTTTAAGGAGAAGCCGCATAATTTTTTACATAGTATTCATAAAGCCACAAAGATGTAGCATAACCATAGAGTACAGAGTCAAAAAATTCAGCATCTATGAAATGTATAATTCATTATCAGATATTTCATCAAATTCTACGAGATCCAAATTATTCTTCAGAAATCAGAATGCCCCCCTCATTCAGTCATACTTGACTTTCTCAAATGGCAGTTTATTCAAGGAATTTTTTTTTTGAGAAACATATATAAAATGATGGAATGTTGAAATATTTATGTACATATATGAGAAGACAGTCAGTTACAGCTTCCACAATCACTGTCATGACAAAGAAACAAGTCATGATCTGTGAACCACTGAACTGTGGTTTGATTTTTTATTTATTTTTTGGTTGGTAAGGCTTGAAGTTTAATTCTCATACATAAAATGAGCTTGCATAAACAAGTTCAGGAAAAAATAGAAAAAAAAGGAAAAAAGAACTTCAGAAGAGGATACCTTGCGTATGAGAAACAAGAAGTCCTCCGTCAGGAGCTTCCCCCTTTTGGTTGCAATATCTTGAGCCTTGTGTACCTATTACAATATATGAGTAGGTGGTCTTCTTTCTGCAGTTGATACTTGTGTGCACAATATATTATGGAGGCAATGTGAACCTTAAAACTACTTACATTATTATAAGTACATCATGTTACTTCATATGATTCTTTTATTCATTGCATCTTCTGAATCTTTTATCATAAGTTAGATGGGCAAATACGAGCATCTTTAAATGTTAAACTTCAATGACTATTTGGAGTTGACTAGTAAATACTGATAAGAAAGCTGTTAATACCGAATACTAAACACCAAAGATCCTCATGTTATGCACTTTCCATGGGCACGCACACAAAAAAAAGAAGCTTGCAGTGATTCCAAATACTGCTTCAGAAAGAAGTGGGCCAAAGGAATTAAGATTGGATTATACATATCAATAACCTTGAAATTAAACACCATGGTTTGCTATGGACCAATCAATTAGGATGACAAACTAAAAATGATCATGCAATACCAAAGATCATCTATGATCTTGTTTAAAGAGAAAGACAGCTATTTGACAAAATGACACACATGATCATCGATATCATATGTAATCCTAGTTATTCATTGAAATTACCAAAAAAACTGATCATTCTATACCCCAAAAATTCCTAAATTTCACAGAGGATGAAAGAAAAGCAAACCACACTTACCATGTCTGTAACATATTCGACGACAATGTCTTCCAGAAAAGAAACAGTTTCTGGGAGCGGCTGCAAGACCATTAAAAACAAATGAGTTGGCAACTACAAGTAGAATATGATCCCACAAATAGGACCCAAAAACACTTATTATGTAAAACAAGATAAAATCGATTAGAAACATAATGAGGTAATCACAGAGACAGCTAGGAACCATGGTTTCACAAAAAGCACAAAACCCACATTTGTTCACATCCAATAAAACCCAATTTCTCCATTACAATACAATGTCCCTGTGAATCAACAAAAAGGCCTATTGACCAAATGTTCGGCCCCAGCTTCATGTATAGTTGTATACTACCGTTTGGACAACTAGAAATGCAGGTTTTTAAGAACAGTACACTATCTTTGAAAAACACGTGGGCGGTGTGAAATGTTTTATCAAAGTTTGGCGAATCCATTGTGTTGGCGCCAAGAGGGTGTGTTGAGGAGAGCCTGTTGATAGAGTCTTAGTCCCTGTTTGGATGCAATATAACCCTGAATGTATTCTGTTATAAGGTGGAATATATCAAATAAGGTGTTTGGATGGCCAGAATACCCACGGATAATGTATGCCCGGATGAACTAGTATAAATTGATATATAGATTCCAGCCATCTCGTGGAATTAAAGTTATTATAGGTTATTCCACCCAAAAAATATGTGGGTCCATTGTCAAATCAACTGTCATCACCTCTTATAAATCATCTGTCAAATCAACAATTATCATTTTTCACTTTTTTTTTTTTTTGATATCGGAGGGACCTCCCGTGGCTGACCTTACGGTCAAGCTGGGAAGGCTACCTCCGCCTGTTTGCCCTGGTCACACGGAATATTCTTTCGAATAATCGTCAACAAACAGGTGAGTAAGTCAACGCCAAGACTCGAACCTAGGACCTATCGGTAATACCACTAAGTCCTGAACCGTTGTGCTATGATCACTGGGGACTTTTTTCACCTTTTATAAATCCTTATCCACACTTTATTCACATTTTATCCAAACAACAAAAAATTTCTTATTACGTTTCACAATTAGAACAACCAAACACAAAATTATTTTATCCTTATTTATATTCACTTATGCCAGAATAATTGTATACCCAAGAATAAGTCATTCTGTATCCAAACGGGGGCTTAGGGTCAACTTGGCAACCTTGATCTAGAAGGAGAATTTCTCCTTCCACATGAATCTAACACTGATAGATTTCGTGGGAAGATAAAATCGAAAGGTTTTTACCTAGACTGCCCATGAATGATCACATGAATAGAGGATTCCAAACACCATTCACCTGGATGCTCCAACAGAAGGAAAATGCAAAGGGTTCCTAAATTGTCCCTTCGAGTTGGTTTAACACTTTAACTGCTCCTTTAAAAGATATTCAGTAGAACACTCATCTACATAACTTGCGTTCTTTTGCTTTATTTGGACTTCCTTCTAGTGGATTGTATCCCAAATCATAAAAATAGAATTCGGCAGTAGAATTACTACTAGTTCCTCAAAAAAGAAAAAAAAGGCCTCCATAAATACTACTGCAATCACACATTGAGCGAAAAGGTTAAAACCACTGCAAAACATAGCCAAGGCCACAAACAAATTCAACTGACAAGCATACAAAATGTACATGAAATGAAGTATTATTAAGATTTTCAGTTGGATTGCACAAAATTATTTACCCCCAAATTAACATTTAATGACAAATTTAAAGAGAGAGTATTCGCACATTGGCATCATCGCCGAATCCATACATCATATGCTGCACTGCAACACAATCACAGACACATATTAGATCCCAATTCACAAAAACGACTACCTATAAGTACCCAATTAAAAAAAAAAAAAACCCTGAAAAAAAAACAAAATTGGGTAATAAAAAAACATGATGTGCGGACAAGACTGACATCAAAATACGATAAAAGTAAACAGTTTTCACATCTTATGAAGAAGATGACCAAAAACCTCAAACAAAACCCAAACGAAGCATGGATTCAGAGACCCAATCAGAACTTACGATCTTTCTGAAAGACGCCTCTTTTGCGTTTCAAAGAGGCCTCCGACGCCTGAGAAGATGTTCCCGCCTTCTGCTTCGACGTGGCCCCGGCCGATGACGAATTGTGCATCTTCAATTCGCTCTTCCTTTCTTGTAAAGATTTCAGATTTATTGAATTTTGATGAGACGCAACAATGATAATCGTTCAATTCGCGATTTTTTTCCAGTGCATTTTCAGTCCGAAGCAAGAATTCCTCTTTTTTATAGAAATTCTTTGAAATTTTTTTTATCGACGGACCAAAACCACTCGATTTAAAGGTAGGGATTCAAGAACCCTAGAACCCCAAAACACAAAACCGTGTCTGTAAACAAAAGGGGATCGATCGATGATGGCTGGGCTCGGGACGATCATGTGCGGGTTTTTAAGAAAATTCAGCCCAAACCCGATATTGGAAGTGGGCCGTTCACATTCTTTATGTGGGCTTTGATATCTCCGGAACAATTTTAGTAGGAAAAATGATACATTCAACTTCGTGTGTAATCCCAGTCGTATTGATTTTTTTTATATTAAAATATATATTCATTTAATAAAATATATATTATTATAAAAAAATGAAGTACATATTTAGATAAGCTATTATATTTTTTTGTAAAAATTAATATTATAATTAATTTTTCAAACACTGCAACTCAGTAAGCAATGTAAGTTGCCATTGGACCACTTTTAGACTGCATATGGGACTGCAAAAATAGACGGTGTTATCCGCACCCATTTAGTAGGGTATTGTCATGCTCGTACACACTGTATCTTTTATTATAAAAAAAATCCAATAATATATTTTATTTTTACAAAAATATGTACTTCAAAAAAAAAATTGAAACATATGTAGCGTGCTAGAATGACGAAGACTCTGTTTAGATATGTGTTTAGGTAGATTCTACATTTGAAAAATTAAAAATTCTCAGATACAAAATTCAAACACATTTTTTGCGTCTTACTTTTTAAATCACTATTTTGCTTTTTTAGGTAAAAAAATTCTTACGATTGAAAACTAATAAAATTATGTTTTTTCAAAGCTAGATGAGAAACATAAGATTCTAAGAATCTCAAGATTTCAATCTGCACATCCAAACGCAGTTTCAATACATTTCCATTTACTGGATCACTTGGCTCTGCATGGTTTTTCATAGTGAACCGAATTCCCAACAAAATGCACTCATCAACACCAAGATGAAAACCAAAATAATTTTGATAATTTGAGCACCAACTGAAACAACTAGAAAACCTGTCTTTATTACTCGAATACGAAATATTTATTCAACAGTCGTACATAACAAGTTCTTATCTGTAGATGGAAAATCAACATTAACAGGGGATCCCCTCATACTGCTAAGGATCCTCACATTTAATAAAACAGACATGCATCATCAAAAGACAAACAAATTAAGCACTTAAAATGGGGTAGATTCCAATTCCACTGCCGACGCTTCAAGGTCGTACCACACCTATATGAAAAAAAAACTTTCATTGATTGATTTTAAAAAATAGATACTCTGAGATTCAAGGATTTGTAAAATAACTAGAGTTATACAAATATTTAAGGAGCTATATGTTACCAATAGTTATATTGTTACAAGCTGCTCTGAAGATCGCCTTCACAGCTGGTACGGTCAAGTTGTTGAAGAATTTGAAGTTGGAGAGTATGTCGTTCACGCAGTCGAGAATGACGAAGGTCTCTGCCAAGCATGGCTTGCTACATATCACGGCCGTTCCGTTTATAGTCCCGTTGATGCTTGATCGAATCGCTGATGAACAATTATTGTACACCTAAACAAAAAAATAAAAGTCACTCAAATATGTTAACAATGTGTTTTGAATTAAATGATGGGGTTGTCACAAGTTTAATGGTTTTGCTTACTGTCTTATTATCGAAACATATGAGCGCCTTGCCTACGATTTGGAGGGGATCTTGTGCTACTGCATGAGTTCAACAACTCGTAAAATCAATTTTGTCATAAAAGCTATTATTCTTACTTTTAATGTGTAAAAGCTAATATCTGAAACCAAAAACTATAATAAAACGAAAAAAATTGTTTAGAATTGATTGTCTCAAAACATATTTTACAGAAGCAAAATCAGTTTGACAATTGGTTTCAAACATAGACTTAACGTGTTACCTGAAGCAGGTAAATGAATAACGATGGCGAGGAGAGTTATGATGATCCAACACAGACGGAGGGCGAGGGAGGAGGCCATTGGAAGATGTGGCTTCAAAGCTATGTTTAAGTTTTGAAATTGAATTCTATGGAGGGAGCCTACAGTTATGAAGGTTTATATAGTGCACATAAATGGACTTTTGGTGATTATAGTTATTGAATTCGTTTCACAGAATGACTAAAGTTGCCCTTCATTAGAAGGTAATGTTGCATCAGCTTAATGTACAATGCGGGGACATTATGGTAATTGCAGTTGTCAAGGAGGTTAGCGGGGTGGTTGTGGAAGACTTGCCTAAGACTGTCAGCTAAATCACATCTAAACTTGCTTTATGAAGTTTCTCCTTGTTCTGATTAAATTAATTTCTTATGAGTTTAATATAAGGAGGTAGCTCTTCTTTTCAGGACTACCATCTGATCATGATCTGATGATAATAATCACATAAACCAATCAATCTTAAGAAAACAGAATAAGCATAAACTACTAACCAGGACACATATAGTAAAAGTATGTTTAATACCAATCAATAAAAGAAAAGTATGTCTTATACATATTTGGGTACATATGTTCTCCACAAAACTATCAAGCTCGGGCATGCGATTTTTAATTGTTATCATACAACAATCCAAACAATTATCTGTCACAGCACTAATAGACCCAAACCAGGATCACCCAGACATTACTGGCTTATAATGCTTGTTCTCAGTCACATTGAAATTCTCTGAAAAACAGCACAGAATGAAAATAAGAAAAGGCAACAACAGCAAAGGCATCCACATAAAAACGTATTGTTGTTAAATGTAATAAGGACCTCTTCACGGTGGCCCCAATTTTTATAATTAAGAAATAATTAGTATAATTAGAAATTTTTGGATGATCATGTTTTGAAGTACATATGTTTTGTATGTGCATTTATTATGGAGTGGTGATACTTAGGCCCCAATTCATAGGCCCCACTCACAGGCCCCATGAGGTGTCATCACCTTATTGATTGACTTGCTGACTTTTGAAAATGGGTAAAATGACAAAATACAGATATGCCCTTCATTAAAAATAGATCCCATTAACCCAAAATCTCATTTTTTTTTCTTATTAATCTTTCACATTAATTTGAATTTAAAATTTGCCTATTTTTTAAAATATATCCCACTCTAAAATTTGTCTATTTTAAAATTTGAATTTTATAATTCTTATGAATTTTACACCAAAACTATCTAACTTACACAAAAATTAGATAGTTTTGATATAAAATTCATAAATATTTTATTTACATAATGCTCGGCATTATGTAAATATACAGGATTGAATTGGATTGGATGAGACTGACATATGAATGACTCACGTGCCTAGCGTGTGAGACATTCTTTGAGGGGGAACTAATTCATGGATTGTTTTATTTGATTCATGGGTATTCAATCTTATCGGTCGAGTTTAATTCAATGCAAAATTTATTTCGCTCTATGTAAAAGTTGCTAAATTCAATTTAATACTATAAAAAAAATAATTTAACTTTGAATTCACCTTGTTTAGTCTTATTCATGATCTTGTTCTATTCATATGATTATTTAATATAACTTATGAATCATTCAATTCAAATTTATTTTTATTTAGTTGAATTAATGGGTTAGATTCAATTCATATGATTATTCAATTCGACTCATGGATGGTTCAGTTCGAAGTGACCTTGTTTAGATCAATCTATATTCATATGGTTACTCGTTTCAACTCATGAATGATTTAATTTTATTTATCAGTTATTTAGTTTGATTCTTCAAAATTCAATCCAATGCAAAAAAATGTTCATTTCAACATTATCTTATTTAATTCGATTCTTAATTCAATTCATAATTATTCAGTTAATCTAAATCATCTTTCTCAAAAAAAAAAAAAAAAATCTCCTGTATATTCAAATATTGCTTAAACAAATTCAAATTTGTGCACATACTAATTTTTTGGGGGTGCATTGACTTTGAAAGGTCAATGTTTTGGCGTGCTGTTTTAGATACATATTATTCCTCTGCTACACATGCTAGTCATATACATTCATTTCTCTGTGTCATTGTAATAATAATAATTTATTAAAAAATGTTAGACACAGTTATCACACATTTCATTTTTTAAAAAATAGTAAACATTGTTTACGGAAGTCAATGTTTTAATAAAAAATATATATTGTTTTATTTCGAATTGAATAAACTATTTTTTCATTGAATAATTTATTGGATAATTTAAAAGGTATATGGAGCTGTATTTAAGGTTATAAAAAAGACTTCATGTAACAGCGCTCATAATAATAACATCCATTTACTGAATCGTTATTTTGCGTCCTTAGACTCACGATGCGTTTAAAAATGAGAGTGAAAAAAACATATATTTTTTTTAAAACCAGCTTTATAGGATACATAATTTTCTTGGATTCTTGAAAGGGGACAGTTACTACCACCCCATCAGCTTTTCAACACATCCCCATATTAAATTATTTTTGTGTATTCGAAACAAACCAACCCCACCCTTCAAAACCCACCCCTTCACATCCTAACCCACCCCCAACACCTCACGTACTCGGTACTCCATCCGAAAGAACCTCTCGACCATCCCCACCACCGCAATGCGACCTAGGCCTCTTCCGCCGCACCACCATCTCCTCCTCCGACCTCTCTTGGACCACTTTTTCGGCGGTCACGACCATTACAATGTTTTATGCCCACACCAACCCAATCATGCCTGTCATGGAGAGGTGAAAGGTGGTGATGAGAGCTCATAGAGGAGAGGGAGGAGGTCGGAGGATTCGATGAGGCGGTCCATGACGATGGACTCCACGCACTGAAGGAGGCGGCCGAGGAAGTGGAGGGCGTCAACGGGGCTATGGAAGGGGATGGGTAGGTGGTGGTGTGGTAGTGGTGGTGGGTCGTCACTGACGTGCACTTGTTGGGGGTGGTTCCTGTGTTCTGGTGGAGGAAGAGTAAGAGGGGGAGAGATCCGGTGGCATTTGGGTTCGTAAAGGAGGAAGAGGTGGTGGGAGGAGGAGCTTGGTGGAGGAGATGGACAAAATGAGTGAGAGAGAGAGATGAAGAAGAAGGAGAAGAGAGAAATAGTGGATGAGGGGGAGGAGGAAGGAGAAGAAGAGAGGAGAGGAAGAAGGGGTGGGTTGAAAAGGTATAAACCAAAGTTTTTATATAGGGGTGGGTTAGAAATATATAAAAAAACAGCTGAGTAGGTTAGCAAAAAAAAAGGTTGGATGAATAACTTATGGGGGTGGAAATAAAAGCACCCTTCTTGAAAATGTTGTTTTTAACTTTCTTTAAAAAAAATGTGGGATAACTGTTTTACCAAAAAAATAAAAGAGCATTATTGAAGGCGTTTGAAAATGATTTTGAATTAAACGTGAGAATGATTCCCGCGAAAAAAACATGTTTCAAACGCTGCTTCAGTCTGCTTTGGTTCCTCTGTTTTGCAGTTGTCTCCGAGACCACTGAAACAATCAGCACACTGTTGAAGCCTCTTTTTTTTTTTTTTTTAATTTTTTTAAATGTGATAAGCTCACTGTTGAAGCTACTCAAATTTTGAATTGTGTATTCCTCTCAATGAATCAAACATAATCAAGAGCATGGATTGTCCATTTTAATTTTTCACAGTGAATCAAACTGCCAACATGAGGCACTCATACAAACCAAAAAAAAAAACATAAAAAGGGAACAGATACAAGAACTTCAATAACTTGCACTCCATCTGAAACAACCACACAATATTTATTCACTGTATGTCATACATAGTTTATTTATGTTCGTAGGTGAAAAATACCATAAATAGGAGACCCCCTTTATATACTAAGGATCCTCACATTCAAAACATACAAACATCATCAAAGGACAAACAAACTAGAGACCAACGCTATCACCATGGATTTGAGCACGTAAGTTGGGCTGAGAGTCATATGTCCTTCGCTCGACAGATGACCTGTTGTACCGATGCTTTGAGGGGTCAGACCTGAATTATAAGTTTTCATTGATCAAAACAGATATTCATGGCTCACCATGATAGTTTATCTGAACATAAAATAGTTATATAGAAATAAAAAAATGATTATAAGATTTTAATTTTGGATCGATAAACAAGAATAAATTATACCTGAGGTATTAGTAGCGATGGTTATATTAATATTGTTACAAGCTGCTCTGAAGGTTGCCTTCACAGCAGGTATGGTCAGGTTGTTGAAGAAGGGGAAGTTGGAGAGAATCCCGTCGATGCAGTCGAGGATGAGGAAGGCCTCGGCCAAGCATGGCTTGCTACAGATCACGATCGTATTGTTTACGGTCCCGTTGATGCTTGATCTGATTGCCCTACCACAGTCATTGTACACCTAAACCAAAAAAAATAAAAAAATCACTCAAATATGTTAGTTAATGGGTTTTGAATTAAATGAAGGGGTTACAATAGGTCTAGTGATTTTGCTTACAGTTTGATTATCGAAACACAGGATCGCCTTGCCGATGATTTGGAGGGGATCTTGAGCTGTTGTATGAGAATTCAACAACTTATGTAAACGAAATTATCGAAAAGAATGGCATGTTACTGTTATGTCATAAGTGAATTTTGCAGAAGTAGAATCAGTTTGATAATTTGTTTAAAAAATATTTTAGCGTTACCTGAAGTGAAGTGGGGAGTAGCTATAACAAGGATAGCTACGATGAGTGAAAGCCTTTGGAGGGCGAGGGAGAATGCCATTGGAAGAGATGGTCTCAAAGCTAACACAGAATTAAGTTTTGAAATTGAATTGTGTGGAGGGACATATTGTATAGAGACTTAAATAGTGCACATGTTACATGGATTTTGGAGATTAATTATTGAACCCCACTTCACATAATGACTAAAACAGCCCTTGATTAGTACATAATGTTCCATCAGATTAATGCACAAGGCGTGGGTATTACTGTAATTTCGGTTGTTAAAGAGAGGGGGTTAGGGTTGTTGTGGAAGGCTTGCCAAAGAATGTCATCAAATCACACCTAAACTTGCTTTTTCTGAGGCTTCTCCTTGTTCAGATTGGGTTTCTTTTGAGTTTAATATGAAGGGGTTGCTCATCTTTTCAGGAGTACCTTCTGATCATGATCTGATGGTAATCATGGAAAACAATTAATATAAGAAACAGAAGAAGCATAAGCAACTATTTATGTCATCTTTTATACATATATTTTTGGTACAAGACTATCAAGCCTGGGCTTGTGTTAATTAATTATCATGATTTAACAGTCCCAATTAGTATGAGTCACAGCATTAATAGACCCAAAACTGGTAACACCCAAATATAGTAGACTGGTTTATACTGCTTGTCTCCACCGTTGGATTCTTCAAGATAGTCAGCCACATTGAAATTCCCTGAAAAAACAGGATAGAATGAGAATAAGAAAAGGCAACTACAGCATGGGCAACCACACAAGTTAGAGGTAAATAAGAATTTTTGTAATTAGTAAACAATTAGAATAATTAGGAATTTTTTGTAATTATTGTAAAATTAGGAAGGGTTTTTCAACTGAATTTTCACAAGGATCTTATGTCTTTCTTGTACCTTTATTTCTTTAATACTTGTTTGGGATAAAAGAGATTATTTATTTTTAAGAATGGCTGTACATGATTTTTTAAATGAGAAATGGGTGGTAGCAATGATTTTATATATATATTTTTTTTGTGTGTGTGATATGGTTTATTAATTATGATACAACTTGGGAGTCGGGTCGAGTTGAATTCGATTTTCAGCCGGTTTGAATTAAAAAAATCTAGGTTGGGGTTCAACATCTGATTGAGGGATTTGGGTTAAATAATTTTTTATCATCTTTATGAAATTTGACTAAAACTAATATTTAGACTTTGTTTAAACTTATTTGAACTTTTTTTTAGTATTTCAAGTGACTATGCTATTAACCTAATCTAACATGTTTCAAGTCAAATTCAAACCTGAAATTTGAGTTGCTCGAATTGGGTTAAAGTTATAAATTTCTACTACCAGTGAGATTTGGGTTGAGCTCACCCGCTTGAAAATCAGACTCAGTTGGACACTTGCAATCTAGAGTCAGGTTCGGGCTCAGGTTGAAGCCAATTTGAGCATGTAGATAAATATTATCAAATCACATAAATCTGCGTATTATTGGTGTGTTATGCTGCTCCATTCACTGTTCTACAAGTTCTAAGATTGAATCCCAGAGAGGGTGAACTAAAATTCTACTTCCCTCAACTTAAAAATGATTTGTAATTCAAGTTCAAAAGTTTTTTTTTTCTCTCTTTGAATAAAATTATGTGATCATCAGTGACTAGACCAACCTCTTCTGCTAGTCTGGCTGCAACCACTGACAAGAGTGGATCTGATGTTTTTAGTAGTGGCCCTGTTGTAGAAGACGAAGTTCGACATAATTCCATCGACACAGTCGAGCACGAGCTTCGTCTCAATCAAACATGGTCCGCCGCAGTAGGCATCGGTCGCTTCAGAAGGCACGTCGATGTTCCCGGCCGGGCTCAGTCTATAGTCCTCCTGACACTTTCTGTAAACCTGGCCATCATGCAATTTTAGATTAAGTTTGATGATGTCAAATTATTGAGCGCTAATAAATTCAATCTGCATTGCACATCATGTGCAGCTCAAAAATGGTTCCTCAACCTCCTATACACTGTGATTATGCAATATACACTATACTATCGTGTATGAAGACACTTACATTCTGATTATTGAAACATTGGACGGCTTTGGAGACGATCTGAAACGGATTTTGCGCTGCATAAGAAATGGTTTGATTTGTTAAAATCTAAATAAGCTTATGCATGCATTTGAAGGAAACGAAAAGAAAATTAAAGACTACCTGAAGTGGAGCCACAGATGAACAACAGGAGAAGAGACACTGAGAGGGCTAGAGAGAGAGCCATCTGTGTATGTTAAGGATTTGATTCAATTCAAATTCATTGAAGGAGAAGAACTAGAAGAAGATGTGAATGATATTTATAACCCTAGATTATTGTTGACATTTTGGCAACATGGGTTGGGGTGGCTGAGCAGAATTCAGGCTTTAATTTCTTCTGTAAGGGTTGGTGAAAGAATTCAATAAGCGATCACCAAACATGATCACTTCCTCCATAAAGTGATGAAATTTACACATCGAACATGGTTGATTAATTATGTGAGAAATCTTTGCATGAACAAATTAAAGTTGGTGCTACGGATCAAATGACGTGTGTCTCATTTTGCTTAAGAGAAGGGTAAATGCTTTTTTTATGATTTGAGAGGAGGGTCAGAGGGAGGTGTTCATCCACCCCAAATTCTACTATTCTAAAATAACATTATTATACAGAGTAATCTTTTCAGTTTTATTTTTAGTCTCATATACCTTCTTAGTCATATGTACTTACATTAATAAAATATATATCTCATTAAAGTTAATTTTTATGTATTTTTTTATACATGACTCCGTGTAATTTATTAGAGTAAACACCCCCATCTTTTAGATATAAATGCATATATACGTTTATATATAAATGCATATATACGTCATTAGATGGGTTATATAACATATGTGTCATGTGTGTAACATTGTTTAACAGCACTTGGAGTATACATTTGGAGTATATATTTGTTTAATTAAACACATATTTTTACAAAAAAAAATGACATGTATTCTCAAATAAATTGAAGGAATACAATTTTACATTTTTTATAATAAAATGGGATTTTTAGTTTTAAGTCCCCACAAACCATCATATTTAGTGATCGATCCCTCCCTTCTTCGTATTTAGGTTTTAGTCCCCCGATTTAAAGGATAATTCATGGATAGGTTCCTCACAGGGACTAAAAAGTAAATTAAATAATTTATGGATAGGTCCCTCTCAGGGACTAAAAAGGAACTATCATTTAAATCTGGGGACTAAAACCTAAATACGAAGAAGGGAGGGATTGATCACTAAATATGATGGTTTGTGATGACTTAAAACTAAAAATCCCTAAAATATATATTAACATCGTAAAATATATATTAGCGTTAGATGACATTGAGTCTACAAAAATGACTGTAGAAGTGTTTTTGGAATCATTAATATACACTGCATTAGGTGACATGGTGAATGGAACATAATCTCACTTGCAATCTTAGAATCATTAATTATATATATTATTTTTTAATAAAAAAATGTTGAACGAAATTTACTCATTTTCATAAATAAATAAAATATTGTAATTCCTCACATGTATGTAAAAGAAAAAAAAACTACAAACGAGCTGTATATATCCCCAATTGTTTGTTTGACAAGATATGTCTCTTCCAATCCAACCACCTTCATTTGAGTGTATAAATCATGTAAATTGTCAATCACGCGTTGCGTAACACATGACATTCTTTATAAATACATAAGAATATGTCACGTACGTACGTATCATTTTGGACCACTGTAAAGAGAACTAGTCATCCTATCTTAAACAGAGAAGATTAATTGTAAAATCAGTTTAGGTAAAAAAAATAATAAAGTTGAAGTTATTAAATTCCACAAGAAAACATGTCTTATAAAACCAAAAAAAAAAGGGAAAAATGCATATAACCCCTTGAAAACACTTTGTAAATCCAAATAACCCCATGAATAAAATTTTCTTTAATATTTTGCAAATATTTCATTCGATAAACCCTGACTGAAAACACAATATACTAAAAACCCATACAATGTGTTAAAAATGAGAAAAATCCTATGAAAATGACTATTTTACCCTCTTTGGATATATTATTAAACCCTATCTCAAGGGGTAAAATTTTCATTACAAATGGTTTTTCGCATTTTTAACACATTGTAGGGCTTTTTAGGTATATCGTGTTTTCTACCAGGGTCAACCAAACATAATATTCACAAAATATTCATCATCTGTAAAAATTTATTCAGAGGGTTATTTTGATTTACTAGGTGTTTTCATAGGGTTATATGATTTTAAGAAAAGTCAAGAGGTTATATGAATTTCAGTCAGTTTACACGGGGTTATACGGATTTTTACCAAAAAGAAAATAAAAGAAAAGTTTAGGTTAATAAAATATTTACCAAAAAAACACGGTTTATAAAACCAATAATAGCTAATAGCAGATAAATAAATGTTTATGTCGGTGTGATATATATTTAATGAATTTTGTTGGTTCTTTATATGAGATTCAACATTTTATGAGATGCATTACGTGTTTGATGTCCAATTGAATAATTGATTACAGTTGGATAAGATGAAACAATCAATAGTCATTGATGGAAAATGGGTTCGTTTGAATTTTGAATGACCAGTTGTTTCAACAGTTGCAATATATTGTTGGCAACGGGTGTTCTTTGGGTCTTTAAAAGAAGTAACACATCTTCTTCTTCTTTCTCCTGTCCCACTCAATCTCTTTTTTGTTTTAAATTAAAAAAATTATGTTGGATTCATGTCTTATATTTTGATTTTTGAATCATCAAAAAAGAATTGCAACGACAGAGTCTTATATGATGGTTGAATGCTCTTAGGATTGAAAATATGGATTGAACTATTGTTTTCCCATATAATTGAGTATTACATGTGGCCACGTGGGGAACATCATAGTCATATATTAGGATATATATACATTATTTTTGTAAGTTAAATTTTATCATACAATTGAGAGGTCTCCCTAGGGTTGGAGAGAGAATGTTAGATTTGTAGCTTATCATAAAAAGTATGTATTTTAGAAAATTAATAAAAAATATTTCCTTCCTCCCTATCAATTTAGGCCACGTAAATCTTTTATTTTGTGGTTGTGTTTTGTTTTTCTGTTTCAGTACATTGATTCCGCATTTTTCAACAAGCTCTATCTGTCATTTGTACTTCATTACGTTCCTTTAGCCCCACCAAAGTTTTTTTTTATTTGCTAGATACTTATATAATACAAGATCCTTGCATGTGTGGTTTCTTTTAGGCAGTGAAACAAAGTACATGTTTCCACTTTCCACGTGTAATTTTGTATTTCACAATGCAAGTACTTTCATACGGGCCTACATGCATACATATATATAGTAGTGATATTGTACGGATTAGGGAGCACTGTGTGCAAAATCATGTGCACAATCTCGTGAGTAGACATTTCAATTTTTGAGAGATTTTTATCCCTTGAAAAACAAATATTATGAGATTGTACGATCGGATAGTGCATACACGATCACGTATGGACAGGATGCTCTGAAAATTGGACCATCTGATCAGAAGATTGCGTGATCGAACGGTACATACACGGGTGTTTGTCTGTCTGCACGGTGCACCTTTGTCTGCGTATTATCATATTACCATATATATATTACTATATATTACTATATTAGTTAACATCTATTCCGCACAAATAAAAAGGTGTTTGGGAATAAAACTGACAGTCCAACGTGCACTTCATACTTAATTAATATTTTTTAACAAATGTATATTTCAGATAGCGAAGAATGTACGTATCTATGAATAAATCAACAAATTCCATAGGTGCGTCCACATAAGGACTGTGTAATAGCCCAAAATTGTTTTCGGTGGAATGTCCTTCAATTCCAAACCATTGTGATAAAAAGGCTCTCTGAAGAGGGGAGTTAATAATCTATTTTACAGATTTTGGCTCAATGGAAATCCATTATATTACTCATGAAAGAAGAATTTAGCAAGGGAACATTGATGATAAAAATTAGAAAATGTTAACTTTTTTTTTTTGAAAGAGAATTGTGAACATATTCATTCCAATAGAATGAAAATAGAACAATTCTGAACGTGAGAGAGGGAAATAGAGACTTGTAACTTAGGGTTTTTAATTTATTATCAATAATATTTTGAATTTTCTCCCTTTTGTTTTATTTCTTGTGGATTTAAAGATTTCTTGTGGATCCAAGAAACTTTTGGTTGAATCTTTTCTATCATTTCACGCTGCGTTATAAATTAAACTTTGAACCATTAAAACAAGTTCTTTTAAATTATAATCTGATTCGTTTGACTTAAGTAGTGTTTGGAAACACGTTTGAAAAATAAGATTTCGAGTAAAGTGACTTAAATAGACTTTGATTCCCGAAAAGCGTATTTTCAGCATTTTTTAAAAAATAATCTTTTTGCACTAAAAGTTGTAAGTAATTTTTTAATTAAGCTTATTATTTCTTAAAATCTATGTGATAACATGTTTGAACTTCCTGCTTAATTAAAAATTAAAATCACTCCAATCATGTTACCAGCAGGCCATTAAAATCAAAATCAAAAGCATTTGTTGCAATGATTTTAGTTGTATCCATTTTGGATGTAAGATTGTCATAATATGATTAATGATTTTATGATGTATATATAAATAACTAATTAAGTCTTTTCGTACTCGAAAGCTTGAACTTGAAACATGTCACATGGCCAACCAAGGTCCCTCTAGAATTGAATTGATTTGGATGGAAGCCAGTCATGTAGTGGTGGGATGAGGAATAACATGTAATCCCCCCAAGTGAGGGAAAAGGAAGGTGCAAATGTCTTTCGGCAGTGACATGTCTTTCGGCAGTGAAAAAGATACCGAATAGAAAGTTTTGATGGGACCGTCGTAATAACAACATTAATTGTTAATCAAGATGTTATTTCAGTTAATCCTTTTCCAATCCATTCATAGTCCACGTTTATATATATAAGGAATCATATCTATTACTTACTTATTAAAGGAAAGTGACTTAATTTCTTTTTTACAAATTTAACAATTATTCATAAATATATTTTAAGGTTTAAAAATCAGGAACTAATGTATATCAATACATATTAAAATTTTAGTAATTCAAAATTAAATATATCCACTAATCTATCTCAATTAATTAAATGATATGAATATTTGTTACAGTATTTTTATTATAAAAAGTTATACAAATTTATTATTTTATATGTAAATGAAACTTCTTAGATAGTTCAATATTTTATAAATATTTCATCTTTATGTGTTAAACATACTGGTATCACAGTTGCATCTCAAACATTTAGATCCACATGTATTTAATATAGATAAAAACTAGTATGTTTTTGTAAAAAATAAAATATATATTTTTATAAAAAAAATATAAATCTAAACGGTGAAAACAGATTAACATGAATACGTACGATGTATACAAAATTGTGAAAATGGACACGCGATGAATAAGTTTTAGTAAGACCCTAAGAGAGCTCAAAATAATAATAATAATAATAACAAGGGGGTACAAGTAATTCCTATTCACGTGCCACGTGTTTGTACGACTTGCACACGTGGGCCATGGCACTAAAAGAGGAAGATTGATTTGCGCACCACAAATCTGACGTGTCATCGCCGACTCGTCTTCTCCAATACATGCGTAGCTTCTCCACACGTAAATCACACAGTCGCCCACAACGACCAAACCCAAGACAAACAAACAAACAAATCACTTTATATTAAAAATATAAATAAATAAAACCACTCTGTCTTTCTTCAAATATAAGTCTAACCCATATATTATTTTGCTAGTTCGGTTTCTCCAAATCGTATTCGATCGTACACATATTCGATTCCCCCAAAAATAGCGAGCTTTTCGGTTTTTCTGGAGTGGTGAAGGTTGGTTGGTTTGTTGGGTTTGGTTTCTTAGCACAGAAAGTGTGAACAACCGTTTTTTGTGGTCGATTTTGAATACCCAATTGAAAAAAAAGGGACCTTTTTTTTGGGGGGGAGGAGCGACGACTGCGAATGGACGGGTTGTGTTTCAGGACCGCGGTGGGCGGCGGAGCGATCCCGGCGACGGCGCCTATCTCTGGCGGAGGGGAAATGCGGGCCATCTCCGCGAAGGTCTCCGCCGTCTCCGGCTCCGGCATGTCATCCTCCGAGAGGGCACCGCAGGCGGCGGCGGGGGCGCCGCGAGCGAGGCCGTATACGAACGTGAAGTCTTGGCAGATGAGGCGGTTATGGCCGGGGAACGACGAGGGTGCGCACGGGGGGGAGGAGGAGGTGGGGAGGGGGAATTGGGTGTTGAAGATTCTGAGGGTTGGGTCGATCTGGGCGGGGAGAGGGAAAGGTGTGGTTTTGGAGGGGGAGGAGGAGGAGGAGGTGGAGGAGACGATCGGGCGGAGCGGATGCTGTGGTGGGGACGGATCGGAAGGTTGCGATGTGGGGGAGGAGGAGGAGATGGAGTTCGATCGCGATTCGTTTTCGAAGCTGTTGAGGAGAGTTTCATTGGTGGAGGCGAAGCTGTACGCGAAGTTGTCGTATTTGGGTAGCTTAGCTTATTCGATCCCTTCAATCAAGGTAAACGAAAAAAAAACAAAAACAAAAACAAAAAAAATTGGATTTTGATTGGTTTCTGTTTTTGGGTTTCTTAAAAATTCGAGTTTTAAACAATCAAAATGGGATTTTTTTTTTGTTTTAATCAATTGTGAGTGTTTCGTGGATTTTGATTTCTCGATCCAAAATTGCAGCCTGGGAATCTCTTGAAATGCCACAAATTGAAATTCGTGACTTCGTCGTTGGAGAAGAAATCGAAGCCCAATCAAGAAACAAAAGAAGCAACAATAGAAACAGAGGAAGCCGAAAAGCAGGGGACAAGCGCGTTATCAACTTATCAGATCGCCGCCACAGCCGCCTCGTATTTACACTCGCAGACGCGAAAGATTCTACCTTTCCGATCAGAAGCGGCGGAGGACAACAATCCATGCTATATCGATTCAGGAGTCGCCTCGTTCGTCGCCACCACAAATTCGGTGACCGCGGTGGTCTCTGCGAAGGAGACGGCAAAGGAGGTCGTCGTCAAGGACTTGAATTCCGCCCAGTCTTCACCGTGCGAGTGGTTCGTATGCGACGAAGATGGCGGCACGACGCGATACTTTGTCATTCAGGTAATGCGCTCGCCCACATTTGTGAATTCATTCTTATATAAGTGATTGTGCTGAGACTGATTTGTGGGTTCTTTGGATGCGAAGGGTTCGGAGTCTCTCGCGTCTTGGCAAGCAAATCTCCTCTTCGAGCCGATCCAATTCGAGGTACGAATTCATATGAGGATGTGTTTGTAAAGCTATGTTTGGATGTGCGATTGAACCGCTGTGATTATTAAAATCTTGTATTTTAAATTTAGTTTTTTAAAAAATATTGTTTTATTAACTTTTAATTCACAAGATTTTTTAGTCTTAAAAAAGAAATATGATGATCTCAAAAGTTAAACGTTAAAAATGTGTAGATGCGCAATTGAAAATTTTTAATTTTTCAAACGTAGAATCGACCGAAACACAGATTCAAATGGGGCCTTAAGTTCAAAATCAATGGACACACTTATTGAATAATTCAACATTTTAGGGACTCGAGGTGCTCGTGCACCGGGGCATATACGAGGCGGCGAAAGGGATCTACGAACAGGTGGTGCCAGACGTGCGATCACATTTGAGCTCGCGTGGAAGATCCGCCACTCTTCGATTCACCGGGCATTCTCTCGGGGGAAGCCTGGCTCTGCTTGTGAATCTCATGTTACTGATACGAGGAGAGGCGCCCGTCTCTTCGTTGTTGCCCGTAGTAATGTTCGGTTCGCCTTCCATCATGTGCGGTGGTGACTACCTGCTTCGCAAGCTCGGCCTGCCCCGGAGTCATGTCCAGGCTGTAACGATGCATCGCGACATTGTTCCTCGCGCCTTCTCTTGCAACTATCCGGACCACATCGCGGAGGTTCTTAAGGCCATCAATGGCAACTTCCGCAACCATCCATGTCTAGAGAGCCAGGTATGCTCGTGATCCGGTTCATAGTCACATAATATGTTTGAAAATTTTGATGATTTGTTACCTTTCATACTTATGTCAAACATATCCATGTCGTCCTACTATGAGTTTATTACTATCAAAATTCATATATTCATGATTTATCACATCCATCATAATTTTAAGAGTAACTCTCATATCATGTATTTCTAATAACAATTATCAGAATACATTGTAATAATAGTTCAACACGAATTGTACTTCTATTGAAAATCTGTTATACACAAACTCTCATTCTCACTCTGCTTCTGTTTACAACAATTAGTTGTAATTCAAATTCATTGATTTCCATAATTGGGTTCATGAAAAACAGAAATTGCTGTATGCACCAATGGGGGAGCTATTGATCTTACAACCAGAGGAGGAGTTCTCCCCACACCACCACCTCCTCCCCTCCGGCAGCGGCCTCTACCTCCTGACCCGGCCCGCCTCCAAAGACCCCGACCGGGTTCTGCGGGCCGCCCAGTCCGTCTTCCTCAACTCCCCGCACCCTCTCGAGATCCTGCGCGACCGGTCCGCGTACGGTCCCGACGGCTCCATCTTCAGAGACCACGACATGAATTCCTACTTGCGCACCGTGCGCGCCGTCATCCGCCAGGACCTCAAGCAGGCGCGCAAGGCCGATAGGGAGCGCCGTCGCCGGCTGTGGTGGCCCGCATTGGTCGCGCACGGGTTGCGCGAGACCGTGGTCGTGGAACGGGGGGGCTCGCGGGGCCAGACGGGGTTCTTGTCCGGGGCGGTGCGGACCGGGAGGGAGTCAGTGAAGCGGTTCGGAAGGCTCGTCGCGTCGCAGCACGTGCGCATGCTGGTGGTGCTGTTGTTCCCGGCGCGGTTGCTGTTGTTGGGGACTTTAACGGTTGTTAATCGTGGCTTATGATGCGTGCTTTTTAAGGATTTTGTGATTGTTTGTTGGTGTCACATTCTTTTATTTCTTTGATTCATGGTCCATGGACTGGCAAATGCAGAGAGGGGAAATTGGAAGTTATTGATTTGATGGAAAGTTGTGTAAAGGTATGTGGTGCCCATATTTTCAGGTGTAATTTGGTGGTTATACTAGGGTAACCTTTGAAGCGGGTCTGGGTAGCTCTTGAAATTCTGATTTTTCAGTAATCATACTTAATTCAAACTTATTTTTAAACACCTTTGTCGATTGTTTTCAAAAGTTGTTTCAAGTTTATTTTTAAACTCATTTTTTAGTACTCTGGAGTTTACATGGTAGATTGTTTGAAGATATCATAAAAGACTATATTGCTGTAGTTCTATATAATTAATACTTATCTAATTAATTAGACGTCTTTCGTACAAAATCAGATCCTCTGTGGCAGCTTAGAAGGAAGTTCCAATGTGGTTTGTTTGGTGGTGTGTCATGTAAATTGACACACCACCCCTCGTGCACCCTGTAATGGTGGCATCCACAACACTAGGATAACCACAAGGAGATTTCCCTATGGCATGTCCCCAAACCATCTTAAACTACTACTGGTCTATCATAGCTGATTGTTGGTTATTGTGGTGCTAGATTCCCATTGGTGAAGAATGAGATCGAGTATTTGCTCTTATGAGGTTTGGTCAATCTTCAGTAGGAGACTGATTTATGATAACTTTTTGCATAAATTAGTTTGACCACACCTTATAGAATCCAGATCCAACTAGATCTCATTATGTGAAAAAGATAGTACATCAAACAGATACCATAAACATAGATAAGTTATAACTCAAAAAAAATTATCTATACATGGTGGAGGATGGAAAAGGAAACGGATATATACTTTTTTTGTGCGTGTGCTTTTGTTTTGTGTTTGAATCAATTATATGATCCAATTCATTAATGGGATGAATTCATTCATCACACATGATTTCATTTATTTATTGAAACAAAAATTATCTAATTTAGTTAAATAAAAACAAACACCAATGTTAGTCTCAAACTACCCTCAGAGCTTAACTCATATTCAAATTCCACCAAAGCCAATTTACCATGAATTTAGTTTTTCACATAAATTAAAGTTGCATGGCACCTGATACCAGCTAAAAACTTCCAAAACAGCATTAATAAACAATCATGTATTATCTCAGTGAGTGACACAATAAAAGCCTCTTTTGTGGTTGATTTTGATCAATTCCTTCAATCATGGAATTTGTTGGCCCCTTTGTTCAGGTACTTTCACCTAATATGCCGGCTTGTGTGCCTGTCAATTTATTTCTTCATGTGGGGCTCAAAACGGTTCATTCATTTCCCTAGATCTCAACTGATTATTCGCCGGATTGCATAGGTGTAGTGGGTGACTAGGTCTAAATAGCATTTGATTGTATAATTGAACAGCTTTTACGTTTGCAGGAAATTGTTTCTACAATTGTGTAATCAAAATAGTTTTTCATGTAGCAGCTTCCTTAGGGGCGGACCCAGGCCCCCCCAAACTACCATGGTGAATGTGCCATGTGCCTCTCTTCATTTCTATTTAATCACAATGGCCACTCATTTTCATTTCCTAATCTTCTGTATTTCTTCAATAATTAAGGGGGGGTAGTCGATACAGACTTTGATAGATTTCTCTAGACATTATTTAAGTGATAGACTTTTGTAAACTTTAGAGACTTTCACAGACTTTCGTAGACTTTTGCAGACTTTCACAAATTGACTCTCATGGAATTTAACAGACTTTTGCAGATTTTCATAGACTTTTGTAGACTTTCACATATTGACTCTCATGAACTTTCACAAACTTTCACAGACTTTTAGAGATTGACTCTTTTCACATGTGGATTTCTATTAATAAACACAATAATGTGGATACATATATATGTATATACGTATAATCAAATATATGATAAATGTATATTTTAAAAAATAATTGTGGATAATCTAGGCATATATTATATAAAATAATCTACCATTCTCATATATTCATCAAGCATATGAGGTGATGAGAATATTTCATACATATGGACATTCATAAAAAAAGATAATAAATAAAGAAAAAAATGTAAATAAAAATATGAAAGGCATGGATAAAAATCATAAATGAGAATTGTTAAAAGAAAAAAAGAAGAAATATTCACAATGTTGGAATAAAAGTCCATAAGAATCCCACCCATTTTATGAAATGACTTTTTCCTTTATATTTCTCTCAAAAGTCCACAAAAGTCCACAAGAATCCATCACTTATGAAAGTCTTCACAAATACTGTTTAAATTGAATAACACATGACAAAATGTCTACTATGAAAAGTCTCAATCGAATAACGCTGGACTTTTTGTCCACGAAATAATGTCTCAATTGAATAACACTAGACTTTATGTCCACGAAATAATGTCTCAATCGAATAACACTAGACTTTATGTCCACGAAATAATGTCTCAATCGAATAACACTGGACTTTTTGTCCATGAAATAATGTCTCAATCGAATAACGCTGGACTTTTTGTCCATGAAATAATGTCTCAATCGAATAACGCTGGACTTTTTATCTACTAAATAATGTCTTAATGGAATAACGCTGGATTTTTTGTCTATGAACTAAAGTCCTTATTAAAAAAATACCAGATTCACAAATTCATGGACATGGACATTTTGTCTATAAAAAATTCTAATTGACTACCCCTATAAATGTCATGCACTGCGCGTGCTTAACGTGTCAAAACACAACAGTCCGTGCACGATCCTCACACACATCCGGGGGTACTTATCGCCACGGCGCGGTGACTAGTTGCGCGTCCCGTCTGATTCAGACGCCACGTCACACGATGTTGATGTGTATCGAGACGGAAGCTTGGAAGGAAGAACCCAATCCTCTTCGCGTATGGTGGGCGGTGCGGATCCCGGCCGGGGTCCGTGTTCAAAGTTCAAACTTAGTCGTGTTCGTCCAAAACGAGCCAGGTTGGCGCGATGTGACAGTGGGACCGACTGGATACAAAATGGTTGTGTCGTTCGTTTGTCGAGGGGACCATGTTAGCGTCAACCATTTATAATTAAAAAAAAAGGGAAGAATTCAAATAACAACATCTGACATTTCTTAGTTCATGTAACTCACTTAAAATATTTATATAAATTAAAATAACTCTTTGAGTTAAACTTTCATTGACACATGATAAATATTCTGTAAATATTTCATTTGATTAACCCTTAACTGAAAACACATGATACCCATAAACCCTTACATTTTGTTAAAATGTGAAAAACCGTCTACAAATGACAATTTTGCTCCTTCAAATAGATTATAAAATCATATCAAATGATGTAAAATCATCATTTACAGATAATTTTTTATATTTTTAATGCATTATAATAAATGTTTTGGTATGCTGTGTTTTCAGTCAAAATTAACTAAATAGAATATTCTTCATTTATCAACGAAAATTCATTTCAAGGGTTATATGAATTTCAAGAAAAAATCTAAAGGTTATGAATTTTTTAAAATCTTTGGATAACCTAAAAAGAAAAATCTTTGGATATTGACTAATGATATGATATTTAAAAATCGAAATTGATAGCAGATTCAAATATTCTGCACACAAAACTAGGCGTTAGGCTTTTCACTTCATTTTTTGTGTTTTGTTGTGATTATATTCCATGAATAAATTTAAACAAAGGTTTCTTTACAGATGCCTTAATGTGCGTGTGCACTCCTAAATGAACTCAACTATTTAATATAAAATAATTTCTGAATTCTCGGATAAAAACTCAAATAGATAATTTTTGGATAGTAGAGAGACTTAAATATTAATCAAGGATCCAGTTATAATTGAACCCAAGAAAGAGGATTTACATGTCATTGGACCTATTTTTTATCACCCAATTCTTATTCAATAAAATTCGGATGAAATTCTTTTTGAAAACAATAATAAAAGCAACTAACTCCCTAGGATGTTGCCGAGTTGAAGTCATTCACAAGTTGCTGCCCCAATTTTGGGCAGATCAAATTATACAAGGCAGCCCCCAATTTGTACTGATGATGGAGAAGTTCAGTGGTGCTGGGAGGGGTCGGCAACAAGCTATCCAAGAGCAGCAGATGTGTATCACCTTCTACAGCCTGATTATGATTATCATAATGAAAAAAAAATTTGGAAATGGGTATGGAACTCCCTCTAATCCTAAAAATTAAAATGTTTTTGTGGAAGTTGATTTGGAGCTATTTACATACAAGAACATTTCTGGACTCGCCAGGTATGCTTATAGATGTGGGATGTCCTTTATGTCGAGAAAAATAGGAAACTACAAGACACCTATTTTTGGAATGCTTCTATGCTGAGGATTGCTGACAGTCTGTACCAGATCAATTTCATCCACCTCAAGCAGTTTGGACTACAAATTCATGGTTTAATGTGTTTAATAGGAAAATGTGGATGCAACTATCAGATGTCACAGAAACAGAAAGAATATTAGTATTTACTGGTTTATGCTGACGGATTTGGAAGGCCAGGTACTCTGTAATATTTCGAGGTTTAAAGTTCATGCTCAAGTGACTGCGAAGCGTGCTTTAGCACTAACACGGGATGTTTTAAAGTCTTACATAACAAAACAGGAGAAGAAGAAATAGTATAGTATGCCCTGTTTATCAAATTATGCCTTCATTACAGCCTTCCAACAAAATGGACACCAGGAAAAAAAGAATAAGAAATATATATGTTGTAACGGGTGGAAGTGTGAATCCTATGTCGAGAGTGGCGGGAGCTGCATGTGTCATAGTGTAAAAACAACCTGGTGCATACTAGGGGCTGGTTGTTCTAATCGAATGTGATCAACCACAATTAAAATGGAGGCTGAAGGCATATGATTGGGGATCAGCCATGCAAGAAGAATGGGGAGGGGGGCTGAAGAATATACACATATGCAATGATGCTGAATCAGTTTTAAAATTTTTGCAAAGACCAGGATTGGGGAACCTCCCCAACTACAGGAATGCATAGCGCAGATCAGACTGTTGGACTCTTGAGTATAGATCCCATACACTATTGTAAAGTGTCTCGAGAGGGAGTTCAGGTACCAGATCGAATAGCTAAGAAGGCAGCTAAAAATCAACTCAATATTTCCACGGTTGGTATTATAGATGACAATATCTGTAGGTGGATTCATCCACTTATCTACTCTTTACATCAATGTATACAAGAGGTCGAGTTAGACCATGCTTTTGGAATTGTATAGAATGTAAGAAACTGTTTTGATAGTAATGAATAGATATGCCAGATTAGGGCCTTTACTCCACCCAAAAAAAAAAAACTCCCTAGGATGCAACATCTCAAAAACCAAAACATATATAATGCATGTGAAATGAAGCAATCCAGAAGAAAGAAAAAAATCTTCAGCACAGCTGCAAAAATCCACAAAAGATTAAACTTGCATACAGGAGCACATCATTACATTCTCTCACCCCATATAAATTGAACTGTCCTTCCTGCCATTCATTTGTGAATGGGATGGGCTGCTGTACAACTACTTTTACAACAGTAAAAATTTGGAAAATGAATTTACATCTTCTCAATGCACAAAAAGAGAAGACAAAGGAATGGAAAATGTAACTACTGAGGTAAATATTTGATCTTTAAACATTAAGGGAAAAAAAAAAACTTTTCTGATCTCTCAGGGAGCTACTCACTAATCCCGGAATTGCATCTTCAATCTACAACAGTGTACCTAAAACCGCTGCTCCCGACGCATTTCCATTGTCGATGGACCTGCTAGAAGTAAGCTGTGGACACAGACATGTTATCAAATTTGTTCTCTCTTTTTTTTTTCTTTAAAAGAAAGATATATAAAAGAAGATTAGTGTGAATGATTCTAAACACACACCATCAAAGGATTACATATGGCATATTTACTATTCATGTAGGAAACTGAGTTGTTCTTAGAGGTACCTATTGTTATCACAGATGAAATCAATCATGGCACTGATTGAGGTACTAAAAAAATCACAAATTATACCTCTTTTCTATGCTGTGTGGATAGAAAGAATGGCTCTTGCTCTCGGATTCCACCATTTTCTTCAAGAATTTCAAGCAATTCCTACAAAAAAATAATGGGGGAAGATGATTAAGCTGATATTTAAGTGACCAACGCAGATTCTTTTTAAAAAGAGCTCATATTATAATTAGTCACTAACAAGATATGAGAGCCAGGATAACAATATTTGTCAAACAAAAACAATTTTAATAAAACTTAAGATGTTGGACATGATCAAATTGCGCTATCCACCAGTATTATAATATCCTAATCAGCAGAAGTTAAATAATTCAAATTTAATCCATTTATTATATAGCTGGGATTTCCCCAGATAAATAACGTGAAAAGTTTGTATAACCAGGATTCGCCTAGTATCCTTTGCTAGCATGCTCTAGCTCAAATACCTCAACTCCTAGACTGCTTAAGTTGCATATTTATTGAGTTTACATAAAAAGATTACAAGCGAGTCAGAAGAAAATGAAAAAGAATAAGAACACATCAATTATAAATATAAACCATCAATATCTAATATGATATATTGAGAGGAACTAACAAGTTCAGAAAACTGAAAACCATTATATAATAAGGAAAATCTGCACCAAGTCATGAACAGAGAAATCCAAGGAACAATTTGCACCTAAGAAATTGCAACAAATGACTGAATGAAGATTCATATCAAAGTTCAGTCAGTTATACAATTAGCAGAAGGTTTGTTACCTTTCCAGTCATATTTTCAAACGTAAGTAGCTGTTCAACAATGACCCGAAGCACAGCAAGATTCTTCTGAAGCATCTCCACTGCCTTATCATATGCCAAATCGTACATCTGATTTAGAAAAACAAAGTTTAAATTCGGCCATGATATGCGGTTATAAATTGTAATGCTGCCAGTGTTGCCATCAGGAATAATATTCTACATCGCTACATCCATTGTCCACATTTTGTACACACCTTTTCCACTTTCGCTGCCATCTCAACCTCGTGGCAATTCACCATACTTGACTTTTTCCTCTGTTACAATGAAAGATACGTGCTAAAAATTATTTTGAATATAGGCACATTCGACTGGTAGTAATTTCTTCAACTATAAAAACAGGACTGTTAAATATACTATAAATTTTCTACACACTTGCAAAGCTTACAGTAAACAGAGATAATATTTTTGAAAAAGTTTGAAGCGGGCACACGCAGCCTTAGAATCAATTTTGGAACTTGCATCAGTGAAAAAGGCGTAATATAACTTGTCTAGAATATGTGCACGTGCTACGACTAAATCCATCTGTAAAAGCAGTACCATGATTTTAACCAATGCCATCCCTGCTAATACATGGTGAAGCCCATTACAACTTTCCTAAGAGTCTAAGACCAGTTGATTGGTAGGTGAAACTACCTACCTACATCATGCAGCTAAGGGGAAAAAATATTAAGGGAAAAACTCATGCAATCAGAAAACATACTTTTGACTTCCCTAGAGTTGCCAAGAGCTAAGATGAGAAGTAACATATAAATTCATTTGAAAATATTAAGGGTAACCAAGTAACTGTTTTATTATCTTATCTAATGAAAAGATAAAGCATGCATTCCTGAAGTAGTGGATACCGTATTGCTACAGAAGTAAATGGTAGGACTATCATCGGGACCCCATCCATAATGAAGAACCATCTGTGTGGCTATCTGTCGCAAAGAAATTACAAATTATCAATAAAAAGAAGCACATTCTCTACTTTGATTTGAGATTATTGTAAATTCCAAGGTAGAAGTGCTCCATATCTAATACCTCCTGTGCTTGCCTGAGTTCATTTGAAGATAAATAGTTTTCCTCACCAAGCGGGAGCAACAACTGTGATGCAACATAAGAACCAAAACAAAATACAAGCTTTTTCTCAAGGTATGATCTTGTATCTACATTACCATTCATGGAAATCCCTTCTTTGGCCCTTGTGATTTTTGTGCATCCAATTCCCTGTTCATTGCAAACCAGTTGAAGATATATATCTGATTAATATGAAATGAAATACTGCTAAAAAATATAATGCGACAAAGGAGACCTTTTTCAAATAACTAACAGAATTTGTTTAGGTACAGTATAGTTCATAAAAATTGTTTATTTTGCTCCATCAATAAGAAAGATACATTAACAATAACCCACATGGGGTTGGCACTTTGGCTAGAGCAATGGATTTGATGAAAGACAGGAGATTATATGTCATAAGTAATCCTCAGATAGGAGGAGACGAGGGATCTCCAAACATCAGAAGAGGGAGAAAGAAAACTAAAAGAAAAGGAGGGGGGCGGGGGGTGGGAGATGGGTCATGGGCCCCCATACAATGCAACGCTACATCACCTCCCTAACCACAAAGGACCCATTATAGATGAAGGGGAGTTTGCGGCTTTTTTTACTATCATAGCTGAAAACATTAGCCCCTACCACTGACAACCATGGTTACAGACAGCTTCAGCATTTTATAGCATACATTAGGTGCAAAAATGTACATATTATGTATCACTTCACTAGCACTTCATGAGTAAGGAAGAACTTCAAAGTTACAAATTTCCTAGTGATTTAGAATAAAACAAGGCGGAACTAAATAGTTTTAAAACATTATCATCCATCAAACATTTATGCTTCATGCAATTAGCCAATTACTCAAAATATCAGATGGACTAGGCAAATTCATGACCGACTATAGCTCTATAATATATGGTCTCTCAAATCTCATCCGGAGTCATTTATCTTGTTCAGTTCAAGATTTATCATTTGAAGAACATAATTTTATTCTTGTCCTTCACTGAAGTACGAATGAACTTTCTCGACAGTATAAATGAAGAATCGAAGGAAACACAGACAAACATTGAATAACTGAATATCATTTTTTTTTCATTGTAGATACCCTTCCAGATTATGGTGTGCAAATGAAACCTTTCAAAATTTCCAAATGGTCCAATTAGAGCGATAACAATATGTAGGATGTGTTGATGAAGACAAACCTCCCAAGAAGCTGGCTCCAGCCATATATTATCAACCACATCGAAGTTTGGTAGTAAAAGAGCAATAAGACCGCGACCAGCTGCCCATACAGCATGCGGAAATTTCGTCTCCATTGTCCACTAAGAAATATCAGTGTGTCATTATTCTGATACATCAGAAGCACAAAACTGAATGGAACTAAACTACCTGAGTACTAAGAAGGAAATAGAGATGACAACTTTTATGTTCATGCAAGGCAACACTTTGGAAAAAAAAACAATCAAAATCACAGACTCAAAACAACATATTAATATACAGATTGAAACTGTTTTTTAATGAACTTGTAACAAAAAAGTTGAATCAATATCAAACATCCATAATAAACTAATAAACATGACCAGAACAACCACTATAAAGGAAGGTTAGGTTAACATTTTTCCATACTTCAATGCTTGCTTACATCAATAGGAGGGCTCATGAGTTCCAATCCATTGCTAATCAAACCATAAGGTTCCATCAGGTCAACAACTGATTGCATATCATCTCTCGTCAGTGCAAGTCCAAGATGATTTACCAACCATGTGCTAATCATCCTCATAGGTTTGGTCCTCCTCAGCCATCCTGGTATATTATTGCTCAGACTCTATGCATTAGCAACCAGTAGTCAGCAAGGAATCATATGAAAAATAAAATAGAACAGTTACAAATTAGCACTCGGCATAAAGGCAGATACAATGAAAAATGCAAGAACTATGAAGGGCAGCCAACATGCAACACCCCCCCCCCCCCCCAACACACACACACACACCATGAACACTGCTAGACAAAAATGCTCAGCGAGTAGTGATGGAGCAAGTTAAGAAAGACTAGTATGGATCTTTTGCTTTCATAAGCACTCTTTAGGATATATGTGACACCTCAATGCCATGTCGGGTTGCAGAGTGATGTGGAAGCCACATAGTGCATACTTCTTTGGGTAAGATTTGTTTATTTCATTCTGCTGGAATTGATAGCATGCTTTATGCCTGATGCCAACTTTATCAGGGGGAGGAGGAGTGCAATAGATGATATTTAATAATCATGTAAACTTTCTATTTAAATTTAACCATTAAATTTTTAGCTATTTATTAAGAAAGAGAAATAAATGAATTTTATATGTAAGGCCATATGCACATATGGCCCCTGCTAACTTGCCATGCCATGAGGCTACCATGCCACAACATCTTCCTGTTTGTCTTTGAGTGGGGTGATGGAATCAGGAATTATGTTTCTCCTGGGAGGTAAAGTTTATACCCCCTTCATGTTTTGGAGTTATGCCTTAGTTTTTTTAATAAAATTACACAGGATGTCCTCCATGTTTCACAAAAAAGGGGCACACAACACTTTGGCAATTTTGCTAGGGGTAACCCAAAGGGCACATGTGGAGAAAAAAGAATAAAGAACAAAATCTGGAGATGGTAATAAATAAGCATGGAGTACATTCCTTACCACAAACCAACCACAATAACTCATTAGTTCATCAGTGTCAAGAAATTTATGGTTGAAAGCACTACCCTCAAGGGCCAAAGGAACATGCCTTAATTCTGTTGGACGCATCAGAGCCATCTTCTCTGATACCTGGATTTATTCAATTAAAATAGGATGAAGGTCACGTCATTAAAATAGATATTAAAATAGAGAAGAAGATGCTACACCAAAATTAATAAAATATGTCAGAATCATGGTTTTATTTTTACTGCCAAATTCTGCATCATCTAAGAGATGTATCATGCAGAGAACCAACCAGCTAACACCAGAAAAATTTTGAAGATTTCTGATGATAAAAAAGAAAGATTGAAATAATGAAGCAATATATACTATATTGATCAACATGAACATACTCATGAAATGAAAGACAATTCAATTATAAGTGGGGAAAAAAGGGTAGACAGATAATAACTGCCGAACTGAACACAGCAAATAAGTAAATTCAATGTCATGTCATGGAGAACAGAAAATATAAAAATTGGATGATTTTACATCAGAAACTTTTAACTAAATAAGAGTACAAATCAAGGCTCAAAAACAAGAATGTAACAAATGATGTAAATGTTCACCACCCCCAACACCCTGGCCCTCCTCCATGTCAGCTTCTGTCCACCCCGTGTATACTAAAGCGCTTAATTAATTAGCCTTAACCACATTGATTTGCAGAGCATGACCAAAGCGTCCTAGGAGGAAATGGTGCCCTTGTATAGTTCTTATTTAATGCAAAAAGAAACTAAAACCCATGACAGCTGACAGGTAACAAATCACATGATATTTATAAATGCTCATAAACCAGAAAACAAACCAGCTAATATGGATCATTCACAAAACAATACAAGTACCTTTTCCCAATCCACAAAATCGATGAGTTCGCTAGACATGGTTTCCTTGGCAGCCATGAGTAAAATTCTCTCTCTTTCCGTTTGAGTTGGTTGTTGGAGATGCAATACTCTGTCCATGCGGCCAGGACGTTGCAGGGCTGGATCAATCTCATCAATATTTCTCGTGGTTGCTATTAAAACAACCCCGTCTTGTTTCTCAAAACTACAATCACAGCACATTGTTCCATTTAATATGAAGTATGGAGCAGTTCACTATGGCCATCAAAAAATTTAATCGTAAATGATTTCTACAGAATATCATAGTTGAAGACAAGCTAATTCTGTGGAATTTTTATACATATGATTTATGTTAACAAAAATACAGAAAACAATTATTAATAAGCGTTCAAAATTTTGCTTTTTTAAGATGAAATTAGTCAGATAATTTATTGGTCTGCTTCGTCTCACTTGTTTTCCATTGAAAGATTGAGATGTTAAAAATATTTATAATATGGTTAACATCCAGCAGACGAGGAGATAAGGCATCTCCTCATATGGAACAAAGCAAAGAAAACACCACAAATATTACAATTCTATAAGGCTGCGCTCCCCAGAATGAAGATCACACTCCCATTTCTACTCAGAACAACTGCTTGTACCCCTCCCTTAAATTTATTAAAAATGCAAAAAAAAAAAACTAAAAAAAAAAAAAAAGCCTACACAAAACAATGAAATCATTGTTGGCTGTTCCAACTAATATCCTACCTTTCACATATAATTGGCTGCCTAGGACATAACAAGATGGCCAATGTATAATGTATAAGGTCTTAGGGAACTTTGTTGATGTGGAGCTTTTGACATGCCTTGGTTGAATTATATTAGCAAACCAATACAATTAATTGATACAGCAAACTCAAAAAAATGGTACAAAAAAGTACCCATCCAGTTCCACGAGAAGTTGATTAATGAATGACTCGTGATCTTGCTTTTTAGTATGGATGAAACGGCCTCGAACACCAGCAAAGAGATCAAAATCTTCAACAAAGATTATTACTGGTGCCTACCAAATAAATAAAAAAAACAAATATAAGCAACAACCCAGATAATAGAAATTGCAGAACAGAAGGTACACTTCATAAAAACACTGATTACTGATAGAACTTACCCAACTATGATTATTTGACCCTGCACAAACACATCCCACCCTAAAATTTAGACTAGCCAAAATTTAGTTGAATTTTCCATGGAAACAAAATGCTATATGCGCTAACCTAGTATTCAAATGAGACTCATTTCTAATCAACAACCATAGACTGTACATTCTTTAATTTTCCATCAAATGGACAAGATGGTTGCGAGAATCCTCGCTAACAGACTAAAGAAGATGATAAGGACGTTAATTGAGGAGAATCAGTCCACTTTTATACCCAGAAGATCGCTTCAAGAAAAGGGTTAAGATAGCCCATGAGATCATCTCAGCCATTGGAAAGGATGAAAGGAAAGGAGTGACACCCAAGCATGATTTCTCTAAAGGCTATGACAAAGAGGAGTGGGACTTCCTACACCACCTGAGATTAATGCATATATGAAATAAATCTTTTATGTTTTTCTTGCATGAGATATTTCCAACAAACTCTAACAGGTTGAGCTCTCTATTTGTTCAGCCATATCTCAAATGGGTCTTTCATGGAATTGACATACCCAAAAATCAATAAATGGAGCAGATGCACGTGTAGTAATAATAAATGGATGTTAACAAAAGTAGATAAAAAAATACCTACTTCCATGAGCTAGTCCGATTTACTTAACACACAAGTTTCCTCATGATGTCTAACTTTCTGAAATGACAGTGTATAGCATAATTCAAATTTCAAAAGAATGTGAAAAAACTGGGAGAAGGCACATGGAAACCAACCAATTCCCGAGCAGTTTGGAACAACTCCCTAACATTTGATGCGCTCTGGCCAACCCATAATCCAGCCTCCAGTTGTTTAGGTTTGACTTCGACAACCGGTACCTTAGCTTCTGCAGCTATGGCCAGTGCCAGTGACGTTTTTCCAGTTCCCATTCCACCAACAATTAAAACTCCCTGAAAAGGCAGTCGTTTGCTAATTAGAGAGCAAATCCAGCTATATACCATGCACAAATTTATACCTTGAATAGTGTGATTTACAAGACCTATAAATTATGTTAACAATTGCCGTTTCTCAAACAGATAGAACAACTAGAGTGCAAACTATCTCAGTACAAAGAAAAAAATTATTTTCCATTTAATTATTAACCATACAGTCTATTTACATTATCATATAGCACATGCAGATCGCCATACACTTCACATTTATATCTTCGTTTCTTTAATTTATTAGCCATGAGTATTAAAAAACGAGAAACCTAACTTCGTAACGATCTGTCTTAGGTGGTTCCTTTTTCTTTCGTGAAATGAGAACCGCAGATGACTGAAGACAAGCTTGTGAGGACCATGCAAGAGACCAGAACAGAGAGTACTGCATGACACCTAAGGGAAACCAATGATACATGTGTATGATACCTATGTGTGAGTGGTGATCAAATAGTGGTATGTACATAGATGTCATATCATTTTCTTGAAGTTCCAATTCATTCCATCGCAAGAAACTTATAGGGGCTTCGTTGAGTAAGTGTGGTGGAGGTTGGTCTAACTGGAAGGGGATCAGATCTTCTAGCAAGGGGTCCGTGTGGGTAGGACTGATGGTCCTCCTCAAGAGGGAAGCATGAGGACATCTGTTTCAGGTGCTTGGGGTTGGTCATCCCTGGAAGGGGATCGGTTCTTCTTGGGGGTAGGACTGATAATCCTTGACAAGTGAGGTGTAACTGCGTGAGGACATCTATTTTCAAGTGCTTGGGGAGGGGGTCATTGGGCCAGAAAGAGCAGTGACTCAGTGGTGTACCAGAGGTGCCATGGGACTGGGCATGTCAGTAAGAACTGTCCACTAATTGCGAGTCCTTCATCCAAGCGTTGGATCCCAATGATGTGGACTTCTGGTTTGGAGTGCAGGAAGCTCCGACACACATCCTTGTCCTGTGAAGCTTCACTGGTCAAAAGGTTTTAACAAAGCCTCACAGTTTTACAATCTGAGCTATCAGCACACTTTCACTTTCGAGTTTGGTGGCTTTTTTTGTGATGAGGAACCCTAACACAAATTTTTTTTTCTTAAAATTAGAAAAACCCTGGATGCACAAAATCACCCCGCAAACCCTACACATAGGGTAAGCCAGGGAGAACTTGAACCTGAGACCTATGGGGAGAAAACTCATGGCTCCAACCAAAGAGCCAACCTTGTGGGTTGTCTGTTGGCATGATTGATGGGTGAGAAAAAAAAAATTCAATAGCACATTAAACAAATTTATAATTCTTGCAAATCTACTTTCATTCTTGCAAAAGCATTCTTCCCTACAAGACCACTTCTATATCACTTCTAAGGTGAATTTTCTCTGTATCTGAAATTCCTAAGTTCTTTCAAAGTAATAAAGCCAATTTAATTTACAACCTGATATCTCACCAAGACCAGGTCCCCACACCCTACATCTGTGCTTTTGGTTACCCTAATTTTGTTAAATATGGACATGCATGGTACCTCATTTTAACTCCAACTTATTGTTCAGGTTATCATACACCATATAATTGCCAATCTTTAACTTGAATGAGGCCAGCTTCTTCCGTGACCTAATTACAGATGTCTTGTACAATTGTATTGCTATGATATTTAGGGCTTTCTGAGAGCCATGATATTATTTATTTCCTATGGAAAATATGTCATGATTGATTACAATAACTCATCACATGCAAGAACTACTTATACTTCAAGGTGTTAGGGCCTCTGATCCAATGACAGCCTTGAGATCAAACACTTTACCCCTTAAAAAGAGGAAGCCAAGTAATATAAAAAAGATATGCCTACATTCTCAAAACAAAAAAAAGGAATATCAAAAGGATAAATCAAAGGTGATGTTATATCATGATAACATGCAGAGAAGATAACGTTAAATAAGAAAAAAAAGTTTATATGAATCATACCCGGGGGGCGCGAGCACCTATTTCCTTAAAAGCACTCGGATTTTGCAGAAATGTGACTATTTCGTTGATTTCTTCTCTCATAGAATCAACACTAGCAAAGTCATTCAATCGAATTGGTGGATTTTTTACTCTCTGCAAATTTACAAACAACCAATTATTGAAAAGTTTCAGCACAATATTGATATTGAATAAATCAAAGAATTGACAAGTATTGGCACCTTCATTTGATCAAAAGCAGATTTTATTGGATCAAAACCCGCCTTCCTCCCACGATTTTTTATTGCTTTTTTAAGTTTGTAAAAATATTTCTGGAAAGCAGCCAAAAAAAAATTTGCATGAAGTTAGAATCCTGATAATAAAAAAAACACTATAAATTAGAATAAGAAACCATTCCCAGATAAAATAAGAGGATCAATGAGCATGAAAAACTATAAAATAAGTTCAATAAAAAAAAAACCCACAAGAGAACAATTAAACAGTTATTTAAATTTTATTAGAACCAGAGTGATGTGCTTAACTGTTAGGTGTTGAAAAAATAAAATTAAGTACCAATCTCAGGAGCTTTTTCAAATTTGGATTTCTGCGGAATGGTCCAAAGCCAAGGAGTCTTGGTAATTTCCTCTTCATAAACCGAAACACGTTAAAAAACACATATCCATATATGACACTTCTGATTATTAACCAGAAGTACCATTGAATTTTATCAGACTTTCGGGCCTTAAAGTTTATTTCTGCCTCAGACTGCCACTGCAGGTACCATGTTGAGCCAACAAATTGATCTAATTCCTCTGGCCATGCCATGCCAAGCCTCATTCTTATCTGGTAACAGAAAGCAAGCAGAAAAAGCATCCCATAAAATCATTCTCCATTTCCATTAATCTCTGGAAATACAATTAAATTATTGACAATCAACATTAAAATAAACAATGAAATATAAATGACAAGTTCATCTAATGCTATTCGACACCTTTTCATACCGGCTTTGGGATGATAAACTCCACAATAGGGAAACCAATGACAATCATAATATCGTCGGTGGTATTTCTGATCTTCATAAACGCCCAGTTTCTAGCGTATGAAACAAGCCAAGAGTTCCAAAATCCAACTAAGCACTGGTATGAGAGTCTTGTTACCAAAAGAAATTGTTGACGTATATCCAATTCAGATAACGGAATCCACATTAACTGGACAATCGTCGGGATACCAGATGCTATCATCTTCATATAAAGTCCATCAAATCCTCCAAAGTCTTCAAATAGTATATCAAACTCCTGCACTGACAAATAGACTTAAATGCCTCACAGAAAAAACATGATCACAAGAACATGTGAGAAATGGGATTTACAGGAACATAAAAGCAAAACGAATAGGGAGTTAATACCAGTATGCATCTTGCAAAGTAATAAAATTTCTAAATTAAATGTTTGCTTACCTTAATATTAACATAGTATTCCTTTTCCTCTCCTTTTAGACCGACATACATGGCACCCCAGTCATGCCTGATGCGTGCATTCTCTATGAGTTTCTTCGAAACAGCATAAGGAACCGCTACTGGATGCATTTCCCATCTATTCTTTTCATCATTAAACCATGTCTTCGACATTATCCTATCTCTGTCCAAAAGAATACGCTCCTGAAAAGGGAGCATAAATACATAAGCCATTAGTGATGCATGAATTGCATAGTCCACAAGGTCGGCTTCAAGAAAAAGTAAAAAAGAATAGTTTATGATAATAATTTTGAAGGAATCCATCTAATTACACCTCTTCTCAACAAAGAAGAAAGATACCTGATTAAGGCGGTTTCTAAAGCATCATCATGGTAACCCATTTATAAGAAAAATGTGATTTCACCCAAGGGATCATTGTGCAGCTCTTGTGAAAGTTTTAAATCAGAAGATCCATAAAAAAAATCATACAATGATATAAACAAATATCAGCAGCAGTCATTTGGAGTCCATAGCATCTCTGCTTTCTAGGAAAGTTCAGATCAGATGACAATCACATAATCATATAAGTCATTATAGTAGCATGACCACCACTTCATAGAGTGACAAACTAAAAAACATGGCGCTAAAGTACTACGAGAAAAATGAGTTCATTTCCATCTTATTCACCACTCATATCTTGCATTAAAAATTTAAGTAGAATATCTTACAAACACTTATGCTTCTCCATATGACTTTTACTGTAGATATGTCCTAAAACTCAGAGTGAATGACCTCGAATGCATCTATTGCCTAAAGAATCAACCGAATCAACACTGGAGTGTCAGGTGAAACTATCTTCAATGATGAATCTGATGTCAACAGTGTATGTTGAAGAATATGCGATGAATCAATTGGAGCACTTCCAGTGAACTTTTACCTGTCTTTGAGCAACATACTGTCTGCCACACTCTACATCTTCCAACAGATTTTTTTTCAGACTTGCCTTGGCCTCTTCTCGCCACTTTTTCCATCCATGATACAGGTGATAACTAACCGATTTGGGAGCAACAACTTCTTTATTTCCAAACATCCACTTCAGTTTGACTTCAGGAAAACCTTTCACAACCTCGTCAGCTGGCGTATTCACAAGGAATCGCTTTTCATCGCCGAACTTCTTCGACTTCTTCCTAATCCGAGCCTCCAAATTTCTTTGCAGTTCCCTTGAATGCTTAAAGGCTTGGTTTATGTTCAGAACAATTTTTTTGGTACTGGGGTCCAGCGGAAGATCAGGGTCATCGACCTCAAAAACTCTTGGCAGAATCATTTGCTCCCAATACGCCTTCTGGGCTGCCTCCAATTCCTTCTGGATTTCAGACTTGGACAGCCTGCTATGAGTGTAATCTGCCGTACTGTAACCATATAAATCCATTGACAGACATGAAGATATAACCATGATTAGCTAATACAAAAACACGAATCAAAAAATAAAGAAAAATCAGTAATTTCATATATGAATCTAGTAGCCAGATGCATAAAGTAGGTTCCTCGTTCTCAATCTATCCAAAACAGGGAAAAAATTGATGACTATAGCTTTGATGGTAACAATCTCTTCCGCTGATTATGCAAGCACAAATCTGTAAATAAATAGATTATTGGAGCTGCGTTGGTCTTGAAGTATGCAATGCCCACTTCTACAAAGAACTGCCCTGTATGATATGCTCTATCATATATTTATTTATTTTTCTTCACCAAGTCGACCAAAAGACATGCTTTCTTTTAGGGGTAGTCCCGTCCCGCCCCGCGTGCAGCCCCACATGCAGTCCCCACGTGCTTTCATGTATTTTGAAGGTGTGTACTTCATTTAATGAATTATGTATCATAATAAAAGAAAATGAAAAATGCACCCAAATGAATTATATAGACCCACATCCAGAATGAGTGAATTTTTTTATTTTTTTTTAAAGAAAATATTGGTGAATCTTATTCCAAGAAACCCCCGAAAAAAGCAGACGAGGGGTCTCCTTACAACTTTTAAAAAACTAAAAAAACACTAAGACAAGCCAAGAATGAGTGAAAAATTACATGCTTCATCTAACGAAGCATATAACTGATTGGGGATATGGGACTGCGTGGAGGGTTGTCATTAAGGACTGCGTGTAACGGCTCCCTTTCTAGTTTCTAGTAAGGCAGTGATACCACAGACAATTAAACTATATTCACTATTTCACTTTTACCATAATAGCATCGACACAAAAGATTATGATGCATTTTGTTCATTTGATCTTGTCACAATCTAAAAATATGAAAGAGATCGTACCTTTCGGCAAGTTTCTGCTGGCTTAGACTAAGTTGTAATCTCTCCACAAAGAGCTCACACTCCCTCTGTATGAACGACAGTTCCCTGATCGCGACACTATACATAAGTGTCTCCTTCCTCGAAATCCAATCATCAATCTCCCCCACCTTCTCCCATATCCAATAATACTCCTCCTCGGCCGCCTTCAATCTGCTCTTGAGCCTCTCCATCCTCTGCTTCTCTGCCTCCTCTCCCTTCTTTTCCAGTGATTCCAGCTCCCTCTCGGCATTCAATGCAGCATCCACGACCTCCCCCGACCGTTTGATCAGCGTCGCCCTGTCCCCCTTCAACGCACTCAGCTCCTTATTCACCGACCCCAGTATCTCCTCCTGAAGCTCCCTCCGCCTCGATTTGACCTCCTTCAACGCGTCCTCCACCGCTTCGAACTCCACTTTCCCCGACTTCACGTCCTCCGCTCTCTTAAGGAGGACCGACACCTTCTCCAACAGCCTCCTCGTGTGGTCCGAGAACTCATGATCCTTGAATTTCGAATCCTCCGTCGTCGACGTCTTCTTCTTCTTCTTCGAATCGGCTCTCAAAACATCAGCGACGACCGGGGCCGCAATGGAGCGGGGTTGCCATGCGCGGAAGGGGGCGAAACCGACCGCGATGCAGAACAACGTCAACGCGATCGGCTTCGCCGCGAATGCGATAGGGTTCCGGTCGCCGGAGGAGGGCTTCTGAGAGAGAGAGCTGGAGATGCTGAGACGGCGGCGACCGCGATGAGACCTCCTTTGAAGGGAAACGGAGCGGGGGATGGAGAGGGAGTGGAAGGGATGGCGGAGAGGGTTGATGGAGGTGGAGGAGGAGCACGAGAGGGACTGAATCGTGGTTTCCATGATTCGTAAGGGAGGGTTTGATTATTCAGATGTGAATGTGAGAGGGTGGAGGAGAAGAGGACGTGTTCGGCATTTGGGTGTTTGTTTGTGGCCCTCCCCTTGGTGAGGGTGGGAGAGAAGGTTGGGCTTGGGGTCGGGGTTTTTTCGTTTTTACTTCAGACGGTGGAGAGGGTTTTTGGATAGAGTGGGGGGAGAGGGCGAGGGTGTTTTGGTCCTTTGGCGTGAGAAGTTGTCTGATAAATATATATCTATTTGAAAACGGAGAAAAAAAAAAAAATTTCTTTGATGATTTAAAAATTTTAGTATATGTGTTAATTAAGAAAAAAGAAAAAAAATTTCAATGGCTTTCTCTTCTATTTTATCTTATTAAAAAAATAAAAAAAAATTTACTTTTATCATAAGTGAGAATTTAAAAAAAAGTAATGAGAAATTTTTTCATCATATACAAATATCATAAAAGTTGTTTAAAAAAAAAAAAATCTTTTACTTTTCACCATTTTCATTACGAATCAAATTCTATCTTCTTTTTTTTTATTTTTTCTTTAAATTTATACACAAACATTATTTAATCATTCTCTCTCTCTCTCTCTTTCTCAAAGTCATCACCCAAAAATAAATTTAGGTGGTGGGTTTGAAATTAAGAGTGGGGGAACATTGCTTTCCTCGAAAAAAAAAACATGGATGATCTAATCACGTGTTTATAAACAAAAAAAGTCCATGAAAGGAAAAGAGCAATGGACGTGTAAATAGGGTCAGTACAATATACTAAAAAATGTAAGAATATATGTTTAGAGAACAAATTTTTTAAAAAAAAACTTAGACTTTTTATATAAATAAAATTTTTCGTTGTCGGAACTTGAACCCGTTTAAAGAACAATTTATCTTAATGGAATAGATAAAATGAGAATGATTCTCCAAATTGAAAGGAACATTCAGAGGGCAAATGTGTTGTAAATGAGAGTTTGGGGGGGGGGGGGGAGCAGAGTAACAATTTAGATAAATGTTTGATATAGAGAGTTTGCATCAATTATAGCATCAAATTCGAGGAGCTCGATGATCTTGAATCTATCATCCAAATTAATTCAGGTTTAGGATAGATTTAAATTTATCTTAAAATAATATCATTTTAGGTAATTCTATAGCAATAAATGACTAGCATGAATAATAAAATTAAAGACAACTTGACAAAAAGAGAACAATGAAATAATATTATAAGACTAATATATCATAAGATAAAATAAATTAGATAACTATAAAAATGGCAGTATCACGACTATAACCGATGCACTCCACAAATCTGATCCGTTTTGTGTGTGTCATCATGGCACTAGGGTCATGCTAATCTTTTTCTGTATTATTCAACTTTATTACTTTTTTCAGTGCTATTAAACAATTTTTTTAAAACACAATTTCATTTGTATATGCGTCGATAGAAAATCATTGATAAATATATGTTCGATAGAAATATTTTATATTTTCTATAGATACATTCATTCATACATTGTAATTCATTAAAATATATATTTTATTTTTTATAAAACACATGTATCTTATTGAATTATGTATATTTTTCGTGTTACCTAGAATTAAAGTAAAAAAAAAAAAAATAAAGGCTGTACTGTACGTAATATTATCTTTTTTTTTTTTCAAAAAAAAAGCCCGTTTTACGCATCTAAACACCGCACGTGGGCCACAAAGAACAAAAAGCATGCTCAGCCCGTCCAAAGCACCCACCAATTCCCCACCGCGAGCGGAGGATCGCAAGAACCGTAAACTCACCGAAGGTAATCTCAAACGCAATCCCCCCACCGTTCAGGTTTTAGAAGTCTCACCCACCAAGAAAAAAACACCATAAATTCCGACCAACTCTCACTCTCTCTCTCTCTCTCTCTCTCTTCATAGAGAGATCCAAAAAAAAAAAAAAAAACCCTAAAAAAAATCTCAGATGGCGTGGGTCACAAGATTCCTCGTCGCGGTGGCCTTCCTCGCCGTCGGCGTCATCTTCTCGCCGGAGACCTTCGGCTCCCGATCCGACGGCGGCTCCTCCGCCCTCTCCGCCTCTCTCAAGCTCGCTCACCTCCTCAGCTTCGCTACCGCCTGGGGCGCCGCCCTCTGGGTCACCTTCATCGGCGGCATCATCATGTTCAAGTAAGCAAAACTCACTCTTCCCAAAATACCCCTCCTTCGCCAAAACTTCGTTCCCTAAACACACCTCTCCCTGTTCACGCTCTTTAGGAATCTGCCGAGGCACATGTTCGGGAACCTGCAGAGCAAGATGTTCCCGGCGTACTTCTCGACGGTGGCGGTCAGCGGGGCGATATCGGTGGCGGCGTTCGCGTACCTCCACCCTTGGAAGTCGGCGCAGCCACCAGAGAGGGTGCAGTTGGGGTTCCTGCTCTCCTCGCTGGGGTTCAACCTCACAAACCTGTTTGTGTTCACTCCGATGACGATCGAGGTATACCTCCTGAAACTCTGGTTGTTTCTGAAAATGAAATGATGATGTTATGGTGTTGCTAATGTTGTCATCCAAATTTCATAGGGGTGTATCTATTTTGTTTGGATGATTTATCACATCCTTTGTAGTTTAAAAAGCCAATTCTAATCATCTCCTATGCGTTGACACCCAACATGGTTTTTTTTTACATGTATTTTTCATATTAATGATGGATTACATCTAGAAAGTAGTTGAATTATCTTTGTATTTTTATCATAAATATACACGTACTGTACCAAATGGAACACCTGCTGAGTATCTGTTGTACACGAACTTTGTGACTATGCTCATAAGTTATTTGAAAGTTCTACATAGGACTAGTTTGTGATTGTACAAAGCAATTGAGGGATCCTAATGTGGTGTTTGTTGGATGTTTTGGGTGAGAGGTGATTGCATGGAAAATGGGTCTGAATCACATTCATGGATTAGTTCATGTATGCATTTGGATTTAGTATTAAACATGGAATTCGAAACTGCTTAATTTCTGATTCCCTAGTCTAACCGATTCCACTTGATCTCCTTAACATAATTAGGGCTAAAGCCTACCGTTGACATCAAAAAAAAAAAAATCAATTCCACTTGTTGGGTTTGATTATAAAATGTAGAGTTGGAAATCCAAATATTCCCAAGTTCTTGTTTCAATGCCCACCAAAGTAGGTTTGTGTTTTAGATTTCCAATTCCAACCAATTCTGGAACTGTGATTCCAGCTGGTTTCATGTTATTGGGATTTTAATTCCATTTAAATTCTGAAAGTCCAAACTAGGGAGTTGAGTATAGACTAGAGAGTACTGTCGTGTTAGTAGTATTGGGATTTTTTTTTTTACGGAAATAAATCGTTCATGATTATAGAATTGCTTATAGGAAGGAATATCTTCTTATAGAGGATGGTGGACGAAAAAATGAACTAATCATATCGTCTTTATTGATTACTTTTCTTTGTGGATTTTTTTATTAACTCATGGCCCGTGGAAATGCAAGTTGTATTAGTATGTGATGCTTGCAAAATCAAACCCTCCCCTCTTTCGAGCTTTTAACGACACATAATTACCACTTTGTGCATTTGAAGTTCAATTTGTTGACTAATAAAATTCAGTTGCAAGTGTTTTCATTTGACCGTAATGTATGTGTTTCCTGTCCTTTCAATATCACTTTTTTCCCCTTGTTTAATAAAAGTAAGAAAATTGTCCTGGCTTTTGGTTTTGTTCAAAAGTCTTCATCTGACATTCCCTACATGTGGACCAATCTTCAATTAAACAAATTTATAGAAAGTACTATTTAAGTAACTCAAAGCTTAACGATAAAAGTAAGTATAATGAAGGAGATTTTTCAATATTTCTCTATCTTCCTCACCATGTTATAACTGTCTTTCCACAAACACATAAACGCTTTACTTTGAACATTCCATTTCCCCTTCCCCAATGATGTGAACAGAGTTAGTTTTTGTCAGGGATTGTTTCCATTTTTTCTTAAAATAAAAAACCTGTATGGGTATTTTTTAAATCATTCAATCTTGACAGATTGTTTTCCCCTTTCCCCATGATTTGAACATAACCTCCACTGCACAATTATGTTTAGTTCAATTTTGCTTGTGAAAAATAACATAACCCTCTCTGCAGTCTGCACACTTATAAATAGTTCAATTTAAGAAAAAATGGAATCTGTCAAAGCTAGTTCATTGAAACGTATGGCATGTGGTCACATGAGTGGAAATATCATTCAAAGGAATGATGTCCATTAATAGTTTTATGAATTTTACCATGCATTCTAGAGATCACATAATCACCAGTTCACACTATTGCTTGAATGCTTGTCCACGTTGTTGGTTCATGTTGCTTTTCAGTGTCTGATTATCTGATACATATTTTTTCCTTCCCCCTTTGCTATAGATGATGAAGAAGAGGCACAAGGTTGAAAGGGAGGAAAACATAGGAGAGGAGGTTGGGTGGTCAAAGAACAGAGAGGTCGCAAAGGTCAGCCCAAAGCTTGCAGCCATGAACAAGAAATTTGGAATGATCCACGGGCTGTCGTCTCTTGCCAATCTCATGTCGTTCGGAAGCCTGGCCATGCATTCATGGTACTTGGCAGGCAAAATCAATCTCTAAGCCTTGTTGATGACTCGATGTTCGTCACCACTGTTACAGATGCTCCAGTCCAAGTCTATATTCTTATTGTCAAGGACTTTCAGGGAGCTTATCTAAGTAAAATGTATCTTAGCATACATAAACCTTCTTGTTATCTCTATAAAAAAAGGAAATAATACGTGATCAGGTTAAACCGAGTTTGTATGATTAACTTTGGTTGGTGCATTTTCAGTTACTTTTACTGAAAGGTGAAAAGAGGGAAGAACTTGTTTGCTCCAAAGTTCCATGTGCACAGTGGGGAAATTCTGCATTTTCAGAGTGCATTTGACAAAAAAAAGTTTGAGGATTTTAGTTTTATAAAAAGCTAAAAGTTGTTATCAAACATGTCAGCTTACATGTCTCATTATTACTAGATTTTATCGAAGGACTGTGTCTCAATATCTGTATTTCATAAAGTAGTCATCAACATTACATTCTCAAAAATTATGCATAAATAATTAAAAGCTATTTTTTAAATCGTATTTTCAAACACACCCTAAATCTCCAATATGTGAGCGGACTGGTTAAAGATTTCAAAAGTTGATGAAACAATGTACTCACATGCCACCCAGAGTTTTGCATAGTGGATTACAACAAACATCTCTGGTTTCAGAGGCAAATTTTTTAACATGAACAAATATTGAGAATGTTCTGTTGATCTCAATAGGCATCTTCCCTGGCAGAACTCAGATGCAAAAGAACTTGAACCTCCAGCGAGTCGAATAGAGAGGAAGGATTCTTGTGCCTTAAGTCATCTTTCATGGAAAAGAGTCCATGAAACTCACTAAACTGCCAGAACTCCAAGAAATGCGAGCAGTCGGTTTGGTGCTCCCAAAAGGATTCATTATAAACACCTTTCAGTATAGTGTATATACCAAGATTGAACCTATTACATGACCAAAACAACATGAGAAGATGACCAAAGAAACAAACTGACAATACTTTCATATGTGTTATGGTATAAGTGAAAAATCGAAGATGAGAAAACAAAATGAAGAAGTTTGCTGCAAATAAAACTGATTCTTATTTGCAAAGAAATGCATCGCCTGGATGATTTGATTTTTCTCAAATGTTGCCACGGATCCTGCTGGACATTTCAGGGGCACTTGATAATTACAATTCATTGTAAAATATCCCATGATGTGTTTGCCATACATAACATCCATGTTGGATACAGTATATACCAATTTCTTGCATTTGAATAAAGAATTACAAATCTTGCATCAGTTTGTGAAAGCAGAAAACTATGTTCCCATTTTTTACATTTTTCTATTTAACTGGATACTACATGCATGAGAGTATCAATGACTGACAGAGAGTGGTACAGAGAGACAAAAATGACAATCTAAGTTGTCTGTGAAGCACCTGTAATTATGTGATTTTATTTTTTGGGAGGGATTTAGCATGCCAGTATTACATAATGTTTGTCAGAAAGATTACTAAAGAATTCAGATCACAGATTTTCCGACTTCAACACAAGTAGTTGTTTTTGAAGAATAAATATTAATGTGATGGATCTTGGTTAAACGCATGTACAAAGAGGTCCAAGACAGAACAACTCAAATGCAGTCTATTTTTCATGGAGGGCAAATGGTGTGGAAAAGAGGGGCCTGTTATGCCCAAGACTAGTTAACAAATAAACTGTACCTTAATATTTACAAAATTTAACTTTAATCACATGCATCGGAGAAGCAACTCTTTGACCAGGATTAGCAATATGCCTGAATGAGGAGGAACGAAGACACATTTGATGTGGGTTCACATTCTTATCTGAGGCAATTCATCAGCCAAAGCAAACTGAGACAAGATTTATATCTGGAGTACAAGTTAGTTAATCGATATAAGAAAGTAGAACAGTCTTAGATACTGATGAACAATCAGATAGTTTATATCATTATATAAATAACAACAGTAATCTTATCTTAGTAATTAAGAGAAAATTAAATAGTTGTGCAATTTGATAGGATGTCAATAATATACAGGAATAATTTTTAAAGAAAGGAAATTGTTCTCAAGAAAATAGTAGACTGTCTCATGAACCATTGCAATTGAAATTTGATGGCCAGGTCATCCAATAGAAACAACTGAACTGAGGACTTCACTATTTTATATTTCTTCATCGATTAGGGTAAATAATGTGGCAAACAAATAACAAAGGTTGCTTGTAATCATTTGTAAGCCAAGAATTGAGCTCTCCAAAGGCAAGTTGAAGTGGGCTTTTACACAAAAGAATTAAAGAAAGAGTGCAAAAGGTGAAGCATCAATTCATGGCTTACATCAAAGGATCAATTACATAAAGCTAAAAAAAAAACAGTTTTAACGCACCTGTCAACAAACCATTGAATCAAATGTTGCCTGGTCAAACATAATATCGAAATCAGTTTTTAGTCATGGATGAGATTTTCAGACGATGATCGTTTGCCAAATCGCCTGATGACACACAAACAGAAAAACACGAGTTAATAAAGTGCATGAAGAACCTGATCAAGCTTGATTCACAAGGTTGGCAAACAAGGGGCAATCAAAATACGCAACAATTATGTAATACTCATACATTTGAAAAAGGCACGCAGCTCTTCTTCACGAGCACTGAACAAGCTGGGTAACCAAAAATCCCTCAACCTCCAACTTCTTCACTGGCACACACAGAAGCAACTCTCATATTAGGAACAGAATCCATAGGGATTCCTCTCCTCTTGCATTCCATGAGTAACTCTTGGGCTTCCTCTACACAGCCCATACAACGGAGTGCATCTATAATCAAGCAATACGAGTGAGAGTTTGGAGGGCATCCATTCATTTCCATAGCAAGGATAATTTCCTTCGCTTCCTCTATTTTCTGTGAATCACACAACACTTTGATAAAAGCATTATATGTATACTTGTCAGGAGATATGCCAATTCTCAACATAGAATTGAAAAGATTATGAGCGTGTTCGATTTTGTTCAACTTGCAAAAGCTTAGAATGAGAGCATTGAAGGAAAATAAATCAGGTTTTATGCCATTAGCTTTCATTCTTTGAAGCAGCTTCATCGACCCAGAAACATCTCCAATGGAACATAGTGACCGGATCAGTATATTGTACGTGGTGACATTTGGAACAACATCCCATTCAACCATCTCAGTGAAACAGTTAAAAGCATCCTCCATCTGATGGGCCCAACAGAGACCATCTATTATTGAAGTAAATGTAAAAACATCAGGTTTCAATTTATAATCTAAGAGCAACTTTAAAATATCTCTTGCTTTATTGACTTCCCCAACCTTGGAATAGCCACTGATAAGTGTGTTGAAAGTTACAAGGTTGGGTTTTAAACCCTTCTCAATTATCTCTTGAAAAGCCTCTGATGCCTTGTCCATCACCTTTGCCTTTACAAAGCAATCAATCAATGCATTGTAAGAAGTCACACTGCATAAGTGCCCGTTCAACGCCAAACTATTTGCATATCGATTTCCATCCTTGGTCCTTCCTGATTTGTACAGAGCATGAATGACCGCAAGCCATGTGTTGAATCCAGGCTTCCCGCCTTGTCTAACATAAGCATTAAAAACCTTACATGCCTCTGTGAGGTCCAATCCCTTCATGATACAAGTCATAGTTATGTCAAATATCCTTGAATCCGGTGAATAACCTCTCATTCCCATCGCAGTCAGAAATTGACAAGACTCCCTAGCCAAATTATATTTTGAGAGGCAATCCAATAAAACACCACAGGCACGTTCCAGACAAAACGGTTCTTTCTCTAACAAGCCAATCAAGGATTTATAAGCTTCATGAGGTTCCACACATCGAAAAGTCCCGTGAATGAGACTCCCAAGTGTGGCCTCATTTGGGGTCACATTCTTCGACCTCATCAACTCCAAAACCCGAAAGGCTACCTGAGGCTTCTTCGCATTGCAAAACCCATCAATCAGATTTGTGTATGTGTGCACATTCGCGGAATGCCCCAAGCTCTCCATCTGCTTTATTAACCGAATAGCTTCTTCGACCACCCCATGCTTGCAAACTCCATGAATAAGAGCATTGTAAGTGAACCGGTCTGGTCGGCAGTTGTCAGCTGGCATCTGTTGGAACTTGAAATAGGCCAAATCAAGAGAGTTCGATTTAACCAACGCATCAATGACCGAATTGTAAATGCGAGTGCTCGGCTTAAAACCCAATCTCGACATCTGCCCGAATACATAGACCACATACTTCGCGAGACCCAATCTTCCCCAGCTACTGATCAAAACACACAACAAATCCTCCGTGATGCGACAACCCGAATCTTGAATCTCTCGCAACAACTCGGGCGACAACACGACCGGGCCCTTCCTATACAAAACATTCAAAAGCGCATTCCGAACCGACCTCTCTTTCACCAATTCACCGTCGAAATCGGAAACCCAGATACAGAACTTGAATGCGAATAATGGGTTCTCTTGATTTTGCAGTACCCTCACAATCAATTTCGGGTTCCAAGTCCCTTCTGTTGAAGGGAACTCCGTTTTCAGCCTAAAAAAACAGTCTTTTTCGGAGAGGACCTCCGATACTTGATTTGGGTCAATGGGTTTCACCGACCCATTGAGGTTTTCGGACGAAAGGGTTTCTTTTGAGGGACGGAAGGCGTTGGGTCCGTTGAACCCATTTGAAAAATCGGAACTTTTCGAGGCTTGGAAGGATGGGTTACCTTTGATGGCGTGGTTTTTAATGGGTTCTGATGTTCTGGGGATCCTCCGTTCGTAGTGGATCGCTTCGTGAGCTGTTGATGTTGCCGCTGTTGTTCGAGTTGCAGAGACGGCGAGAGACGATGACCTTCTCATGATGGAGAGAGAGTGGAGGGAGAAAGAGAGGGCAACTGAACGTCGAGTTGAGTCAAATTACGGGTCCGAGTCCAGTGAGGACCGGCTTACAAGAGTTTCATCTACATCGAAATACATTATCTATAGATTGAATTATACATGTTATAAATTAAATTGTATAATTAATTGTTAAATATATGATTAATATTTTACTTTTCTACTATCAGATATAGTATTTAGGATTTTATGTTATATTTAATAACTGGTTAGATCACTGCTAACATTCTTGCTTCCTTTCAATTTGAAAGAGGGGATCATCAGCTATTTGGCAGGAGCCTCACTTAGCATTGGAGCAGGATAGATGTGGCACCATACATAATAGAATCAAAAGCTAACTAATATTTTTTGTACTTGTTGAACCAAGGTGGAGGGCAACTTGGACTGTCCTTCCCTGCTTTTAGTTTAGGTGATCTCTCAGGGGTTCTCAATTTTATATTTGTACAATAAGAGTAAATATTTTGTAAATTCTTTTTTTTTACAACAAAAAAAAAATTTGATTAACTAAAAAAAAAAGGGTTTTTAGTTTTTAGTTCCTGTAAACATACCTATTTAGGAATTGATCATTCACTTCTTCATATTTTGATTTTAATTCTCAGATTTATAGGATATGTTCCTTTTTAGTCCCTCCTAGGGATTCAAAACAAAACCAAATAATTTAGAGATAGGTCCCTCCCATGGACTAAAAAAGAATATATCATTTAAATCTGGAGACTAAAACCAAAATATGAAGAATTAAGAGATCGATCACTAAATCCTATGGTTTATTGGGACTTAAAAATAAAAATCCAAAAAAAAAACTTGTACCATGTAACCAATAATTGGTTGTGCAATTAGATTCGTAGACTTTGTTGTTTGATTCATAGGTTGTGCAATTCGATATTAATGAAACTGACAGAAATCAGTCCTCACTGGATCCGACCCTTACTATTCTTATTAATACATTTTTTTATATAGATTTTGTGAATAAATTTTATCTGAATTATTTTTAAAAATAAACACAAGAACAAAATATTTCAAATAGTTAATGAACCCCAAATAGAGCCCTTAATATTGTTTTGTCCTTTATTTTTCTCTGATTTTAATTTTCTCTTATTTTAATAATTAACGGCGGTCAGCTAATGCAATTTAATCATCCACTGTGGTAAGGAACACAGAGTATTATATTTTGCCTCTATTTTTCCTTTTTAAATTTTTTTAATATTAGTTTTTGTTTTTTTTATTAATGTATAGTAAAAAATATATGTTTTTTAACAAGGGATAATATTAGGCATAGCGCCTATCCCATCAAGGAATTCCTTTAACCCACCATCTGGAAAAAAAAAAAAAAGTATTTGCCAGTTCCCACCAATTCGGCAACTTAAAAAATGGGATTTGAATATCTTAGGTTAACTAAACATTGTCGTTATTGTAGGTTTTGATTGACCACACTTTAAGTTGCATGAAGAATCCAAGGAGGATACACGTCGTTAGATTAGGTTTCCAAAATAAAATTTATGAAGTTTATCATAAACCTTGTTCGACCAAGTTCGGTCGCTGAAAATCTAAAATGGCTGCAAAATTTGGTCGCCTGAAACTTAAAATGATGACCAAGTTCGGTCGATCTAGATCGGTGGAAACAACTGAACACCGTTTTAGAGTGTTCCTGTAAAAATCACCCAAAACCCTCTCCAACTATTTACCCATACCCATACCAAACCAAGTTTTTACTCAAATCTTTATCCAAATCAAGGGAGACTCAAATCAAAATTTCAATGTCTCTCTTTTTCCTTTATCTCAACATTTTCTTTTAATGTAACATTTTTTTCCTTTCAACTTCACTTTTAGTTGAATTATATTAAATGCATCACCGCCTTCAAAATTTTCACCATTTATTGAAACCCCCTTGAAAAAAAAAGTGATCTTCTTTTTTAAGTTTTTATATTTGTTTTTTAACTTCTTATTTTTACTCCAATAAAAAAAAACTATTTTTACCTTATTCAAAAAATTGGATGATTGTATTTTTTAAATTTAAATATCTTGAATGAAAGAAAAATGAAATAATAAAAATGTTTGGAAAAGATTTTAACAATGTTTATAGGAAATAATTAAAAGAAAATATGAATTTTTTTAAAAGATTTGAGTAAAACACAAAGTGATGGTTGGAGACACATTATATCAAATCAAACTTTTATTTAAATTTTAAGTAAAATTTGAATATAAATTTAATATTTGAATAAGTGCCATGTGCAGTCTAAAAAAAATAAAATACAAAAATATGTATGTGATTTATTTTTTCACACGTACCAGTGGGTTCCTTGGAAAAAAAAAAAGCCGTCGCATTACACAAATGGACGGTCACGATACAAAAGTAGATCACCACGTGCAACTAACACCACGTCACCAATCTTTTCATCTCCCGCCAAAAAACCAAAAATAAAAACCGCCTCTTTTTTTTTTCTTCAATTTCAATTTCAATTTCAGTCCCTCCCCTTTTTGGCTTCCAGTCGAAGCCAAATAAATAAATAAAAAAAAACTTCTCAACAAAATCTTCTTCACTCACTCATTCAATCCAAACAAATGTCGACTTCGGATCACTCGAAAAGCATCTTCGACGGCGTCCGCTTCGTCCTCTCCGGTTTCGACTCCGTCTCCGAGGCCCAGGTAACGCCGATCCCTTCTCGCATCAATCTCAGCCGTCGATTTGATCGTCCGGTTTCCTTCCGCAGTACCGTTCGGAGCTAGTCAGCGGAGGCGGGACCGACGTGGGTCGGTACGATCCGACGTGTACGCACGTCATCGTCAGCGGTCGTGTTTATGTGAGTGATTTTTGTTCGATTTCTTTCGTTTTTGAGGGTTTAGGGTTTTAGAGGGTCTTGATTGATTGAGGCTTGTTTTTGGGCCGTCTGATTTGGCAGGACGATCCGATCTGTGTTGCGGCTCGGAATGACGGGAAGACTCTCGTCACGGAGCTGTGGATAGATGACTCTTTGGATTCTGGGTTCCTCGCTGATGCTAGTCGGGTTGATTTTCAGTCTCTCGCTCATTTTTTTTTTTAGTCTGTTTATCTTGATTGAAATTTGTAAACAATGACGGGTTTCGAGTGTTTCACAAAAGTAGTTAAAAAGTACGCCATTTAGTGTTTGAGGAAGTCAACTGGAAAATTGAGTCTTTCTTACATTCAAGAAGAGGAGGTGTTGATAATGTTTACTTTTTCGCCCTGTTTAAATGAGAGTTGTTTGCGCGTAACAACTCTCATTGTTGATATCTATACGGGGATAATGCAAAATTCGGAGACTTTGAGTAGTTTTTTTGGAGTTGAGTAGCTGTGATGATTTATTTATTGATCAAGATGGAATAAAGTTTTAGATGATAAAGCTGGAGGGATTATTTTGAAATAAAAACAGGTCAGGAATTTAATTATTGAGATGTATGTACATGTGCGACAACGGAGTTATGGACTGTTGTGTTATATCATATACCATGTGTTTTATAAGAATGTGGGAGCCTGATCGTTGCGTGGACTGGAGTGATGGGCGATCAGAAATAGACACTGAACGTGGGTAAAATTTACCAAGATGGGTGCATAACAAAAACGAATATGAAATCTATATTGGCTGTTCCCATGTCATTGAAGGTTGCACAGAAAGTGGGCAATTTTAAGGAAAACTGCTGATGCCAGGTTTTTAAAAGCCTTACATCATACATCCAGCCTTACATCCTAGAAGCTGAAATTTTTTTGTTTGCCTGCAGATCTTTATATATATATATATAAATCAAGTATGTAGAAGTTTCTCCTTGTAAAAGTCTGAAAAATGCTTTTGCTTATGCCCGGGTTAGTTAATTTTTATACGTTGCTTAATTTGCAAATCAGGACGTTGAATAATTATTTAACAGTGAAGTAAGATGTCCCAATGCTTTGGGGGCATTTAGCACGCTAATGGAAAAAACAATGCAATTATCCATTAAGTTGGAACCCCAGTTGGTGTCTGAAAATAACAAGGTGCTTGCAGTGCAGATAGATACTGGGGTCTTCGTGGAGGCTTGTTAATATCCAATCATCAATCTCCCTGAGAAACTGGATGATCTAACATGCAATATCTTGTTTCATCAGTTGCATTCTTGAAATTAATTTTACCTCGTTGATCGACATAATGCAAACATATCTAAAAAAGATGATGATATAGTTTGTCTTGTAAGAAACATTTTTTTGATATATCTGTTCTAATTATTACATTTTCTTGTTATAGATCTTATATAGACCTGTGAAAGATATGAATGGCATCCCCGGCTGTGAGTCCTTTCACATATGCTTAACAGGTTATCAAAGGCCAGAGCGTGATGACATCATGGTATATTCTTTTGTATTTTTTTTTAACTTATTGTATGTGTATGTTTCATCATGGCATGTGGTTTCCTCCACCACATAATACATAATTCTCAAAGTTTTGGCACAAATTTAAGATGATTTGATGAACAATAATTATTATATGTGCAATTACTTGAGTTGTAAGCGTGTTATAGAAAAACCATGAGTCATAAGCATGATGTTTGTAGCAGATCTTATTAATTTCTATTTTTTTCTTAATGGATAAATTTGATTTGGTCCTTCTAAATAAGATTTGAAAGACATCTCATTTTTTGTGTTTGACATGATTGGACAATGGCAGGACCCAGTCTCAAAACAGGATAAAAAGATCATTTAAATTCAAATCTAAATGAGACACGAAAGACATCTCATAAAAAGCTCATTTAAATTCCATGATAAACTTAATGAAGAACTTTCGTGGAAAAAGAAACCTGATAAATTTCCACCATTGGAAGGATTGGTCATAAATGCTGACAATTTTGAACAGGAAGTCAAGTTATTAGAATACAAATGTCGTTTTGATCAACCAATGATATTTCTCTTTTGTGAACTCCTTTGCAAAATCATTTGTCCAGGACAAGGGAAAGATCCCCTTGAGAATGTGCCAGCCACTGACATTGCTCAATCCATTCAAATAGTTCCCTACAAGTCAATCACTTCCATTATAGTTAATTACATGCTGAAATAACTGAAGGCTAAATTGTCACCTCAATATTTGACCCAATGGGATCCCATTCTACTTGTCAACCCTCATGTTGTGAGTTGAAATATCACCATGATTTGTAATCACATATATTAAATAATTTAAATTTATCTTTAAAATTGGGCATATACTGGATGCGCTGTCTGAAAGCTTGTGATTTTTACTTTGATGCTGTCAAATTGTGTTATTCACTTAAAAAATATTCTTCCTTTTTGGAAAAATTTATTTTGATGAGTATGATAAGCTACAATTTGTATATGTTTTTTTTCCTCAGAGAATGGTAGAAATGATGGGCGCTCACTTTTCCAAGCCTTTGGTGGCGACCAAAGTCACTCACCTGATTTGCTACAAATTTGAGGGTGCGTTAATAAAAATAATTTATATCCTTTGTGTACATTAATGCTTGCAAATTCATATAGGTTATTTCACAAATTTCTGGGCAGATTTTTGTTGTGGGGACGAGAATGCTAGTTGGTGAAGTTTATCGCAATTTCAATTGGTATATTATAACTGGACATTTTGGATTTGACCTATCTACTAAATCAATCAATGCATGTCCATTCCATGAAGCCTCACAGATACCATATTTCATTTATAGTATACATATATCTATCATCTATTTATATTGGAGGCATGAATCCATTGGGATCCCTTGAGGTTGCAATGTAACAAATTGGAGGGAATCAGGGTAATCCTTGGTCACATGGTTGCCATCTGCAAGAAGGATCTGGGGGTTAGGGGCGAGCAGCTTACTCCTTTCAGAGACAGTCTCCATGTAGTATTGTAGTGGGGCATCTCTGCCACCTTGCTGCTTCAGGATCATGGTATTGACGTTGAATCCAATTCCAAATTCTTATCTGACTTGGGTCTGGGATATTAGAGGTGCATTGGGATGTGAAAGAAACAGTGTCAAAGATTACTGGGTGGTCAAGTGAGAGACTAATAATTACGATTGAACATGTGTGCAGAGAGATCAACAGATTGGCAGATCGGTATGCCAAGCTTGGTGGTTCTCTACAGATTGAATTTTATATGGGAGAGTGTAATCCCTGATGAACTCAACTCATTGGGTTGGACAGATAACATGTCTCTGCCAGATTTGTAATGCCTGTTAGTTTATCATTAGTTGCCTTCTGACATTTATGTACATAAATTCCTTTTGAAATAAATTAGGTTCTCTCATTAAATCTTTCATATCTGTTCTTACGTGTAATGCAATGTTACAATAGGTCCTGTACCTATGCCTATCTCTTTATGCCTCTGTGTAAATCACAGAGCTAAATGAACTTTTATATGTTATGTTCACTTTTTGAGAATTTTCGTGAATATGTTCGTTGTATTATATTACACATTGATGGTGGTTTCCATTAATTATATAGGTGACAAATATGAACTTGCAAAGAGAGTGAAGACCATAAAGCTTGTCAATCATCGTTGGTTGGAAGACTGGTATCCCCAGACCCCTTATAATAATCCCTTTAAGGCCAGGGTGCAGTAACTTGAATTCAAAAAGTTACTTTTGGGTTTACCACTATGCTTAATTGTACCACTTTCATGTTCACTCATTTCTTGATTTTGGCATGTTCACTCATTTCTTGATTTTGGCTTTTGTTGTTCAATGTTACAGCTTGAAAGCATGGGAAATTTTGCCAACAGATAACTATGACAAGAGGTGAGTTTTTCATCATGTGTAAAAGTTGAATTATAGCAATATGTTAGAATCAAATATAAATTTCCTCTTTTTTCCATTTAAGAAAATTTGTTATTGATTTACAGAGTTGTTTGTGAGCTGATTTCTATTGACTCTGCATGTTAGCAGATGTACCCCCTCTTCACTTAGGGGTCTTGGGTTTGAATATAATTTTGTTGATAGGATAAGATTTAGCCAAATAATAGAACAAAATGCTTACCTACAAAAAAAAAGAAAGTAAGTAGATGTCATCTTAAAACAGTTGAATACAGGGCATTCTCAAACTTGAGACTAACCCAGCTAAAACCATCTATCGGCTGTCGGACCTATTTGCATATCGGTTTACAGACACGATGAATTTGTAAAAGGACCAGTACCCTGCTCATCAGATCTGTTTTACTTTGGTAAAGATCCCACTTTAAAGAATCATTTTATAATTAAATATTCTTGAGAGATCCCTTGTAGAATTTTATATAAATCCTTGTAGTCATGTGCTATGCATACGTGCCTGCATCAATGAATGTGTGCATGCATAGATGTACACATCTAATCCATATATTTGTTAGGCATTTCAAAACATGACATCTGAAAACTCACTGTCTCTTTGAATTGCCTCCATATGGGAATTTGTGGTCTCATAGGCGAGGGACTCCCATGCTGGACAAATGTGTTTTGTGTAATCACTTGCATGGCACAGTGGTGCTGTACAATGGGGTGTTTCGTATCACTGAGATTTTGATAATGTTTTTCCTACAATCCCATTTAATAATTTTTCTTATGATTTTGTAATCCTCTGGCTAACTATCCAGTTGCAAAATGCTTTTATTATTAGAAAGATGATCTGCATTGATATTGATTTATTTTAACCTGTTGAAGATGCAATTGGTTACATTGTCACTGATATTTTTTTCATTACAGTGGTTATGAGCTAGAGTTTTTGGAGGCTGAGGCCAGGGACTCTGAAGAAGAAACTGAAGAGGATATTAATTTTAGGGGAATGATGCACAGAAACAACGCTGGGGTTTCAGATTCTGTAAGCAGAAAGCCTATACCTAGGAGTCCTGAAATGTCTCTGCTAGTAGGAGAGCCAAGCAATCAGCCCCAAACTAAAGGGTCTCCAATTGTTTCTGAAGATGAGGTTTCAGATTCTGTAAGCAGAAAGCCTATATCTAGGAGTCCTGAAATGTCTCTGCTAGTAGGAGAGCCAAGCAATCAGCCCCAAACTAAAGGGTCTCTAATTGTTTCTGAAGATGTTGGCACCAATAAGAAATTATCATCCACCCCATTTAACCAACTCAAACGTGAAAGATCTCTCAATTTTAGTACTGCTAACATGAATGAATTTGACCATCAGGGACTTGAAACCTCTATTCAGTTTGGCAAAGATGGTGCTAAAGTAGGGCTTCATCAGAATATACCTTTTCTGGGTGGCACCCTAACTAAACTTACAAAAGAAGGCAATATAACACCACCTTCTGTAAGAACAGCAGGTTCACCTCAATCGGAGTCAACTAACAAGAAGCTTGGCAGCCTGAGCTATGCAAGGAAGAACTCAAGTGGTTTATCATTAGTTGAGGGGTCAATGAGTGCTCCTCGTGTTCCTCCTGCTCCAGATCACTTGGAAGAAAATAGGAAGAAGGATGATGTTAAACTCTCCTCACCAGAATCAAAACTGGCTGGAAGTCATCCCAAATCTCCTGAAATTCAAATTCCAACTGGCGATTTAGAGGAACGTTTTGCTGAAGAAAGCACCGGTCTGCCTCAAAAGAGAAAGGTGGGTGTTTCAGGAAATGACTCCATATCACCTGCTAGTAGAAATTTAAAATCTTGTGCCCCACAGAGCTCCTCCTTGGCCACTGCAGCGTCTGAACAGTTTGAAATCTATGTAACAGCTGATGCAACACCTTCCAAAACCTATCCTTCCACAACCAGTAGGGATAACCGTTCCATGGCGGTCGCGATGGAGATCTCAACATCAGACCAACGAGGCAAACCAATAAGTAGCAAGCGTGTAAATTACCAGAAGAGACTTGCTAAACGTAAACAGCCTAGTGCTGGATCCAAGAATATTGGTAACACTTGTGTTACATCAGATGTTAAGATTGCGGACATATCTGCAGGTGAACCAAGGAGTATCAGTGATAAACATAATGTCGCAAATAGTGGAACCTCTGGCTTAGATAAAGTTTATCCATCAGGGGAGAAGTTGGATGTGCAAACAAGCATAACCCGCACAGCAACCCACTTGGAGGAATTGGCCATTGAAAATAGAAGCACAGTTGAAGTTTCTTCCAAGTCTGACATTCCCATGAAACCTGTGGATGTTAAAATGGAGTCAGGACCAGCTGCTAAATCTAGTATTGAGCAAGTTCAGACAGGCAGATCATCAGAGGTAGCTGCTGAAGAAATAGAACCCAAGAAAGAGCAGCTTGTTCCAGACGGCAGGGACTCTGAGATTAAAAAAATTCTGGTTGCCGCCAAACCCAGCCATTTGAAAAAAGATGAAGAGAAAAAGATGGGAGGTAAACTCTACAAGAAAGTGGTAGCAACAAAGAATCCGAGCTTCAGACTGAAAACAGGTATGGGAAAAATGAGCGATGGCAAAGCTTCTATGGAGGTCGACAAACCTTTGTCAGCAAATGAAGCTGCAGCATGTATAGAGAAAGATAAAGAGGTGGTGCAGCATGAAAAGGAAAATGGCACTAGGACCTGTGAGCTGAGCTCTCCTGAAATGGATATAGACATGGAGAAACATGAGGAAGAGAAAAAAGTTCAAAATGAGCAGACATTGATGGATGAGGAAAAGGAGAACCAACCAATAAAAAATGACGCTCTCTGTATGAATCCATCCAACCATGAAAACCATAAAGTTGTCAATAAGTCAAACATAAAGCTGAAGCAGAGCGATGAAATGATCGGTGTTACTGATATGCGTCCAAGAACTGCTCGCAGTGAATCAGCATGGTTCATATTAAGCGGACATCGTTTGCAGAGAAAGGAGTTTCAGAAGATCATTAGACGTTTACGAGGAAGGTTTTGCAGAGACTCTCACCAATGGTCTTACCAAGCTACCCATTTTGTAGTTCCTGATCCAGTACGCAGAACGGAGAAATTCTTTGCTGCAGCTGCTTCTGGAAGGTATTGTACTAAGCTTTACCCCATTGATTTGTATGGCCTTTGTCATTCCTGCTTGTCTTGTAGTACTTTTAAACCATCTGTTAGATGCAATAATACTAGTGCTGAACTTTGTTATACTGGGATTATTTAATTTATGTCTACTCTCCCATTTTAGATTCTGACATGCGGTCTAACTAATCCCCTGTCTACTTTCAAATGCCACAGGTGGATACTGAAAACAGATTACTTGGCTGCAAGTAGCCAGGCTGGGAAATTCTTGGAAGAAGAACCTTTCGAGTGGCATCAGAAAGGACTCAGTGAAGATGGTGCAATCAACTTAGAAGCTCCTCGGAAATGGCGACTTTTGAGGCAACGAACCGGTCATGGAGCATTCCATGGGATGCGAATCATAGTCTATGGCGAATGCATCGCACCTCCTCTGGTACTCCTGATGATCTAATCATTGCACGTCTTGTTCTTGTCAAACTCCCCTCCCGTACTCACTCTCTTGTTTGATCAACAGGAGACACTAAAACGAGTGGTGAAAGCCGGAGATGGAGTCATCTTAGCGACTTCCCCGCCTTACACGCGCTTCCTCAGCTCCGGTGTCGACTTCGCCATTGTGAGCCCTGGCATGCTACGCGTGGACTCATGGGTGCAGGAGTTCTTGAGGCACCAGATCCCGTGCGTGGTTCCCGATTACCTGGTGGAGTACGTGTGCAAGCCCGGGTACTCGCTCGAGCGTCACGTGCTCTACAACACGCATGCATGGGCGGAGAAATCATTCGCAAACATGTTGAGCCGCTCGGAGGAGATTGTCGAGCCTACCTTACCATCAGAGCAGGCTGAAGAAGACATCAGTTGTGTTGTCTGTGGGTCTCGTGATAGGGAGGAGGTTATGTTGATCTGTGGTGATCAGGAAGGCGCGGTGGGATGTGGGGTTGCCACCCACATTGATTGCTGTGACCCGCCGCTGAAAGCGGTGCCTGATGAGGACTGGTTTTGCTCCAGTTGTAGTAAGAGCAGCAGCTTTGGCAGGAGCACAGTCAGCAGTGTTTCTGTGAAGGGTGGTACCAAGAAAGGGAGCACCAAGAAAAGTAGTACCAAGAAAGGTTCCTCTGTGTTGAAGGGGTAAGTTTGTTTTCTGCCTTTTTTTTGCCCTCTTTTGTATTGGTCTTACTGCATTGTCTGAGATGTGTACCAGCCTTTGTACATAGCAATTCAAGTGTTTAATTTGCTTCAGGAGGTGTTTATGTGTGGGGGAGTTTTTATTTTTTTTTATTTCTAGTTGTAGAAACTAAATTGCATCATCAATCTGGTGTTGGTTTTTGAATGAGTTTGTTTATTTTTAGTCTCTAAAATCCCGTTTTATATGTCATTAGTTTCTTTTGTTCGTTGCATTAAGGTATACCTTATTAAAAAAAAAAGGGAAATATTTGAATGACTCCTTAATTTTTCTTAAAATCTATATAACCTTTTAAGTTAAAATTTCGTTGACGGTTGATGAATATTCTATAAATATTTCATTCGGTTAATCTTGATTTAAAATATAGTATATTGAAAATAATTTTATAATTTGTTAAAAATGCAGAAAATCTTTTGTAAATTCTCATTTGAATAGTTTATAAAATTTTATCTAAAGGGTTAAAATTCTCATTTATAAATGATTTTTTTTATTTTTAATACATTGTAGAGCTTTTATGGTATATTATATTTACAATTGGGGTTAACCAGATAGAATATTTGTAAAATAATTTTAATCTGTTAATAAAAATTTAAGTGAGATCTATTTGGATTTACATGTGTGTTTTAAGGGGTTATATGGATTTTGAACAGATAATAGGGGGTTATATGGAGTTTTCCCTAAAAAAATTTCACTTTTTTTTTTTTTTAATAAATGATACCATTCAATTCATTATATATACTTTATATTTTATAAAAATATATAATTTATTAGATGAGACACATGATTTTAAAAACCTAAAAAAAAAGTGTGATATACGTTTTAGACTGAAAAATGAACTGAATGTAACATTTTCCCCTTTAATGATGTCTCCTTCCAGACTTTTGGGCTTCCATGGGCCGGTTTGGCTTAAAGCCCAGTTAGAACCCTGCCTGGAAGGAATATGTTAAGGATATCACTTCAGAAGAGGTGATTCTTCAATATTTTAAAATTGAATAATGCAAATGCATAGTCCCTTTTCTAGTCTCATTTTCAACCATCATCTCTGATTTGATTTTTGTAAAAAAAAATTATATATCTCATTTAACGAGATATATATATGATAAGAAGTGAATTATATATTTTAATAAATTTTATAAATTCATTTATAAAAAATAAAAAATCCTAATGAAACATATAATATATTTATGTGAGTATAAGAGGCTAACGAGATACATGAGATCGGGAACGAATAATTCTATATCACACTTCAAACGAAATGAAAAAATAAAAGCATGTGATAGCTGTAAAAGATATTACATATAGTGGCATAACCATCTCATTGATGTAGGGACCAAATGTATATAACATTATTCTTTATTTATGGTTAGTGTGTATGACAATCATCCATTGTAGTTTTGGAAGGTGTTTAATAGTAAACTATTTTTTCTAGGAAGATAACGACATCACAATAACATGGGCAAATTTTATTTTATTTTTTTTTCTTTTTAGGAATAACATACGTAATTTTGTTACTGTTAGATTTGGAGAAGAAAAGAATAATGAGACCTAATTTTATTAGAGATGAACTAAAGCCTTTTATATAGAAGACCTAATGCACGTGTAACACAACAATACAAGACATCTTTTATATTGTCAAGTGTATATTATCAAGGTCATGCTAACAAGATGTCCTCTCCACTATTATTATAGGAATTATATTGAAATACTTAACTAAAGTTGTTCGCTTTAAATTAATTAAATTATATTTTGACATTTTATAGAGATCACATTTAGCAAAGGTCCACGTTCCCCTTAAAAAGAAATTGGATTTAGACTCAACAAATTGCAATATTCCCCTAACCCCTGTAAACATAAACTAGACCTTTTGTTGGTGTTACTGTAGCATGATGAATCTTTAATTAGTTTTACGTTTTCTCACACTAAAGAAATACTCTTTGTCACCAATAATAAATCTTAAAAGCATATCAAACCTCCACTTAATAATATAGTAGAAATACCCTTTTTTTAATAAGAAGACCTACTTTGAGTCTTATCGTCTACCAACAGTGACATATTGAATCAGAATAAAATATCTAGAACCCAATATTTTCAAAGCTTGCCGCCACATTTTCAAAATTTAACTCCAACAAAAATAAAATAAAACCCATATCAATGTAAAAAAAAAAAAAACATATGACATCACCAAAAACACTGTACATACACAAAATAATTGGGAAGCCGTGTGGGGTGGGGACCTAGATGTGACAAAAGGTGACATGTCATAAATGCAATACGGTTATGTCATTGGGGGGTGAGGGCCTGTTCATCAACTGTATAGTTTTTGTCTGCATCTCTACAGAGATAACCATGACACACAAATATATAGTGACCAAAATATGATGTTAGGGTTACATTGAGAGAAGATGAGATAGATACCTTGGCTTTGTTTATTTATTTATTTGTATTGGAGGTTCTGTCAACTGTACCTCACAGAAAGGACGGTTGTCGTTAAAAGTGGGCCACTCTGATCGGGACTCTACGGTGTACCCCACCCCATATTAGCAAATAATTATTTGAGACCTTTATGTGTCACATGATCAGTCGTCACGGATTTAAAAAAAAAAAAAAGAAGAAGAAGAGAGAACTTCATGAATCCATTTATTAGAATTCTGATTCATTTCTTGGTTGGGTGTCTTAATTAATGTTGGTAGCTGAAGAGAAATAGAGATAGAAAACTTTTTTATATCTCTCATTCGCGGTCTCTTATTCTTTTTTATATTTTTTTTAATATGTTATTTTTTATTTTTAATTGAGACATTATCTATTTAAAAAAATTTTAAAATGCAAAATGCTCACAATTCAACAAAAAAAAGGTTGGTGGCTGAGGACTTCAAAGTTGAGGTCACGTTGTGTGTTTGAGGTTTTATTAGTGAGATTAAAGAGTTGAATTTCAGTCATTGACAGGTCTATACAACAACAAATTAGTTAGGGTTCTAGATGAGATTTTAGAATAAGACCACTTTTCGCAATTTTTTATTTATGATTACATCTATTTTTTTGAAATTAGGTTTTAAATATCTATTTAAAATGATTTTGATTAAAACAATCCCTATAAAATAAGATAAAAAATTAAATAAACAAAGAAATGAATACATTTTTTTTAAAAAAAATCTAAAAATAAATTTAAAAATTCAAATAACATAGAAAATAAAATATTATTTTTGATATTTTGAAACTCTATAGATGGGGGGTCTTAGGCAATCGTCTTGGTTGCCTATATTAATGTTCAGTATTAGTTTCAACCAGTGTTCTTTTTTATCATGTTTGTTCAATTTCTCATATGTTAAATATGTAATGTTGTAACAAGTTTTTATTAAATATGATGAGATAAGATTAACAAGATCTCATCTCAATATAAAACACAAGAAAATTTCAAACTATAAGAAAAGAAGATAAAAATATGATAAGTGGATATGAAGTTAGATCTGAAAATTATATGTTATTGATGGTGATGGCACATGTCAGGATTTGAAAATGGGGGCAAGTCTCTCATACAAGTTGTATCACCGGATGTAAGTGGGCATGTTCTTGGCAGTCTTTTTGGGATGCACTTGCAGATTAAAAAATATGACAAATTATTCAAGTTGGACTTCTGAAATTTGGAGTTAGGTACTCACTCTGGTGGATTTGAAATGCTTACTTTTATTGATTTGTTGTCTCCTGACTCCTGACTTTGAGTCATATTTGTTGTGTTTCCTTTGGTTTTTTTATGCAGACTTTGATGCCCTGTATTTCATATCTTCCCAGTTCCCACCAAGTTGCTATAACTTAGAATTTAATTTTTCATTTACTTTAGCAAAGTGACTGACTCTAATTAAATTATTTAACTACAGTGTGATACACTTGTGCTTTAAGATTTATTATAATTTCATTGCTTACAATGACTTATTGTGATTCTGAATAACAATTGCTTACAATGGCTCATCATGATTGAAATTTGATGGATTTTAAGTGATATTTGATCATAGAGCAATCCTTAAATCTTGTTCTACAGTAATTGAAACTAATATGATTATAATTATAATAAATAAAAAGGTATAGTCACATGTGATGTGTGTAAGTAGTCTGACCCTACAAATTAATGTACTATTCTCTCAGTGAGCAAATGTGGTGAACATCACACAAAAAGGAAAGGCTCACAAGCTGTCCATGTTTCCATGCATGAGAAAGAAAGAAAGAGAAAAAAAGAAGAAGAGAGTACACACAACTTGCACATTGTCATTACAGCCTTACAATGGTTCAAAAGCTAGTTGAGGACCACATCAAACAACCCTAATGTAGTAAAGGAAAAGTGGCTGAATCATTATATACCAACCATACCTATCTCCAGCACAATACATAAAAACCTTGCTAGCTATAAGATTTTAGAAACATAGCAAATGCATTGATTTTTATATATTTTTTTAAAAAAACTATATCATATGATGCAAATTCTGATGGAGGACATAAAAAACTTGCAAAGAAATTCTGCTCTAGAAGAGATCAGAATTTGTTATCAAGTATTTGTTGCTGAATCCCTTTCTGACATATATTTAATACACAATATCTGAATTTGAATCCGAATGAAGTAGAATTATTTTTTATAATAATATTTTAAATTTACATTTATTTAAAAACATTTTGATATTTATAAAATAAAATTATTCATAATAAATGATATTAAAATCCAATATAAGATATTAAAATCCAAAAATTATTCGATTCAAATTAATATGAAGATTTTTTTTAAATATTATTATGATGAGAATGCATGAGAAAGCACAGTGAATAGTTGGCAAGTATTGTTAGGCCAAATTTTGGACCATAGAAACAGAAGGCCCTACCACGAGCAACCCACGTGTTTATTCTAGATGTGTCACTGAAAAATATCACTCACATTGGGAGGTTCACATTCTCTACTTCTTCTTCTTGTTCTTTCATCAAGCAAGCACTGTATATGGAAACCCTAGATTTCACAAAATGGTTTCTCCAAGTACCAACATTCCCCCTCACATTTCGGCGATTGAAAATAATCTTGTCTTCTTCAATAGCTCCATTCATATCATTATTTCAATAACATGGTCTTATAGGATACCTTAGGAAATAAAGTATATATATTTTCCTGTTTTTCTAATGGTACTATGCCCCCTATGCTATGATTTGGGGGCTCCCAACAAACCCTAAGGCCCCATTTGATTAGTGATATTTTAGCACGATTTCTGTTTCAATTGGTACACTACATAAAAAATTGAAGGTAGTTGAAAAAATAGATGGAATGAAAATTGCAATATGGTGGGATTCTTGATGGATTCTTTTTAATGAATAATTATACCACTCAATTAATAACATAATTATGTAATTATAAATGGAATTTCTTTCTTTCTTTATTTTATTATTAAACAAATATTTGATGTCTAGTTATTGTATATTTAGGTGAAGAATTAAAATTTTAAATAATTTACAAACTATTAATAATTGGTATTTTTTATTTAAACTAAAATGCAAACCAAACACTGAAAAATAAATCTGGATAGGTTCTCACAGACTAACAAAAATCTAATAAAATTTGAATTCCTCATAAAATAATTTCTAATAATAATATTATGAGTGTTGTTATACACAATATTGTTACAATCCTAAATGCAGTTTTTTCTTTGATATAAATTGTAGGTATATCTATTTCATTAAGTAACAAAATAGATAATATCTGAAGTGAGGATGAAAAAAATATAGAGAAACTAAAAGCAAAAACAAAATGAAGTTAAAATAAAGATGAATCGAGAGAAGGAACACCCCTTAGATAAGATATCTAGTCGGAGCACTATATTTGCTCACTCCAATCTCAGAAACTCCTAAATGCAGTCTCATGAAAATCTCTTTAATCATTCAAAGATGTATGGTTAAATTCTTTTCATTTTCTAAAAGTAGATTTATTTAATTCAAAAATAGAGTAAAGTAATACGCATGAGATAAGATTTTTTGTCCCTAAAATTTCCTATTATTGTAGAATAAGATATCCGGCCGATCTGGGCTGTCCAACCAGTGGACCTCATGAGGGGGAGGACCACCAGGGTCCAGCAAAGGAAAAGTAGTTGATACAGATCAGACAGTTTTAAACCGTCTAATCGACCGTGCTACATATGATTGGACGGCCGATTGGACGGGTCACAATCGATGGACCCGCGCGAATATGATGAATGAGAGAAAGGTCCATGGAAGGGACGGTTTCGTTTTAACAGAGCATCATCATCACCAGCTGTGCCAACTCAGTTTTTTTATTCTTCTTTGTTTGGCTTTATTGAGTGAGCTGTGGAAGTGCCATTTGGATTAGTGTATGACGTGGCAGTTCTCGTCATAGAATCTACTTGACACGTGAAAAAAAGTTGGTTAGAACAGCTTCAACAAGATGTTAAAGTGTCATGTCAGCATTTTATACCTCCACTACACATTCATTTACTACATTCCTATTTAATTAGTTGTTGTTGTTTCAATGGACTAGCTAAATAAACTATCTAAACCAAAAGTGGGCCTCACCTCTTCACCCACTCAATCTCTCAGATGCATTTTTTATTAATTTTTTAAGGAGAACTATCACGTGAGGGTCCACATTTGACTAGCTAAAACACTAGCTACAGTTAGCATGAAAAATAACATCTGACATGTGGGGCCCACATTTAGCTCCCTCTTAACATCTCCATTGAAACAACATTTTTACATGTTATGTAAAATATGACACTAACATGTTAGTTAACATATCCATTGGAGATGCTCTTAATGGAGTAATGACAAAATATATAATCGAATCATGTTGTTATTCATTATACATATAATTATTTATTTATTTATTTTTTTTTTTAAAATAGATATTGTTATCATGATTTTATTAAAGATTTAAAAATACAATTGTGAAAGAAATAAGAAAAAAATGGATAAAAACAATAAAATAAATAAGTAAACATTTCTATTTAACTTTTAAGTCACTCAAAGGACCACCTCTCATTCAAACTTTGTTTTGATGCTTTGTTAAGATGTAAACAAGAGTTTGTAAATTTTTAATCAATGATTTTATTATTATACACTAAATATTTGGTTTCTGAGAGTGTGGAATGTGATTTGACATGGAATGTATATAAATGTTTTGTGGGATAATTTTTTATTTGTAATGAAATTGAATATATATTTTTTGAAATGACATGATTGATTGTTCTGGCCTTTTAAAATGTGTAGACTCAAGGATAAAAAGAAAAAATGCTATGTATAAATTTATTTATATAAATGTTTATAAAATTGTGGCGGCTGGATTCTGTGCATTATCAGTGTGATATTAGGTAATGGATCAAATTTTTTGAAAATTATATTGTTACTATATATATATTATTTGCTAGATAATAAAATGATTGAGTAGAAACAAGCCATGTGTTCTAGAGACAGCTTGATATATATATCAAATCTGGGCCATCATAGGTTAGGTTGACAAAAATAAACGGTTTTTAAACATGTCTCTTTCATGGATTGATGATTTGATTCTTCGGATACCCCAATAATATCTGCTGGTATATATATATATATTTTGGATAATTGGAGTGTTTTTGTCTTCCTCTTTTTGTTCTATATTCATTTGTAGGGAGACTAAACTCTTGCATATTTACAGTTGTAAATGATAAATAACTCCTCAATATCAAAAGTATTTATTTTATCAATATAAAAACTCATAGTTATGTCTAAATTTACTAGTAAATATAATTAATGATAATATATGTCATATATGTCACAACTCTCATAAATTTCTAGCTACAAACTAATGTAAGGGTAAAATTATTATTTAGAAAATTATATATTATTATCCATATCTTACCTTATCTCCAGTGGCTATAGCATAATGATTCAGAGCTTACCTGTGTTAATGATATGTCTTGGGTTCGAGTTTTGATGCTAACTTACTCATCTATTTGTTGATGATTATTCGAAAGAATTTTTTGTGGGACCGAAACAAAGAGACTGAGGTAGTTTTCCACATAGAGTTCTTTCGATATAAAAAAAGAAAAGAAAAATCTTTAAATTATACTTTAAATTACTCTTAAATCTAATATCATACAATGATTCTTATGTATCCTATTATATCCATCTATGGTTGAAGGATTATAAGAAGCAGGATGTCTCAGTTGCAAGCCATCTGTGTTTGTGAATCTCAATCCCATACAGTGAGTGTTCCTCTGTCAAACAATTTAACAAAAAATGCTAACTAACCTCAAAATCCTAAATTCAATTTTATACCTAGTTTTATATTTATCCATACAAACATAACAGATAAGAAACACATCCTCCATTAGAAATAATCACATAAATCTATATTTGTCAATATAATTAAATCTCTCCTTATCCTTTATGTTTCCTTGTGTCATTTAGGCCAAATTTGACATATACAGTGTGTAAATCAAATATGTATCACCCATGTGGCCAAATATTTTCTCTCTCAAGTTACACATTTTTGTTCTTAAAAAATCTTACGTGACAAATTTAACCACAATCAATGCAAATAAAAAAAAATCAATTTCAAAAGAAATTCAAGATCACCTTCCTTAAATATCAAACGCAAGAAATCAAATATGAAGACAAAATCCAATCAAATCTTCTAGACTCGCGCATTTATAGTAGGATTTTTTTATGTATTGATTTTACTTATTATTTACTCAACCTTTCCTTATTAATAGTTTATACTAATAGTTTATACATCCTTCACAATAAAAGTTCATAAAAAACACTTTCTATTAGTTTATACCAGTAGTGTATGTTTGTTTAAAAATTCACTTTTTAAAAAATAATAATATATATTAATTTATATAAATAAAAGATATATGATTTTTTGAAAAATAAAATAAATGTAGATGTGTATTTTGAACTAAGGCAACATTTTCCTTTGATGAATGGTATTAATAGCCCTGTCACCCCACGTCTTTTTGGGTAGCGATATAAGCTATTCTAGTATAAATAAAGAATAATTTTTTTTTATTTAATTATATTTTTTGTTATTTTTATTGATAAATATAATAATAATTTTTTTTTATTGATAATAAAAAATAAAATGTGAATAAAGATTTATAAAAAATAAAAAAAATTAATTTAACATGTCCTGTGGTTATCTGATTTAATAAAGATGATGATAATTAACAAGTGATTTAACATGTTATTTCTTTATATCAGTAAAATATATTAGGTGAAATAACTCAATTTAAAGAAAATTTAAAATACCAGTATCAACTTATTTTAGATAATTATGACGTAGTTATATCCATTTATTATATTACTATATAAGTCTCTTAACCCAAAAATCTATCATTTGACCATTGTACCCCTAACAATCCATTCAATCCCATTACAATCCATTTACACCACTTTAATCACAACCATTTTACCCTTACAATTTAATTCAATCCCTTCAATCCCATTACTATCCATTTACACTACTTTAATCACAACCATTTGACCATTTACCCTTACAATTCTATTTAATCCCATGGAAATCCATTCACATCATTTTAATCAAAATCATAATTTGTTTCAATACATATATTTCATCATATAATATATTTATTAACTTACTGTTAAAATTGGATATCATAATATTATTAGGATAAATAGATGCTTATAAAATGAAATGATATTTAAAATATATTTCACTATTATAAAATGAAAGGATATTTGAAATACAATTAACTTATAATTAAAATTATATATCATAATATTATTATGATAAAGGGATGTTTATAAAATTAAAGGATATTCAAATATAATTCTTATTCATATATTTATTAACATTCATTGCAACATATGATGCATGGACTATTTAAATTTTATAAAGAAACCTTACATATCCTATTCATATCGTATTCATATTTTTTTAACACGATAATGTATGGGACTCCTATTCACATTTTAAAACCTTCTAATTAAACAATGTAATAAATACTAAATGTATGACCTTAATTAGTGTTCAATTTTATCATTTTTTTTAACACGTTATGATGCATGGCGCTCCTATTCACATTTTTTAAACCCTACAAACAATGCAATATATACTACATGTATGACGTTAGTGTTCAATTTGATTTACACTTAAAATTTTTGTTACTATAATTTATTAAAAATTATTAAGCATTTAGTGTTTAATGTCATTAATTTGCATAGAATCCCAAAATATTTTTAAATCCCAGTTCATACCATTTATTTATATTTATGTAGATTTACATAAAAATATGAAATTCTCCAATGAATCCAAGCGGTGGGGAGCACAAGATCAACGATGCATGAGTCTTAATAAAAAATATGATCAATGAATTGGTTGAATGTGAAATCAAAGTCAAAACAAAAATGAAGCCCACAGACCCTTCCACTTCCCCCTCTTAAACATCAACCCTCATATTCGTCCCCTCACCATTCAATCCCCTCATCTTAGAGAGATGCCAGCTGATGCACTTTCAAGAACCAGCATATTCATTCACGTGCCATTGAATACCCATTCATCCTTATCTTCATCCCTATCCCCATCTCTATGGATAGATATATATATCATTTGTCTCTTTTTTCCTCTCTCTTTAAATTTTTTATCCGGCTTAGAAAGTTGCGTTAATATTTGGCATATATGATTGATACTTTGATTCATCTGAAGAATTATATGTTGCAGTTACTTTAAAAAAAAAAATTTCATTCGTTCCCCTTTTTTTGGATGTTGTTCGTAGTTCATTTGTCATTGTGGCATTTTGATTCGTATATTAGGAAATAAAAAAATGTATTAAAATTTGTTCTTCACATGTGCTCTATTTTTTTTTTTTTTTTAGATACAATTTATTTGTTTATCGTTACATGTGTTTCTTCCTCTGTTATTTCAAAAGTCAAAAGAAGAAATCTCATATAAATAAATTGTTTTTTTCCCTTAATAGATTCTTCTTTGTTTCTGTACTCGGGATGCAAGTGGCAAAGGAATACATCTGGTATTTATTCATAAATCTTTAATATAATTTTTTTCATCATGAAATTTTCATGATCAACATAGAGTACTATTTCCTTTTCTACTGGTGAAATATATCTTGAATTCCTTTCATTTTATAAGCATCCCCTAATCATGATAATATTATGATATCTAAATTTAATTAAACGCTAACAAATATATAAACTTTTTATCCAATTTAAATGAAATTTCCTATCTGATATTTTTTTCCCTTACAATTCTATTTAATACCATGGAAATTCATTCACATCATTTTAATTAAAATCATAATTTGTTTTAATACATATATTTTATCATATAATATATTTATTAACTTAATATTAAAATCAGATATCATAATATTATTATGATAAATGGATGCTTATAAAATGAAATGATATTTAAAATATATTTCACTATTATAAAATGAAAGGATATTCAAAATACAATTAACTTATAATTAAAACTATATATCATAATGTTATTATGATAAAGACATGTTTATAAAATTAAAGGATATTCAAATATAATTCTTATTCATATATTTATTAACATTCATTGCAGAATATGATGCATGGACTATTTAAATTTTATAAAGAAACCTTACATATCCTATTCATATTTTAACCTTACATATCGTATTCATATTTTTTTAACACGATAATGCATGGGACTCCTATTCACATTTTAAAACCTTCTAATTAAACAATGTAATAAATACTAAATGCATGGCCTTAATTAGTGTTCAATTTTGTCATTTTTTTTAACACGTTATGATGCATGGTGCACCTATTCACATTTTTTAAACCCTACAAACAATGCAATAAATATTAAATGCATGACGTTAGTGTTCAATTTGATTTACACTTGAATTTTTGTTACTATAATTTATAAAAAATAATTAAGCATTTAGTATTCAATGTAATTAATTTGCATGGGATCTCAAAATATTTTTCAATCATGGCTCATACCATTTATTTGTATTTATGTAGATTTACATAAAAATATGAAATTCTCCGATGAATCCAACGGTGGGGAGGATCACAAGATCAACAGCGCACGAGTTTTAATAAAAAAATATGATCAATAAATTGGTTGAATGTGAAATCAAAATCAAAATTCAAAACAAAATGAAACCCATATGCCCTTCCACTTCCCCCTCTTAAATAGAAACCCTCATTCATCCTCTCACCATTTAATTCCCTCATTTTACACTTCCAAGAACCGGCGCATTTATTCACGTGCCATTGAATACCCATTCATCCCCATCTTCATCTCTATTCCCATTTCTATGGATAGATATATATATATATCATTTGTCTCTTTTTTCCTCTCTCTTTAAATTTTTTATCCGGCTTAGAAAGTTGCGTTAATATTTGGCATATATGATTGATACTTTGATTCATCTAATGAATTATATGTTGCAGTTACTTTAAAAAAAAAAATTTCATTCGTTCCCCTTTTTTTGGATGTTGTTCGTAGTCCATTTGTCTTTGTGGCATTTTAATTCATATATCAGGAAATAAAAAATTGTATTAAAATTTGTTCTTCGCATGTGCTCTGTATTTTTTTTAGATAGCAATTTATTTGCTTATTGTTACGTGTGTTTCTTTCCTTGTTATTTCAAAAGTCAAAAGAAGAAATCTCATATGAATAAATTGTTTTTTCCCTTAACAGGTTCTACTTTGTTTCTGTACTCTGGATGGAAGTGGCAAAGGAATACATATGGTATTTATTCATAAATCTTTTGAAATATAATTTTTTTCATTATGAAATTTTCATGATCAACATAGAGTACTATTTCCTTTTCTACTGGTGAAATATATCTTGAATTCCTTTCATTTTATAAGCATTTCCTGATCATGATAATATTATGATATCTGAATTTAGTTATACGCTAACAAATATATATACTGTTTACCCAATTTAAATGAAATTTCATATCCGATATTTTTTCCTTTGATTAGTTTTTCATTAAAAAGCTTTTTTCGCCATAGATTTCAAATTAGGTTTGAAAATTTTAATGTGAATTTATTATGATTTTATTCCATAGATTTTAGGATATATATAAAGGATATGTTGAAATCTATTTAAGTTTATTTAATTTTCAATTTGAATTTATCCATCTTCTAATTTTTAATTTTTCATTCGCATATAACTTAGAAAATTTGACAAAAAATTGATTTTATCCGTCTTCTAATTTTTAATTTTTCATTTGCAATTTGCATGTAACTTAGAAACTTTGATAAAAAATTTGATTTTATCCATCTTCTAATTTTTAATTTTTCATTTGCATATAACTTAGAAACTTTAACAAGTTGATCATATCTAGAAATGGCCAAAAATTTAATTTCAGATATTTTAGGATATATATAAAGGATATGATGATATCTATTAAAAATTTATTTAATAGATATCATCATTTGCATAGTACTAAGAAATTTTCATGTTAATCATATCTACAAATGGCCAAAATTTAAATTCCATATATTTTATATTATATACAAAGGATGTGATGATATCTATTTAAAGTTTATTTAATTTTTAATATGAATTCATCCGTTTTCTCTTTTTTTCTTTTTTTCATTTGCATAGTACTTAGAAATTTTGATGCTAATCATATCTACAAATGGCTAAGAATTTAAACTTTGATAGTTTCCTAATCAGATCTAGGATTTTTAAAATGTCAATAAAATTATGAAATCTATTTGAATTATTTAAATCATGATATTTCCTCAACTTATTAACTCAACATTTAAATTATATCTTTAAATTTGAATGTTAAATCCTTTTTTTATGGACATTATCCAAATCACAAAAAAAAACTTTCAATTTGAGATATTTTCAATGAGGGCATCATTGGAAATTTACGGTAACAAAAAATTATGTTATTCTAATATATAAAGTTTAAAATTTGAATATTATTTCATTTCATGGATTTTTTTATATATAATCATACCTATGAAATCTATTTTAATTTTGAATAGGGATTTATTCAAAGATATTTTAAAACATATTTTGATTTCGATATTTTCATTATCAAAATAGAGTGCAAAATATTTTCATAATTAAAATGAATCACTTTTTTAATTGTATTATGTCAATGTTAGTGTTTTGTTATTATTGTGAGCTATTTATTTAAAATAGATTATATGATATATATAAAGGATATGATGATATCTATTAAAAAGTTTTTAATTTTTAATATGAATTTATGCGCCTTCTCATTTTCAATTTGCATAGAAGCTTTGGTGTTCATCATATATAGAAATGGCTAAAAATTAAATTCTATAGATTTTATGATATATATATATATATATATAATATTATTTATTTTATATTTTATTTTATTTTATCTATATTACTAAAAGTCTCTTGAACCAAAAACCTGCCATTTGACCTTTTTGCCTCTGTCAGTTCAATCAATTACATTACAGCCCATTCACACCACTTTAATATCACAACCATTTTTTCATTTTAACCTTACATTTCTATTCAATTCTATGAAAATCCATTTACATCATCTTAATCTCATTCATAGATATTATAATATATACATTTCATCATGTAACATATTTATTAACTCATGATTAAATTTGGTTATCATAATATTATTAGGATACCCTTACATTTGTATTCAATCCCATGATATCATAATATAATTCGCACAAAAAAAAAATCACGTTTTAGTCTCATGTGAACTCAACAATAAATTTATTCCAATACATACGTTTCATCATATTATATATATATATATATATATCATAAAATCATGTTAATAATTTACATAAATTATATGTATTTAAAAATTCTATTCAGTCCCATGAAAATCCATTCATATCATTGTTATCTCATTCATAATTTATTCCACTACACACATTTCATCATATCATGCATGACATATTAAAATTTTAAGCTTTACATTTCATCATACTTATATGATGACTAATATAAATATATCATAAAATGATATTAATAATTTACAATTTACATCAATTATGATAAAATGATATTAATATATTTATTAACTTATAATTAAATTTTAATATTCATAATATTACAAGGATAAAGGGATGCTTATAAAATGAAAGTGTCTTGAATATTTTAATATATGCTGGCTAAAAATCTATTAATATATTTATTAATTAATAATTATATTTAAATATTATAATATTATGAGGATATAAAGGGATGCTCAATGTTATAATATATTTAATACTCTATTTTAATTATTAAATTTATATTATAACATATCTATGAAAAAATTTCAAATAAAACATATGAGCCATCGCCTATTCTTTTAATAAACATATGATGCATGGCATTTGTGTTCAATTATTTTATGCTTAAATTTTTATTAATTATTACATATTTAGTGTTCATTGCAATTATAGGGAATGGCATTTATTGGCATTCAATCCCTGATTTATTTCCAATTACACTTAATACCATTTATTGTGTATATATATATATATATTATATATATATATGTTTTAAAACCACTACTTATATACACAAGCAAAAGCAATACCATTAAAATTTGACAACAAAATTTCATATACATATGGTTTTCAATAGACCACCCTTCAACTTCCCCCTCACAAACAGCCACCCTCACATTCATCCCCTTTTCATTCAATCCCCTCATCATCTTCGAGAAATGTCAGCTGATGCACTTCCACAAACCGCAACATTTATTCACATGCCATTGAATACTCATTCATTCTCATCCCCATTCATTTGGATAAATGGATCTATCATCTCTATCTTTTTTCTTCTTTCTCTCAAATTTTTTTCTAACCTTAGGAAGATGGGTTGTTCATTGGTATATATGATGCTTAATTTGGTTCATCTAATCCATTTTATGTTACAATTAAACTTAATAAGTTGTTTTTTTTTCTTTGGTTCCTCTTTTTAAGAAAAATTGCCTTGTTTCTGTGTTTTTGCTGTCAAAGGAAAAAATTCTCAAATAAGTAATTTGTTTTTCTTTAATAGAATCATCTTCGATTCTCTATTCTGGTTAGAAATAGCACAACAATGGATCTGATATTTATTCATAGATCTTTTGCAATTATGATATTTTCATCATCATAATAGAGAACTAATTTTTTTTCTATCCGATCTAATCATCAGAATATTATGATGTCCAAATTTAATTAGCTGTTTGAGTAAGAGAAGATATATGAGTCATGTTGATTGGATTTTTTCTTCTTTCAAAGTGTTATTTGATTGTTGAATAATTTGGCATATATAAATTAATAATTCATCATGAGTTCATTATTTATTGCTCTTCTGAAAGGTTTTGGCTTGTGAACGTTTTATGCAGTGTCAATCATTGGAATGTGGAGGTGGTGTTCATCTTTTTTTCTGATACGGGTATGTTTTTTAGTTTTTTTTATTACTCAGTTGTTTAATTTTTTGTCATTTATTTAGAATCTGAAATTTTGTGATTTGTTCATTTCAAAATCCCAATTTTCATTTCAGAGAGGCATTTGTTGAGCTTAACATATTTTCAGGTGGCCTATTATTAAGATCTTAAATATATAAATGATTGATTCTAGGGATGGGATTAGTCGTTTTTTCAGATAGGCCCTTTTTTTTGTTGCAGATTTGGGGTTCATGTGATGATGAGACATAGATCTTTGGATCTTTTGATAAATGAATTTTCCTATCAGAATTTTTTTTTCTCAATTTTAGCTCTTCATGATACAGGATGTGTAGCCGTCTTCACAATTTTTTATCTCGTGATCTTAAAAATAAATTTCTTCTGAATTTATTATAATTGAATTTTACAGATTTTAGGATCTATATAAAAGATACGATGATATTTATTTAAAGTTTAGTTAATTTTCAATATGAATTTATTCATTTTTAGTTATTTTTTTCCATTTGCATGGTATAAAGAAATTTTGATTTTTTAAAATTATTTTATTATGATTGAATTCTATATGTTTTAGGATCTGTATAAAAATACAATGATATCTATTTAAAATTTAGTTAATTTTCAATGTGAATTTACGTCTTCATTTTTTTTCTCGTTTGCATGGTACATAGAAACTTTCATGTTATTCATATCTAAAAATCACCAAATAATTAATTCCGTAGATTTTAGGGATTTTAGGATATGTGTAAGTGATGTGATGATATCTATTTAAATTTTTAAAATTCTTATAATGATTTCATCCATATTATTAATATTTCTTATTTTCATTTGCATAATTCAAAAATACTTTTATGTTAAATATTTATTCCTTTGATTTGATTTTATAACCCTCCCTTATCATGATAATATTATGATATCCCTACTTCATTATAAGATTAAAAAAATAATCTAATTAAAGTTGGCATATATATATATATATATATAATAATCATATACATGTATTTATATAAATTTATTTTAATGTATGAACAGCTTTATGCAGCATTAAAATATCTTCAATATAATTTATTTTAATTATATTACCATGATATTACATTTATCATATTTTAAGAATCTAATATGTAAGGGTTAAATTTAGAATAGGACAATATTACAGTTATCATTTTTTAATATCCAATATGTAAGGGTTAAAATTAGAGTAGGATTGGATTTCAGTCTATTTAAAATATGAATAAGATTTATTTCTTAGCTTCTTTTGAATATCATTTTACACATATGTTTTCCTTATCAAAATAGAGAGAGATTATTTTTTTCTTATAGAAAGTTATATCTTGGATCTTGAGTATAATGATAATGTTTCGATCAATGTAATACTCTGTTCGTGTATACAAATATTTTTACTCCTTTGATTTTATAAGCATCCCCTTATTATGATAATAATATGATCAGGTTTATTTTCAGGTCCAAAAATATATTATCCTAATTAATGTTGGTACATATAAAAATATTCTTATACATATGATTTATAGAAATTTATTTTAATGTATTATCATTTTTTTAATCGTGCACTATTCAAAATAAAAAACTGTAGTTTACTCCGATGTTTTTTAATCATGTTTTTTTTTTAAAAATAATACATCTCTATGGAAACTGTCCTCCACGTTAGTGAGGATCTATTACTAAATTAAATAGAAACTAAACATACTTAACGAATCACGCCATCAATATTACATATCTACATCTAAACAATCACCTAGAAGAAGCTTCACTTTAATAGGGAATTCATTTATTTTGCCGTTCTGCACATACAAGCATGAGCTCTACCCCTTCTATCGAAGTTCCTCGTGAATTCCTTCATTAAAGATTACTCTGCATGATGGAATACAAGTGACATTTATCCTGTACAGTTGATAGTAGGCTTACTCTATATATTTGTGGGAAATGACTAGAATGAATAAAAGTGGCCTACATATTATTATCTTTTTCAAATGTGTAATGTTCCTCCTATCAAATAAAATATTTAGATGTATCTGAGTTTACAAATCGGGGTAAACCATACTTCAATAATTCCATCAAACTAAATCTCATTCTTCATCACACTATCTAAAGCACCTTCCAATACCGAAAAAAGAAAATCAGCTTCCTATTTATATATAAATTTTTTTTCTTAAGATAACAAATATACCGATAAGGATGATAACATTAAGGCATAATTATCATTCCTCTATAAGGATAAGGATGACATTACAAATTAGCATGAAATATTTAATATAACAATAGTATTTCAATTTATTCATGCGAAGCTATACAGTTGCATTGAACACTAATAATTTAACAAGTTTGATTTCATTTTTAAATCTGTGTTAAATTTCAATTTTTTTTATAAAAAAAATTATTCGTATTGGGATGTCTTGTACCTAACGGGTTGTAAACATTTTAAAAATAATGAATAAGATATTTTGATTTTCTTATGATATTTTTTATACTTTCAATTATTTATGACTTTATTTTCTTATGTTCTTATTATGGTGTGTTATCCTAGGCTTCTTATCTGGCTACATTATATTCTACTTCCAAACCATCTTTCAAACAAAACAAGTAAGTTATCAACATCCCTGAATATGATATATATATATATATATATATATATATATATATATATATATATAAATAAATTCATTCCATATACTGCATTTTATTCAAGTATTGGAAGGATTTTGTTACATAACATCCAACCTAATGGATAGGAGCCCTAATAATTAGCTTTGCTTCTTCAAATATAAAGTGTTTATGTTTATTGCTGTGTTTAAATGATTTATTTATTTAATGTACATGTAGGTGTCATGCAACATATATATTCCTACTACAATGTAGAAAATTAAAGTTGCATTAATTTACTGATAATGATAAACGTAGTTTAGTATTATAACAAGTTGTTTTTGCATAGAGATATGGATGGTCAAGTTAATGATCTAACAGTTTTAAGTATGAAAATTGTCTAATGGGGTTTTAATGCTCTATCTTATTCTATTTTTCATGTCAGTTTATAGAAGGAAACAATCCTCAAAAGAAAAAAAATAGTCTAAAAAAAATATATGGATCATCTTATCGGATCCTTAAAGTCATAATAATCATGTAATGGCACGGACACACGGTTTTAAAAAAAGAACGACTGGTTTATTTGAGCCTTCACCCTGTTTTTTTTTTTTCTTTTTAAAATACTTTTATTTTTTTGTGATTAATTTATTTTAATTGAGCTCATAGCTCATGATCTCACCTACATATGAAATCTTTGAGAAAAATGTTAGATTTAGTTATTTTTATCAACCAAAATTCAAACCACGTATGTTTTCATTTTTTTAAAATAGTAATCATCATCTAATGATTTATATGATTTGATAAAAAAAATATACATCGCTCCATTTCAAGTTAATTGAACTCATTTTTAAGTTTAAGCAAATATTTAACGATGTATATACATCGTCTAACAAGGTATATGTTTCCCTGGATTTCTAATGAGGTATACAGGACTGTATTTTGGACTGTAAAAAAAATGAGTGTAACAGTGCCTATTCCCTAAACAGCAACACTCTACCACTCAATATTTTTAGAATATGAAACCTTGTCGATGTCAAATTTAAATGTATGTACTGCTTATTAGATTTATGTTTTGACATTTTTTTTGTGAATTATTGACATAAAATTTGATATATTACTGTAAAATTTGATAATTATTTTTTTTATAATTATTCAATGACATGTTTTATGTGAATGTCCTTATTTTATTTTTTTTATAAATATACTATTAAAATTTTTAAAAAATAATGATATAACCTTAGAAAATATTTATACAAGTCATATTAGGCTCCCTTTATAAAAATCTTGACTCCGCCACTGACTAGATCGAATCTATCATAAATGAACATATTTTCTTACTTTTAATAGAATACACACACACACACACACGCTGTTTAACTAGATGAAAGTTTAACTGTCTTTGTATTACCTCACTCACAGCTGGTTAAAAGATCTTTCGTAGATTAGTTATTGGTGAAAGAAATTAGTATTACAAAGTCAAAGTTCATGGGCTGCCACAGAAAAAAAAAAAAAAATGTAAAACTTTGTGAAAAACAAACGAGTTATATATGACATGCTTATTGATGCCTCACAATAATCCAGGAGAGAAATAAAATATATGCCATATATCACATAATGCATCCATATGTAATTATTTTACATTTCTTAAGGATATTTAAGGTATTATAACAAAATTCAATGCAGTCGTACAACAAACTAAATATAAGGTATGCATGATATATTTGTACGTATATACGATGAAATGATAATTAATCTATCAAACTTTATTTTGTGATTTGGATAAATGAAAAAAATAAAATAAAATATTGTTAAGTTAGATTGTTATTGGTTATCATTTTTTTTTCTGTGTTAAAACAAATTAAACTTCATTTATAGGTCAGATAAGTTCATTTTTTTTTTACAATTTATTTATCTTTTTATGACACAAATATTAATTGTTCATCGCTTGAATTATTTCAGTAACTCAGTATTGTGTCATTTTTTATTAATCAAATATTTCTAAAAAGAGAACATATCTGCAAGGTTGAAATTGTCGAGTCAACATTGAGGTATTTAATTGTCTTTTAAAAATTCGATGATGTTAGTTATCTCAAAGTGTTGCATTATCAAACTTTTTTTTGATTGAGTAATGCTTTAATTTTAATTATATATGCAGTTGATTTGATTTTTCTTATTCTTCATACATTAGTTAAAAAAATATTAATCTATCCATTGTCTTATGCTTTCTTTTTACAAGAATGATCTTATAGACTAGATTTCTCGGCTAACAACTGTATTATTTTTTCCTTTTCATGTTTCTTATTTTTATTTTTTGGATGGTGGAACATTATATTGTAATATTTTAAATGTTGCATGAGGATTTTTAACGTATTGGAACATTGTAAAATTTAGATTGATTGTAGGATGTTTAATTTCTTGTATGAGAATATGAATTTTATTTTTTTATATAATTTTCTTTTTGTTACATATATGACATTATTATAAAATATATATATATGTGTACCAATAATTTTAAGAATAATTTTATTATCCTTAAATAGATATATGACATGAACTGCTTTGAAGACAATTACTAGGGACAAGATTACTTGAGTATATAGATAAGTACGCCGGATGACTAATTAAGAAAAACATCACATCTCCACATAATAAATCAAAATCATGTTTGTTTATGGAGCATTCATAAACAATTATATGATGAAAAGTTAATTGTTTTTTTCATGTTTGACACTGTTATTTTCATCATTTGATTGGGTGAATTATAGACATTAGAATCCTTACATTTAGAGTTGATATTATGAAAATGTTATTATAACTAAATTTTTTAACTTTAATATTAATCAAAAACATATATTACATTTTGTCTATGTGCATTTGCACATACACAACAACTAGTTCATTGCAAACAGTACAAATAATCTGATCCGTCCACCGGTTAAACTCACTCAATCCCGTTCAGTGACCGGCTAATACCGGTCACCGGGGCCTCCTCGAGAGAGGGCATCTGCCAGCGAAGAAGTTGAGGCATCCAAGCTTTCTCAGTCAAAGCTGTCATTTTTTTTTCTTTATTGGATTGTTTTATAATTTATTCTTCTTTTTCGATTTTTTTTTTTTTAAAAAAAAAAAAAAAGGTTGTTGGCCCCCTTTAAAACCAAACTTAAGAGACTGTGAGGTCTATCAAAGGCGAGAGCTTTTCGTCCTCTCTGCGTTCCATTTCTCTCACTATCTCTCTCTCTCCCTCTCGGAGTTTGGAAGAGGAGATGACGTCACCTTTTTGAGGGGGGAGAGGGGAAGTCTTTCGTCAGCAATGTCTTCCTCCTCCTCCTCTTCGCCTTCTTTCGCAGGGGAGAAGAAGCATTGGTGGTTCAGCAATCGGAAGGTCTGTTCAAAATGTGCCCCCTTTTGGGTTTTTTTTTTTTTTTTTTTTTTTTTTATGATTTTGGGTTTTAGTGATGATTGGTCGTAATGGTTTTGTGGGTTTGATTTTGATCGGTCGATTGATGGGAGTTTCTTCGAAGATTTGTTTTTTGGGGTTTGAGAAGTTATGGATTTGATGGGGGTTTTACTGAATAAAGATATGCTTTTTTCTCTTTGTGTGATCGGCTCAATCAATCCCACCAAGTTATTATTTTTTAAAAAAACTTTTTTTTGATAATGTGAAATGTGGTTTTTTTTTAGTTCCATTGGTTTGTTGTGACACTCATATCTGTCATTTGGGTCATCTGTTCAATCAAATCTCAAAAAGATCTGTTTTTTTTATCATACCCAAAAAAGGAAAAACCAAAAAATCCTGTTTGTTTTCTCTATTTAGAACCCACACAACTAAAAATATTGTTCTTGATAATACTATTGTTTTCAGTCTCTCTTCTTTTTGCTGTTGTGACCCTTCATCAAAGATTTGATTTTTATCACACCCAAATCAAAAGATTTGATTTTTATCACACACTATGTCTCTGTCTCCAACAGATCATCGAAAGATACATCAAAGACTCACGCGCCCTTCTCTCCACACAAACCCCCTCCGACGTATCCGCCGCCCTGCACCTCCTCGACGCCGCCCTCGTTGTCTCTCCCCGCCTTGAAACAGCACTCGAACTCAAAGCGAGGTCCCTCCTCTTCCTCCGCCGCTTCCGAGACGTCGCCGACATGCTCCAGGACTACATTCCCAGCTTCAAATGCCACCACTCCGACTCCTACTCATCCTCTGTTTCGCTTTCTTCGACGTCCTCTTCAGATGGGTCGTCGTCCAATCAGTCCTCGAAAGACAAAGTGAAGCTCTTGGCTTTCTCTTCAGATGATTACAGCGGGACCATCTCTTCTTCTTCTTCTTCTTGTTGCATTCACGGTGATGGCCAGTCTTTCAAGTGCTTCTCTGTTTCGGATCTCAAGAAGATGGTCCTCTCTGGGTTGAGTAAAAACCCCGAAAAAGAAGGGCAATGGAGGTAATTTTTCCCTCTCCATCTTTGTTTAGAGTTTTTATGGAAGAAAGTTTAATTGAGGGTTTTTTTTGAAAATTAACCAAATTGACTTTTTTTCGGAATTTTTTCGGGTGAAACCCGATCTGATGTGGAGCGAATCCAACGCAAAACCATAATTGGATTTCCTCCCTGTGTTATTTTACCGAAACTATCCCTGTCGCATTTTCCAATGCGACAGGGGTAGTATCATCATTTTCTACCAGACCAGTTTCAGAATCCATCACCCGTCACGTGATTGAACCCAATTCTTAAGAAATTCGAACCGGACGGTTCAGCCGGGTTTTATGATCCAACCGGCCAGTTTAACCAGGGGTCCCTGATGTCTTTCTTAGCGCTGATATTTTGACAGTATACATCATTCAATATTTTATTAAGTTTTTTTTTAAAATTTTCAATAGATAACGTCATATTATATATTTTACAAAATATAAAAATATTCATGTATGTGATTTTTATAATATAAGAACATATAGATTTTACATTTTGTACGGTAAAATAGACTAAATGGATTCACTAACATTTTTTTCTTCAAAATGTTAGATTCATGTGACTTTATTTTTTCTTAAATAGGAAAACAGATGTATATGTTTTTAATAAAAATATATATATTGTTTTATTTTATTTTTCTTAAATTGTAAAACAGATGTATATGTTTTTAATAAAAATATATATATTATTTTATTTTAGGGTGTATAAACTTATTTTTAATAATAGTGGTATATGAGACTTCCTTTAGACTTTTGGGAAAAAAAAAACCGGTGTAACACCCTTTCTTTTTACAGGTACGTCGTGTTGGGCCAGGCATGCTACCACCTAGGCCTGATGGAGGACGCCGTGGTCCTCCTCCAGACCGCCAAGCGCCTCGCCACTGCCGCCTTCCGCCGCCGCAGCAACACCTTCTCCGACGACGTCATCACCAACTCCCCCTCCTCCACTCTCCACCCCTCCTCAGAGTCCGCCGACGTTTCCCGCCTCCTGACCCACGTCAAGCTCCTCCTTCGCCGCCGCGCCGCCGCCCTCGCCGCCCACGATTCGGGCCTCCACGCGGAGTCCATCCGCCACTTCACCAAGCTCCTCGAAGGCGGCGGTGCGGGCCGGGCAGGATCGGTACCAGCCACCTTCATCGCCGACTGCTACGTCCACCGGGCCCGCGCGTACCGCGCCTCGGGCCGGGCCCTCGCGGAGTCCATCGCGGACTGCAACCGGGCCCTCGCTGTCGACCCATCGTCGATACCGGCGCTCTCCACCCGCGCCTGCCTCTTCGAGTCCGCCCGCTGCGTTCCCGAATGTCTCCGCGACCTCGAGCACCTCAAACTCCTCTACGGGTCCTTCCTCCGCGACCGCAAGCTCCCCGGCGGACCGGCGTGGGCCCGGCCCGCCACAGGCCACTGGCCCAGGTACCGCGACGTGCCCGCGGCCCTGCGCGCGGTGGCGGATAAGATAAGCGAACTCCGCGGGCTGTCGGGCTGCTGCAATGTGGATTACTACGCGCTCGTCGGGCTGAGGCGGGGTTGTTCTCGGGCCGAGTTGGGGAGGGCCCATCTCTTGCTGACGCTGCGGCACAGGCCCGATAAGGCGGCCGGGTTCGTTGACCGGTGCGAGTTCGTCGACGGGCGGGACGTCGACGCGGTGAGGGACCAGGCGCGGATGTCAGCGCTGTTGCTGTATCGGCTGCTGCAGAAGGCGCAGTCGAACATATTGGGTTGCATCTCTGAAGAGGAGGCCAATTATGCCGAGAAACAGAGGCAGATTGCGGTGGCGGCGGCGCTCGTTCAGCCCGCATCGCCTCCGCCCGAGCCCATTATGGGTTCGGGCCAGCCCGCGGCGTCGGCGTCCGCTGCGGCGGCGGTGGCGGTTTCGGTGTTCCAGGGGGTGTTCTGTAGGGACTTGGCGGTGGTGGGCAGCCTCATATCGCAGGCGGGTTTCAATCGGCCGATGCCGGTGAAATACGAGGCGTTGAGCTGTTGATCGGACGGTCGTGGTAGATTCTTTTGGGGATGCTTTTGTACAGTGTGGGGGGAAACAGAGCATGAGGGGAAACAATTTTTTGCCACCTTGTTTTTAAATTATTGTAGTTATTAAAAGCTTTTTAGTTTAATATAATATCTAGTTTGATTTTGCATGTCATGTGTATAGATAAAATATGATGAAGAGTTTGCAATGTTTGCATCAATGGAAACACTGGCAAGCAATGGATTTGTCTGTCTGACGCTATGAGAACTGCGTGCAATGCTTTCAACTTTTCATCATGAGAAACAATAAAACCTTCCTTTGTTTGATGGGTTTGTGGTCAAAACTTTTGCAGATTCTTTTATGATTGTTGTGGTATGTGTCTTCAATTTTTATAGTTGGATCTGTTTGAAATAATAATCATGAATTGAAGTTTGAATCCAATCTTACCCAATTTTTGGGCAGATTGAGATTGGGAGTTTAGTGGGTTGTTCGACTCATTAAATGTTCGAGTGAGACTAAATTTAATTTTTTTAAGTGAGATCTAAACTGTTAAAAATGTGGTATAAAATCTTATTAGCTTGATGTATTATATTTATTTCTTCATTCTCTCATTTTAAATTTTATTACCTTTTCGGACAATGCACTGATTATTGCATAAAAAAGTGCAAAACCTTGGTAATTAGATTTCTCTCTATCATTGTTTTTTTTTTCCCTTTATTTATAACATCCATGGAAATTTTCTTTTATTCTGAAATCCACAGTATTTATAATATTTGAATGCATTAATATTTGAATTAATTTAATCATACTTAACTACATTAACCTGATAGTAAATTTTTAAGCAAGATAAAAAAAACCCATACATCCTCCGATATCAAGGATTTCCATTCTATAATTCAAAATTTGATTAAATTGGTGAACCAAATTTTGATTAAGTTGGTAAGCACATCTCACTTCCACATTTGTAAAAGAGGTCAAGAGATTTAGGTCCTGAGGAGCACCATTTTTAAAATAAATAAATAAATAAAATGATTAAATTTGAAAAAATTAATTATGGGACCTTGTGATTGCCCATGAATTATTTTTAAGTCCCTAAAAGTTTTCAAAATTTTTTAGGTATCTAAAGCAGTGAAAAATTATTTTAGGTCATTGGAAACGGATGGAGTTAGTTTGTTAGTCAAAAATACCGAAAATGCCCCTCGTTGCCTGTTAGCATTTTATAAAAGTTAATAATGTACTGAAAAATATTAACAACATACTGGAGATACTTGATAGGGAAGACATCTGGTTTCAGAGACATAAAGATAATTTTTTAACGTTTCAGTGACTAAAAAAATATAAAAAATTACAAGGACTTAAATATAATTCATGAGTGAACACATGCCCCTAATTTATTTTCATATTAAATTTTAATCAAATAGATAATAAACTAATGAAAAATAAATATCGTCCTATCGATGTGTTATTAATTGTAATTTTGATATAGATTGTTGTTAGGGATAAATTTATATATAGTTATCTCAACTTGGGAACCCGAGAAGTGGGAGGCACGTGGTCGCCCATAGTTTGGTTATTCCCTGATTACAATAAAACCCCTCGTAATAAAGACCCCCCTCCTTTATTCCCCACCACTCCCTCACTTTTCTTTTAATCCCCACCAAAACCCGAGTCAGTGTTCGGTTTTTCGATGCTCGTGTCACCACCAAGTGACGTCCATGTGAATAATAAAAAAATAAGGGCTTTTCCGTCAAATAACGTGTAAAAGCTAACACTATCCCAAGACGGAGAAACCAAACAGCCTCATCGATATTTGTCAACGAAGCCATATTTACGTAATTGCCACATTGTACCACAAAATCAAGTTGACATGACATTATGTTACATACGATAAAAGAATATTTTAATTATTTATTATTGTTAATTTCTTGGGGAGAAAGCAACAGTGCAGGTGTTGATGCATGGCACGTCTTCTCCTCTAATCTTTACAGCTATATAGTGATGACTAACGTGACATGCACGTGATGAATATGTATAGTTATACAGAGAACAAAAGAAGTTGTGTTTAATATAAAATATTATAGTAAGTTATAATAATGTTATAGGATGAGATGAGAAACATGGGGTGGTGTTTGAATGTTGGAAACATAAAAATGAGCTGGGAAGTCTGTTTGAAGCCGCTGCATTACAAAAAGAACATGTGAGAGGTTATCAAAGTTGTGCAGGTTCATCACTATATTTTATTTTATTATGTTTTTTTTTTTTTTTTTTTTTTATGAAGTGGTCTGGGTTCATCTCTATAGCACAGCTTGAGAGCAAAGTAATGTGTATTTTTTTATGCACATAGAGAAAAATGAAAGACATTATAATAATATTTTTTTACTTTATTTGGGAGAGAAGTCTGGCTCTCATGTGATGCGGTATTGCCTTGTTAATTATGCCACGTAAGCAGGTTTTATGTTATAAATTGTGAAATATTGTACCCCTGTTTGGAGTGTGTGATACATATATCCTTATCCAGGATATATATTGGTTATAATTGGTATCATTGATAATTAGCTATTATGACAGTTTATATTTGATTGTATTTTTACTATTGTGTCATCATAGTTTGTACTTTCATTTTTGCTTTGTTTTATAAGACATGATAGGCTATTTCAGACTCTCGGAATTTTTATCAGGGTTTATTTAAACTTATTTGTGTATAACCATCGTGGTTTATTCTTCCGAATCAAACATTTTTTTTCAGCTATTCACGCATTATCATTATCTGATCCTTATTCTTCCATTTACACTAGGGGAACAATGAATTCTAAATACTCTTTGATGTATGAAAAATAAAAAAAAATCATATATGTTTTTTATATGTAAATTATATATTTAATTTAAGAACTGTATATAAAATCTATATAAGCCTGAGTATGGCAATAACCAAGATAAAATAACGGTTCACCCATCCTTATGCCATACGAAGAATATGAGAAATGAAATCGGGGCTCTATGTAGTTTCACTTTTTATAGTCTCATTATTTTGACAATGCATGTAGTTGTTCGAATTACATGTAATATTTTTTTTTTACGTAAAGTATTACATTAAATTTATTGAAAATCTACCTTATTTTCAATTTATTTTTAATAAAAATACATAATTAATTACATAAAATGTCTTGAAAAACCAAAAGATTTACGAAATGTAATTGGATATGGTATAATTAAATGTGCATGCAACATTATTGTATATATGAGAAATCTTTTCCCATTATTGCATTAATAATTTGACTCTTAATTGGAGGCTATTTTAATGTAAAATATTTTACCATTATCACCTAACAGTCTATGAATAGTTTCTGAATGTTTAGTTCTCAAACTTATAATGTTAGATTTTTAAATATTTATTGATCTTATCTTTCTAAAATTAAATGCTTTTAAGTAATTTCTTCTGCTTATTCATCTACATCATATCCTAGTCCCTAAAGAAATCATATTGATGATGCCACATTTCTTGTTCTCTTAAAAGGGAACATAAAATTCTGCCAAAACGAAATGTAACATCACTTTAGTACTCGATTGACAAGTATATATTGGGGAGCATAAACACTGCTAATTAATTAAAAGGGCTTAAATGCTTTTCACAGTTACAGATGGTTTTAAAGAAAGAGAAGAGGCAATGAGCCATTCAACACATGCATCACCCTATTTGGGAACCTGTGAATGGTTTGTATAGGAAAAATATTGAATGAATGTTTTAGTATCTCTGTCGACTATGATGACAGGTTCAGACGTTCAGTGTGTTTAGTGACATAAAGAAAAGAAAAAAAAAAAACTGGGTAGCTTTTTTGAAGGCATTGACTATTGAATGTTGTCCGTGCCAAGATTTTTGTTCAGATATTGATAATTTGTTGTATCCAAATTAACAATACTCTGTTTATCATATTCAAGAAGATGAGATCTAGTCAGTATTAAACGTGTAAGGTACCATGTGCTAGAAACTAATGAAAAATGACAAGATCCCATAACCTATTTCTCATAAATGCTTTTATGATCATTGCGTGGAAATGCATTATTTTGTACTACAAAGCGTGGTTAACAATGTGGCCCCTTTGTGTAACAATGTTGTAATTAAAGATTAATACATGGTCTATATATCTTGCATAACAATAGACCAATGGGGCTGAAATTAATATAAGACATCACTGTTAGAAAAAACATTGCTTCGTTTAAGAAAAATAGTAAAATGATATTGGAAGAAAGGGCACACAAATCGAGAAATGGTTTAAATTTTTTATACCACAAAAAATATATATATTGTGCAAATGAGTTTATTGTTGTGCGGAAAGGTTGTGCAAAATGATGCATTGATGCAAAAGAGAGAGAGTTTATTGTAATACAAAACGGTGTGCCATTGTTTAGGACTAAAACATTGTGTTTTTACAAAGGTAATTGATGCAATAATTGACAAAATCCTGAGCCTTTCACAAGTCACATTTTTCTACTTAGATTACAAACCCCTTGCAAACACATTTCAATTCACATCACATATGCACAAATGATGGTAGCCATTAGAGAGATTGAATAATATATCATATATGGAAAGACAGTATTATCTATTTTCTTGGAGTAGATTTTCATCTATGTTTGCAGAACTTATGATATGACCCTTTAGGGCTTTACCTAAGGGATTGAGAGTGATTAATATCCCATTATAAAAAAATGTTTCATTTAATCATTCATGCAGTCACGAATGTTTAAAATTATGATTAATAATGCAAGATAAATGAATTTGAATAATATACAAGACACGTAACTTTTACAATATATGTAAAATTCAAAGATTTCTCAGTAATAATAATCCCCCCTGACTTTGTTGGATATCAATCACTAGCTAGGCTGATTTCTTCATATTTTTAGTAATAAGGGTACCCAATCCATGAGTAACTCATAACAGATGAAATGAAGAAGAAGAGAAATTAAATCAACCAGATATGATGCTGAAGATGTTCAGCTCTTGTTCTCAACACACGAAGGTTGTGGAGACAATTAGGACAATATGTAACATCCCTTCAGTACTGGATTGACTAAGATTGGGGAAACAAAAACTCTTAAGCAATTAGGACAATTAAGAAGAAGCTTTAAATGCTCTTCAATGCAGATGGATACACCCAATTGGGGATCAGTAAGTGGAATTGCTGGGGTGTAAAGAAATGCTGTTCAGTGCATTTTGTTTTGGGTAGAAGTTATTGAATGAATGTTTTGATGTCTGTAATGACAGCAGGTTCAGTGAGATCAATGACAATGAAAAGACAACTGGGTAAGGGCAGGGTCTGGATATTAAATGCTTGAAGCACTGCTTGACAATGAAGAAGCTTTGAATAGAGTTATGAATGTTGCTGGTTTCAGTAAGACTGTTCAAGCATTGACAATGAGCTCTTCTTTATCTGCATTGGTTCCTTCAATTATTAATCACTTTTATGTACAACCAGGTGTATCTCTATTGTTGTGAAGTGTCTCTCATTGTAGCAGGATAAGAAATATTTTTTTTATAGTTGGTTGTAAAGGGTGGTGATGAAGAGAGAGACGGGGGAGTTGAGACTTCAATTCAGTGTGAAAAAAAGCATGGTTGTTCCATTTGATTTATGATATCTGGAAAGTTAGTGTCAATTGGCCTTTGCTTGGAGTTGAGACTAACTGATTTTTTAATCAGTTTTTACATAGAATATATAAATTTTCAGAATCAATTTCTTGAAAAGGTCCACAGTGTCATCTAACATTTTTTTTCTTCTTGAACTTGAATTTATTTAATTTAATATAATAAAAGAAAGACAATATCTCAAAAAAAAAAAAGAAAAAAAGAAGAGGTGCCCAAATTGGTTTTTCCAAAAGAACTTACTTGTAGAAAACCAGTTCCATACAATACACACGTAGATTAAATCTGTTTGACAGTGCCCAACCTTGATAAGATTTTGAAGAGATCCTTTTGACATGTCCACTTAAATACAAGAGCATATAAGAAACATCAGTCCATAGTAACAAAGAGGAGTGTGTTCTTGTATTTCATAGTTTCTGTCTTGGAACATCATCTACTCCTGCCAAAAAATTAATAATATTAATATATATGATTAAATTCCAAAGATTAATTAATTAATAAATAAATAGATAACCAGTGAATTAGCTAACCGGATCATCTTTCCCGGATGTACAAGTGGGCCTTCGTGGGGGGAGCTGCTGGTGAGGGGTTCTCTGCAGGTGATGATTCAATCAAATTCAATTATTATTCAAATATACATATAATTGAATCCTAGGATTATACAGGGGGCTATTACAAGTTACAGCCAACCCAACTTTTTTTTGTTCTATTTCTCACCTAGAATCGTGTACCTTCATCATTTGGTATATACATTTTTTTTTTTTTTGGTTCCAGCTATAGTTGGAATTAATATGTGGGCTTACATTAACTTATCCAAGTATAACTAACAGATGTTATTCCTGCTAAGCCCTTATTCCTCACCCAAAAGTTGGGCTTAGGCAACAAAAGGGGCTAAAAATTCTGGATTAGTTAGATTATTTAACCCATTTCAAGCTTGATTGGGTCTACATGCGAGTTGGGCTGGGCCGGATTCGAACTCGGCCATTGAACGGGTGGGCTTTGTGAATAGTACCTGTAATTTGGGCCGGAGAGGCTCCACGGCCGTCCTTGACTTCTGTTGATCCATGGCCTTACCTTGCTGTAATAAAATTTTAGATGATGATGAGAAGAAACTCATTAGCTTGAGATTGTGGAAATCAATGTATATAGCTCTATTTACCATTGACCGTTATTAAGGTGGTGTTTGGGGTCTTTGGGGTTGATTTTTTAATTTCTCAAAATCAATTACAATTCAATTCATTGATCTAAACTGATTTGGTCTAAAAAATGATAGCCTCCATGTCAAAAGTGATACAATGACATTCTTTGTTTGTTATTTGTTCAAAATTCTTGCCACAACGATTCAATTTGGGTAATTGGATCAGGACTCGTTATAATTACATAATTATTTATGCTTTAATTTTTATATTAATATCTTAAAATCAATTTTTTTAGAAGAGGTACTGGAAGAGGAAACATATGGATCCTCTGTTTCTTTATGAGCGTTGATACACTCAGTCCATTTTACAGTCCAATTTGAACGATTACAGTGTATGGCACAATTTTGTTTCATTGGTTCAAAAAAAAATAAAAAATCTATTATATCTCAATGTACACTTTATTTCATATAATAATATTTACTTTAATAAGAAAATATATAATTTAAAAAAAAAGAAAACCAGTCTACATGGCAATAGAGACTGTACATATCATTTCATTTTCTTTTATTATGCTTGTTTTTGTTTTGATGTATTGGGAGGAACAAAATCCATCGGATACAGTGGGTCCATTTATTGATCGTGAACAGTCCAAGGCATCCAAATAAAAACAAGGACCAACAAGAAATCCATAGCCATAAAATCCATAGCCATAAATATTACCTTGCCTAAGGCCCAGTCAGCAGAGTCAAAGAAAGCACGCCCATTGTCCTGTAACAACATTACATGAAAACAAAATCCAATCAGTATTTTTTTTTCTTTCAAAAATCAGTATTTATGTATATTATATTTTGCATTAAAGTGGTTGGATTATAAAGATGAATAATCACACACACACCCCCCATATCACCTTTGATATCAAGGGCTTCTTCTTGGGCAAAATTCCTCCATATTTCTTCTCTATTGAGGCAGCCTGTCATTCATCAACAGCAAATTTTTAGTTAGAAAAGTTTCTTATGTTCTTCTGAATAATTTATGATTATAATATATACTTGAAGTTTGAATTGGTTGTTTTTGTTTGTTGGCCTATACTCATTTTGGTGTCAGCATCATAGGAAAGGGAAAGACTTTGATAGCTTTGAAAAGTTGGATTCATATGATAATTGAGACCAAATCTTTGTTTTAGCAAAGTTAAACCAAGATTATGTCAGCATCAAAAGTTCGATTGACAAGTTTTGGACATTTGGGTTGAACAATTCAACTCGAATTAATCATGTGTGTCAAACTCTTGTGGTTGATTATATGTCAGCATATTTTTTGCCGACATCAAAGGGACTTATTTGTTTTTTTTTGGTGAGGAGTGTTAAAGGAAAATCATGACAGAAGATTAATATTCATTTAATGTCTCTAATAAATGAGGAGACTCATAGATCAAATCATTTTTTTATTTTTTATAAATTTTTATCTATATTTTATTCACATTTTATCTACAACTAATACATTGTTAACCAAACAATAAAAACTTTTTCATTACGTTTTTCAATGAGAATAACTAAAAATAATTTACTTATTTTTGAAAATTATTTATTCCACTGATATAATAATTTATTCACATAATAGTCATAAACCCTATAATAACTTATATATCTATTCAAACGACACTTTAATGAAGGATTCTCCCATAGCAAATGGATGAAGGAAAAGCTCATTCTCATTTATCTTTGAAAAATAATGTCACGAATAGACTCATTTGCAGGACTGTTTGTTTTAAGTATATATATTTATATTTTTAGCAAGTATCTATTTTTATAAAAAAGAAAAATTTATACTCTAATAAATTGGAGCACTCAATTTGCACACGTTTCATTTAACAAAATATAAAAGTTTAATGATTGGAGAACTATTTTATTATAAAAGAGACTGCGTAGACTGTAGAGTGCTCACTTTTTTAATATATAAAAAAAAAATTAGACCCGTAGATGTCTCTATTCCATCATATAATAAGCATACGGTAAACTATAAAACTATTATTATAATAATTGGATATACATGATTGTCCACTTCAGATAGGTTAAATAAAACACATCATCAATAAAATAAAAAATCTTCGATTGTGAATTAGATAACATTGATAGAGTTACAAACTTACAATAATACATTAATCAATTCATCTATGATTCAGAAATAGAAAAAATTATTTAAAATCAAAGATTTTGAAATTTCAGCTACCATAGCATGAACATATATAAAATTGGCTGAAATTGGACAAATGCCACAATCAGTTAGAATTCTCATCAGACTCACTGAGACAATTCTCTAGTAAACTAAATTAGGGAAAATTAGATGATAATATTGAAAAAAAATAATTTGTGAAAATAACCTCTGTCTAAACCCATTCCATTTTTATTTGGAAAAAATAACCCTTGTCCCAATGTTAGTGTTGACTATATTTTTGTTATTCTTAAAGGCGTGATTTATAAATCAAAGGCGTGGATAGTGAGTTTTTTTTTTTTTTTTTTAATTGCTTTTTTTTCTTTTAGCTTTGGAGGAGTGACTCAGGATTTTTGAAAAAAAATATATTTTTATTATATTTTATGTAAGTTTGTTTGTAAATCATGTCTGTAATTTTTAAGTAAAACCACATATTCACATTAAAAAAACCTGATTGGATCAAGATTATTATTAAAATTGGGGAGGGGTTATTTCTGTCATTTAAAAAAAAAAGGTTATTTTTGACAAATAGTCCATTGAAAAATCAACAATATCTTATTAACCCTGAATAGAACAGAGGAACAAACAATCAATTCCAAATTATCCATGAAACACAAAATTTTCCAATCAATCATAATGATATCATCAAATAATAAGTTGAAAGAAAAAAGGGCCTAATTTGGATGTGAAATTCAATTTCCACACAAAGGGGCCAAAAAAACAAAAGTACCTCATCTTGGGAAACCATGCCCTGATCTCCTCTGTAATACCCAGCCATCTCTTCTTCTCCTTATCCTGCTAAGACCATATATTTCATGACAAATGAATCTCATGAAAGGTGTATAAAAATAGTGTTTTTTTAAAAAAATGAAAACAATGAATAGGGATGCCTAGTGATAAAAAAACAAAGAAATATAGGTACCTCTTAATACTAAACCAGGTGGGCAGTTTTTGAGAGAGAGAGAGAGAGTATAATTGAGAGTAGAAGAAGAGGTGGGTTTGAGAGTTGGGGGTTGCAAATGAGGATAATATATGGTTTGGGATGAAAGGAATGGATAAAAAGATAGGTGGATAGATATAGATTGGTTTTTCCAAAGAAGGAAGTTAATGGAGAGATTGATTTCACAACAAAGAAACTGAGAGAGAAAGAGAGAGAGTTATATGTTGTTGGGTGGGGTTGGTTTGAATATCGTGATCGGTTGGTCCACGCCAAACACGCACGCGTGCACGTCTTCCCTCGCACGTGTCTCCTCATATTCGGCAACCGACGTCCATTTTTTTTTAATTATTTTCTTATATTGTAAGTTTTAATCAGTGTTATTGTCAGTATCTTCTGATAAGATATGGATGAGTTATCTTAATATCTGGTATCTTTTTCATGTAAATAGTAATAATTGAATTTAGATTTTTTTTAGTACCATGAATAAACGCTTAAGGGGTTTGGGTAAAGGAACAGGGCAAATAAGTAAAAAAATACTGTTTATTTGAAAGGAATACACGAGCATAGTTATGTCAGATTTGATAATAATAAACTGATATTTTTATTTCAATTTCTGTCTGAAATTGTGTTATTCTATCCAAATCATTCTATTGGTATAAATATAACGCAACATGAAATGAAAATATAACAATAGCTGAGATCCTTAACACAATTCTCACAACTCTCAAAAGAGAGAGGAAAACTTGAAAATATTATTGATAAAAAATGTTTTATCTTAGATTTCAAGTTCCCTTTTACTTGGTGGATTTCTTTTGGTGGTCCCATCACTTTAGGAACGCGTTGGTCACTCGTTCTACATCAAAAGGGCAGCACTGTCAAATCAACTCTCATCATCTCTTATAAATGAGGACAACTATCAGTCAAATCATTTTTTCACATTTTATAAATTCTTATTCACATTTTATCCACAACATACTAAATAATAAAATTTTATTATTACGTTTCTCAACGAGAATAACTAAAAACACAACCAAATAAAAAATCATTTATTCTACTTGTATAATTATCTACAGTCATAAATTTCAAAATAGCATATGTCTTTATTCAAACGGCACCATAGTATTTGGATAATTTACACGTTTAAATATGAGTTTCGAAGAAGAAAAATAATGTAACTAAAAATTAAAATGAACAGCGTGAGATATTTTTCAGAGAATGAGATATTTTTGTTAAACCCTAAACACATTTAAGAGACAAATATAAATATATTTTTCATTCTCTTAAATGTGTTTAGGGTATATAAGAGAATGAGATATTTTTCATTCTCTTATAGATTTTTTTCATTCTAAATGTTTAGGGTATACTAGTTTATTGTACGCGCTTATGCGCATATTATTGATCATATTTGAATAATGAAAAACTTTAATGAATAATAAATCCCAATGGAGCAAAAATTCTATATTAATTAGACATTAATAATTCTTCTTAAAAAAATTTGATAAATAAAATGAATTGTATATAACAATATAACACATTAAATATATCAAAAGGGTATTTGATGAGAGAGTAAAACACAATTTACATAGACCATATATGAACATAATATATTACAGAGAGTCTATTTGACAAAAATACATATAAACATCCTGATTGTAAGCTAGTTTGGTGTGAGCTTCATCAACGTATCATCTGAGACAAAAGTGTGAAGCATATTGGAAAAAAATTGTAGAAAAGCTGAAAGTTAAGCGTTAGTTGTAGTTGGCTATTTGTTATTTTCTTGAAATAATTAACTTGATAATTAATTAAACTTAAGATCACATGAATCAATTGATCAAAGAAGAACTTGTTCTTTGTCTGTAAAGAATTCTTCTAAGAATTCCGAACCTCTTGTATTTTCATTTCAATTTGAAATTTAAAGATTTAAAATGGGGGAATTCAAAGAAAAAAAGAAGAAGAAGAAGGATTTCCCACCACTTCTCGATGTAGACTCTTTCGTGTGGAACCACAGATATTTCATCAAAATTCTCAAACAACAATGCAACCGCAATTTTTACTAACTAATATTCAATAATATTTAGAACACTAACAATCAATAAACTTATTTAAATCTTTTTATCAGAAGTATCATATGCAAATATTATATGGTTGTAAATATGAAAGTACAAACTGAAAGTGCAGTAGGGACTTGCTATTAATAAATTTATGGGCTCAAATGGATTCGATTCCATTTGTAATTTTAGTATTTATTAAATGATACCAAAATGTTTATTTTATAGTTTTATGGGTATCTTAATAGTCTAAAAAAATATTGAATGAAATTTCATGAAATTTGAAGGTTAAGAAATCATGTTTTGAGGATCTGTTTATAAATATGGAAATCTGAATTAAGGACCTATTGTGAAAATAAAAACTGAAAACGCTATTTTTTATGGAATAGTTAGTTTTCGATTTATCAACGTGAAGTACTATCATATGCGAATATTATATTATTGTAAATATGAAAATGAAAACTAAAAACACAGTAGTGACTTGTCATCAATAACTTTATGGGACCCATTGTTATGGAATAATTAGTTTTCGGTTCATCAACGTGAAGTACCATATGTGAATATTATATTATATTAAATATAAAAATAAATTTAAAAATGAAGTAGAAACTTGCCATCAATACAATAACTTTATAGGCTCAAATGGGTCTAATTCTATTTATATTTTTAGTATTTATCAAATGAGACTAAAATGTTTATTTTATAATTTTATGGGTATCATAGCGGTCTCAAATATTTGATAAAATTTCATGAAATTTGAGACTAGGGATGTAGTTATAAATCTGAAAATTTGAATTAGGGACTTGTTTGTAACACAAAGGTCCGGTTGTCAAACTGGTAGAACCTGGGGGTGTGTATCTGCAAATATCCCAGGAAAAGACGAAAATGACAGATTTATGACCGATTTTTTTTCAGGGAGCTGGTTATAAATATCAAGGACCTGTTTGTAACACAGATAGGGGTTCAATTGTGAAATTGGAAGACAATGGGGGCGGATCTGGAAAAAACTCAAGAAAAGGACAATTTTTCGTCCAGTGGAGGTTAAATACATAGTTGGGTGATTTTTGGACAGATTGTAATGCATTAGAATGTACAGTACAGATAAAACTCAGTTAGGCCACTTAATTAGACTAGTTTAGTGTACACGCGTAGTATTGAGTTTTGTAGAAATTATGTTAATGAAATGAGTAATACGAGATACATACTGTGTTAATGTGAGTGCATGACATTAAAAATACATAAGACTAAAATCAGAAATGAAGAAGCACTATTATCTTTATTTTTTTATAATATATGGGACTGAAATTAGAATTTAAGAAGTATTGTTACTTTTATTGTTATCTCTGTGTTGTTTTAAAAACATAACACTTTCACAAAATATATTATAGTTTATTAACCGAATGTTTATAAATTGAATTTACTATATCATTTTACTTCAGAAATAAAAAATAATTTTTTTTATAGGGATCTCAGTGACCTAAAAAATTATTAGTTAAAATTTCGTGAAATTGAAGTTTGGGAAGTGATGTTTTTAGATGAGAAATCTGATTATAAATATGGAAATCTGAATGAGGAACTTGTTTATATGGTATAGGGGCCTGTTTGTTGGGATAGATATGTAAGCAACCCAAAAAACGACAATAGTAGCCGATCTTTATGAGGGACGTGGTTATAAATATCAGTGATATTTTTGTAACACATTTTTGTTAAAACACTACAACCCAGTGGTTGATCTGCAAACATCTCAGACACAATTCATCAAATTCTTGTGGAAAACGCCCAACAAATGCACTCACGCATTTATATCCATTTGTCCGATACGTGTTAGTAAAATTTTAAAAATACCCCGGTTGGATGACTCATACCTGCTATGCTGCTTCATATAGAGTATAGATATAGAGATTAATTTAAATCTTTTTATCCGAAATCAAATTCCACAGAGAGAAAAAGATACTCAAGAACAAGTGGATACACTTTGTTGCATGAAATCAAAAGAATTTATGAAAATTTACAAGATAATTAGTTTTATGATGATCAACATAAATATGAAAATGAAAATTGAGACTGTAGTAGAAATTTGCAATAAATAATTTTATGCGCTCAAATGATGATACTAAAATATTTATTTTATAATTCAAATTTTATGAATTTGATACATATAGATCCAAAATCAATTAAAAAAAAAAACAGAACAAATTTTAAATTCAAAAGCAAGACATTAATCAATAATTTTATGGGCTCAAAATGGGTTCGATTGCATTTGTAAATTTCATATTTATTAAATGTGACTAAAATATTTATATTTTATAATTTTATTGGTATCTTAATGGTTTGAAAAATCATTGAATGAAGCTTCATGAAATTTGAAGTCTAGGAAATCATGTTTTGAGATGAAGGACCTACTTATAACTTTTGAAAATTGGATCAGGGACCTGTTTGCAACATCGATAGGGTCTAATTGTGAAACTGGTACAATCTGTGGGTGGATCTGCAAAACACCCAGAAAAAAAACAAAAGTAGCCGTTTTTATCAGGGACCCGTTTATAAATATTAGGGACCTGGTTATAACACATATAGGGGTTGTATTGTAAATATTCTAAAATATGGGGGTCTATCTAACAAATGCCATTAAAGTGTTCAGCACTGATCTCTTTGGCGCTAACCTGTACTGCTGCTGTCGCTCTTTATATAAAGTTATAGATAAGAGAACCAGATATTTTGAATCCTTCTTAGATATTTTAAACACAATTTAAATTAATTTTAAGTCTTAAACCCTAAACTAGCATCTAAGAGAATGAGATATTTTTCAGTGCTAATGATGTCCAAATCACTCAAATATTTGGATAACTTTTGATTTTTCAAATACAAGAACAAATATTTTTCAGATATTAACAAAGGATTTTTAACCATCCAATGGTGAGAACATTTTCTCTCACTTATCAGGTCAGCTAATAGAAAAAAACAGAGAGATTAAAAGAACCGGTGTAGATCATGCTTAACTATTTTGGTTATAAAATTGCATTTTTTTTTTTTGTTGATTATGCATCATTAAGCAAAATGGAAATATATTGGGATTTAACCCATTTACTGATTCATTTGATTTTGTTTTTTCGTCGTAATGGGATATTCATAATAATATGCTTTATTATTATTCATAATAGTAAAGCATATTCTAATAGACTTCAAGACAGAAAAGAAGAGACAAAACCAAACTTCAAAATAAACAATTGGAAAGATTCCCACCATAATCATAACACACCCAAATTCACCTAGTCCCTCTATATATATCTGATTAACATGAACAAAACGATCACCAATAACTTAATTGACTCTACTCCACAAACACAAACACCAGTTTTCAGTCTCCAAACACATTCACAACCTGCTCTTCCTCACAGTACCCATCTCTTTCGCGCGCGCCCTCAGCAAATGCTTCTTAATCTTCCCCGTCGCCGTCTTCGGCAACGGCCCGAACACGACCGACTTCGGCGCCCAATACGCCGGCATCCTCTCCTTACAAAACCTCATTATCTCCTCCGCCAACCCCGCCTCATCCACACCTTCCTTAACCGTCACAAACGCGCACGGGGTCTCCCCCCACCGTTCATCGGGCCTCGCCACCACCGACGCCTCGAGCACCGCCGGGTGCAAGTACAGCACGCTCTCCACCTCCAGACTACTTATGTTCTCCCCGCCCGATATGATTATGTCCTTGGCGCGATCCTTCACTTCTATGTACCCGTCCGGGTGCTTCACGCCCAGGTCCCCCGAGTGGAACCACCCGTTCTCGAACGCCTCTTCATTCGCTTTCGGGTTCTTTAAGTACCCCTTCATGACTAGGTTCCCTCGCATCACTATCTCCCCGACTGTCGCCCCGTCCGCGGGGACGGGTTGCATGGTTTGGTGGTTCACCACCTCCAGGCCTTCCAGGCCAACGTAGCGGACGCCTTGGCGTGCATGGAGCCGCGCACGCGCGTCCTCGGGGAGGGTGTCCCATTCGGGTTTGTAGGTGCAGACGGTGGCGGGGCCGTAGGTCTCGGAGAGGCCGTAGGTGTGGGTGACGCGGAAGCCGAGGCGGGAGATGGTGGAGAGGAGGGACGGGGGAGGGGCAGCACCGGCGATCATGACTTCGACGACGTGGGGGAGGGGGTGGACGGCGTGTTCGGGAGGGGCGTTGACGAGGGAGTTGACGACGACAGGGGCGGCGCAGAAGTGAGTCACGCCTTGGTTGGCAATGGCAGAGTAGATGGCTTTAGCTGTGACCTGGAAGTTTTGGGAAGTTAGGCTGATGCGCCAACATGGGCATATTTAAATTCAAGGCTAGTGGTACTTGTGATATATATAAAACATTTATTGAAATTCAATCCTACCATTCTTAAAGATCTATGCCTAATCGTGCATTGTAGAACTGATAGACCATTCTTTAATAAAGTTACATGGAGCTAATCAAAACATAGATAATTTGGCAATGCAGCACAGCCTCAAAATCATACCATTTACAATTACTTATATATGCACATACATATAGCCAATGACTACATATTTCACAATCAGCTTTTCTCACTGTAGAAAGGCTGTCTAAAACATGTAGAATAGATTGAACAAAACTAATGAGATTCACAGGAAAAATGAAAACATAAGACCGTGCATATAATTAAAATCTCCAAGTAAATCAACCAAAAAACTTATGCGAAACTTGTGGGCAAACACCTAATGCTTACAATTGATACATTAGAATAGTAGTGGTTGCAGTCACTAAGAAAACACTTGCATGTCAGTATGCATGACCAGAATGTCCTGGGAGGCATCTAATGTAGTACTCAATTCATCCCATGTCCCATCCCCAATAAGTTTAAAACCTTTTCTTCTTTTCTTGAATAAAATATATGATTTAGTGAACTACACAACCAGTTCACATGAGTTACTGCTAAATATGACTCGTGTAGATGCAACAATTCAAATCAATGATGACTTCCATAAGAAAGATTTTATTTTTCTTCAAAACGAAAATTCAACAAAAGATTAACCATGTCATCTGCGGTGGCATACCTGGCGAAGGCATATGCTTGTTCCACATATAGCTGCAAGAGTCCAAGTGAAGCACCAACCATTGCAATGGAACATTGGCAAAGTCCACAAATATGTCGCCCCTTCATTTATATGCCATATGATAGGATTACTTAGAGCCATGAGATATGCACCCCTATGGCTCAACACAACCCCCTTTGGACTGGATGTTGTCCCAGAAGTATAACCCAATGCAATGCTATGCCATTCATCTTTTGGTGGTTTCCAAGAATAGTCAGGATCACCAGACTCTAAGAATTTCTCATACTCAATGGCACCTTTCCTAACAGCACTATGAAGTACAGCAGGATCACAGCTCTCATCACCGATAACAATTAACAGAGGCCGGTTGAAACTTCTTTTCTTTTTGTCTGCAATGATGTTCAGAGCTTCCTCAGCTAAAGAAAAGTATTCTTGATCAACCATAACAGCAGCAGCTGATGAATGCTCTAGTAAGAAAGCGACTGTTGGACCGTTCAAACGTATGTTGACACAGTTCAATACAGCTCCAGCCATTGGTACTGCGAAATGAGCTTCATAAATGGCTGGTATGTTTGGTGCAATTACAGCCACCTGACAAGGAGTTATAAAACAAAGTAAGTTCGATCAGCCAGTTTTCATGCTTCAAATTCCAGCAATGGAAGAAATTGGTAATTGCCCCCAAGGAGGCATCAGGAATATAAGATACTAAATATTGTAAACTTCAAGGTATCTATAGCTCTTTTATCCTTGGATGTTGTATACTCCAGTACGCAATTCAAACTAGGTACATGGATTTCTAATTAGAGAAAAAGTGAAGGGAAAACAGAAAAGATGACTGATATAAACGTGCAGCATTCCAGACCCTTTCAGGCCTTAATACAAACATATGGAAACATCTAGTACCACCACAAACAAGAAATCAATTAAATTCAAGAAACAAGAAAAGTGGAGGAAAAATAATCATTTTTTCATTGTGTTTTCGTAAAACCTGTTTTAAGACCACCTAGCTACCCCATACTGAAAAAGTGTACGTCAATATGATAACCATAATGTCTGTACTTATGCAATTTCCTTTGTTCTTGCTCTGATTACCCCTGATTTTATAATCCATGTGAATGAACTTGAAAGTCTCTCAAACCTCTATGTGCAACCAAAGCTCATATGAATTAATGAATAAAGTTCCACAATCAATTTGCCAATAAGCTACCAACCGTTTACAAATCAATGGATTAAACTTTACCCATAAAAAAAAAATTGTTACCAACCAATGGAGCAAACAGTGATCACACGAAAGTGTGTGCCCAGACACAGATGAGAATCAGAGGTCCAAAACAGCTACAAACATAAAAACAAGCTCATGAGCTTAATTGTTGTGGTATGGTATCGGTTTCTTCAACCCAAATTGGAAATTTAAATCCAGTAAGTACTTTGGGTCAATTTTCAATGGTTCAAATTTAAATCTAGCAAGTAATTTCTATATGAGATCTTTTGATGCACTTCTTTCGAAATAGTGCTTTGAATGGACGCTTATAATTATGCCAATTCATGCCAGTATGATTTCCATATTAGTTTTGTATTTTCTTGTTTCAATTCAACTTTTGTTTGTATTTATATAGCAGATATCATAATTGAGTAAATACAATTTTCGGATAAATCTTAAAATCTATGCATATGGTAATTAATAAGAAGAAAACAAATAAGAAACTTATGTAGATATTCCATCAGATCATTTTGGAAATATCTGAAGAGATCATAACAGAGTGAATGTTATCCACCTGTAGTAATATTTTTAAGGAGATATAATTGATACATATACAAATATGCATATGTATACATATATATATGTATGTATAAATATATACTGTGGTTTTCACAAATAACCTAATCGGCAGTACAGATTTTCACAAATTAACTACAGATGAACAGAAATTAAAAACAAAGATGGGTAATTTTTTTTTAAAAAAAGGTTTGGAATAAATAAATAAATTGTTACAAAATACCCAATATAAACAGCTTCAACACTTTATAATCAATAAATGCAATAAAAAAAGAATAGTTTTTTTTTTTTTTTGGGTACAAAAGTACATGCACCTACTGAACACATTTTTTAGCATTTAATTTTTCAAACTATCATCTTCCTTTTCTAGACAAAAAAAAAAAAGAAAACTTGTGATTAAAAATCTAATAAAACAAGTTTTTCAAAAACTGAGTGTGAAACACAAGATTATAAAAATCTTGACATTTCAACCACACATTCAAATGCAGCCTTAATTAGGGTTAAAAACTGGATAAACAAAGTCAGACTTAGTTGGAGACTCAGAGTTAACTCTTAACTAGTGGATAAAAATGACAAAAATAACATAAACTAATATTTCAATAATAACATTAATTAAATAACTGATCATTTTTTTTATTACTATCCATTTAAGTATCAATAACTACGATGTCTTTAATAATAAATGTTTTTTTGATATAAGACATTATACGGATTTTGGATGAGTTAAAAATATTTTTTATAGTGTAAAATTATTGTATTATGTGAGAATAAATATTTTTTAAAAAATAAGGATATTTTGGTGGAACATAACTAGAGTGAAATCAACATCATCACTTAAAAAATGTAAATATTTCCACCCCTAAAAAAAAATCTTTTTTTTAATAAAAGTCAAGCGAAAAGTGAAAAAAAAAAAAACCTTTTTGTATACGAAATAAAAAATAACTGTCGAACACTGCCCTTATAAATCATCAGCCATCAAAACAAACCAATTTGAACAAAACAAAATGTTCATTCAGACGGAACATCATGGATTACCGTGGACCCGTGACCGATCGAAGAACGGGAGAGGGCGGAGGCCAACCGACGACACCTCCGGTAGGTCTGGAGCCAGGTGTACCGGACGGATCCGTGGATGATGGAGATCCGATCGGGGTGAACGATGGCCGCCCTTTCCATGAACCAGAGAGGCGTCAGCGCCGTGTGATTCGCCGCGTTCTTCGGTAGGTCGTCGATGTCTCTCTCCACCGTCGCCATTGGAGCTCTCTCTCTCTCTCACTTTCTTTCCCCTCTCTGTGATTGACTGATGAGGCTCTCAGTCGATTATGCTATTTATAGTGTGTTTGTTATTTATAGTGTGTCGAGAGAGGTTGAGAAGGCGAGCTTGGCTTCTTCAAAATGGGTCCGGGTTTTGTGATCTGGCCGAGTCAATATGAAATAAAGAAATGGTCTACGTGGCAATAAATTACATTCCACGGGAGACGGTCTATTGAGACGCGAGTTTCGTGTTTGGTTAGGTTAGCTAGAATGTTTTATAATTCAACAACATTCTCGTTTACTTTATTTCTATTTAATTAGTTGTCTTTGTTTTAATACTAATTAAAATAATAATGAACTCCACCTCTTCACTCTATCAATCTCTCAAATGTATTTTTTTAATTATTTAATGTAAACAATACGTAAGAGTTTGATTGGTTAAAACATCAGTTATAATTAGCTTACGCATAATAAATAAGGTTGACATTTAACTTCTTTTTAACACATTTATTAAAATAATATTTTTATATAACATATAATAATTTTTTTGATATTAACATACTAATTAACTTATCCTTTGAATATGATTTTGAGAGGGAACACGTAGACGAGTACGCAAACATCGTTACGTAATGATAGGATTTAACGACGACATGTCCACGTTCTCGGTACTCGTGTAGGAAGTTTTTTTATTGTTATGTACATCAATCAAATAATTAATAAACTGTTCATGATGTTGATAGAATTCCCATCCTCGTGCTACCATACTGATACGAAAATATTATTTCTTGAAGAAATATTGAGAATTTTAAAGTTTTTTAAAAAGATAATGTGAGGGACACAGTCCCGCGTGCTATCCAGACATGTTTTTAAATTTTAAAAATAATAAATCTTATTTAATATATATATATATATATATTAGTCTAATGAAAATATTTACCACTTAGAGATTAAAAGTTAAAAAAAATTACAATTTCAAGGTGGATGTTTTTCATCCATACATGTATTGATAAGATTTTTTTTTATCGATAACATTTGTTATATTTTTCAATAACAATATAAAAATTCAAACTAATACTCTTTTATCATATATCTCTCTTATGATTAATGGGCTTGGATTAATTATATGATAGAAGAAGAGCAATAAAGAAAGAGCAGGGATATTGTCACCACCTAGTTTATTTTTTACACAATCATCTTAAAACCACCTCCCATCATTTTAGTTTTCCCTGAATCCCCCACCTTGTAAATGCCCTTAAAATGATTCACCATACTCACCACTTCTCTCACATCTCTCATTTTGCTTTGGTTCTCTCCTCCCTCCCTCCCTTTGTGTTTTATTGGGGACGCCCTGACGAAGCCAAAAAAGATGTGTTTATGTAAATAACAACAATGGTTCGATCAATTATATATCAGATGTGTTTATGTGTTTATTTCAACAAGTATTTTAGTTTTTTGTAGAAGCACTTGTTGAAATTATATGCTACTTTAAACAATTATATGGATTTGAATGGTTGTGTTGATGGCTTTAAATGCAAGTATATCTTTGAATGATGGTTTTAATTAAACGTTAAATGATTTTTTTTGCAAATATGACTTTGAATGTTAATCAATGTTTATCAGTGGATTATGTAAAGAGACCTAAGTGTAGATAAGCAACTCTTGTTGAATTCATGACTTTTTTTTCTTACGTTTCATGAGAAAATTTGATTTATGTAGGAATCGACAGACAAATTGTCTAATAATACACCTATACTCCACATACAATGTGTCTACCCTATCATAAAAAATATTAAAGCTTCATACATTTATGTATTTGACAATAACCATCTCAATTACTAAAACCATTGACACTGGTGTAGTTAAACATATTATCAAAACTCATTCTAGAATCTACAAGTTTTTTGTTTCTGTTCCTGTCGATATGAACATTGTTTAGGAAATATAATTATGTAGATGCCTCATGTGTCTAACTCATGCCAAAACCTAAAGGTTTTTTTATGTTCCCATCGACAGAGACATTGTCTCTAAAATATGATTATGTAGACACCCCATGTGTCTAATCCATTACAGAATCTATAAAGGTTTTTCCTATTCCCATCTATAAAGACATTATCTAAGAAATATAATTATGCAAACACCCCATGTGTTTAACCCATTTCAGAATCTCCAAGTTTTTTCTCATGTTCCTATCAACATAGACATTACCTATTAAATATATTTATGTAGACACCTCATGTAGGGCTGGTAAACGAGCCGAGCAGCTCGAGCTCGGGCTCGGCTCCGGCTTGGCTTGGTTAAAGCTCGCTCAGGCTCGTTCGATTAGACAAACGAGCCGAGCTTGAACAATTTTTAAAGCTCGGTTTGTAAACGAGCCGAGCCTAGACGAGCTCGTTTACTTAACTGAAAAAAGGTTAACGAGCCGAGCCCGAGCCGAGTTCGAGCCCGAACTTATGTTACTTTCACATGTATAAGGTGTTGTGATTTATGAAATGTGACTTCTTAAATGCTAAACAAGATTTTGTTTAGCTAAACGAGCCTGCGCCGAGCCTTGATTCAAGCTTCAGATTGGCTTGTTTAACAAACGAGCCGAGCCGAGCTTTAACCGAGCTTTTCACGAGCCCAACGAGCCGAGCTTGAACACAAAATGAAGCTCATTCCCGAGCCGAGCCGAGCCTGATACTAAACAAGCCGAGCCTGAGCAGGCCAAAGCTCGACTCGTTCAACTCGTTTACTACCCCTAACCTCATGTGTCTAATCCGTTCTAGAACCTACGAGTTTTTTTTCTTATTTCTATCGACAAAAACATTATTTAAAAAATATAATTATACAAACACCGCATGTGTCTAATACATTCTGAAAGGGAGAGGCAGTCATTTCTAGTGTCTCAACATTTTTAATTTTGTTCTCTTCTCCTCACATCTTATGTACTGATAGAATCATGACACCCTTTCATTCAATGCATCTTTCATTTTTGTTTCTCTTGTTTTTCTCTCTCCATCATATTTGTAAACATCACTTTCATTTTATAAAAAATAAACTATTGATAGCAAAGTCTATCTTTTAAAAAAAAAAACATATTTTTAATTTTTTTAAAAACATGTCTAATGACATACATGATTGCTGAATCGGTATAAATTAGATTATAAAAAATCGTACATTAGAACTACACGAGTGAATTCATGAATGATTGAGGGTACGAACACAGTAAAACATTAACCATCAAAATCGGTGTGCTTTTTAGGCCCACGGGAATGTGATGTACGGCATCATCTATTCTAACTTTATACGAATGTAGCTTCATCCAGATTCCAGAATATCTTAAGAGGAGACCACCGTCCACGTGGACTCCATTGTGAACCCAATAAACATCACGACAAGAGGATAATGTTCGAGTACAATTCAAACAACAATGCTATCTTAACACAAAGAACATTCAAAACATTCAATCAAACATCTTCTTGGAATGATGTAGAGTCTCTTTGATGAGAAAATTTAGATTCAAGTCTTATCACATATTTTTAAATTGCTTACCTTACCCCCATTCAGGTTGTGAATAAAATTATTCACTTATGATAACAATCCATGCAGAATAAATAAATTTTTATTTAATTGATGTTTATATTATTCTCATTAAAAAACGCAAAAATAATGTTTCTATGTTGTTTGATTCACCTAGAATAAAACGAGGATAAATAGTGAATAAGATATGAATTAGAGTTTATGACTTTTTAAATAACATATATTTATTTTCATAAATTGATAATATTTGAAAATAAGAGTGAGATGTGTGTGTGTAACATGATAGATGTAACATATTTTTAGAATGTGTGAATATTAAGTGAAATAAAATTTTAAAATAATATATAAATTCATTGACATAGATTGACCCTGGTAAACAACTTCAATATCCCCTAAAATAGTTATCTGGTTGAATACCTACTGTTTCCTTGAAAAAAATGTTTGCAGACTTTTTCCAACCAAAACAGTTTTTTCCTTATTCCCCGGTTATATTCTCAACTTAAACAGGGGTTACACACTGTTATATGCATGATATCTTATATATTATTACTCATGCAAAACTATACATTTGAACCAAAAAACCAAACCCCCAATACCACCCAAGAAAATGAGATTGATGCGACTTAAGGCAGCGTTTGATTGTATGATTGGACAACTTTTACATTTGCAAGAAGTTTCTGTAATCATGTAATCAAACAGTTTTATTGTAACAATTTCATACAGACAAATTTTAGACATATAGTATTCAAAAGCTGCAATTCTCAAAAACTAGGGGATAATTTTTCTGCAAAATCAGTTTTAAAATCCAGATTTCTGCATCATCAATTTTACAATTGTACAACCAGACATACCACCCTAAGGAACCCTCATGGCATCAACACCTTGAAATGTGCATCTGGGCTATCTGCATCCCATCGCAGAGCGCCAGAGCCCCTTGCACACCCTCAACTGGCCAGAACATTCTTTCATGTCCCAAGGATACCCAACCATTTATACTTGGGAGGCACAGCATAAGAAATAATACCTGATAGGCCCTCCCGCGTGTCTGAACCAGGGCCACTCTCTGAACTTGGTCGCTTGTTTGATGCCTAATCCGTAGAGGTGTAAAACAAGCAGGCCACGAGACATAGCACGGTAAAAAACTAACACAGTACAACACGACCCGTTAAAATATATAAATCGTATCGGGCCAGCTTTATGGTATATTGAATAAGTGTTTCATCTCATTGTTTTATCAAATATATATAATATTTTTTGTATGTATTGTAGAAATCCAAATCTGTCACACCTTAGGATCCATTTAAAAGGTCATACCGCCTCGGCCCATGACATTGGGCCACAAACACAACACCATCTCAGGATGAGCCAGAGGAAGATTTTATCCCATGGTATACTCACACCTTCATGGCAATAGACACCCCCTACCACTATAAATAGAGGGATATCCCCTTCACAAGGGTAAGAGACCAAATCCATCACAAAACGGAATAAGGAATAAGATTGTATAAGTAGAAAAATTAAGCACGGATATGCCGATTATGATTAGCAGAAAATCCAGAATGGGAAGGCACAAGGGCCCAAATTACCCCATGAGTTGAACAAGCCCACCTTCTCCATCAGATCGGCAAATGATATTGCCCGACCAGGTCAAGATGGACTTTCAAACATGTCAGATGTTTAGTTCCTGACCGACCAAGGGCGGACGCATAGTATTGCCCGACCAAGTCAAGGTGGCTGAATACCACAGGCCCGACCTGAAGTATGAGATGTCCAAACCATAATATCCAAACTGAAATGCAGGTCGGCCATACACCCATCTCTGTAAAATAACAGTTAACTAAGAGAATATTCCCTAACACATGAAAAATCAATTGCAATATGGCAATTCCTAAGTCACACGTGTTCACAGATTTTAGAGCCATGTGGAGATTCCATTTCACGCAATACTCACTCCGCAACGCTTAGCTCGACACGCCTTTTCTCTGGTATAAAAGGATGACATCTCCTCCCTCCGGGGGAGGGAGACTTCTTTTTCCTCAAAACAGAGAATCCTAGACCCAAAGAACTATGTGTGGCTTAATCCCTCAAAAAGGACACATAGGCAGCCTGATTTACCTCAGGTTTAGTCCATACAAACCTCATCAATCTCTCCACAGCGGTCCCTAATCGTCGTTTCTTCACAAATCTACTCAAATCAAGCCCGGACCGTCCTCGAGTCTGACCCATTCAAGGAGGAGGACAATTTCATCTCCCACACATATATGTACTATGTGTAATACATTTATATATTATTTTTGTGTATAATATTAAAAAAGTAAAATTTTAAATAATTACAGGCTGACCGGCTAGACCCATGGGGGCCCTGTTGGCCTGGCAGGCCAGGCCTGACATGGCCCGTCAAAGTCAATGGGTCAACCCGGCATGGTCATCTAACCCGTTGTCCCGTTTTTTTACGGCCCAGCCTGTTTTACGCCTCTACTAATCCGCACCCGTTGGTCAGGCACAACATCCAACGGATAAGCTTCTTCTCATGAATGTTTGAGATTAAAGAATAGACTTGATCAACACCACCCAACCAGCCATCTTTTTTTTTTTTTTTTCAGGAAAAGGTAAACTATATAGCATTAAAACTTACGTTATAATAGATTGAAGCTTGTCTCAAAAGTTTTTTTTCAAGAAAAGGTAGACTAAATATAACATTAAAACTTACATTATAATAGATTGAAGCTTGTCTCAAAAGCAAGGAAGAGAGAAAAGAAGGGGGAAGGGTCATATGTACATGCAGCAACACAGGTTTCTAATTTTTTTTTAAATATACATTTCATGTAATAAAACATGTATTTTCATGAAATGAACTATATATTACAATGGATTGTGTATCCTCATTTTCACATTGCTCTAGTCTCTAGTGCCTACTGCGGATCCAAAGGAGGATCCATCACCATCTGAACTACTTAAATATTGAAATGGAGATCTCTTCACTTGCATGTGACGTTAAGGGACTAGGACTATAAAGTAAATGGGACACGATCAAACCCTCCTTCACAGCAATGTAAAACCACACAAACACATTGCTACATTAGCTACATATAACCATATCTTCAAATAAAGAGACCCCACAACCCATATATTATTATTACTTGCAAATTCGAGAAACAATATATCCTAGGAAACAAAATAAATAAATAAAGAAGGCAGAGCAAAATATAGATAGCACTGGAATGTTCTCACGAAACTAGAACAACTAATGTTACAAATCCATGTCATTAACACATCTAGTGAGCTTGCTCTAGGACCAATGATCTTAAATATCGTATGACAAAAAGAAAACCTCGAAACAGTGTTCATTGTTCACCTGATGCCCAACTCTATTTGATGTACTGTGAGAGCCACTTGAAGCCATCCCCGTATCCCATTTTGCGGACGATACTGCACATGAATACCTCAAGAGGACGTAAGTTAGAGTCTACAAGGTTTACCTTGCCCTTGCCCGTCGTGAAGTTGGTCAGCCCAAGATGGTATCGCAGCTCTTCCTCTGATGCTGCATATGGAATGTCGATCTTATTGCCCAATATGAGGAAGGGGACGTTGGCCAAGGAGTCATCAGAGAGGAGCGCATCAAGCTCTTTTTTCGATTCCGCAAATCTCTCCTTGTCAAATGCATCTACCAAGTAAACCACTGCATCCACCTGTGATTTCCATTACATGCATTCACATGTTTCATTCATTTTGAGTATCCATATTCACAGAAAACTAAACACGAAAATTTAACATTTTAACTTAAGCAACAAGTTGACATAATAGGGGCTTGGACCCGTAGCCCAGCAGTTAGCAAGAGAATTTGCAACCAAGAGGTCACATGTTTGAGTTCCAACACTAAACTACTAGAATAGAAGTTAACATAATATACCAGCATCCTATCAATAGTAACAACATCGACATCATAGAATAGGGAACATTAGCAAATTATTAGATAGGTGCATGCACAAATGGCAATGACACATATGAGGAAATTATTCATATATGTTAGTATAAATTTCAGGAAAATAAAGATACATGTCATCATAATCGAACATTGTAGTCACATTCGCACACAATGTAAAGTAATATGATGATCTGCATACAAATATCAGAAAAAAAAAATGATATAGACAGTACAATTCAGCATTGCAGCGCCACAAAAGGACTCTTCTTTTTTTTTTTTTTTTTTTGAAGAAAATGGCAGGCAACCTATCACCACAAATGGACTCATTAACTTGCAGCATATCATACATCAGCTCCAAAACTAATGGTCGATCATACATGGCACAAGGTTTAAGGCAGTGGACTTCCTAGTGATACATGTAAGGAAAAAATAACCTTGCTCAATAGCAACATGCAGAAAAGAAGTTCAAGATGGGGAAAAAATATTAAACCTGAATCAAGAACAGAATGTGAACCAATGGAAAAACACATTGTAATATTTGTATTTGTTTATATGTCATGATTTTAAAAACCAAGATAACTGACAAAACTGTCAAAAATTATAGTTCCAACAGGAGAGCACATTTCTCTTAGATGATTAATCAAGAAAACAAAAAACACAAAAAAGTATTTAAAGTTATAAACAAATACAACAGCTGGCAATCTTGTATAACTCGCATAATAAACACCCATGAGAGTTGATCGTTATCATGAATGAGTCTCAAGACTCTCAACACCGACATACCTTGATATAAACCATGGCTGATCACTTTCGAACAAATAATAAAGTCCAAATATAGAATCATTAGCAGGGGAAAATTGCAATCCAAAGTCCAAACAAGTATATAAAAATAAATTTGAGTCCTTAAAGACCTAAAAAGATCACTCTGCTGAACAGCATATGATATGTGAATATTCATCTGAATCTCAAGACAGGCCTCAATCAATAACTTCTGTTGGGGCAACTCCACCACCAAAGCAATTAGAATGGACAACATTCATTTTAAACCATAAAAAATTTCAAACTTTTCTGAAGCTAATGAAACACATCGGGCAAACAAACATTGTTATCCAATTCTTCCATAAGAAAAAAGTCAAATTAATTTTTTCTTTCGAATTTCAACAAACAAGCCAGACTATTAAAAAACTCCCACAACCCTTACATTGCTATTCAAAGCATTATCACCAAGAAAGCCCAATAACAATACATAACTAATTAATCCAATGAAAAAAAACATGAATTAAAACCCCGAAAAACAAACTGTAACAGAAAAACAACAATTCAATAAGACTTAAAAAAGGCAAACCTTAGCGTAGTAATCCTTCCAAACCCGACGAGCGATCTGGTGCCCACCGAGATCAAAAGCTTTGAACTTGATCTTTCCAATGCTCAGCTCCTCCGACGTTGGGTACTGCGTCGGCTGATGTTGAACCAATCTCTACAATTCCCCCCAAAAATTCACAAAAATCACAAAAAACTCATTTTTCCCCAAAATCAAGGAAGAATTGAAGGATCTGACAAAGAATAGGAACCTCGTCTTTCAACATGTGGAGGAGGGTCGTCTTTCCGGCGTTGTCGAGACCCAAAAAGAGGATCTTCGCCTCCTTCTGCCACAGCCCCAGCGAGGCGAGGACGCCGTAGAACCAGTCGACGAGGAACATCGCCTCGGGATTCGTGGACCGATCGATCGAATCTGACGGCCGGTGATCAACCGGATCCGATCGGACGGACGGGCCTCTTTGTGGGGGAGATTTGTGAGGGACGAAATAAAACGGAAAAGAAGAGACAAAACTGAGTTTTTTTTGTTGTAGTTGGGGGTAGTTTAGGGAATATAATATTTTGGCGACCGGCTCGTCCGGTGATTGTTCGCTCCCTGTCCCTCAGGGGTTGGTATGACCGGGATTTGCCGGTCGAAAGATCTGTCGAGTGTCGACCAATAAGAGGTCAGGCTGTGCGATTTTCGTCGTCACTATATTGGATCGTAGCCGTCGAGATGTCAACGGACCGTCTAGATCAGTTGTTTATTTTCTTTATTTTGTAGGGCTTTTTAACATTTTAAAATTAAAATAGGTCTTCTATTATTTTTTTATTAAATAAACTGTTAAACAGGACCCCAGTTGTGATTTTTTTTCCCGAAGAAATACAGCGAAGTTTAATATATGCATATTAATTGAATATTTTTTTATAAAAAATATATATACATATATTTAATTAATAGAAAGGCCCACAAAGTCAAATTTTTTAACTAGCAGTACATCTATTTCGAATGACCACCATGGGCCACAAACTTGACCATAGTAGAAAGCCCACAACATAAGCCCAGAGCCCAGAGGGCTATTACCACATTGAAAAATGATATATTCAGCATCCATTACGGTCCTAATTAAGTTTATATCATTTTTTTTTTAAATTATACACTCTCTAAATGAAATACATGATGTCATATGAAATAAAGTATATACTGAGATACATTAATATTTTTTTTTAAATTAAAAAAATGATAATTTTTTTTACATCACATACAGTGATAAAACTCTATGTACTATAATAATGCACTATATATTATGTTATCATAGTGTATGAGACTGCAAAATGAATTATAAAATGGACTAATAAATGAATCTACTTTTAATAAGTGGAAGAAAAATTTAATAATGTGCATCTTTCATTGGATTTCTAACGAAATACATAAGACCGTATTTTAGATCATTAAAAAAAGGGAAAATCCATATAACCCCCTGTAAATTGACTGAAATTCATATAACCCCCTGACTTTTCTTAAAATCCATATAACCCCCTGAAAACACCTAATAAATCTAAATAACCTCTTGAATAAAATTTACATTTATGGATGATGAATATTTTGTGAATATTATGTTTGGTTAACCCTGGTAGAAAACACAATATACCAAAAAAACCTACAATGTGTTAAAAATGCGAAAAATCTTCTATAAATGATGATTTTACCTTTTCGGATAGGGTTTTATAATATATCCAAAGAGTGTAAAATCATCATTTTATAGGATTTTTCGCATTTTTAACACATTGTAGCAGTTTTTTTAGTATATTGTGTCTTTAGTCAGGGTTAATCAAACAAAATATTGATGAAATATTTATAAAATATTCATTATTTACTAACAAAAATTTTATTCAGGGAGTTATTTGAATTTATTAAGTGTTTTCAAAGGTTACATGAATTTCAGTCAGATTTGAATGGGTCCTATGAATTGTTCCCCACAAAAAAAAAAAAAAACCCTATAACAATGCCCATAACTAAAACCCGTAAACTGGGCCCAAACTCGGAACTTTCAAACAGCCCAACCCAGGTCCCAGGCCAACCCATATGCAAATACCACCAAAGGCGGGGGGTAATTTAGTCATTCATTCCCTCACAAGTGACGGCAATCTAGGGTTTCAAAGAACGTCCCCCCTTTTGTTTCATCTCTCCCAACTTCGATTGCCACACAAACCCTAGCCGCAAAAGAAGAAGAGCTCATCGTCCCTCCTCCATCTTTTCCGGTATTTCCACGCACACACACCGACGTCTACTCCCTCCGAAATCGATCTTCACTTCTCCTCTCTCTGTTTTCTTTTCACGATTTCTGATCATATTTTGTCTGATAAGGTCGCGACGACATGGCGAAGTCGAAGAACCACACGGCCCACAACCAGTCGTTCAAGGCCCACAAGAACGGCATCAAGAAGCCCCGGAGGCACCGCCACACCTCCACAAAAGGGGTACCTTTATTTTTTCATTGTTTCGATTGGCTTTGATCAAATGATATTTTGTGTTTAATTTGTCTTTTTTCGGCTTCCATTTCGACTATTTTGATGTGGGTTTTGCTTCATTTGGTGGGGATTGAAGGGTTTTTGTTGAAAGATTTGTTTTTTAAATCTGGGTATGATTGTTTTCTCTTCTTGACAGATGGATCCCAAGTTTCTGAGGAACCAGAGGTACGCGAGGAAGAACAACAAGAAGACCGGAGAGTCCGGGTCCGAGGGGGAAGAGTAGATGCTGTTTCTGATTAAGGATGTGTTGAATTTTGGGGTTTCCATCAATGGTTATGTTTAATGCTGTTAGACTTTTTCCAGCTTACATGTTGGCTCTGCTGATATTTGTTATCTATCTGGGTTTGAATAGTTGCTCTGTAGTTGATGTTTCTGGATTATATGGAGCTTAAATTTTGAGTTCTGGCACTGTTTTTACTACATCGTGTGTTACTGTTGGCTTTAGCTTTTGCTTTGGTACTGATATTTACATTGATATTCACAGTGGGTTAAATCTGTTGGAAGTGATTTGTCACTGCTTCTGTTTATTGAGACTGTCTATGACGTTGGTTATTTTTCATAGTAGGAGTACATGGAAAACTTTGTGGACTAGTTCTGCTTATGCTTCCGCCTTCCGGTAATGGTGCGTGCAGGTTTGCAGATTGATTGTATTTTATGGATGCGGATGAAAGTAATATTATTCTAGGATTGAGACAGTACTATGATGAATGAGGTTGGGTTGCTTTTATTCTAAACTTTCAAATTGTACATTGATAACCTGTTTTTAGTAAATGGTTTCATTGATGGGTTTTTTCCATCATTTTTTTTTTGAATTGGAATCAACAAGATACTTTTGTTGTTTATTTAATTTGAGACAAGATCAGTTGATGAACTTTTTCAGCATTAGGCTCGTAAGCAAGATCCCTTTGTTGCATAAATTTTTTTTTCCCCTTTTTTTTCCTTTTTTCATATCGGTGCTCATCCATAGTTTAACATAGATTAGAACATTTTTTTCCAGTTGTATGTAGAACCTCCTATTAGAACAGAAACATCAACTCATATCCCCACAAAAAAAATGGGTTCAAACATGGAGCGGATCAAAAAGGTTCATCATGGTTGATATTTAGTTGTATGATGGCCGATCAACCAATTCTCTTGAAGTTGTAGAGTCCCTCACCTTTTATGTGAAGTACTTGATGGGATCACCGTATTATGGAACCAAAGCTATGGTTTGAAGCTGTTTGATTCTGGTGTGGAAGTAGAGGTAGTCAAGTCCGATAAAGAATAAAAGAATTATATTGGTAAAGTAATTTAATGAGGGCATGTCCAGGTTTTTGTAGCCATGCCCCAATGTTAGATGTCCATGGCTCTTTTATTGTTGCACATGCTCTCTTTATCTTTATCTTTGTTCTTTTTATCAGAGTTGAAAGGTTAATATTGGATTCTCTCTGTGTTTTGAAGTTTAATTTTTTTGGTAGTTCTTCTGGTGCATGAACATTCTTCTTCATCTGCACCGTATTCATTGACTCCTATTATATAAGCTCATGTGGTTAATTCCTTGAATGTTCTGGTATTCTTGGCTTTGTACAATTGATTTGTAACTCAAGTGCTCAGGATGATGTGTTATCTGTGATGGAAGCTTGGGGTGAATGAATTTTTTTGTCTCTATCTTGTGTCTATGTTCGTCCTTTGGTCACTGTGTGTCTTTAAGATCCTTTTCTTGGATGAATCATTGAAACTGTGGTGTGCAAGATCTTGTGGTCATTCAAGGTTGTTCCTAGAGTACTAATTGGTGACTTGAGTCCCCCCCACCTGGAGGTATTCTTAACCAGAAACTATTTTGAGTGCTTTAAATCCCTTGACTTTATGGCTTTCACCCCCTATTGTTATGGAGACGATGCTGAACATGCACTCACAGTACCAATTGAGCTTGTTGATAGTAAGATATTTCTGACACCATTTTTGTTACTGTGTTCTCCCTTTTTCTTGATGTTGTTCATTGCCAGAGCCATGTTAGCTTTCATGCCGAACTTGTCATGGACACGTGATTTTCAATCTTTTCTGATATGATGGTTATCCAGGTCACATATTTTGATTTTATTATTAATTATTATTATTGAAAATGTGTATATTTTATATAATAAAAGGTATCCAGGACACTTCTGCTGTCACTCTATGAGACCTCGTATCATCTACCGCAATATATTGTGTTAGCATATGCTTAATTATAACAAATAAAATCAAATCAAAACATGTTTTTATGTTTGGTTTAATCTAAACATGTTTGGTTTTCATTGGTGTTGGGATGTGCCTGGGCTCTCCTGTGGATGCTCCATTGCTTCTTTTTATTTGTCTTTTTTTTTCTTTCGAGTTTCTATCCCCTATTTATTCTGGAAGATAAACTGTATAATAAGGAATAATGGAGTTCTACATTAAAGAATTGTGTACAGTAGGTTGATATATTTATCGAGGTTTTCAAATATAATTTGTGGACACTTAAAACAAAATTTAAGGCTAATCAAACTGAAAACAGTGATTGGATAACCATTTCATTCCATACAATTCCATCCCTCGTTGCATTTTGATATATCAGATTTCTAGCTCTATTTTCCATTGAGTTTATGTATTGTTATGTTGAATGGAGTAAAAAGTACTGAAGAGTAGAGTTGACTTTCAATGTGTAAATGAGGTGTTATGTATCCAATAGCGAGCCGAGTGTATCAGGGTATAAAAATTATTTTTTTTAAAAGAAAAAAATACTAATATATCTGTGTATATTTTATTTTTATAACAATATTTACTTTAATGAACTATTGTAATTTTAAAAAAAAAATTCAGGGCTATTGAAGATGAGGTTGCACATAAAAAAAAATCATTTACCATCCAATAGGAGCTTTTTAATATTGTTACACTCAGTTTTTTTTACAGTATAAGATATAGTCTTATATTCCTCGTTAAAAATCCAGTGTCATTAAAAAAAAAATTTACACCTACTAAAAATGGATCATTCAGCTCAAAATAGAATAATATATATATATATTTTTTTTGTCAAAGATGTTTACTATTTAAAAAAAAGTGAAATACGTGTGATTTGAGTTTTGAACAGGTAAAAAATTATCCCATGTTTGATTGGCAAGGGATTGAATAGAAAGACGAAAACCGTTTAATAAACATTTCTTGGAAAAACCCAGTACATAACGCTGCAGTGTCAAAATGCAAATGGAGAACTAAATGCTAGACTCTTGATATTATTCCAAAATTGCATACATATAAATTAAAAAAAAAAAAAAAAACGGAATAAAGACAAGTTCTATTGTCCTGAAACAACAAAGAATAAGAACTCCGTGATTGGGTGGAGAATAAGAACTTCCGCAATGAATAAGTACATGAAATTATGTCTGAGAGCAATGCCTTAGACGGATACTGGTTCAGAGGCTGAATAAGATGGTGTGTTAACCTGTAAAAAAAAGTGCATTTTCAATAACCTTGGCAACTTTTCATGCAATCAGAGATGATACAGATTATGAATACATCCAAACTAACACACGTATTCAATTCATCCAAAATGTTGCTGACTTGAATTTTATGAATTTATTCATGGTTCCTAATGTTCCTGAGTCCAAACGATATCAGTGAGCTTGCCTCTTCTTCTTCTTCTTTTTTGGAATTGTTTAAGGCATGATTATTTTTTTGACAATGTATAGAAGATTGAGAAAATATACGTCTAAAACAGGGAGGTTTATATTGTGATGAGACTACAGTGGATTTCCTTAGCAAAGATATTAACATGTCAAAGGCGTGTTCAGTAGCTAAAATTTTACCCAAGCAAAAACATTAATTTTTGGTGGCCTGGTTATTGAACTATGAAGCAATTCTTTTACCGGTATAAATTATAGCAATCATACTGAAATTCAATAGCATGCCTTTGCAGCTTTGAATAGTTCATCAAGCACTTCGGATAGAGTTGGATGAGCATGGACAGCAAATTTGATGTCCTGCAGGTATATTTACCAAAACAATCATAAGCAAAACATCAAAGAGATCCACATTCAAGAAATTTAAAAATGAACATAAATGCAAATATTCATGAGGCTAAAGAATTTGAAAGGCATGGAGCACGAATTGAGAAAAAGGGAAAATCTTTAGGAGTGGATCCTATATTCAAATAGAACAACAGCTTAGATATGATGTCATAAACCTTAAACATGTACACAGATAAACATTGCAGCGAAAGAGATTGTTTCCCTGTATGCTGTCTGCAATTTTAAGAAGTTGCAAATATGATTTATGACAGATGGTGTATAAATCTAATTCAGCTATGGTCTTTTATAAATCCAGTGAGAAAATGCAACACTTGTATAGTTTTTTTGGATAAAACTTTTTTTCAACCAAATGAAGTGAATAAATCTGGTGTATAAGAAACTTAAATGCATAATTGGGAATTGGGGACTGTTTCCAGGTCAAATATTCATGGGGAACATAATATCGACATTCACATATCACGTCTACTAAACTTTGTATGTAACTCCAAAAATATTACATAACCCAACTGACACAAAACTTTCTGTTGTATTGTCATTTTTTGCCCATTTATTAGTGTGAAGTATATCATACTTCATATGAACAGGGATTAACCTTATTATACATGCACCGGATAGGATTTCTTGCAATTTTCACATAATGTCAAATTTTGTTGAAATAATGTCATGGATTTTTCTCAGGGTACCATAAGAGCCACCAAAGATACAAGAATGCTACATTGCTACCGTATATCAAATACTGCATAATTCTTTAAGACATAAAATTGCATAATTATAAAAAAAAAAACATAAGATCTGCATATCGTTGGGTAATGATGATCGATTTTGGGGTGCATAATAAATTGAGTTCATTCTTTGTAAACAAATGCTAATTTCATAAAATAACCTGAATACGCGTCCCCATGGCGATTGCATTTGATGCTTCATGAATGAGGTCAGCAGCATGGAGCCCCAAGATATGAACCCCAAGAATCTCACCTGTGTCTGGTCTGTATATTAACTGCATTGAGAAGCAAATTGTTACATTTAAAATCCTGTATATCTTTAGGTGAAAGGAACATACCAAATAACTTTGATGTACATCAGAAAATCTATGCAGTCAGGGTGAATATTTTAGACAAAAAATGGTTTAGAATAGAGCTAAACTGCTTGCATACTAATTACAGAACATTCCTGCATGGAGGCATTAAGAAAATATGGTTTGGTCCACATCTTTGGCAAAAAGGTAATTTAGAGGATGTCATGACAGATGATAAATTTTTTCCCAAGTTCGAAGCTATTCCTGTTTGTTCCCCTATGCCATTATTCTATTTTTATTACTTAAGCTCCTTGCAGTTACATTTTTCAACTTTCCAGCAGTTAGGATAGAAAACAAATGAATGTTTATCAGTAGCATCCAAGTCATCTAACAACAAAAAGATATAAAATATAAGAAAATGCATAACAAATAAAGATTTTGGAAAGAAAATACAACCTTTGCAATTCCCTCCCCTTCATTTTCCGCAAGGGCCTTTGTGTTAGCTTTAAAACTTGTTTTGGCAATACTTATCTCAAATCCTTCCTTTTCAGCCTTTTCTCTTGCTTGTGGCTGCAGTAAAGTTCAGATATGCATTAAATGTCCATGTGTAGTTAGTTCTATAGGCATTTCTTATTGTCAAAACCAACAATAAGGTCTGAGAAGTTAGCATTTACACACCATACATATTTTATTGGGGCAAAACTTTGTGCATTAATTTGTTCAACAGCAACAACATACGTCAATCATCTTTATATTCCATGGCAATGGGGATTGGAGTGACACCCCACATTTCAAAGTGTGGATTATTACATAGGGAACATGATGTGTGATCTGTTTGGGCATCTATAAATGAAGAAGAGGTGGAAAATTGAGCATTGATGAAGAAAGAAAGAGAAAGAATTAATGGTCAATATGATGTAACTGGCCTGAATGTAGAAATCTGTGTCTACTCTGAGCAGACAAAAAGGTTATTCTACAGACATTATGTTTACCTCTGTATAACCAACCATACTGATCTCAGGATGGGTAAAACAAGCTGCTGGGATGCTCATATGGTTCAGCACATTGTCCTTCCCACAAATTTTCTCAACAACTAGTTTCATGAACAATGAAGCACATTGGATAAGTGAACTCAGATACGAACAACACATTAAAAAAAAATGGGAACACTGAGAAACAATTTGGTAAATACCTGAGATTCCTTGTGCACTTGCGGCGTGAGCAAGCATCAATTTCCCATTTGCATCACCAATACAATATAAATGAGGTATCTAACATCATTACAGAACAAATGCAATTCAGAAAAAGGAATATATATGTCATGGAAAAGAAATAATATAAAGAACGACATGGCTTACCACTTTGCCATTGGTGTCAATTACTTGCATGCGCTCATCAACAGGAACAAAACCACGTTGTGTAGCCACACCGACCTGTAGATGAATGGCATCAGTTTCTGAAATATAAATTCGGATTTTCTGTTGTTCTTGTTGGGTTATGCTGAAACTCACACTTTCCAAGCCAAGACCTTTTGTGAAAGGAGCGCGTCCAGTTGCGATGAGTGCTGCATCGACCTATTGTATCCAGGCAGCCCTTTGTGGTTAATTACTTTTTATGCATAAAACCAAGGTAAAGAAATTTATTGGAACCAGTATCATATGTTTGACAGTGATTTTGAATGGTTATAGCACAAGCAGCCACAGTCACAAGGTCTGAATCCCACACCAATTCTTCAAGGAAAAATCAAAGTTCAAAATAAATAAATAAATAAACTTGAATTGGAGTTATAAGATCAGAAAACAACATATCCAGGATAATGGTTGAAAAGGAAAAACATGCTGCATTGTCTAAGAGACTAACTAATCCACAAAGAACTAAACTTGTTTCCTTTACAATTGTTAATTTAGAGAGTTTCAATCAGGATTTCGTTCATGCTGAAATGGTTTTTACTTGCAGGAGTACTGAACAGATTCCAAGAAACATGAGTTTTACAATTAATCTTTAATTTGTCTGTCAATCACTACCTGAAAACTGTGAATTTCTGAAGCATATTTCACAAATGTTCAAGAATGCAATCGGGCAATCATGCAAATGCAGACTGCAGTGATACAAAATTAAGATCATCTGCTTTACAGTTGCATGATTTTTTTTCTTTTTCTTTTTTTGCTAACCAAATCTTTATATACAGTTCTGCATTTTCAGATTGTATATAGTAGTATATCATGTAAAAATTCTAATGATAAAAAGTACAAAATCCAATTTCCGAAAATTTACCCTGAATAGTACACTTCCTTCTTCTCATTGAAGCATACAACATATTTGAAACGTATAACACAGTCCTGAATGTGCAGTTTACTAAGGTACTTGAAAATTACCTCCAGAGTATCTTTTGGTTCCTTAGTTTTTGCATCAATAAGCTCAATCATGACTGGTTTTCCATCCTTCGCGGGAGTTATCTAAGACGCCCAACAATAGAAAGCAGTTGGCAGCTAAATAATTTAATGAATGCAGATTGGCCAAAATTAATTTTCAATTAAAAGCACCTTTTTAGCAAATACTCCAGTATGATAATCTATTTTTCTTGGATTTATGAGAATTCTCTGAGCCATTTTCCCTATCTCAGGGTCAAAACCAGGCATGATTTGATCCAGCGCTTCAACAAAAGTCACCTACAGAAGATATATGGTCAATACTCAAGAAATTATATAAGTTTGTAAACATATGGACATTAATGATCCGAAGAGCTAGAGTTTATAATAAAACCGTAAAATAGTTTCCGTTCAGTTAATATAATGATTCAAAAGTCACATGCAAAACTATTGACAGGAAATTTAGAAACAAAAGTAGAGACCCTAAAAGCTTCCATGCATTGGCATATTTTTGGTTCCTCATCCACTGAAAAAGTTGTTCTCATTGAGTTGTCCCCTCCAGTTAGAGACTGGCAATCCGAATTTCTTTCTTTGACAACTTTGACCAGAGCAGTTTCTGTAAGCATACTTCCTCAAACATGACAATCTAACTTAAAAAAAAAAAAGAATGCAAATGGCGCTCTCCAAACCATAAATAGTCAAATTTACCGCCCACGACTAATTGTGTGTGTGTGTGCGTGAAAACACAATCATCCACCATTTAATAGATAAAAATAATGTCCAGCCTTGACCCTTTGAGACCAGAAATGTTTTAAGTATGTACGGAGGAAGAGTGGATTTACACCACTTAAAGATGCATTTACTTTAAATGAAGACAGCACCATATTTTGATTTGTGTAACAAAAAAAGAAAAGAAAGACTACCTCACTTCCAAGTGCAGTATACACATCACTAAATTCTAGGCCAATATAACCACTCCCTATGATGGCTATCCAATCTGGAACCCACTCCAGCTTGAGTGCATGATCACTAGTAAATACTGTTTTCCCTGCATCCACAATTAAAGAAAAGTATTGACGTCAACATTGACACAAAAAAAAACGTTGAGGGATTCCTCGCTATCTACTGAGTAAATATCTAATTTCAATACATTTCTGAAAAAAATAGAGTTACCATAAGTGATAATTTTTAGTTTAATATAGAATATTGCAGTACTCACTTTGAGAAATGTAATGCAACTTGGAGGAATTTCATTTTGGTGTCTCAAATTAACAAAAGAATAAAAGAGAAGTTTGAATTGCACTACACACACACACACACAGAAACAACTTTGAATTGAGTCAGAAACACCTCATTGTCCAATTCCTTTTCTGATGCAGGCGTCTAAGCCTGTCACATACCGTCTATTCTCATTGCTTCATTATAACCTTGTTTAAACAGAGAAGTGCAGAATCAGAAAGCTCAAGAAAAGAAACATTTAAACATTTTGCCTTCATCTGAAAATTGGTTGAGATAACCTCGACATAAAAGATGTACTAGATGAGGCATAAGCCTCTACTAAATCAAAGCCTTTTGTCAAAGTCACAAATTAAATCAGAAATTTTTATGCCTCAATGCATGATTTTTGTTAAAGCACAATGTGTTTATCTGTATATTCTCTGTATAATTAGAACTTACCATCAACTTCAATACCGTTAGGAACAAAAGGAATGGACCCGGTAGCAATGATAATGTTTTTTGCTGTTATTTCTGTGCCCGATAAACCAATTTTTCCGTATTTCACCCTTTGCTTGCCCTGGAAAGAATATGCGCATATGAATCATCACAAGCCTAAGATCCATTGAGAGAATTAAATTCCATATCCCTACTTCCAGCAGCAAGATATTGAAAAAAGAGTTCGATAATAGCCTTGGAACTTCAGTATAATGAAAAAAAAAGTAGTGACAGTGGAAGGATTATTATATTAAATTAAGAAATTATCTGGTGATAGGCATTAAAGTAAAAAATTAAATTACCTGGAAATAGGGACTATCAAATTGTTCTAATCAAATATTGCAATTCAGGAATTCTTCAATTAGCTGAGATGTACCACAATAATTTGTATGTGATGGATCATGTAAAACTAAGCATCATATTCTCCAACTAGAGTTCACCAGCTCATTTACTACAAGGAAATATATTTTTTTAAAAAAACAAACATTACAATTGAATATGCACAACTTTTTAGACTGTTTGTTATTATGGTATATTTATATCTCTATTTCCAACTTTTGTTGATTCATTATGTAAAGAAAAAATTCATTAATAACAAATGGAAGAGAAGGGGAAAAATTAATGGAAGATTACTCAGGTTGACTTTCAGCCTCTGATATTGAAGCATGAGAAACGATTACATTCGGGAAAGTTAAAATTATTATTAATGCTCTATGCTGGCATAATTTAGCCAGAATTTGGGTTCAAATATCATCCTAATAGTTAATGGGTTACTCAAACTAATACTGGAAAAGATACTGATTAAAAGAACATATTTAACCAAGATATACATCATCTGAAGTGTATATTGTAGAGAAAGCTTACTTTAGCATCATTCAGTTAAACAAAAATAAATTTCACACATAAATTTTGTCAACCAAAAAGTTGTTGAGGAAGGCAGTCTCATGATGGAGGAAAAAGTTGTTCTAAAATACATGTCCAAATTCAGGCCCTCAAAGATTTGCAAAGCAGAGTCTACAATATGAAATTGTTGCTTACCACAATCGTACCAACACCGGTCAGTATGTCTACACCCAAATTCTTCATCGAGTTGGTCAAATTGTTACGAATATTTGAAGCAAGATTGTTTGCATGGTCAGCAACCCCTTGCCTGTCATATAAGGTAGATGATACCTACCACCCAGAACAAAATTGAAATTATTGACAGATATTTATAGTTATGAAAAATTGAAGTCCATCTTTTTGAAAGGACTATATTTCTTCATGAATTACAGAAGTACCATAACATTACGCATTCATTGGTTGATCCAAGAGATGCATGTAATATGTACCTGCAAACCCATCTTCCTTAGGTGCTGCTCATTCTGAAGCTCACGCAATCGACCACTCACAGCGAGAAGAGCTTTGGAAGGAACACATCCTCTGTTCACACAGGTTCCCCCGACCACATCACCCTCAATGATGGCAGTTTTCAAACCCTATGATCAACCCATATTACACTTCTTCAAAATCACTTACATGCACATCTAAGGCACAAAATTAAGGAACTGATAATCCATTTAAACCATTCAAATGGTATAATAGGAGACAAAATGATAAGAATATTCAAAATATATCAGCCATTCATATAGCTAACATCTGATGCAAACAATTTCCGACAAACCAATGATGACATATTTTTACCATTCTATGCATAAAGAACCCAAAGGGATGACAAATACACTTTACATTATGATAACCATGAATCTGCAAGTAAACTATATAAAAATCACTGACCAAATTTGGGTATTGTCTTCAAATTGACCTCCCAATTTATATGATATCTATAGATATATTGTAAAACTACATTTACAATTTATATGATATCCACATAAATTCACCACAAAAAAAAAAGAACACAAGAAAAATCTGAATGACAAAATTAAGAAACCAATGGCAGATATTGTGAGATCCCCCATTCCCTCCCAATCAATTGAGCCAAGCTACATTGTACAATTAAAATCATAGTATAAATTACAAAAAATCATAAATAATCAGCAGACCATTATTTCAGTGTAAGATCTATATATGTACATAAAACTGTCCTAAAACAATAAAAAACAGATGAAACAAAATGCGGTTCACAAATATACAGAATACAAAATCGAGCAAAATCAATCAGAGTGAAGTTAAAAAAAAAAAAATGTCACATTACACAACTTTCAACCGATCGTATAAGATATCCCGACAAAATTAAGTGAAACCAACGCACAACTACATGAAATACAAATTATGTTGCTTAAAAATGACTCGATAATATCATTAAAAAAAATATCAAACAAAACGAGTGAGAGAACCCGACACTCATCAACAGCCACTGGAACAGCTCAAAGTTTTCACCTTTTCGACGGCGTGCAAAGCCGCGCCGTGTCCGCCGACGCCTGCACCGATGATGACGAGATCGTAGTCAAACCCGCCCGTCGAAGGCGAATCATTGCCGGAATCGGCCGAGGCCGAAACCGGCGCCAAATTCGAGGCCCTCGCGAGCAAGCTCGGCCGCTGGCGCTGCAGATTCTGTTGTTGCTTGAACCCTAGGGCCTCTCTGCGGAGGCCGCAGAAGCGGAGGCTGGCGAGCGGAGGAGAGAGTGTACGATGGGATCCGGAGAGGGAGAGGGAGGTCGAGGAGAGGGAGAGTGAGGACTGCATGTCTGAAAAAAATTTTGGATACCGAAGTCACAACTTCTGATGGAGATCTGATGAATGAATTGGATGAGCTGCGGATTTGACGACTATGACGTTCCAGAGAGAGAACAAGGAGGGGGCCTCGACTGGTCCGCCGAAGGTGAGGGAGCGACGGAGATACCGAGGTGAGGTTCCAAGGCCAAAAAACGGGTTCGGATCCTCCGAGTTGAAGACTCAGTCCTGTTTAGATGGGAGAACAGGGGAGGAACAGAGAGGAATAGAGAGTAAAAGTAAATGATAGATATTCGGGTTTAATTTTATGTGAGTTCTTGGAATGGACCCTGTTAATTTTAGCCCCTTTTTATTTCACCCAAAAATTGAAAGAAAAAAGCCCTGTTTTTCCCTTAAAAAAAACTTACCGGTCCATTTCAATTAGGGGTGCAACTCGGGCGGGTTAGGTCGGGTTCGATTTTAACCCGCACTGCATAGAGTCCAATCCGAATTCGAGCTCTAACCTGACTTCAACCCGAAGGGTTCAACCCAAACCTGAACCCGACCTCAACCCGCAGGTTCAGGTCGGGCTCGGGTCGAGCTAGGGTTTAATACTTAAAAGATCATAAAAATTATTTAATAAACAACACAATAAAGTCTAATTAATTAAATGTATATTCACCACAAAAAAACTTACAAAATCCAAATAGTTTATGAATACATATTCTAAATTTTAATTAAGCTAAACATAGTTTCATCGCTTTTCAACAAAAATATAAAAAAAACATTCACCACTTGCTTAAAAAACATTTCACCTTCAATGTTTAAATCAGTTTTTACTACGTACATACACAATAAGTCTATACAAAAACAAACAAACAAAAAAAATTAAACAATATGTAATTTGGGTTTTTAGAGTTTAGTGAAATGTAAGTATGTAGTGGCAACATAACATTTATGTTAACATGCATTGGGGGTCTGGTTTGAGTTGAGCCCGCCTAACCTGACCCCCCCAACCCAAACCCAACCCAAATTGGGTTTGAATTAGTTCGGATTCGAGTCAGATTGAACCCGGCAGAGAAAAATCTCAATCCAAACCTGCCCATGAACCGGGTTGGGTCAGGTTTAATCCGTCCAAATTACACTCCTAATTTCAATGAAAATAATTATTTAATTTTTATTCATAATTTATTCATTGTTATTTTAAAAAAAATTATTATTATTATTATTTTAATTAAAAATAATTAAAAACATATTCAAATAAAAAGTAAATTTTTAATTATATTAAAATAATTATTTATTCTAAAATAGTTTAAATTTCTATTAAACCGGAAGATCTTGTGATGTCCGGTACAAATAAGGCACCAGTCATTTCTTTGCACGTGACGTCACGTGGTACTAACGGTAGTTTTTGCAGAGTCCCTCAAGTCATACTTTTTGTGAGTTCCCAAAATGGGCCCTCTTAATTTTATTTTCATATTAGCCCCTCTTTTTATTTCACCCAACAATTGAAAAAAAAATCCATTTAATGTTGCAGAATTTAAATTTCATATTTGAATCAGATAAAATATATTGCCGTTTTTATTTGGCCATTGCATAAATCAAATAACTCATTAGATTTATGTCATTAATTATTCATGGCCTTATCATTTTTAATTGTTTTAAATTTTATTTATGAATCGGATTCAATCGATATTATCGTAGTCTACTTTGTTTGTTTTTTTTTATTATCAATCTATAAATGACCTATCTCTACTCTAATTTGAGATAAATAACAAATATTATATCATGGGTGAAAGTCATATCTCACGAACAGAGCGGCTATCATGAGTGAAAATCATATCTCACGAACTGACGAACAACTTGTCGTTTAAACTTGTGCGAAAATGGAGTAAATCTGTTTCAAAGAAATCTCTCCTAAACGCTTAATTAATCATTAATTGAATTCCCTCTAACATGGATATCTTTAGAATACATATAACAATTGAAGTAGTAAGTAATATTGAAAGTAAGATCGTCTCAAATTATAATCTTGTCAGCCCAAAAATTTTCCAATGGAGACAAACTTCGTTATTGGATCAAAAGTAAACACAGCAAGACAACCCACGAAAAGAAAATCACAAACACAACTCACGCACAACACAGTCTCGATCCGAAGCCATCTGACTCAATATATACACACAACACACAATACAGCCCCGACCGTGTCTTGAACGACGCGAGCATCCTCACCGCCTACTAGCGCTTCACGATCAGGACCGGACACTTCGCGTTCTTCGCGCAGTAATCACTCACGCTCCCCAAAAGTGCCCTGTACTTCACAAACACAGACAATTAATCAAGGGCATTGTTACACGCAGTCAGCAAGAACAGTTTATATACTTCCATTGCTCGCAAGACTGTCTAACGGACTGTTCTTAAAAGTAGAATCCAGTCAATACTGAATCCGATCAATAGATATCAATCTCCAACCAAAAGACACGAACATTTTACCATAGACCACTTTAAAAAGGAAAAACACCACCAAACAATGATCCCCACCTCTTGATGAAGCCGTAACTATGTGTCCCCATGACCAAAACATCGGCACCCAACTTAACAACCATCTCACATATCACGTCCCTCGCGTCCCCCGACCCCACCTTCTTCTCCACCTTCACCTGCAATACCCAAAATAGAAACTGATGACAGCAGCAGTAACAACAACAACAACAACAACATCAGAAGTATAGGAATTGAAAGACTGAATTACATACATTGTCGAAGTCCTGGTAGATCCTCTTAGCCCTCTCCATGACAGACTCGGCCAGGTCCTCGCTGTACTTTTGCATGGTCGCCATCATGTCCTCAGCAAACAAATACCCTGCACTCCCTACCGAACTTTGTTACACTCAATCATTTTTATCGTCTTAAATATAGTCTTATATATCTCATTAATTCCCTCCACTTATTGTATCAACTCATTTAATTAATTAAAAATTATATAATTCAATTTTTATATAAAATATTTAAAAAATAAAAATACATTAGATCTGTATTTAGATTGTAAAATAAATTGAGTATAACATTAATTAAACCAAAACTCTGGCAGCGCCTTTTATTCGTTACCTGGGCCGGATACAATCTGGTATAAAATCCGTTTGGTGGTATAAGAAACGTTTCCTTATGTTATCTGAGTAACACAAAATACACAGACTGACACTGTTCCCAAAATGCTCCCTACCCGGTGAAGAGTGGTGTTTAATTTATTTAACGTTAACCGGATCATCTACGTGTGCGAGAATTACCTGTGCCGTCGAGGGAGGTGTAGACGGGAGGAGGGGGACGGACGTAGACGAGGATGAGGGTATTTTCGGTATTTGGGGAGACGAAGTTCTTGAGGCACCACGTCAGCGCGTACATGCTCTCGTCCCCCTCGTCCACCGCCACCACTATCCGCTTCTCTTCTGCCACGTCAGCCATTATCGTCGAAAATATGTGATAAAATCGCCGCTACCGATCGCCGATTTTTTAAAACTCTGATATGAATTTTGGTTGGATTTTGAAGTTCTTATTATACAAGGGAAGGATCACGGCGTGGGTTTTGGAGGGTACGATCAGTGGACGTGGTTTTTTTTGTATATTCTGGTTGCTGGTTTTTTGGATGGATGGTGGATGACGGTTTTGCCCTTGTCAGTGTGGGTTTATGTGTGGGATGGTTGGAGAAAAGTGAGGAGGGTGTTTTGGGGAAAGTGAGGGGGTTCATTGATTGAGATGAAACCGATTTGCTGAGAAACAGAGGCGGCCCATGTGACTGGGAGGTTGATGAGGGTTTTTGGATAAGGATTGGATGATTTGACGGTATTGCCCATATGTAAATGAAGTATTCTAATATAAATATATGTATATTTTTTATTCTTATGTGAGTGTGTTATCATAAATAGCTAACTAGAATTAAATTATTATTGTGTTATTGTATATATCTACACGTAGTTGCAATGATTAAATTGCATACTTAGGCCGTGAAAAAGTGTTCAAATCCTGAGTTTTTAGCATTAAATCAATTTTTGTTTAAAATCAATTTTGTAATCGTACAATCAAATCACAGCGGATAGTTTTTTGTTTCATTTTTTATTATCTATTTGATTAATTTCTTTTTTGTATTTAGGCTATTTAATTACGTGTCTTTAATTTTACTTTAAAAAAAATTGGGTGCTCCCTGGGTTTGATACTCTGACCTCCTTTACGAAGAGGAGATGTGTTAGTCAACTAATCAAAACTTATTGCAATGTAAATTTAAAAATTACTACAAATATAGTAACTTATATAAAACTAATTATCAGGTTTTTCATTTACATGAATTTTTTTTTGTTTTCTCCATTTACAAGTCCATGTAAATTTGTAAACCCAAAAAAAAAAAATTTGATTTTTTTCGAAACAACATATCAAAATATAACATTTCATTTTGAACTCTTCTACATGGCATTTTCATTTAAGATGGACATCTAAATAACTGGATTAATTAGGATTAGGTAAAATTTGATTTTAATTAGTGTTATCAACCAAGATTTGTTTGTTAAGAAAATGATCAGAGAGGTTGTTGATAAATACTCCTATCACATTGAATTTCATAGAGGAAAACTCCATGATTGAATTTTAGATTTTGCCCATCGATGTATATTTGTTCGAACTTTGTGTATGATTTCAAATTTATATGTTTATACTTGATAACTTTTAGATATATGTTTTCAACATGAGCTGCATCGTATTAAATATGGAAAACCCAAAATGATGTGATTTATAAGGGCTTGCGGGTTTATATAAAAAATATATAGGAGATCAAATGGTTGTGTTGTATGTCATAGAGTGGGGACACCACATAACTGTTGCATTTTGAGAACGTATAGAAGCCATTGAATAATGCGCATCCAAGGGGGTGGATCAGTAGACACCATCTATTGATACATCCCCTACGAATCCCTAGTATGTGATCTTTGTAGCATTTTATTTCGCTATTTTTCTTACCTCCAATTCGAACTTGTAATCTGACTTTAAAATATAAATACAGGTAGCAGGCTTTACTATTAAAAAAGTTGCATCTAATCCATAATCAAGTGAAACGTGATTGCACTCAACCATAACTTTTTTTTTTTTTTCTTCGGTTGGTACCATAACTTAGGCAGCACTACTATGTGATCAAATCCAACTAGCAGCGCAAAAGCGTTGTTTCAATGCGTCAGTGGTTTCAACAAAAACACCACTTGCACGGCTAATGTCTACATAAATGATAAAACGCGAACGCCATTTTTTGTGTGTGGTTTGAAGCTCGCGTTGGAAGGTACCGGTGAACACCCCGAAAACACCCTGCCAAAACGGGGCTCTCAATCTTCAACTCAACGAAAACTCAACCAAATGTTTCATAGATCACGTGCTCACAATTTGTTCATGTATAATATATTTTAATCATAGAGTGCTATTACATAAATAATTTTTTAAAAATAAGTATTTTTCATGAATTGATCCACACGATTCATTTTTATTTATTTTATTTTTTATATAAAAATATATATCATACCTAAGAGGTATATTAGTTTTGAAAAGAATTGGACTGATATCAGGGTTAAAACTGAAAAAAAATAAATGTACATAAAATTTTCATTAAAAATATTAGTCAAATTTTAAGAAAAACATTACTAAACTCTGTTCCATTTCCCCGAATTAAATCCACACCCTTGTTCAATTTTTTAAAATATCTATAATGAGATGCTTAATTTGATGTGACCAGCAAAACACGTCATCCCACACGCAATACTGATAACGGATTGATGTAATATTTTCAGTCTTTGTACTTCTCTTCCTATTCCAAATTTCCAATACAAATCCACAGTTCTTTTTAAAATTTTATTTTTTTTCTTAATAAATCTAACCATTTGTTTTTTTTTTGTTTTTTGTACTCAACAAATCTAACAATTTTTAACAAATCTGACCATTGAATGACAAAACATTAATTTTGAGGACCAAACCCAAACCGCCACATTGCAAAGTTACACATTACGTACATTCTCAATATAAAACAGCCACGTGTTGACATAAAACAACAACTACTGAAAATCAATTGTCAACACGTCAGAAGTGTTGGCACAATAACTTTGAAAACCCAAACCACACCACTTCATTTCCTTATTTTTGACACACAAAGTGACAAAACACGCACATTTCATCAGTCCTACTTTAGATTTTTCACTATCAATACCGGACACTTGGCATTCTGCGCGCAGTGGTTGCTCACGCTCCCTAAGAAAGTCCTGCAACACAGAAAGGCCAAAAATTTTCATTAAAAATCAAAACCATCCCCAAATGAGGCTATTCTGGGAATACCCAAAAACATTGTCACGTCATCACTCACCTCTTGATGAGCCCATATCCGTGACTCCCCATCACCAGCAAATCAGCCTTCAATTTTTCCACAGCTTCCAATATCACGTCCCTCGGGTCCCCCTTCTCCACCATCACCTCCACTTTTATCTGTAACACCTCAATAAAATCACCATTTCATCATTTTAAAATTTTTTTTTACAAAAAACACCCCAACACATACATCTACATTTTCACAGGCCCTCTTAGCCTTCTCGATGACCGTCTCCGCCACGTCCGAGCTGTACTTCTCCATGGTCGCGATTATGTCCGATGAGAACAGGTAACCTGCGTCATCGTCTAAATATAACACACGTCAGGGGGTTTTCCACAAAAAAACACAAAAACATACCCCTCGTGAAAATGACGGGAATGCCCCGGACCATTACCCGTGCCGTCAAGGGCGGTGTAGACGACTCTTGGGGGCTTCGCGAAGAGGAGGACGAGGGTATCTTTGTAATTTGGACAGGCGGAGACGACGTTCTTGAGGCACCACGTCAGCGAGTTCAGGCTCTCGTCCCCCTCGTCCACCGCCACCACTATCTTCCTCTCCGTCTTCTCTGCCACGTCAGCCATCTGAAAACCCGGAATCTCTGGTAATATATTTTGGGATTTTTTTTTTTTTTGTTTGGATGAATGGATAACAGTGATAGTGTTATTTATAGAGGCATGGTTTCCGGTTTTCGCATCTCGGTGGGACGGTCCGAGAGTGGTTTTTGTTGTACAATCGCCTTTGATTTGGAGATAATTACAGATATGCCTATTAGTTGTTTTCGTAATTTAATGTTGATATGGGTCTCTTTACGTGAGTCGGGTATTTGTGAAGATACAACGGCTGGGGGGCGGATCCAGGACATTATTGTAGGACGGGCTAAATTTTTATTTTTATATTTACAAAAATAAATGTTTTTAATTTTTTATTAAATTAAATAAATTGATGTTTAAAATAGATGAAAACTTCATTCAACATAAAATTAAAATGGTAATGATATATACAAAAAAAAAAAAACATATAAAAAATGTTATTTGAGTTTTTTTTTTTATAGAGATAGGGATAAGAAGAAACAGTTGTCCCAACTCACAACTATATAATTAGACCTAACATGCATAACCCCTTAAGTCTTTTATAATGAAATGTTATTCGAGTTTGTTGAGTATATATGATGTTTGTATCATTATTTTCAATAAATTTTCTTTTATAATTTATGATAATATTTGAAATCGTTAGAATTCATATATATATTCAAATATTTAAATTGTTGGATAAACTTTGGTGTGTTGAGATTTAATTTATTAAGGAGAGCTGATTTATTAATTAAAATGAGATTTAGTTTTTTTATTATTATTTGTTTACAGCAAAACAACATATTATCAATTATAAATTAGTTAAGGTCATGACTAAGATTTATGGCCTACGAACTTAGTGGATTCATTTAAATTCATTATATTGTACATGACAAGTGAGTTATATTTTATTTTTATTTTATATATTAAATCAGATTAATATACTTGATTTAACATTTTTATGAATAAAATAAAATCATATTTATTATAAAATACAACATATATATAATTAAAAAAATTTAAAAGCTATAACCCGACCCAGCCAACTAATGTATCCGCCTCTGAACAACTGTGTACTAAAAGAAAATGTGTCAAAGACATTTACATCTTTATAAAAATAGATAAATCTCTCAAAGTTGATGTTAGTACACAATTTTTTTAAAACTTACAAAAACTCATCCACCATGGGGGTTAAATTTTTATCTAATTTAATTTGATAGAATATTATGAGAATACTCTGTCACTATGTGATTGTATAAACATTATGATTCCCATAAACTATTATAAAGATAAATTAACTCATGTAAAAACTAAAAAAATTATTCATATATAAGATTTTTATGTTTTTTTCATTTTTATAGAAATACTGTTTGAAAAGTTAAAAAATTAGAGATAATTTAATTATTTTATGGTACATGTTAGAGTTAATTTAAAAATGTTTAGTTATGATTAATGTTTGTTGACATTAAAAATGTATATGAGTTTTTATGTATTATTAATGACTTATAGGTCTGAATAATTTTGATAAAGACTTTTATCTAAAAAAAACCTGCAAGGCCAGGTCAAGTCGTGGTGCTTATCCAGGGTGAGGAGGCAGAGTTATCCATGCAACCAAACAGAAAAAGCTGGGGGTTACATAAAACGGATAACGACGTGGACGTGAAAATCGTGTCTGAAATCAGTGGATCGCCGACCTTTGAAGCTCGAAACAGCCCTTCCCCTTATTTCCTTATTCAAACCTTATCCAAATCATGACAAAGGAGCCGATCGGACGGCTGTTAGCGGTTGAGAGACGGGAGTGGGTCCCACACGGGGTTGACAGTTGACTGTTTTTGTTATGTTCTATTGTCAGTGTTGTGCAAATTGTTGTCGCGCACGATGCCTTGAATAAATGATAAAATAAGTGTTTTATTAACCAAATATATAACCCGTGATTAAACCTTAGGTCTATTCTGAATTTTGATTCGCTTTTATCTTCAGATTCTGAATTCTGATGGCATAAAATATCCAAATGTTTGTAATAATAATAAGACTGTTTAAACGGATTGTTTTTTTTTTCATAAAAATTATAATTAGTTATTTATTAAAATATAAAATCTAACAAATATTAAATATTAAAATGAAAAATTAATAAAATATGTAATAATTTTTAAAAACATTTTATAGTTAAGAAAAATCTATATAACCACCTGCAAACTGACTGAAATCCATAAAACCTTCTTACTTTTTTTAAAATTTATATATCTCCCTGAAAACATCTAGTAAATCCAAACAACCCCCTGAATAAAATTTACGTTTTTAAATGATGAATATTTTATGAATATTATGTTTTGTTAACTTTGGTAAAAAACACAATATACAAAAAAAACCTATAATGTGTTAAAAATGTAAAAAATCTTCTATAAATGATGATTTTACTCATCCGGATGAGGTTTTATAATATATCCAAAGAGGATAAAATTATCATTTTCATAGAATTTTTCTCATTTTTAACATATTATAGTGATTTTTTAGTATATTACGTCTTCAGTCAGTGTTAACTAAACGAAATATTCGTAAAATATTTCTTATTTATTAATAAAAATTTTATTCAACGAGTTATTTAAATTTATCAGTTGTTTTCAGGGGTTATATAAATTTTAAAAAAAATAATGAGATTATATGGATTTCAATCAGATTTTTAAAGACTATATGAATTTTTCCCTTTATATTTTCATAAATCTATTTATTAGTAGTAATAATTAATATATTTATTATGCCATAATATTATGGCGTTCAGTGAACTGTTTGACTTTTAAATCAACATCCGCTCAGAAATAGACATTTATGATGCAAGTTCAAGACCCATCGGTTGGACGGTCCACGTCATGTGTGGAATGGTGTTGATCTATATCAACATCACGGCGCTTGGTCATCACCGTCTGATGAAAGTCTAAACCAGAGGACCACGGGATGGGCCGCTGTGATTGGACGCGTCGTTGTGATTGATGATGCTAGCGAAGATAAAAAGAAGACGAAACAAAGATAAGCACGGGACGTCGGCATTTCGCACAACACGATGGGGGAGTGTATCAACAAGTGCCCATTTATTTGATATATTTTTTTGTCTTCTTTAATTCTATGATATGTCACATGTTTATCATTAATTAAAATAGTCCAATTAACGAAAAGCAGTCAGATTCGGATATATCATCTCCGCAATCCATTATGGAAAATTTCATTTTCAAAGAGGATGGCTCGAATAACATTAATTATTCATAAATTGACCCCTCTGATTTTTCATGGAATACTATTAAAAAAAGGGGATAGTTTAAATTATAACGTGTACATGAAGATGTAAGTACACAATAAATTAGAAGTGATATTTAAGCAATTGTCCAGTAATCATTAACCCCCCTAATGAAATCTTACAATAGATTTTTGTGTGAGTGACACATAATCTTCCCTTTGCTTGATTCTAAATATACTACGTGGGGCCATTATAACGACTGCTTTTTTTTTTTTTTTCAAAATAGAAAAACATCCATCTTTTTTACTACTCTATTTTTTTTAGATAAATTTTGGCAAAGATATAAAAATAATTTTTGTTGCCGATATTTTTTTTTGTTGAGTTGGATAACCTTGTATTGAATCTATGGCAACTGTTTTAAGGAGAACACTATATATTAAATTAGAGAACTCTTCAAATAATGCAAAAAGGTTTTCTTCGTTGCGAAAAAGAATAAATGTGGAATAAGTTGAAAATAGGTGAATAAGTAAAAAAGGAATATGTTTAAATTAAAGGGTTTTTTTTTATTTTTAAGGCTCTATAAATCACAGGATTTAGTGATCTATCATTCACTTCTTCGTATTTTAGTTTTAGTCTCCATATTTAAATGATATATTTTTTTTAGTCCCTTCTAGGGATTAAAAAAAATCAAATAATTTATGAATAAGTCCCTACCAGGGACTAAAAATGAACATATCCTTTAAATAATTTAGGGATAGTCCTTCAATGATATGTTCTTTTTTAGTCCCTACCAGGGACTAAAAATGAACATATCCTTTAAATCTGGGAATTAAAATCAAAATACGAAGAAGTGAGGGATCAATTACTAAATCCTATGGTTTATGGGGACTTAAAAATAAAAAACCTTAAATTAAAATATTTGGTGGATATAAATATATTAGCATAAATCGATATGGACATTTCATGTTCTTTGGAATCTTGTATTTCCATCTAATATCCTACTGGCATAAAAAAAAACTACATTCAATTCACATGTCATCATTTTTATACATCAATAAGCAGACATATCAAAGTATTTTTTTCACCCTCAATAAATTATATTATCTACGTCTTATTCACCTTTAATTCACAATTTATATATGATCAACCAAACAACAAATATTTTATTAATACATCTCTCAATGATAATTAATTAAATAAAAACATAACCAAATATTATTTATACTAAAATAGGCTTGGGGAACAATAAATTTGTTTCACTCATCCAGTTATGGTCAGGTGGAAGTTACTCACAGTGTTCCTTTGTGGGAAGACAACGCGATTTTTACTTCTCATGAAATCACAGTCGTCATTTGTTTCAATTGACGCTGATCTGACCGTTGAAAAATGAGATCAATCCATTCTAGAATTGGTGGGTCGTTAAGCCGACCAATTTGGCGTCAATGTTTCAAAGGATTTTCGGGTCAGAAGAAAAAGTCATCCAAACATGCGTGGCACATCCGTAATATTTGGAATCAATTAATCATATCATGTTCTTTCCCCTATTTAAACGCCTCGTAAGAAAGAAAGAAAATTCTGAGACCAAAAATCAAAAGAAAGGAAGCCAAAGCCAAAACCAATTCAAAGTATTCAAAAAAACACCATGAGAGGGGAAGAAGAAACTCTGCTCGTTGAAGAAGGTCAGGTTCTCTCGTATTCAATCAGACTCTGTAGAATCTGTCATGAAGAGGAGATTGAATTTGGAGGTGGTGAAGGAAAGGAAGAGAATTCGACGAGCATGGAGTCTCCTTGCGCTTGTTCTGGGTCTTTGAAGGTGAAAACACAGGAGACGAGAAAGACCCATATTTGTTTTTGAATCGAATTGATGGAGAAACTTATGTTATTGGTCTCTGTTTCTTCTGCAGTTCGCTCACAGGGATTGCATACAGAGATGGTGCGATGAGAAGGGAAATACCATTTGTGAAATCTGTCTCCAGGTCAGTCAGAATTGAAAAAAACAGAGTTTTTGGTTCTCTATTATTTTCAAAATCGTTTCTTTTCATTTCTTTTGATTCTTTTGGGGGGATTGAATTTTGGGTTCTGTGTTTCTATCTTTCTTTGTTATTGTGTTTTGGAATCTGATATTAATTTTTTGTTTTATCCGATTTTGAGATGGTTGAGGTATTTCAAAGTTAGGCAAACAAAGAGAAACGGAAACGTGGACTGGAGTTTTTCGAATTTGTCAATGAAAGCTGTATTTTTTGAGTCGTTGATTATATCTATATTATGAACAGAGAACATGTTTGAGTTATCTTTGTTTTTATGGGGCCTGTAATACATGCAAAACATTTTTAAATTTTTTTTTTTAAATGACAAATTAATCATGGAATTTTTTTTTTTTGGGCCAGAATTTCGAGCCTGGTTACACAATTCCGAAGAAGTTTCAATTGGGTGACGTGGCAGTCACGATCAGGTAATCCTGTTTTTTCTGAGCTAACCCCGCACGTAGAGCCGTCCATTTTGGATGGACGACCGCGATTGAGCTGTCTGTTTCATTAGCTTAATTGACCCCCACAAAACAACACTTAAAAAAAAATGTTTTCAGATGTAGATATTATGGGAATAACTGTCATAGGGGCATTCTGGGAATGGAAATAACATAGTTTAACAAACCGTACTTTCAATTCCAACAGAGACAGTTTGGCTGTTCCAAGAGAAAACTATGAGCCACAGAGACCTGATTCAACACCGGCCACCGCCGAACATGAGCTCGATCGCCGCCCCGAATGCACCATCGCCTCCGATGGCACCGCCTCGTGTTGTCGATCCATGGCCTTCACTGTAAGAATCCTTTTTAGAATCTTCAATTCCTATGTGTTGCTATATTTTCCAAACACAGAATCTAATGATCTTGTTAAACTGGAATGTGCAGTTCACTCTGCTATTGCTCGCAAGACATCTCATATCGGTTCTCGCCATCAGCGCTGATCAGTACGCGCTTACTCTGGTCACTGTAAGTCACAAAAACAAGGCAAATTGGTTAGGGAAACTGTAATGATTTCCTCCACTGAATCTTATTGTTATCTTCTCTTTAATGATGTAGATGTTTGTTCTAAGGGCCTGTGGAATCATCTTGCCAATGTACATAATCATGAGAATAATCACATTATCAAGGCAGTGGCAGCTGGAACATCAACAGCTCATGCATGTAATCACTTGAAACTGATTTCATTCAAACATTTTTTTACAGATCATTGTTTATATATTGCTAAATCCAACTATGGTTCGTGTTTTTTTATATCAGGAGACAAGAGAGGATGCAGAAGAAGAACAGCCAGAGCACATTATACAAATCCATATACATTCATGAGAATGTCAAGCGACCTGCCCCATTTTATTTGCAGCCAAAGCTTGGTATATCATGCATCATCAAATGTTGTACTGTTGGAAGAGATACAACAAAATTTATATGTAAATGAAGTTGATATACAAAACTATATATACACATGTTCCCTCTTTTCCAGAGGGTGCATCCTTGTAGTCACACCTGCAACTTGGATATAATAGCAAATTCTTTTTCTTTTAATAAGGCCCTGAAGTGTTCAACTTGGCAACTGAATTTATCATTATTTGTATGCTGATGGTTAGAATATGATGCAAACTAAATGGACTATTATCAGTCAGGACCGAGTCAAGTCCCATCTTTCCAACAATGACCAAATCTGACTTGTTTCTTCATTGTCACATTGAACAGGTCAGATAAATTCTTAAATTTTCATCTCAGAATTTAAAGTCAGGACCAAGTCAAGTCCCGTTTTTCCTCTCTGCTTCATGGAAACTCTGCATATTTTTTTTTAAGGAACCCGAACAAATAATGTGTGCAAAAAGAGTGCCTTCATGTGCAAGCTCCTAATCATGACCTAATCAATTCATCAATTTATGCCTAATCAATTTATGCCATCTCCAAACCAAAAACCAGTCTCCAAATATACAGCTTATGATCTCCTTAAGGCCTACCAGCGGCTCATATAGGGAAACCTGGTTTTACAGTACAAATCATATCATTGTATGATAATAACTGCGGGCATAAAAATTTCTCCAGTCTCATGCAGTTTGACGCTTTGCAACATGAAGCAATGCCAAGCACGATAAAAAAGCCACACACATGGATCATCTCTAGAAAGTCCCTTCCCTTTGTTTTCTACTCTCTTGGTCTCCCCCTGTCCCTTCTGTTATGACAGCCTTAATAAGATGGTTCCCACCTGAAGATGGCTTCACACTAGAGACAATAATTTGAAAAGAAATTTAATGTCTTTGTTTTTGTATGCTACTAAGCAATAGCTGAATCATCAACTGTAATTCCTTTTATGCACTGAATTCAATGATGTGTTGCACAGTTCACTAATTGTATACCCAAAAAAGCAATGGACCAAATAGACCTGCCAAGCGTGTAATGGTAACACCATAAGTTTCTGGACAAGCCCCAGGACTTAAACCTATATGGTAACATAACTTCCTCAACATCTTCAATTCCTGGCCGATTTGGCAAGCCACAAAGTTAGACCACACTTCAAAGGAAGTCTAGAGAAACTACCTCACAAGAAGTGAAGTCATGAGTTACAGCTAATCGATGGTGGTGCATGGAAAACATGCCTCGACATTGTTCTTTGTGTATAGGATAATCGAGCACAGATTCCTGGTCATTTTACTTCATGTTACCTGGTTCGATGGATTCAACGAAAGATTCTATCCTTTTGGGCTAATCGCTTTACCATCATTTCAAGCAATGACCCCTCAATTGTTAGGTCAATTTAATTGATGCATGAAATTTTCAAAACTATGGAAACTTTATCTCTAGAGCTTCTGTCTGCTCTATAACAAGAACCCGATTAACTGGAGTGATCACATACCACTGATATATAACAAAATTACCAAATCTCATAAACAACCAAACACTGTAAATGGTCATAAAACAAATCAAGGATAATTAATAGAACAAAGATATTATTTCAGAATGACAAAAACAAATTCAAAATAAAAAATTTAACAAACTAGAAACATGTAACATGAAGTAAAAACAAGAGAATATGTTTAAATTAATCAGTACCTTCATGTATTGCAAATCAAAGATCCCTTGCCTCTCTCTCTATGTGCCATCCATTTCAAACATTACAAATCACATGAGATGTTCTCTGGGAACACCGAACACTATGGTCACCTCCAGTGAGAATAACAACGAATTCCAAACCTCCGTGTACCGTCAATAGATCACTATCAGACTATCATTAAATAATTCTCAGGAAGGTGAGAATCCTCCGCGGAGGACAGGATCTGAAAAACGTAGATCCATTTGTTATGATCGACGGTCCAAAACCAAAGCCTCATCAGATCAACGGTCAGAATCACTGTATCGTCCACGGCGAATCGCTTCCCGATCTGCTTCTGTTGTTCTCTCCAGATCCACCGTTAATGGCGGCGGCAGCCGAAAAATATATCTCCTTCTAAGAACCACCACCAACCACTTCCGCCCGAACCTTCAACTTCTCGCCGCCTCAATCGACGGCGGCGATGGACGGATCGCTGGAGATCCGAGGCGGCGGCGCGAAATCCGAGAGGGAGGAGGAGGAGGACGACGACGGCCGATGCGCCTCCATGACTGTGTTGCTCTGCCCCTGCCTCGTGTTTCTCACGCTCGCCCTCTTCATCGGCTCCATCGTCCTCTTCTTCAAGCTCCGCCTCTACTGCCGCGGCCCCTTCCACCCCCTCTCCCGTCTCTTCTCCAAGAAAAGCTGCCACCTTTGAAAAGTTTAAACTAAATCGTGCTTCGGTGGAGATGCTGAAATTGGGACGTTTAAGATCGCGATCAAGGCGTTCGAGGCGGCGAGGAAGGTGAAGAAGGCGATTGGGGCTCTACCGAGTGAGTTTCTCTTCTGTACTCGCTTTATTTATGTAGTGATATATGTTAATGAAGCAAATTCAGATACAGAGAGTTGTTTTGGTTCTTGCATTGTGAATAACGTTTGATTCAGTTCCGATGTTCTTGCCAGATTTTTTTTTTCCCCTTCTGATGTTGTGTATTTTTGTGATGTTCATAATTACTTGATTCATCAGCTTTATTATTTGGGTTTATCTCTTTGATTGAATGATTTTGGCATTCTTTATTCATCAGCTTTGTGGCATTTTTTTGCTGAAGCTTTGTATACCCAAAAAGTCAGATTCACAATTTTGTTTGATGGCCTTAGATAATTAAATAAATAAAACCCCATTTTACTTCCCAGTATAAAAATAAAAATAAAACTGCTTCTGGTCTACCAGCACATATCTTATGTTGCTGATGGAAATCTCTTTTCTTATAGCTAACATGATTCTCAAAAAGCTCAAAAATTTATACTCTGTTCACTATTTTTCCCCCTATTATCAACCATCATACAATTGCATTCTTCATCTCTCAGTCACTCAGACACAGATTATGAGTGTGCTTGTGAACCAACAGCCATTTCGAAAATGCACTTCTTTGGAAAAATACTGCTCGGATTGCAAATGAGGTTTTATGCAATCCTGTTGAGAAGTATGCATATATGTTTTTTTTTTTTTCAAATAATTTCAGTGTTACTCGTGGAATTTGCCTGGTTCCTTTAGAATTCATTAGGAGTGTTATAAGCTGCTCCCGGTCCAAAAATTGTCTTCCTTCTAGTAAATGATTGCACAGTTTCTTTTGACAGCTAGACTAAATGGTGTAGTCTTCTAAGGAACTATTCTTGATATATATATTGCCCTAGGTTGAATGTTCTATACTCATTCAGATTTCTGTTTCGATGGAAACTCCAAAACCATTCCAAATTTTTTAATCTGATAGTTTCAATTACAAATGAACCAAGTTTTTTACATTTTTTTTTCTTCGAGTTTCTGGACTAACAAGGATAAAGCTTTCACCCTTTTTCACCATCAATGAAACATATAGCATGTCATTTAGCAGACTGCGTATTTCATTTGATTGAACAACTGTTTGAATGTGCTGGTATTCCAACATTCAGATGAGTGTGTGATTCGAGTGTAGGCGTTGGAAGTATCCGCGGTTAAACTGATCTTTCTATGGACTTCTGGTGTGAAATGTGCTGAAAATCATATACATGAGACACCCAATGGAACTAGTAATCTTTTGTTTCTCCTCCCTAGGCGTTGCTTAGACAACTATGACAATGTGAGGTGAAGGAAATGACATGCTCAAGTGCCATAGAAAGATGCCTGCAACCAAGTTGGTTCTTGCATTGACTAACCAAAAAAAAAAAAGTTCTTGCATTGTAAATTAAATTCTGAATCATTTCTGATGTTCTTGTCAGATTATTTTCTTTTGATGTTGTGTATTTTTGTGATGTACTGATGTTTAGAACTGCCTGATTCCAGCTTTATTGTTTTTGTTGAATGATTTTGGTATTCTTTATTCATGAAATTTGATGCACTTTCATTCCATCATCAAATGATTGCTGCAGCATTAATTGTATACCCATAACATCATGTCCTTTTTTTTTAAAAGGATAATGTTTTGTTCAACTCCTGTTAGTGCCATATGTGAAGTCCTCACGTGCCTTTAATTTTTTTGAAAGATGTGTCATCTATCAAATATATATTTTCAATGAATTGTACAGATCTACTTATAGAAATGAAAATTATATGCTTTACTTCACAATGTATGTCTCATTGTACATATGTGGGATGGCACATGGGAAGATAGGGCCCAACACCCCAATGGTTCATGCCATAACATGGTGGGGACTATGGATCATCTCTCTCTCAGAAGTAGGGCTGGTCTGATGATCCATGGCAAGCTCGAATCCCCATGGCATCTTGCTCATCGTGAGTTGGAAAGACATTTGGCAATGAAAAACGATATAGGCAGGGCAACAATAAAGGTTGATATATGGATATCATTCGAATTTAAGGAGATGAGAGGGTGGTGGTAGGCAAGCACAAGGCTGTGAATCAAGAGGATGGAAGCTGGCACCACGGACATGGTCGACCACGGGGCACTGAAGTAGTTGCGCATCAACACCGCCCTCCACTTGTGCCACCTTGAGTTGCAGTACCTGTTCTCTTCATTATACATGAGAGGAAGGCGACTGTTGTTGTTGGATGAAGAGTGTGATGGAGCTGCAAGAGGCAGGGATCAAATTTGTGGTGGAGAGGAACTATGTGTGCAGCTTCCTGAACGTTGACGTTTCAAAAATGGTGTGATGGAGATCCTTTTGGGAATAAGAGTTTGAAAATACGTATCATAGAGGAAGGCTCAGATTGCAAACCGGAATCAGATCCACATCCATTACGACCATTCAATGAGGCAGATAAAAAATGAATATCCCACTAAACGAGAGATCAAAATTATCCACCCTCAAAGTTCAAGACATGATGGAAAACACTTTTATTATCTTTTAATGGAGAATGGATGAGTAAAAGATAAAGATAAGGTGCACAAATAAAACTCATAGTCCAGCCTCTCCTTTTGTATATTTTTGGGTGAGTTGATTTTCTGATGATGTGGCTGGTTCTGTCAACACAAATGGAAGGGCACACAGTGGGATTTATGGAGAATGAGATGGTGGTGGATGTGAAAAAAAATGAATATCACTTCCTACATCCACTGCAAATGAAAATCACTTCCTACTAAAAAACCAAGACATATGATGGAAAGGCTCACAGTTCCTCGAAATGGAGATGGATTATAAAACTAAGTGGGAAGAACACACAACCAAACTCAACTCTCCTTTCTCTTTCAAGTGGCAGTGGATGATTTAATCAATAAAAGCAGGAAAGACACACAGTTCATTTTAGAGGATGAAATGGACGTGTGTATTGTGATGAACTGTTGTCACTAGTCCTACATTTTATCTCTGTAACGAAAGGTGGACTCAGGGTTGTATTAAAAATTAAAAGACTCCAGTTAGGTGGTGGAGTTGGATCTTTATGACATTAACATATAACATCTTTGAAAGCACCACCATGCCCCTCTTCAGGAACCTCATCGCTTTCGAGCAATGTTATCCTCTCACAATGAATCACGTGAGAGGAAGCACTGCTCAAACGTGATCAGGTTTCTCATGGGTCGATAAATAGGGTTAGGAACTGCATCTCACCTCCTTTAGCTCCTTTGCAGCCCATAACGGTTCTTAAGAGGGTTGGGATCTGCATCTCACCACCATGCCTCTCTTTAGGAACATCATCGCTTTCGAGCAATGTTATCCTCTCATAATGAACCATGTGAGAGGAAGCATTGCTCGAAAGTGATCATGTTCCTCGATGGGTCGATAAAGAGGGTTGGGATCTGCATCTCCCCTCCTTTAGTAACTTTGCAGTTCGCGTCGGTTCTTAAGAGGGTTGGGATGTGCATCTCACCACCATGCCCCTCTTTAGGAACCTCATCGCGTTGGAGCAGTGTTATCCTCTCACAATGAACCACGTTAGAGGAAGCATTGCTCGAACGTGATCAGGTTCTTCAATGGGTTGATGAAGAGAGTTGGGATCTGCATCTCACCTCCTTTAGCTCCTTCGCAGCCCACATCTGTTCTTAAGTCAACATAACTCCCTGTTGTTGTCCCTGTTTCTTCTTCTTCCTGAAATTCTGGAAGCATGACTGATTGGAGATGTTTGTGTTTCACAATCACTTGTTAATAGAGCTAAATATGTAAAAACAGATTAAATGTGGGGTGATAAACATTGGGGTAGGACTCAAACATACCTTGATACAATGTGGACCGGAGAGAGTTATGTTTTGTTTGAGATGTATGATGGGAATAGGCTTAACATTACCTTGGGTTGCAATTTATAGAGGGTCTTCACAATCAACCATGCGATTTGATTCTCCACTTTTGACTTTTGAGTAAATCAAGGCACAGAGAGCTCCACATGTATAGCGAATCTCTCAATTTATTAAAGAGAAGAGAATGAGAGGACCCACGCAACTTCCAGTACCTTTCCTTTAAAAAAAAAGAAAAGAAAAGAAAAGAAAATTTCAGTACCTTTATATATATATATATATATATATATATATATATATATATATATATATATATATATATATATTGTTGTAAACTAAGTATAATACATACACAAGTATACATAAACAAAACACCCAAGACATATCGAGAGACAAGTGGAGAGAGATTTCTTATTCATTATTTGTTGGTTATGAAATATATGATGAACCCCTCTATTTATAAGGCACATGGAGGAATCATAGAGGTTGAGAGTTACAAGTCATAAAAGGTGAGGTGGTAGTTAGTGGGGTGATGAAGAGTGGGGATTGTGGAAGTGAAGAGAGGGGGTTATGGAGAAAGTGGTGGGAGTTATGAGTGGTGGTTATCCACCATATTCACAAAATATATATATATATATATTCTAGTTTTATACATATATTTGGGACTTAAATGAGCAAGATGTAAGAAATATCACTGATGAAAATAACATAATATGGACGAAATGTTTAAAGAATATTGAACAATTAAAAAATCTCATTCCCGTTAACATATAAAGTAATAAATTTGTATGTCATTCACTTATTTTGTTTCATATTATAATAAAAATAATGTAACAAATATGTAGAGAATTTAATTGAGATAGATTTATTAAATATATTTAATTTTGAATTATTAAAATTTAAATATATTGATATGATAAAATAGATATGAGCGATTGTAAATTATAGATGAGGATAAAAACAGAAATGAAAACTGAGTCAGTTTCTTTTTTAAATGGACGTTTGAATGCTTTTTTTTTTTTTTGCTGAGTTATATATTGATAATAATGTGCATATATTGAAAAAAAACTGAGTTTACAACTGAATTTGAATGAAGTTGTCTCTTCAGAGCTATGAAAAAGCTAGTTTTTGTGCATTTATTAAAAAAATATATCTACAATTATTAATTAAGCTGCGACTATTTTTTTCTGTTTAGAAACTGGTTGGAGGAAATCATATTCCTTTAGACTCGTAATTTTCTCAAACCCTACATCCAACACTAAAATAATAGATATAATATATTACGTTGATGTCTTGTTTCATGTAGTGGGATTGTGTGCTTTATTATACCTCTAATAAACGTATTCAAAGTTGGCTTGTGCTTTGCTTCGTAACGTGGGATTGTATTTTATACCTTTGAACTGTTTGGAAGTTTGCTTATGCGCTATAGTATAGAATTGTGTGAGCAGAATAAAGGGAAATTTTATTATTATTATAATTATAAATTAAATTGTGTTTGATTGTGTAATTATGAAACTGATTATGCAAAAATATGAGTTTTAAAATTGATTATGTAAAATGTTATCCTCCAGCTTTTTCAAATCGCATTTTTTGAACATCATTTGTCTAAAATCTGAAACCGTTTGGTTGTACGATTGCAGAAGCAGTTTCCTGCAATCGTAAAATTTGTACAATCGCGCTATCAAACACACCCTAAATGATTATGTCGTAAGTTTCAAAATCTCAAGCTTTTCTTTGAGAATTTATTTACGTTGATGACTGAAATTTTATTACTATTATTATTTGATTGCGTGGTATTATAAATAAAATTTTTGACTTTTTATCAGTCTTTAGTGATTTGGTTTGGGTTAACTCGGGACATTTCACTTTCCATGTTGGGATCTTGAAGTCTCCATGTGACATGCTTGGTTGTGTGACACTTCGGTAGGCATATAGTGCATGATATACAAGTGTCTCAAGTTAACATCTTTACCCCCCTTTGGATAGAGGAATAAGTAATTCTAGGATTTATGTCTATTCCAGGAACAGATAACTTTATCAATGGAATACGTGATTTTTTATTTGGTTGTGTTTTTTTTATTCTCATTGAAAAATGTAATAATAAACGTTAAGTTGTTTGGTTGATGAAGAATAAAATGTGAATAAGGTGTAAAAAGTTGATTTAACATGTGAGCCCTATTAATGTATGTAGAAGACCAAATATGTCAAACAACAGAATAGGGGATAGGGTTGCATAAGTAGAAGGGAACTAGGCATAGATATGACCATTGGTAATCGATAGGCAAACCCGACCAGGAAAGCCCATAACGAAGGCCCAACTGCCCAAATTACCACATGTCCTAAGCAGGCCCACATCACCACCAGGTCGGACTGATGGATAGCTTAGTTGGACTCTCGAACAGATCGGTCAACTAATTCCCGATCTACCGAGGTCAGACAAATGGTATTGCCAGACCAGGCTATAGCGGACGAGTACAGAAATCCGACCAGAAGTATGAGCTGTCAAACCATAAAATTCGGACTGATACGTAGGACGACCATGCATCCACAATGGTAAGATAACAGCATACCAAGGGAATATTCCCTGATGTCGAAAAAGAACTAGTTGTTAGGAATTAGTTAAGATGTGGCAATCCCAAGGTTACACGTGTCCCCAGATCCAAGAGCCACGTGGATATTTCATCTCACGATATGTTCACCCCTCAAAGTTAAACTCGGCATGCCCCCTCTCGAGTATAAAAGGGGGAACATCTCCTCCTTTTGAGGGTGGGCACTCTCTCCCCCTCTTTTGCTTAAGAATTAATAAGACCTCCTTTTTATAGAAAAATCATTGACTTGAGCGTCGGAGGGGTGTTAGCTGGTACCACACTAGTGTGAGTTGCAAATGACTAAAGCCGGGAACGAAGGAGGGTGGTGAGCGGACGAAGTCTTGCCTTGGATCGCGAAGAGAGGTCTGTCAAGGCTTTTTCTCGGATCTACATCAAAAGCCCGGATCGACACTGATTCGGCCCAAGAGGAAAAGACCTGATTTTATCTCCCATAATGTATAAGAGGTGATGATAGGTGATTTGATGTGATTTTTTTTTATGTGATGGTGGGCCCCACATTCCATAGGAATAGATAAGATGAGTATAAGCTTATCCCAGGGGTTACTTAAAATTGTTATACTCTCTTATACTCATTTATACTAGCATAGTAATACCAAGTTATACTCTAGAAATAAACAGCTATTTTTCCTATCCATTCTTATACCACCCTTATACCCCCTTTATACCACCTTAACCCCCATCCAAACGGGGTATTCTTTTTCGGTAGCCCCCGTTTGTTTCCGGTATAACCCCCCGGATAACCCTAGATAAGTATTTTGGGCTGTTTGTTTACCCTGGATAACCCCGGATAAAGTATGTCAGAATAAACCCTAATAAAGTGGTATATGGATTCCAATCAACCCCTAGAATTAAAGTTATCCTATGTTATTCCACCCAAAGAATATGTGGACCCACTGTCAAATCCACTGTCATCACCTCTTATAAATCACATGTCAAATCAACTATCATTATTTTTTTTACCTTTTATAAATCCTTATCCATACTTTATTCACATTTTACTCAAACAACAAAACATTTATTCTTACATTTACCAACGAGAATAATTCAAAATACAATCAAACACAAAATCACTTTATCTTTATTTATACTCACTTATGCTCGGATAAATGTATATCCTAGAATAAAACCTACCCCAATTCTAAATGGGGCTTACAGTGTTTCCTTTATTCCTGGGTATATCTTCATCTTTTTCCCTTTATTTTATGTCTTCTCCATTTTTTCTATTTTGTGTCCATGGCCCATGATGATGGCGTACCCTTCCATAGTGTTGGTATTTGGTATTTCATGTCTTGCATTTTATTTTTTATTTTATATCAAAGTAAAACCTTTGCAAAAGAATTATATCATAAACGAATTTCTTTTTTAATATCACCACGAATGGAAACATCGGTTAATAAGTAATCAAATGTTAGAAAATTATTGTATTTTATTTTTGTGAAAGATTTAAATGAAATTTTCACTATTGATTAATTTGAACTGCTTTTACTTGTTTTAATCATTATCGTTAATTGTAAACGTGTGGTAGTCACTTTTGTGTTCACTGTTGAACAGTTAAGAAAATAAATACATAAATAATTGTGGTAATAACATTGTGTACACACAATTTTTTTTTTTTTTTTTTTGTATTAAAGGCTCCGGAGGAGCTTACAAGTCCCTGAAATTTACAACAACAGGCCCATAGGAGGCCTTTGTACAACACACTGGGCTACTGCGCAGGAAATCAAGCCCAACTGAGCTATCAAATTGAGCCATGGCCCATGAAACACCAAGCCCAAGAAGACTTCCATCCACAGTTTGAAACTCCCACCTCTCGAGCAAAGGCCCGTGGGCCTTGTGTGCACACAATTATCTCCAAATGACATGCAACTGTCAGAAACCATTTTCATTTATTCTCGACCAATCCCTTTGCCCCCTCATTCTCTGAGAATCCCAAAGATCCTTCTCGAGTTTAAATTTATTCATTTGGAATTTGGGTCCTTCTACTTATTTATTTATTTATTTATTTTGATCATATCTTTTCTTTTTATTCCCTTTCGTCATTCCTGAAGTCCCATACAATAAGTTTGATCATGTCGAATCTGTCCCTTAATGGGTGCCTGTGCACGGCATCGAGTTAGATACAATATCAAATTTTAAAGTGAACTTAATTTATGATATATCTATCTATCTTAGCTTTTTATATTGGGGGATGTAATAAACAACTTTATATTTTGTGTTAGACAATCTTTGATACCTGCACAAAGTGTTTATTATCCATCTCTTACATTTTTCACTACTAACCACCTCATTTATTTCATCATTTTCCTATGTCTTAATTTAACATATCACACACCGTTTTTTCCATAACTTGAAAACCACACACCTCTTATTATATATGCCTTGGGATAAACCAGCTTGACCACCATTTTTCCATAAATATACACTTAATCATGCATTGGTATACCATACTAGATGTTATAAGCAAGGTTGCTTGCTTATATAAAAAAACCCTCTTCACCATTTACAACAGCTCAATATAACTCATCTCACAAAAATCTTAACATCATCTAAAGCATACACTTGTGCAAGCTTGTCTCTAATAGTTCATTTTTTATATAAGATTGAATCATTGTAGTGAGATTTAATTGTTAATTTTCTCTCATCTTGAAGTTGCTTATTTTTCTTCTATTTTGGTGGTGAATCTTGGGTTAATGTGACTTTTGGTTGTACTATTTAAGAGCTTCGTGTCTCTCTACATACAACGAGTGTTTAGATAATTTGATTATCCAATCCACTCATGCTCGTCCGATCATTATTACTTTAAAATATACAATTTAATTGAATTAAAAAAAAAGAAGGATTACAATTTAATTGAATCATAATTCTAATTTTAAAATCTAATAGAATATCTTAATCACAATGTCTATATCAAAAATGTATTTTAAGCACCTATTTGTCTTTGTATAAGCACCTATTTTTAAAATGCTCTAAATTGAAATGTATCGATGGTGCTTGTTAGAATATTTTCATTTAGAGTAATATCTTGAGAAGGGTTAAGAATCTTCGTATTTTTTGAAATGGATCATCAGTAAACCATTGTATTAGTATGGGATAAAATCTGTTTTTCAAAAAGCATAATATTCGGAGGTTTTGATCCACATACGTGACTTTCCTAAGTTTCTTCTTAATTCTAATTTTTTGTGGTGATTTGCAAAAATTAGAAAACATTAGTGTTTTCGCAACAGAACTCGTTGGGGCTAAGGGTGCATCGTAGCCGTCTTAGATTTATTTATTTCTCATGAAATTAGTTTTTTTTCAAAACAACTTCATTGATAGTAAAAATATATATAGTCCCACATCAAACATGGGCATCAATACACACAAAAAACAAACAAGCTAATTGAGATTACTGATCCATCATGAATGAATGACACTTGTTTTGTGAAATCTGATGGCAGAAGGAGAGGAAGGGAGAAAAATAGGGTTGTCATGTAATGGACGGTGCAGATCATGTAATGGATGGTGTAGATTTCATCTAAATGACTAATGATCGAACCCGATCCAAATTAGGTTCAGGTTAGATTAGGTCTGGGTCGGGTTGAGTCTGACAATGAAAAATTCTCAACCCAAACTCTCTCACAAGTCGGGTTGGGTCGAGTTTAACCCCCTATTATTATTTGAAGAACTTTTAAAATACGTTGATCAAGGATCCTACATTGTGTAAGTGTGTTTAACTCAGGATTTGGGCACCCATGGATCATTAACATGGAGCCCATCCAGATCGCATGATGACTCAGTGGGAACATGGAAAGTCCCTAATGGGCTGATTGGATAGTAGTATAGGAGAGAACAACAGAGAATAAAGGAAGAACAAACCAAAAACGCTGTTTGGGTGAAAGAAATAGATGAATATAACTATATTAGAACATGTGGGAACAAGTATATATTTGTATTTCAGGTTCCTTTGGAATTGTGTTATTTCACTTATCTAAAGGGCTCCACTATCACATTAAACTGTCACCATCTCTTATAATTCAGGAAGCCTACATATTAAATCATTTTTTTACATTTCAAATACTTATCCACACTTTTTATCTACAACTTATCCATAGTAAACAAACAATAGAAACTTCATTATTACGTTTTCAACGAAAATGACTAAAATACAATCAAACAGAAAATTACTTATTCTGTTAATATAGTTATCTAATCCTAGAATAGTAATAAACCCAAAATATCTTATATTTTATCCAAACAACACTTAAGAGTTGTTGAATCATAATTCTAATATGTGACTACAAAGAAGTTTGGATGTGTGGTATGGGACTCGACGTTCAGAGAACATGGAACGGTAACTAAGTGATGTTTCAACAGCTTTTCAAATGCCAAAAAATTATCCTACAACACTTAAATATAAATTTTTTTTTTGAAACCGCAAATGATACATTCTTGTTTGAAACTGTGGTAGTGGTAGTAGACCACCACAAAATCCGGCTGACTGTGGATCTAAATTGACCCTTAAATACAGTTAGGAGAATTCTTAATCATGAGATGGATCCCAATAATTAGTTGTGCTAGGCTAACATTACTTCACTTATTATAAGTTTCCACTGAGATGCAAGGCCTAGAAATGTGACTCCCATTTTTCTGTTACGAGAACATTATTTGGATATGTGAGAAATGACTCTTCTTATTATTTTTGGATTTTAGTATCAGTGCTTACCATTCCTTCATGTAGCCCATTCCTATCCAAATTTATCAAAATGCATTAGTTAAAAAAAAAAAAATGCATGAGATTTTGAAATTATTTTATGATTTTATGAATTAAAAGTTTAACATTTAAATTTTTATATTAATTGAGGGAAGGAAAATTAGGGCAATCAATCATTTAATCATTTTTATAGTCCAATCATAATTTGAGTTTTTTTTTTTTTTAAAAAAACATATGTTAGGAAAATAAAATACATATCTTTAATGAAACTAACATACTTGAACGAATTATACGCAAACATTTTTCTATTTTTCCTAATCGATTATATTATATAAGTAATATCACTCTCGTGTGTTTTGTTTTTTTGAAAATATGTGTTTTAAAATAAATTGTTTTAGTTTGCTTTAATTTATCATAAAATATAATTTCGAACTTGAATTCAATACTAATTTTTCTATGATAGTATTTATTGTCTTTGGGTTAATGGACTAAAATCTAATTGTTTAGATAGAAACATAAGCTATTATGAGGGTTATACATATTTTCAGAATTTTTGATTTCATCGATGGAATAAATGATTTTCTGTTTGGTTGGATTTTCAGTTATTCTTGTTGAGAAACGTAATAATAAAGGTTGGAATGTTTAGTTGATGAAGAATAAAATGTGAATAAAATATAAAAAATTGATTTGATATGTGAATCCTATTGATGTATAAAAGCTGATGATAGATTATTTGATGTGATAACATGTGATTTGATTGGTGAGTCTCTTTATATCAGTGAAAGAATAACATAATTCTATCAGGGGATTAGGAATACAAATATCAATTTATTATCACCTAATTCTGCGTAACTATACCCTTTTATACCATCTACTTAAACAACTTTTTTACCTTTATTTCCCTTTATCCCCCTATTCAACCTTTTATTCCCCCATCCAAACAGCCCAAAATGGTTGTTACTTGTCAGGATTAATGCCGACGGACATAAAAAAAAGTGTTGATACACAGCTCTTTTTACATCTTTTTTAGTTCGTACATTATGATAAAATAATATATACCACGTTATCATAGTGTATAAAATTTTAGTATATATCTTAATATATATTTTATTATATATATATATATATATATATAAATAGAGTGTAATTGGATTACAACATAAGTTACTTTGTTTATTTTATTATTATTACAAAAAAAAAAAAAAAAAAGACACGACGGTAATCGGACATAATTACTCTGTCCAGACCCACCGTCAATGGCGGCGGCGGCCGAAATATGTACCTCCTCATAAGAAGAACCACCACCACCAACCACTCCCACCTCTTCCGCCCCAACCTTCAACTTCTCACCACCTCAATCGACGGCGGCGATGGACCGATCGCTGGAGATCCGAGGCGGCGGCGCGAAATCCGAGACGGAGGAGGAGGACAACGAAGACGGCCGATGCGCCTCCATGACGGTGTTGCTCTGCCCCTGCCTCGTGATTCTCACGCTCGCCCTCTTCATCGGCTCAATCGTCCTCTTCTTCAAGCTCCGCCTCTACTGCTGTGGTCTTTTCCACCCCCTCTCCCGTCTCTTCTCCAAGAAAAGCTGCCATCTTTGACGCACAGACCCTTCTCCACCGAAGCGCCACAGCCGTTCTATCAGACAGAGGCGGAGAGGGTCTGCAAGGTCATCGAAGACCTCTTCGGCTCCGACCGCAACATGGAAGCCGTCCTCGATCGGTCGAACGTCGACCTCTCGAGCCCGCTCGTCGTCGAGGTCCTCAGGCGGTTCAGGCACGCGTGGCGGCCCGCCTTCCGGTTCTTCCGATGGGCCGGTCTGAACCGCCCAGGGTATGCCCACGATGGGGAGGCCTACAATTCGATGATGAACGTGTTGGGGAAGGCGAGGCAGTTCGAAACCATGGTGGAGATGCTCAACGAGATGGGTCGTGAACGGGTTCTCGAAATCAGGACGTTTAAGATCGCGATCAAGGTGTTCGCGGCGGCGAGGGAGGTGAAGAAGGCGATTGGGATGTTTGAGCTTATGAAAAGATACGATTTTGATGCGGGGATCGAGACCTTCAATTACCTTCTGGACTGCATTGCTCAGGAGAAGCTCGCGAAGGAGGCGCAGGAGGTGTTTGTGAGAATGCGTGAACAGTTTCCGCCGGATTTGAGGACCTACACTGTGCTTCTAAGTGGGTGGTGCAAGGTCAAGAATCTGGTCGAGGCGGGGTGGGTATGGAATGAAATGGTGGAGAGGGGTTTCAAGCCCGACATTGTTGCCCACAATGTGATGTTGGAAGGGTTGGTTTCGTGTCGGAGGCGAGAAGAGGCAATGAAGCTTTGGGAGATCATGAAAGCGAAGGGGCCAAAACCGGATGTCCGAAGTTACACCGTCTTGATCAAGGATCTTTGCAAACAAGGCTTCATGGGAGATGCCGAGGCATTGTTGGATGAGATGGTTGGCTTCGGTTGTTCTCCAGACACCGCGGTGTACACGTGCTTGATCATCGGTTATGGAAACCTTAAGAGGATGGATCGGGTGGCGGAGATGCTTAGGGAGATGAAGGAGAGGGGGTGCCCCCCAGACGGGCGGTTGTTCAATGCATTGATCAAGTTGATGACGGATCGGAACATGCCAAAGGATGCGGTGAGGATGTATAAAAAGATGGTTGATGATGGGTTTGAGCCAACGATACACACTTACAACATGATCATGAAGTCGCAGTTTTTAGGGGCGAAGGACTGCGAGATGGGTCGGGCGGTTTGGGAGGAGATGCTGAGGAAGGGTTGTTGTCCGGATGTGAATTCGTATACGGTGTTCATAGGGGGACTTATAAGACATGGGCAGTCGGAGGAGGCGCAGAAGTATATGGAGGAGATGATCTTAAAAGGGATGAGGGCTCCGCAGGTGGATTATAACAAGTTTGCAGCGGATTTTTCTAGGGTGGGAAAGCCTGATATACTCGACGAGCTTGCACAGAAGATGAAATTTGCGGGCAAGTTTGAGGACTCAAACTTGTTCAGGAGGTGGTCAGAGAGGATGATGAGGAGAGTGAAGAGAGGGTCCTGATGGGCTTGGGCGGCGGCTCTATTGGGTGAGTTTCTCTTCTGTACTCTCTCTATATATGTAGTTGATAATGAGTTTGTAGTACTCGTTTATGTTGGTGAAGCAAATTTAGATATAGAGAGTTGTTTTGGTTCTTGCATTGTGAATACATTTTGAATCAATGCCGATGTTCTTGTCAGATTTTTTTCACCTTCTGATGTTGTGTATTTTTGCAACGTTTACAACTGTTTGATTCATTGTCTTTCTTCTTTTGGTTTTCTCTTTCATTGAATGATTTTGGCATTCTTTATTCATCAGCTTTGTGGCATTTTTGCTGAAGCATTGCATACACATAAAGTCGGATTCACATTTTTTATGAGGGCTTGAGATAAATGAAGAAATAATTTCCCATTTTACTTCTGAGAATAAAAATGAAAATATGACTGTTTCTGGTCTACCAGCACATATCTTATGTTGCTACTGGAATATTTGTTTCAGTTACAAATGCATGTGCATAGAGATACATCGAACCTCATCAGCTATAGCACATGCAAAATAAAGACAACACACCACTCATACATGAACTCTTAAAACACAAACCCAAGGCATCAAGAGGCTTAATGAGGGTGGTAGTAGCCATACACACTGTAGTACGTCTGCAATAAGGTGAGAATCAAGAGGACAATGGCAGCTACCAGGGATATGACAGTCCACGGGCTGCTGAAGTAGTCTCGAGCCAGCACAGCCCTCCACCTATGCCACCTTGAATCACAATAACCATTCACGTCGTGGAACACGTCAGTGAGGTAGCTCCTATTGTTGGAGTAGATGACGTCTCGACACAACTGGTTGAACTGGCATGCCAGCTCCTCCTCGTTCAGGCGAGAACGCAGGATCCCCTCACCCTGGAGCACCTTGACATCCCTCGACATGTCTAACAAGAACTGCATCAACACCGCATAGAATGTCACGTGGTTCCTTGTGAGAGGATAACATTGTTCGAATGCGATAAGGTTCCTGAAGAGGGGCATGGTGCTTTCAAAGATGCAGAGCGTTGGGATCTCCATCACACCATTTCTGAATGACACGTCCAGGAAGCTACTTCTATTGTTCTTTACCACCTCAAATTTGATCCCTACCTCTTGCAGCTCCGTGACACTCTTCATCCAACCTGAATCGTGTTGCATTCTTCGCCACGCTGTGGCTTCGGTGTTTTTGAGAAAGGATGGTAGGGTGTAGCATGGCATCCGTAGGAGAGCTCGGGTCTTCTTCTTGAGCCTCACTAGTAAGCTATGACCGGATGGGGATTGATATGGCATTGGTACTAACATCACGTAGAACAGGTGGAGCAGGTGATGGATTTGGGGATTAAGTATATTGACATTTCTGCGAAGTAGGTGAGAATGATTTCTGTTGATGAAACTGATGGCAAGATCGAAGACGGAGGCAACCTCACCATCATCTTGGGTCACAAGCAAGTTGTAGAGGATCTCAACAATGAAAAATGGGATTTGATTCTCTACCTTGAGTAGGTCTACATGAAGATGACTTAACAAAGGCCACAAATTGTTCGACGTACCTTTCTCCGGCTCCTCATCCTCCTGCTCCCACCAAACCCAATCGCCACTCCAGTTGTGCTCCTCCCTCTCTGTGGAGGTCTCCTCTCCCCTGATCCTTCTCTTCTGTTGAATGACGTCCGACCTCTCAAGCATGAGCACGCCGATGATGAAGCACCCATCTAAGATCATCATCTCCGCAAATTCATGGCTCCCTAAATTGATCTCGTCCGCATAGCAGCTCCTTGCACGTTTCTCCAATGCCATCACCTCCTTGATACAGCTGCCCATCATAGTGTCTGGATGTCTGGAGAAGAGACGGCGCGCCATACGGTGCTTGCGCTTCTCCATTGCCATTGTATTTATCCTGGTTCGATGGTACGGGCCGATAGGGAAGATCCTAGGCTCATAGACCTCTGGATTTTGCATGCGTAGGATTGGGGGCACCCGGAAGATGGAGCATGGCTCTTCACGCCAGCGTGGGACGAAAGACGTACTCAGCTTGCTCTTCAGGGAATTGACGCATGTTTCATCTGGATTATATTGGATGGGCATATTTATTTTTCCTGCAAAATAATGTAAATTTAATTAGAGGAAACTAAAGAGGCGAATGAAGAGAAATGGTAATGCAACAAGTAATGAGAGCTCCCCTGCTACCTCCAGTACTTGTAGTTTTTTTTTTTTTCTTTGGATGCTGATGCTTTGTTTCGTGCATTGGGATTGTGATTTATACCTCTGAACTATTTAGAAGTTTGGTTATGCCTTGCTTCATGTAGTGGGATTGCGTTTTATGCCTCTGAAATATGCTTATACCTGACAGAATTGCAAACATAATTATTAGAAAAAAGAAAAATAACTGAATTATACTTTACAGAATTATGAAGAAAATAAAGAAGGAAAGAAAAGGAACTAAATTATACCTCACAGAATTTTGAACAGAATATAAAAGGAAAGAAAAAGAACTAAATTATTATGAAGTGATGTCAAGAGGGTGTTATTAGGGTTCTAGATTAGCATTGTTCTGCATCATTTTGATGATTTTGATAGGAGCGCTGATACACTCAGTTCGTTTTGCAGCCTGTTTCACAGCCCCATACACTATGATAACGTAGTATATACTGCACTATCACAGTGTATGAAGTTCTATCATAGTATATAGCTCAAAATATTTTATCATTATTTTTAATTTGAAAAAAAATACACTAATGTATCTCAGTATATACTTCATTTCATAAAATAACATACACTTCATTTGGATAGCGTATGATTTAAAAAAAAAAATCCATGTGTACCGCAATTGGGGCTGCAATGAGGGCTGAACACATCATTTTCCTTTTGATAATGTTAGCATGATTTCTACACGTGGATCAAATATGTGATACGTCTATGCATAAGAATATCTGAAAGCCATGAATTTCTTGGGAAAAAAAAATACAAAAACATGGGATTCTGAAGGTTTGCATTTTTTTTTTAGAGTATATTTTACATTGATTTCCATATGATATATTTGCTATTAAGTTCATCTGTTGAGCTTGTCACTCAGACTGGTGTTATAAACCAAGTACTGAGGAAACCAAGGATCACAATCCCGCATTGAGTCCTAAGAATATATTCCAAGTGCTTCAACATGATGATCGTATTCCAGTTTACGTACTGTTCAAGTTTAATCACTTCAATCATTTATATGTATTGCCTTTTGAGGATTCTGGATTTATGATTTCGGTGATATCGGATTATGCTTTATTGAATAATAATAATAATAAAAAGTTGGTTTGTATTTTTTGTGATATTTCGTAGTGTCCTGAGAGTTTTTTCTCTGTTTATGAGATTGGAATTTCAGGGGTGTTACAAAGTGTGTGCAGATATCTGATATATCCGTGTTTTACAAATCATGTTATAGATGAATCTTGCCTATCTAGATGTTGGTGATATATGTACGTTTTAGATTGATTTTGAAATCTTACCCTGAATATTGTAAAACTGTTTGGGAGTTCAGGCTTATCTTCGAGGATTTATGTGTTATGATGAGTTTGAGATTTTATAGTTATTTGATCAATGTGAATTATACAATCTTGCTTCCCAGTTCCCACTGATTTTGCTTATGGCTTGAAAGGAATCAAGTGCCTTTCAAGGGACACAGGTTTTTATTTTGAAAATCTGTGGGAGGCAGTTTGGACATTCATCATAGGGTGGGATCGTCATATAGATATAGGAGGTGCAAAAAAGATCAACTTCGAGGGAGGTAGCCTACGGATTGAGTCGTAGGCTCGTAGTTGTATTTTGCTTCCTTGCTCATCTCTTCTCATTGAAACCTTTGTACTTCATTTGAGTATATAAATCGAGGTGACAATTGTCCACCGTCTCCTAAAAAAAAAAGTTCAACAAAACCAACCACCTATGGCGGGTTGGTAGACATCCCCTTTTCACATGAGGAATTGGGATTGGAATATAAGAAGATTTGACCAAATAAAAAAACACTCATCTACTGAAATTTCATTGCTTAACAAATGTGCATCTCAAATTTGTGATTCATGTTTGAACTGACTATGAAATGAGAGTGTCATTGATATTTTGTTTATGGATCTCTTTTCTTGTGTATAACGTGATTCACAAAAGCTCAAAAATTTCTTCTCTGTTCAGTATTCCACACTCCCCCCCCTCCCAATTATCAACCATCCTACAGTGGCATTTTTCATTTTTCAGTCACTCAGAAACAGACTATGAGTGTGCTTGTGAAGTAAGCATCCGTTTTGAAGATGCACTTCTTTTGAAAAGTACTGCTCAGGTTTTATGCAATCCTGTGTTAAGAAGTATGTATATATGTTCTTTTATTTTCAAGTAATTGCACAGTCATGACTGCAAGGGACCTATGGAACTTGTCTGATCCCTTCAGAATTCTTTTGGAATGTTATAACTCCCTGTCTCAAATGGTTTCTTTTGATAGACTAAATGGTGTGGTCTTTCAAGGAACTATTCTTGATATAAATAGTCCTTGATTGATTGTTCTGAATTCTCATTCAGATTTCTGTTTCGATTGAAATTCCAAAGCCAATTGAAATTTTTGAATATGATTGTTTAGATTCATGATTTACAAATGAACCAAGTCTTTCACATTTTTTTCACTGTCAACGAAATATAGACGGCGTGTTTGATTGAACAACTGTTTGATTGTGTTTGTATTCCAACATTCAGATGAGAGTCTGATTCGATTGTAGGCATTGGAAGTATCCAAACTGCTTGATTCATCGGCTTTATTTTTTTTGTTCTCTGTTTAACCCCCCCGTATGGATTGTAACATTGAGTTATTCGTTTCTGATAGCTATACCAGGATAAATAACAATTCAGACTGAATAAGCAATTTTTTGTTTAGTTGCATTTTCTGTTATTCTCTTTGAAAAATGTAAAAATGATTTTTTTTTTGTTTTGTTCATCTTGGATAAAGTGATGATAAATGTTTGATAAGGGATGAATAAGAGTTTATGACTTTTTAAATGACAACTATACCCCTGAAAATAGTGTGAGAAATGTATGATTGATTTGATAGATGTGACAGTTTTTGAAATCTGTGTGAGACTGTTAGTTGAGATAAATTTTTTAAAATGACAGAGAAAGATATTTTTATCTATCGACATAAATAAGGCCTGATAAACAATTCTAACATTTTCTTAGAATAATTATCTGGCTTTATCCTAGCTTATCCAGACATAACTATCGAGATTTATTCTGTCAAAACAAATAATTTTTTTTTATTATTCTTCTGTATTCTTTCTTATTATGTATTTATTTGTCAAGCCATAAGAGGTGAGGCGGGGGGGGGGGGGGGGGGGGGGGTGTTAAGTGAATAATTTTGGTATAAATTTTTGCACTTCCTTTGTAAATGAAACAGAGAGGAAGTAAAAAACGTAGAAGGAGGTATGCATTTAATTTTTCGAGCAAATATATTATTATTTTTTTCTTAATCTATGCATTTCAATATACGAGTATGTGCTTTAAAATAAATTAAAATGTGTTGAGACTGCGATTACAATTGGTGGGCTTTTATTTCAACCCCGTTAGTTGTTCAACTCACCCTTAAAAGAGAGGAACCCACCCCCAGACCCCCTTTCTTCTCAATCGCTGTCTCACTCCATCTGTTCTCTGTATCGAGGAAGCACGCGGCGGCAACAGGGCCACGGCGGAGGAGGCCGCGCTCGCCTATGTCGGCAACGAAATCCTCGCCACTGGTGATCGGATCCTGATCTCCCTCCTCCTCCGCTCGATGCACTCCCTCTCCGCCACGATCTCCGCCGCCGGTCTCCGCATCCAGGTCTCCCTCGGCATCCTCTCCGTCTTCGAACCCCCCTCCTCCGGCCGATTCTGCTACGGCTACGGCCGGGCGATCAACGGTCCGATCCTCAAATACCACCGGAAGACGAAGAGGCCCTTCCTCATCAACCCCTATCCCTAGTTCGGATTCGCCCCCAAAACCATAGATTACGCTACACGAACATGTTTGATCGATGCACAGATGGACGTCGTCTCCGTGACTGGGTGGCTGTCGGCGGGAGATCCGGATCAGACGGCTGTGAACATCGACAACGTGTAGTCGGAGTCGGAGGCGCCTCATCATCCTCGACAATGCCATGGATGCTCTTTTCAGAAAGAGAGAGAGAGAGAGAGAGAGTGAGATGTGGAAGAGAAGGGTATCGTGGGGTGGGTACCTCAGTATAAAAAACAAATGAATTTTTAATTTTTTTTTATGGGTGGGTTGAATAGCTGACGGGGTGGAAATATAAGCCCCTTACAATTGAATGATTGATTGACCCTAACATTTCCCTTATCAATCATGTGGCCCAATCGCGGTGATCTGGTGTTCCCGAATGTGTTTCAATGAGATATTGAGCTAAAATTGAAAATTATAAAATGTGTTTATATAAGTTTGAACTTCTAATTTTAAAATCACAAATCATTTCAAAATCCCTTAAACAGACTACCTCATGTTCCTTCCTTTTAAATGTCATTTGTAGAATTTAACAAATCTTGATTGTAATAGACTTGAAAGCTACAAAGGGAATGCTAGACATTGAAACTCCTGAAACGAAATTGTTATGGTTTTTTAAGTGCTGTTACACAGTTTTTTTTTTTTTTTTTTCCGGGCTTTAATTCTAATCCTATATGCGTTGATAGAAATCCCGAAAACATATACTCATACAAACAAGATATGTGCTTCGATTAATTTTTTAAAATTTTAGATAAATGCATCTATGCAATTCAATAGAATATATGTTTTATTTTTAATTTTTTTATGAAAGTATGTATCTCATTAGATTATGTACACTATTTAAAAGAAATTTAAAACATATTTAAATTGAAATTAGGACTGGATACATAACATTATCATTTTTTTAGTGCTGCTACACTCAGTTTTATTCTCAGTCCAAAACATAGACCTTATACATCTCGTTATAGATTTAATTAATCATATACCTCGTTAGATGTGATATATACCTAATTGAATTTTTTATTACACTTGTTAAAAATAGATTCATTCAATTTGAAATGGAGCGATATGCACTTTTTATCAAAGCATATACCTCATTAAATGATATTTACTATTTAAAAATAAATAATAAGTTCTCAGTTTCTGTTGATAAATGTGATTGAATGTATTTTTTTCCTTTTTTTATAAAGAGTCGCAGTAGGGGCTACTACAATGGAGGGGCCCAAGGCCCACCAGCCTAACATTTTTCACATTCCACCTATGATGATAACAGGGTTTGAACCCTAAACTTTTCTCAAATGGAGGTGCCGTTCTACCACCTCTCCAGGCGAGGGGGTTGACAAAAACTGTCATGGATTTTGGGTTTAGGATTTGGATTTTAGACAGTTTGATTTGGATAGCTTTTGTAGGTTTTGTTTTTGCATGAATCTTATTTAATCCAAATTCTTTCCAAAATATTACTAATGATCTCAGCTTTTGGAGAAAAAGAAAAAAAAACTTTTAGTTATATAAATTTTAGTATTTGTGGCCTATATAAATAGTGTAATCACTTTTTGTATTGAATTACTTTTGGAATGAAGGATGCCTTGTTGGTTCAAGGTATAGCATGAGATTTGACGTAGATCGAATTTTTCTATTGTTTTACGTTGTGTTGTTTCATTAGATGAACTCTTAAAAAATCAAAATAGGTTGTGACTGCATATGGTTTGTATGTAGAACTACCCCTAACATTATCTTTTCTATTGACGCGACAATGTCTACAAATTTACAAATTTACGTTGTTTGACAAAATTTACTATATCCATAGAAGAGTGGAGGAATCTGTATTACAAAAAAATTCGCATTCTATCTTTCCTCACAGTTGTTTCTCTCAAAACAACTTAGATTTGGTTGCCACCCAAAAAAAAATTTGATCTCTCCTAACCCTAAAAAGTAAGAGACTACATAAATAAATAAATAAATAAAAATGCTCAAAATATCCCTATAAATTTCGGGTAACCTTGACCATTGCTCCTTTCTGTTGCAATACAAGATCCTGACAACATTAATTTTATATACGGGGTTTTTTTTTTTTTTGGATGGAATGATAGGCTTTTCTACACATCTTGAAATCCTTTTTTTTTTTATAAGGGCCTAATATAGTGTCCAACCTGAACTGATTATAAGTTGGAACCAAATAGGTCTGGCCCATATTTGGGTTGGAATAAAAGGTTTTTCTAATCTAAAAATGAATCTGGATCTAATCAGGACTGACTTCGATCAGTTCTGTTATTGTCGAACTGTACAATTAATTGTTAGATATATGTTCATTTTTTTTATTGGATACTGATGATACTTAGGATTCCATATTTTATCTAATAGTTGACTGTTTCTAATAAGAGAGTAAAATATGTACTCAATAATTGATTGTACAGTTCGATTCATTGGTTGTACAGTTCAATTAATGAACTGTACAATTCGATACTGACATGACTGACTAAAATCAATCCTGATTGGATCTGGACTCTTTGAGAGTTGAGCTTCGCGTGATATTGTGCTTTATTCTTCATATGCATTGCTTGTAAGTGTCGTTCATGCTTTATATAAAGGTAAGAATGAAGTAAAGAAACGAAAGAATGAAGTGAAGTGATTATAAAGTACTGATCGAATAAATGACACCCTATCAACGAACGTGATACGCTATCTCACCACTGGAAGAATAGAACATGAAAATCATTAACTAGAATAATGGACTGCTTTATAACCACATAGTGTCTCTCGACACCTTATAGATAATGATTTATAATTTTTTTAAATGATAATTATATTCTTGTATAAATTATATCTGTTTAAGAAGAAATGTGAGAGGTGTATGTAACATGATAAATTAACGTGATATACCTTACCTCTTAAATAATTCTTTTAGTTAGGTGAAATAATTTTTTTAAAAATGACATGTAAATATATTTTTATCCATTGATATAAATAAACATTGATAAACAATTTCAATACCCCTTAAAATAGTTATCGAGTATATTCTTTACTTATATATCTAGTATATTCTTTAGTTATCGAGTATATTCAATACCCCTTAAATAATTCTTTTAGTTAGGTGATTTATTCTCTCAAAACATTCATCATTTTTTTTTCCTTTTATTCTCTCTTATTCCCCCGTTATACCTTACCCCAAATGGAAAAAAAGAATAAACAAAGCTTCCAATCAGTTAAAAACAGTCCCATGCACATCATCAGCATAACAAAAAAAAAAATGAAAAAAATGGACGGAGCGATGGTGATAGAGGTGCATGAGATAGAGAACTCATTGAGCAGTGAATTGCATGGGTCCTTCGTCCGAAGCTGGCGCGAGAAGCCAGCTACCATCTTCCCTGTGCCGCCCAATCTCCGCGACCAAGACCCGAAGGCCTATGATCCGACAATTCTCTCCATCGGCCCCTATCATAGGGGCAAAAATGGCCTGATGGGGTTGGAGCGGCGGAAGCAAAGAATAGCACGCCGTCTCTTCTCCCGACATCCAGAAACCATGGTGTACACATGCCAACAGGCAATGTTCTAAAAATCACTTCTAGGTCCCGATTAATCCCCCGTCGTCTAGGCAGACTCAACTCGCAACGCTAAGCCTCTAGTCATTTTTTTCGATTAATCCTAGCTAACTAATATGTTATTAAGTTATTAGTCTTCAACCGTTTGACTAGTGTCTAACGGTTTTTTTTTTTTTTTTACAATATTACTTGCAGGAGATGAAGAAACTGGAGGGACGCGCGCGGAGCTGTTACGCGGGTGAGATCAAGATGGGGAGCGAGGAATTCGTGAGGATGTTGATCTTGGACGGGTGCTTCATCATCGGCTTGCTCTTGTGCACGCGGTCGATTGCCGTCAGACAACAGAGGTCGAGGAGTACTGGAGAGGTGGTGACGTGGAATCTGAATCCCGTCGACTTTTGGGTGATGCTCGAGGCGAAGGACGAGGAGCCGGAGATGGATGCGATGGCCAATTCGTTATCATTTTGGAACCTTTTGTTCTTGGATATGGTGAAAGTGGAGAATCAGATACCAATGTTTGTTGTTAAGGTCCTCTATGACTTGCTCGTGGTCCAGGTTGATGGTGGTGAGAATGTTAGAAATTATGATCCAAAATCAATTTTATCTCATAAATTAAATAATTAAATTTAATATATAACATTAACATGATCCAAAACCCCGTTCAAGTTGACACCCTTATCTAAAAATCATTAGATTATTATAAATATTTTATTGTCTTTATGGTTTTTATTTTGATCATGACTAACCTTCACTATAGACCGTATAGGCAGCTTTTCTGGCCCCTTCTCAAAGAGGACCCCAAATAAATAAATATAAATTATATTAAGATTTGTATATTAAAATTAAAATTTTATTTATTTTATTGAACATATATTTTCATTGAAAATGTAAACCTGAATGGTATCTTTATGCAATGAAATTTTTCCGGTATATAGAAATCTCATCAGTATCTTTTTATTTTATTTTATGTGCTATATTTTTATTTTATCCTTAATTTATAGAGATTTATTTATTTATAGAGGAAATGATCTTATTTTTAATAAATCAAATAAATAAAAACAAATTCAGATTTTTATGTGGTTTTTTTTTTTTTTAAAAAAAAAAAGTTCGATGGTTTTTATTTCTCTTTTTCTTTGATATATTTTAATTTTTTTTGTTTTATTCTTGATTTTTTTATGATTATTATGATAAAGAAAACTTTCACTTAATCTTTTTTTTAGTATACGTATATAAGGGTCTCATTTTATCAATTGACCTAGGGTTTCATTTAGATTTCCTCATCTTAGGGCCTTGATTTTAACGGTCACATAATCAAAACATTTTTAACCGTTACATAATTAACATGTTTTAAGATTTTCTGCTTTCTGCTATTGTATGTTTTGAAATAATTACATTTCCAATATTTACCATTTTAGCCGCTGCATGATATTTTTATTTGATCTATATAATGATCATCTAAAAGAGTTTTTAAAAATAGAGGCAAGAGAGACTCTCCCGTAAATATTCATATTTGTTTTTATGAATCCTTCGTTCAAAAATTTCTTGTTCTTTTTTATCAACTATCTAGATCTAGCTATATATTATCAATCTATTCCGCATACATTTTAAAAACTCCACTTGATCATACTTTGCGAGTAGATAAAATTCACGGGTCAAATTATGGTTGAGGAACAAATCATACTGTATTCTTTTTTTTTTACTCTATATTTTTTTTTTTTTGATGATCTATGAATTCTTCATTAATTATTATAATCCGTTGGGGTACAATATATATATTTTCATAATTTCTGAAAATATATATATCTAACACATGCATAATGCATGCAGAGAATGTCTCCTTGATCGATCTCGCCAAGGCTTACCTCGGCTTCTACCATCGGTCGATGTTCGACGTGGGTGACGACAAAAAAATCTTTAACCTGTTCCATTTGTCTTATTTAGCTATATCACCGGTTAAACCCGGATCAGAAACCACGGACCAGAAACAGAAGGGGTTTCGGAATCTGATGGAGAGCGCAAACCCCTTCGCTTGGATGCCGTCGTTCGTCGTAACTCAGGGACAGCAACAGCAACGAGAGGGAATAAAATGGCTTTCGGGATGGATGCCGAACGCAACGGAGATGCAGGAGGCTGGGGTGAGGTTTAAGAGGAAGGAGCACGTAGATAGCATGTACTTGTCGTTCGAAAACGGCGTGATGGAGATCCCGACCCTTTACATCAACAATAACGTCGTTCCCCGCTTGAGGAACCTTATAGCGTTCGAGCAGTGTTACCCTACAGATCTCTACATGAGCTACTACTCGCTGTTGATGGACAACCTGATCTATACGACGAGGGATGTGAAGGTGCTCCGCGATGCGGGGATCTTGGTGATTGATCGGGTCAGTGATGAGGAGGTGGTGAAAATCTTCAACAACCGGATGTCCAAGGATGTCTATGCGGTGCCACAACAAAAAGAACTCGACAAGGTGTATTACGATGTGAACAAGTACTGTGTCTCGAGATGGCACAAATGGAGGGCGGTACTGGCACGCGACTATTTCGATAGCCCGTGGAAGATCATCTCCATGGTGGTCGCCTTCATCCTCTTGGCTCTCACCGTGTTGCAGACAGGCTATGCCATTGCTGGCTACTACTATAAGTAATACAGATTTTCTGTACGTGTGCCGTATTATGATCGAGCTAATAAAAATCTGTGATATTACATTATAACTGGTGGTGTGGGGACGCATTAGATTATGTTATGTTGTGTATTGTTGGTGCGTGTTTCTTTGGTTGGTTGTGTTGCGGATGTTCTCTACTTCACTACTTGAATGAAATAGTTTTGTTTTTTTTTCGATCGGTCTGAAATAGTTTTGTTGTTGTTGTACTGCACTTGTTTTTCAGAAATCCACTGTAGAGAGATATTTGGCAGAGAATTGATTATTCAATCTCTAATTAAATCAACTAGGGGCTATTTGGCCAAAGGAATAGGGGTAAAATATGGGGGAATAAAGCAAAAAAAGGGCGTTTGGGCAGAGGGAATAAAGCGGTACAGCTACGTAAAATTAGGAGAGAATAAACTGGTATTTGTATTCCAAGTCCACCTATAGAATTGTGTTATTCCTCCACTGGAATAAGGAGACCCACCTATCAAAGCACATGTCATCACATTAAATCACATGTTATCACCTCTTATACATCAATGGGGCTCACATGTCAAATCAACTTTTTACACCTTATTCACATCTTATTCTTCATCAACCAAACACTCCAACCTTTATTATTACGTTTCACAATGAGAATAACTGAAAACACAACCAAACACAAAATCTCTTATTACATTAATAAAGTCAACAATTCCTGGAATAGGTATATATCCCAGAATAGCTTATGTCTCTATCCAAACGGGCCCCTAAATCCTAACTGAATCCTAATTCAAATTCAAATTCAAATCCTAATAATAGAAAAAAAATCCTAACATAATCTTAATTAAAAATAGAAAATCATATCCTAATGATATCATAAATAAAAACTAATCACAATTATTCATAAACCTAAAAATTCAATGCCAAATCATCCATAGTCATTCATTTGATAGTCCTCAACGTTGATTGAATAATTCATTATCGCGCTACATCAAAATGTTAGGCGCAATCCTCATCCTAATCCCAAATAAAATTTCAACATGTTATGATTTTTTTAAAAAATAAAATATCTCATTTAATGAGATATTTTATTTTATAAATGATGAAGTATATACTCCAATGAATAACATGAACTTATTTTTAGGACATCTTAAAAAAATAATAATGTATACCTAGTTAAGGATTGTGAATGAGGATGTAAAATAAGCTAATGGTGTGTTTGGTTGGGCGATTGCAAAACTGATTATGCAGGAATCTGGGTTTTCAAATTAATCATGCATGAAGCTGTTACAGTAAAATTGTTTTGTTGTACAATTGTAGAAGCAGATTCCTATAATCACAAAAGCAGTACAATCGCTCAACAACATGCGCCCTCAATATAATAGAGTTCATACAAGATCGAGATACATATCATAGGTGATTGGCCCATTTCTTCCTCATTATTTTGGATGAATTCTTTGTTTCATAAAATGAGATCAACCAATCACTGGCTGTCTGGATCCGTTTTTCTTTCTTTATTATGTTCACATTCCTCGTTTCTTTGTTCTTTCCTCTTTATTATCTCACAAGCTTCTAATTAGTTAAAAACACAGTCCCACCCCAAGAAAACAAAAGCATCAGCGTACAAAGAAGAAATAAAGAAAAAGTTATATAATAGTCCCATAAATTGAGTTTGGAATATTCACAAATCACAACGAAAGCCAAACACAATTGAAGAAAGACACAAAAAAATAAAAATGAACGGAGCGATGGTGCCAGACTAATTATTTTTAACAATGTGGATTACATGTTATATATAAGCATTGCATGTTACATAGGAAAGTGATGAAGAGGTGCTGTGACTTAAGGCGTAACAGGTGGAGGGCGATGCTCGTGCGCAACTACTTCAATAGCCCGTGGTCATTCATCTCCGTGATGGTGGCCGTCGTCCTCTTGATTCTCACCCTATTGCAGACCTTCTACGCCATGTTTGGCGGAACCAAACGCAGCCTTATTCTTGTAATTATAGAGTTTATTTATAGAGAAGAAAATTCTAATAAATTAATAATCTTAACAAATCTCTAAATCTCTCAAATTAAATTACTTAAATCCTAATTAAATCCTAATAACAAAAAAAATCCTAACATAATCCTAATTAAAAAAAGAAAATCATATCCTAATGATATTATAAATAATAACTAATCATAATTATTCATAAACCTAAAAATACAATGGCAAATCATTCATAGTTATCCATTTGATAGTCGTCAACGTTGATTGAATGGTTCATGATTGCGCTACATCAAAATGTTAGGTGCAATCCTCATCCTAACCCCAAATGCAATCCCAACATGTATGATTTTTTTAAGAATCAAATATTTCATCTAATGAGGTATGCGATTCTATAAATGATGAAGTATATACTCCAATGAATAGCATGAACTTATTTTTAGGATGTCTTAAAAAAATAACAATGTATATACCTAGTTAAGGATTGTGAATGAGGATGTAAAATAAACTAAGGGTGCATTAGGTTGCGCGATTGCAAAACTGATTACGCAGGAATCTGGGTTTTCAAATTGATTATGCAGGAAGCTGCAACAGTAAAATTATTTGATTGCACAATTGCAAAAACAGTTTGATTGCACAATTGCAAAAACAGTTTCCTATAATCTCAAAAGATGTACAATCGCGCAACCAAACACACCCTCGGTATAATAGAGTTCATGCAAGAGATACATATCATAGGTGATTGGCCCATTTCTTTCTCATTATTTTGGATAAATTCTTAGTTTCATAAAATGAGATCAACCAATCACCGTCTTGATCCTTTTTTTCTTTTTTTATTAAGTTCACATTCTTTGTTTCTTTATCCTTTCTTCTTTATTATTTTGTTGAAAATTAAACTTGATTACCTGGCATCCTACATGGAAAGATGAGGTCAAAGATGGTCAAATTCGGAGTTGAAGGGATGTGAAAGATCAAGGGTCATTCTAGAATGTTATAGATGTTGTATGCATTTACTTAGTGAGTTAATCTAAAGTAGTAATGTTGGTGTGTGTTTCTAAGTGTCTTTGGGTTGTCCTAGGAGTCATGTGGCGTTAAATTGTCATTGAAGTGTTTAGTCATCCAAGAGTCCTATGGAATATGAAAGAGTCATGTAAGCATCTATAAATGGGGTTGTTAGCTCTGTATTCAAATATAGTGGAAGCATATGAATTATTAAAAAACAGAGCAAGCTTGTCTTCCCTCTCAAAAGCTCCATATTTTAATTTTCTTTTTTGCAACAAAGTGGTATCAGAGCGGAAAAGGAGATGGCGACCGGGATGACGCAATTCACCGTTCCCCAACTCACAAAAGAAAATTATGAAAACTGGAGTATTAAAATGAAGGCTTTGTTGGGCTCTCAAGACGCATGGGACGTCGTAGAAAATGGCTATGAAGAGCCTCAAGAAGATGCAGCATTGACTGATGCTCAAAGAGATGTTCTTAGAGCATCGAAGAGAAAAGATAAGAAAGCTCTTTACTTCATCTATCAAGGTGTAGATGAGTCTTCTTTCGAGAAGATTGCCAATGCGACTACATCAAAACAAGCATGGGAGATACTCCTATCTTCCTACAGAGGCGCGGAGAAGGCGAAGAAGGTGCGGCTTCAAACACTCCGAAAGGAGTTTGAACAACTGGAGATGAAAGAGAAGGAAGTGGTCTCTGACTACTTTACAAGAGTTTTGTCAGTTGTTAATCAACTTCGACGAAACAATGAAAAAATTGAAGATGTTCGTGTGGTGGAGAAGGTACTTCGATCTCTTGATCGGAAGTATGATTATATCGTTGTGGCCATTGAAGAGTCAAAAGACTTGGAGGCCATGACTATTGATGAACTCATGGGTTCCTTGCAAGCTCATGAACAAAGGTTGATCGAGAGAAAAGAGCCAGTGGAGAAAGCTTTGCAATCAAAGCTGAGCCTAAAAGAAGGCCCAAAAGAAAGAAGCCATGAAGATAGAAGTCGAGGCGGAGGTCGTGGCCGAGGAACTTTCCGAGGTCGTGGAGGATTCCGAGGTCGTGGACAAGGAGCAAGAGGCGGGTTTTCTCCAACAAATTATGGAGATCAAAACCCAAAATTTCAAAACAATCGTGGTAGAGGAAGATTTTCCGGAAGAGGAAGGTATGGAAAACCCCAAGTTCAATGTTTTAATTGCAAGAAATTTGGGCATTATTCCTCAGATTGTTGGTATCTTGCTACTAACCAAGTTGAAGGAGAAAACAATTATATTGAAATTAAAGAAGAAGAGCATGCTGTTTTGTTAGCTTTCAAAGGAGAAGAAGAGAAAGAAGATATGTGGTATCTTGATACGGGAGCTAGTAATCATATGTGTGGGAAGAAGAGCATGTTTGTGGACTTAGATGAGTCCATTGATGGCCAAGTCACTTTTGGTGATTCTTCGAAGATTTCGGTAAAGGGAAGAGGTAAAATACTTATTCGTCAAAGAAATGGAAGTCATCAATTCATTTCAAATGTCTATTATGTCCCAGCTATGAAAAATAATATTCTAAGCTTGGGTCAATTGTTGGAAAAGGGCTATGAAATTCATATGGCAAATTGTAGTCTCTTTATAAGAGATGAGAAAAAAAGATTAATTGCAAAAGTTCACATGACAAAAAATCGAATGTTTCTTCTCAACATTCAAGGGGGTGATGTAAAGTGTTTGAAAGCATGTGTAAAAGACACTTCATGGTTGTGGCACTTGAGATTTGGCCATCTAAATTTTGGCGGTCTCAAGTTGTTGTCGAAACAAAATATGGTGAGAGGATTGCCTTTCATCAATCATCCGGAGCAACTTTGTGAGGGCTGTCTACTCGGCAAGCATCATCGGAATTCTTTCCCGAAGGAGGCTACATCTCATGCAACAAAGCCACTACAACTTGTTCATATGGATGTTTGCGGTCCGGTAACTCCAAACTCTCTTGGAGGTCACAAGTATTTTCTAACCCTTACCGATGATTATACTCGAAAGACTTGGGTTTATTCTTTATCAAATAAATCTGAGGTGTTTAGCAAATTTAAAATATTCAAAGCTCATGTAGAAAAAGAAAGTGGCTATTTTCTCAAATCTATCAGGTCTGATAGAGGTGGCGAGTTCACATCAAGGGAGTTTGAAGCATTTTGTGAAGAACATGGGATTCGGCATTTCCTTACTGCTCCCTACACGCCTCAGCAAAATGGAGTCTCCGAGCGGAAGAATCGGACCATTCTCAATATGGTGCGAAGCATGTTGAAGAGCAAGAAGATGCCCAAAGTGTTCTGGGCCGAAGCGGTGGATTGTGCGGTTTATCTTCTAAACCGTTGTCCTACGAGAAGCCTGTGGAACATGACGCCACAAGAAGCATGGAGTGGAAGGAAACCTGGAGTTGGACACCTAAGGGTGTTCGGGAGCATCGCCTATGCACATGTACCGGAACAAAGAAGAACCAAACTTGATGATCGTAGTGGAGAGCACATTCTTATCGGCTATGATTCAAGGACCAAAGGCTACAAATTATATGATCCAATCAGCGGCAAAGTTATGGTGAGTAGAGATGTGGAGTTTGATGAAGGAAAAATGTGGGATTGGAGAACACAAGAAAAATGGAACGATCCAAGTATGTTCTTTGAAGAAGATGTTGAAGAGCTCAAGGAGACTGAAGTACATGTTCCATCATCACCATCATCTCCCTCTCATGGTGGTTCTCCAACATCACCATCATCTCCCTCTCATGGTGGTTCAACATCACCGTCTTCCTCTCCATCGGGTTCATCCTCTTCCCGCGTGAAACATAAAACAAGATCTCTCTCCGAGTTGTATGAGGTAACAGAAAATCATGAAAATCTCACACTCTTTTGTCTCTTTGCCGATTGTGAGCCTTTAGATTTCGAAGAAGCCATTCAAAATAAAAGATGGAAAGAAGCCATGGATGAGGAAATCAAGTCCATTGAGAAGAATAGCACATGGGAGCTCACTTCGCTACCGGAAAAAAAGAAAGCCATTGGAGTCAAGTGGGTGTACAAGGCGAAGAAAAACATGAAAGGAGAAGTTGAGAGGTACAAGGCTCGTTTGGTGGCAAAAGGGTATAAGCAAAAAGCGGGAATCGACTATGATGAGGTATTTTCTCCCGTTGCTCGACTTGAAACAATAAGATTGATTGTTTCTATAGCTGCTCAAAACAAATGGAAAATTTGTCAAATGGATGTCAAGTCGGCATTCTTGAATGGTTTTCTTGAAGAAGAAGTATATGTTGAACAACCTACGGGTTATGTGAAAAAAGGCCACGAAGCAAAGGTTCTAAGGTTGAAAAAAGCTTTATATGGCTTGAAACAAGCACCTAGAGCATGGAATAGTAGAATTGATTCATATTTTCAAACAAATGGGTTTATCAAATGCCCATATGAGCATGCTTTGTATACAAAGAAGGCTGAAAATGGAGATTTTTTTCTTGTATGTTTGTATGTGGATGATCTCATTTTCACAGGGAATAATTCAAGCATGTTCAAGGAGTTCAAAGACTCCATGATTCGAGTGTTTGAGATGACGGACATTGGGCTTATGTCCTATTATCTTGGCATCGAAGTGAAGCAAACGGAGGAAGGCATCTTCATCACACAAGAAGCTTATGCAAAATCTATTCTCAAGAAGTTTAACATGGAGGAGTGCAATCCGGTTAGCACACCAGTGGATTGTGGCATCAAGTTGTCCAAGTATGATGAAGGCAGCAATGTGGATCCTACTTATTTCAAGAGCTTGGTTGGAAGTCTTCGCTATCTTACATGTACAAGACCGGATATTCTCTATGGAACTGGGCTTGTTAGTCGATATATGGAGGAACCAAAGTCCACCCATCTATTAGCAGCAAAAAGGATCCTTCGCTACATCAAAGGCACATCAAATTATGGCTTATTTTACTCATCTTCTAATGAATTTCAGCTTGTGGGATATACAGATAGTGACTGGGGAGGAGACTTGGATGAACGAAAGAGCACTAGCGGTTATGTGTTCTTCATGGGAAACACGGCGTTCTCATGGTCTTCAAAGAAGCAAGCTATCGTCACTCTTTCCACATGTGAAGCAGAGTATGTTGCTACATCTTCAGGAGTTTGTCAAGCTATATGGCTGCGGAACTTACTCAAAGAAGTTCAAGTCATACAAGAAGATCCCACGAAGATCTATGTTGACAACAAATCAGCCATCGCACTAGCAAAAAATCCTGTATTCCATGAACGAAGCAAGCATATTGATACTCGTTACCACTTCATCAGAGAGCATGTGAAGGATAAGAAGATTGAACTCCTCTATGTCAAGACTCAAGATCAAGTTGCAGATATTTTCACAAAACCATTGAAGCATGAACTGTTCTCCTTATTGCGAAATCTACTCGGTTTGGTCAAATCAAGTTTAAGGGAGGATGTTGAAAATTAAACTTGATTACCTGGCATCCTACATGGAAAGATGAGGTCAAAGATGGTCAAATTCGGAGTTGAAGGGATGTGAAAGATCAAGGGTCATTCTAGAATGTTATAGATGTTGTATGCATTTACTTAGTGAGTTAATCTAAAGTAGTAATGTTGGTGTGTGTTTCTAAGTGTCTTTGGGTTGTCCTAGGAGTCATGTGGCGTTAAATTGTCATTGAAGTGTTTAGTCATCCAAGAGTCCTATGGAATATGAAAGAGTCATGTAAGCATCTATAAATGGGGTTGTTAGCTCTGTATTCAAATATAGTGGAAGCATATGAATTATTAAAAAACAGAGCATGCTTGTCTTCCCTCTCAAAAGCTCCATATCTTAATTTTCTTTTTTGCAACAAAGTCACAAGCTTCCAATCAGTTAAAAAAACAGTCCCACCCCCATGAAAACAAAGGAATCAGCGTACAAAGAATAAATGTGGATTACATGTTATATACAAGCATTGCATGTTACATAGTCTATTCATCCTACTCTTCAGTTTCCCATAAATCGAGATAAAAAAAAAAATGGATGGAGTGAGAAGAGAAAGCCTGGTTGAAGAGCCGGTAACGGTGCTAGACGTGCATGAGATGGCGAAGTCATTGAGGAGTGAATTGAACAACTCCTTCATCCGAAGGTGGCGCGAAGCGCCGTGTTCAATCTTCCAGGTGCCTCCCAATCTCCGTGTGTTGGATCCGAGAGCCTACGATCCAACGATCGTGTCCATCGGCCCGTACCATTGGGGCAACAAAAACTTGATGGGGATGGAGGGCCGCAAACAAAGAATGGCGCGCCGTCTCTTCTCCGAGCATCCAGACAACATGGTGGACAAATGCCTCCTGGAGGTGGGGAAACTGGAGATACGCGCGCGGAGCTGCTATGCGGACAAGATCAATATGCAGAGAGAGGACTTCGTGAAGATGTTGATCCTGGATGGGTGCTTCATCATCGGCTTGTTCTTGAGTATGAGTGAAGAGGCCGAGACGGAGGGCCTTCATCATCGGCCTGTTCAGGTGTGGTGGCCAGGACACGGCGAGGATCAGGAGGTGGGTGGGATGAACAATTCGTTACAATTGTGGTGTTGTGTATGCCTTGATCTGCTTAATATGGAGAATCAAATCCCATGGTTCATTGTTGAAACCCTCTATAAATTGCTCGTGACTGCCCAATCCCAGTCCATCATCGATCTTGCCAAGGCCTATCTCTCAGGAACCACATCTCTCTTCGGTGCTTACCGTATCACGATAGTCGACCACCCCGGATCTTATCTTCACCTATTTCATCTGTTTTATGTAGCTCTATTATCAAGTCATTGTGAACAATCACAAATACCCACAAACAGTCGTTGTCATAGCCTACTGGCCAATCTCAAGAAAAAGATCAATGTATTAATTTCAACGAAAACTAAGTCGACTTCAGAACCAGAGTGGAGTTTGCAACGGAAGCGGACTGCAACGGAGATTCAGGAGGCCGGGGTCAAGCTGGTGGGCAAGAGCAACTGCAGCATCCAAGACGCATCATTCGAAAATGGTGTGTTCCAGATCCCAACCCTCTTCATCTCTGATTCCACCACGCCCCACTTGAGGAACCTGATCGCATTTGAGCAATGCTACCCTAAAACCGATTTGGCCTTCAGCTACTACTCGTTGTTGATGGAGTTCTTGATAAACAGACCGGCGGACGTGAAAGTACTTCGTGATGCGAAGATCTTCACTGTTCTCATGTGCGATGAAAGGGGGGTGGCTCAGGTATTTAGCCGGATGTGCAGGGAGGTCTGGTACAGCAACGGAAATGATCGCCTCCTTGTGGCGTATGGGAAAGTGAACAGGTACTGTGACTTAAGGCGTAACAGGTGGAGGGCGATGCTCGTGCGCAACTACTTCAATAGCCCGTGGTCATTCATCTCCGTGATGGTGGCCGTCGTCCTCTTGATTCTCACCCTATTGCAGACCTTCTACACCATGTTTGGCTACTACCACCCTCCATCTGCTTGAGTTCTTATGTATATAAATAAGGGCGAAAGGGATGATTGATGAGTTAGCGGCGGGTAAGACGCATTGGGTTTATGTTTTGTAGTGCCTTGTGATGTATTTATTCTTATTAATGTTTTGAGTGAGGATTGTTAATATAGATATAAATTGTTTGAGCCACCAGTGCTGTGCATTCTATTTTTATTTTAGGGTATGTTTGTATTAAAATAAAAATAAAAGAAAATAATGAAAAATAAATTTTTTTTTCTTACTGAGCATTCAAAATTCTAGTGTTTGTGTTAAAGAAAAAAAATTTCATCATTTTTTCTCTTTTATTTTGTCTTATTAGTAAAAGTTTGAAAAAAAATTTCCTTTCCCACTAGAGAGAATTTGAGAGAAAGTCATAAAATTTTTTTCATAAATACCATGAAAGTTGGTCAAATAATTTTTTTTTTTAATTTCCAGAACTTTTCCTTTGGCTCAAATTTTCTCACTCTCTCTTATTTTTTTTTTAAAATTGTGCATAAACACACCCTAAATGTATCGGTGAAATGATAAATAAAAAAAATGACAGAATGCCTTGTTATTTAAATATAAAGTTTGTTCCAAAAAATTGACATATAAAAATTTTTGGCCCCCATCTAATTTGAAAACAAGCATTTGTGGTCTCATCAATCAAGCAGTATAAAAAGAGTAAGCCGAGGTGATTTCTTTTGTTCTTTGTGACATCACTTTGAAATATTTGGCATTGGCGATCCTTAGTTCCACACAACCATGGGTGGTATCAAAAATAAGAGTTTTGACTCGGTTATAATGGGATAAGATGAAATATCAAACTTAGGATGATTTAATCAACTTTATTGAGATTTGAGTTTTTTCAAATTAAGTTATTGAATTTATAAATATGATCCATGTAATATCTTTATGATTAATGTAGAATATTCAAAATATAGTCTTTCATATATTTATGTTTCTCTCATTCTTTTTTCGTCTTCGCATTATTTTATTTATTTATCTTAAATATTATATTTTTTCAGTAAACGAGTCGAATGAATCAAGTTGTGACATGTTCAAGCTCGGTTTGTTTATAATTAAATTCAATTCGGGCTCAGCTCAGGCTCGGGACTGAGATTAATTTTGTGTTCAAGCTCAGCTCATTTGTGTTATAAAAAGCTCAGTTGAAACTCGACTCGACTCATTTGTAAATCAAAACACTAATCAATACAAAATTATGCTCGTTTAGGCTCGTGAACTTGACTCCTTTATAACCGAGCTTTAAAAATGATTCAAATTCAACTTATTTGTCTAATTGAACAAGTTCGAACGAACTTGACTCTGTTTGTTTACCACCCCCTCCCCGGTTTGGGGTTTTTTTCATTAAAAGCATAAAATATTCAAAAATCAATAAGTGGAAATATACAAGAAATACTACTTTCAAAGTATTAACTAGACATATGATGCAAGTTAAATTCATGAGTAGATAAGAGTAGATAAAGCATTAATTGAATATTAGATTTGATTTCTGATCGCAATACATATATGTGACAAACATGTTCTCAGTCATTCATAATCTTATTCTCAACGTCACAGATGGGGAAAAAACTCATTCACTCACTCATAAGAAAAGGTTCCAAAAACAAGTAAAATTCCATTGTTTTGTCCAGTTTCCTACAGTTTCTAATAGATATAAAAGCAAAAACGGACCACCCTGCCTCAGTTAGACCCTCGCATTCCATGCAGTAGATCCCTATAGTTCATCCTGGAAAAAAAAAAACAAGTAATTGAAACATCAGTGATATATAAAGCATAATGAATAGGAATACCAGTAAGGATCATACATGTTCCTCTTTCTTTTCTGTGTTCTTCTCCTCATTGGTCTCTTCTCCATTTGAACTGGGTTCCGTAACAGTATTTGTGTCATCGTCATCCTCATCATCCTGCCACACGATACAATTCCCATAATTAGTGGTGATTACAATGATATTGAATTTATGAACACATTCAGATTCACATTTCAGAAGCTTTACATTTGATTCGTCTTCAGAGGCCTTGGATTCCTGTCAGAGTAGGAGAGGCAAAGTTGCAAATGGTCAGTATTTATATGAAGTATATATATAAATATAAATGTGTGGGTGTGTAAAATCATTCATGAATATGCAGCTAGTGAGCAACCTCTTCTGCTCTCTTCCTATCCTCCTCCTCTCTCTTTTCCTCAGCCTCATCGAATGCTTCCTTCTCAGCCTGTGAAATCCAAAATCCTCCATGTATATTCAACAATCCAAATTATGAAAAATTGTACATAAAAGTCACTGATACACACCTCCTTGTGCTTGCCCCATGTTTCTTCAGCCAGTTTCTTCGCGTATTCTGGATCATCAGAGACCAAGACATTGTCGAACAGTGTTCCTGATTTCACCTGTTGAAATTATTTCTGATTAGTATGACATGTTCAAAGCATCTCATATAGAAAAGCAGATGGATTTACCTGCCACAGCTCAATAGCGACGTACTTCAAGTTGGGGTAAACGTAAAGCTCTGGGTCATCCTTGAAGTCTGCAACATGCCAAAAAATTGATTGTTATTATACAGAGAAGATACCATTCTTAACTTCCCAATGCTACAAACAACAAAGCTGAAACCTGGATTGTCAATCAGCGGCCTCTTCCACTTCCCCATGTAATTTGGGTTCTGAATGTTCTGCCATTCAATTGTAGTAGTAGTCAATTTTCCAGTCCATTGGATGCAGAAGCATTATCACATATCACACAATGAATAAATTTTATTATATAACAAACCTTTGGTTGCCATGGTCCTTTGTAATCTGGGTTAGGAATGATTGGAGCAGTCCACTCACCATCTTCTTCATCATCCCATTCAGCTGGCTGCAACAAGTAGGCAAAAATTAAAAAAGATATGATCTTCCAAATTTACTGAAAATCCTTTGAGAATGCTAAATAAGATCATATATGCTGTGTTTAATACCTTTTTGGCTTCAGTATCAACTATCTCCTTGGGAATGTCATCATAACCCTACATTAGGGACATAAAACCAGTTAATGTAATTACATAGCAACAAATAAACACATTTCTTGGGCTGGAACAATGCAGGGCACTGTATTGTGCCCTCTGATACCTGTATTCGCCCATTAGTATATTCTAGCATTATGAATTCCAAAGGTGCATTTTTTTATAGTCATTACATAGGTGCATTTGCATTGAATCCAGTCAGGCATATAGTCCCCAGTGGAAGACTTTTATATGCGTAAAAATGTCACAAATCTCACACATTAAACATGTGAGTTGACATATTTTGAAGACCGAGGAGAGCTGCTCATCCCAAATCTCACATACTTTCATCCAAGATAGAGGTTCAACCAAAACTACTAACAATATGAAATAAAAAAAAATGTAACACCAATGCATCTCATTTCATGTCAAATGAATCATCCTCTATTAAATGAAATGGAGAACAGATTTCTAAAGGTTTATAGACAGAAAAAGAGAATGAAGATTACCTCTGGTTTCTTGTCTTCAGGATCAGGAATGAACTCCTTATCATCCCAATCCACCGGCTGTCAACATTTAAAAAAAAACTTTAGAATGAATAGGAAAAGTTTGCATAAATCAACAAATAGTTAGATGGAAAATGTACCACTGAAGTCATTCCTACAGTCATATTTTGAATTTTTTTGAAATATGCACTTATCTAATGAAGTTTCTCATAAATTATATACTCGTCTAATAGAGCATATGTTCCATTAGAGATTTCATATATTGAGTTCCATAGTTAGATACATACTCTTTTGGCACTGGGATCCTTGATTTTCCTTGGAGGAAGAATGTCCCAATCCTCATAAAGACTCCCAGATTGCTTCTCTTCATTGTCAACAAGAATGCTGTAAGTCGCATCCGGTCGAACAACCAGAGTATAAACATGAGTCAGCTGGTCAGTCTCGCACGGAACTGTCTTCTTGATCAAGTGGTTCTTCCCGTTGCGAGAAAATATCGCGTGGACCTTCTTAGTCTCATGTCCACATATATCTGGTCCAAACATGATACTGCAGTACAAGATGTCAATAAACCAATATGTCCGAATTTCAATCCTCTATGTAGATAATATAAAATTGTTTTTACATAAATATCGATTAATGTTAGAGACATATTAATTGAAAGTACTTTTGTAAAAAAAAAAACACTTTTAATAACATTTTCTCCACTATAATTGATCTTTACAGAAGCCACACCTGTAAGGGGTGTCCCCACCGAACGATTTTTGATCGACATCCCCGCTGAGCAACTTCATGTATCCACCTCCACAGTCAAGCTTCTGCTCGTGTTTAACAGAGAACTGGAAAACCAATGTCTTGTCTTTGTTGCTGGTCTCAGGGAATTCGGCCGAGATCGCATAGAATCTGAAGTCTTCAGTGGTTTGAATGCCTACATTTGCAAAAGATATGAGGGAGACTGTTTTGGTTCTTGAGTTTGAATATACATATATATTATATATTATGTATTACCTTTGTCATTAGGGTCTCCACTCCAGTTGCCAGAGGTATGATTCCACTCCCCTGACATGTTCTCCTCCTTCTTCCAGTCGGATTTCACCCACCTGTTCTCCCATCCATCTTTGTTTTTTCATGCATGAACACATGCATGCACAAATTAATGAAATGAGAAAAAAAAAAAAAAAAACAGAGCTGATTTTTTTTGTCTCATTTAAAAGAGAATGAATGACCCTGTCCGTGGACATTCTATATTTTTGGGGAAAAATATGGGATGACATGTGGGGGGACTGATTTTTCTCGGGTCGGTACACCACAAACGAGAGGATTTTTCTTAGGTCAATACACCACAAACGAGGAAAGGCGGGAATATATACTACGTTTTTCAAATAAATGGTTGTTTTTGGTAAATATACTTTAATTCATTTAATCCATTCAATTGGATGAGTTTCATAAAATACATATTGTGTGTATCTTAAAAAAAATAAAATATATGTGACTATAAAATGAATTAAAATAAAGATTAATATTTTCTATCATGCATTTCATAAAAAAGAAAATTTTAAATAGAAATAAATACCAACACAAAGTACAACTATATTTCTCAAAATTAGTGGAGTCAATTAGAAAAATGTTACACACAATCATTACTGTAATCTTTTTTTACAATTTAGACAGATTTAATAAACATTAATATTAGAACAATATATTATTTTGGTAACTATATGTTAATCCACATATATCTGCCTGACCTACGCTTGGCGTAGTGGTGTGGACACCCCCCATTCACACACGAGGGAGTTGGATTCAATAGGCTTTGTGTTTGAAAGCTCAGTTGTTTTATCTGGGTCCTGACCAGGTCTATATATTGTCGCCTAGTCCGGACTTTGTGTACAAAAAAAAAAATGACATGTATTATTGTGATGGTCTCGTATCACCAAATTATATATTTTTTTCTTTCAAAAAATATCCAAGCAACCACTCATCAATTGTCAAAAATCAATGAAAAACATATTATCAAAAAAAAAAAATTGATACCTTCAAATCTCTCTTCGAAGAAGACCTCGGCAGACGCGAGAGACAACAAAGCGAGTCCGACAAACAACACAGGGGCTCCTCTCGAGAACGCCATTTCTCACCCGAAACGCTACCAAATCAGTCCGAACACAACAGCGCACACAAAAGCCACAAAAGAGAGACCCCTCCAAAGGTCGCCTTTTATAATGGTATCAAAGTGAAATCGACATTCATTCATTATCTTTTTTTTTTCTCCTCTAATGGCAGTAAATCAAAATATTTAATTATCTGTCTTTTATGGGATCTGACAAACTTTTTACCCCTTCTTTTGAGTGAATTTACGATTTAGTTAAGATGAGATCTGTGGGGGTGGTAGGGGTATTCTTGTCTTTTCCTGACTATGGTATTTCTGGTTTGGGAAGGAAATCGAAATCTTTGTAGATATGGGAAGTGAAAAAAAATACGTGTCGGACAGCTGTGTACCTCAAACGGATACACTATAAATCCGAGCTGCCAAAATCGGACACTTTTTTGAAATTTATGTAATTTTAATGAAATCCTATATGAATTTTTTTTTTCTAGTCCACGTGGCAATTGATTATTGGATGGGATTTCTGTGGACTGTATTCTTATTGGTCGGTTTTGGGGATTCTTACGTGTTTCATGTGTAGCACTGGAATAATCTTATTCCGAATTTTGACATGACGAGGCTTGGATTGTTTGTTTTTATTTTGGATATATATATATATATCTAATATAGAGATTGTCACGTCAAATGATTGTAAATATATCAAATCATAATGAATATATGCGTGATGAATTGATTCATTTTATTTGATAAATTTAAAATCTTCAGATTAATTTAGGTCCCGTTTGATTGCACGATTAAACACGCTTTTGCTTTTTGAAAAGCTAAAATCGTACAGTCAAACGGGACAGCTTTTTGCAGAATCAAAAGCTGGATTCCTTTTAATTTTTCTCTCGAAATCTGTGTTTTAAAAAGCTCAAAAACAATGCTTTTTGGTCGAAATCGATTTTTTGAATTGAAAAACAACTTTCTCTTCCAAACATTAAACTTCTTTCAAATATTGATTCTTGAATTAAAAAAAAACATCTTAAAAAAATCAAAGTCTAAAATTATCTTAAAAAACAGCATTATTCTAAAAGTTACTTTTCCATACGTGTTTCCAAACGGACGTTAAGCATAAAACAAATATGTTATGTTTGCGTGATGAGCTGAACATGGGCCCAATGGGTTGGATCAGGGTCTAATTATTACGTTTCAACGGGCTTGGTTGCTATTTGATTTGAGTTGATTTTAGAACTTTTAAAACCATGTATATCTTAGCTATCTATGCTGTGTTAGAATTTTTTATATCTTATAAATGAGCGAGGCCATGCAATTTATTAAAAAATATTTTTTATCTTTCTAAAAATTTCAATTTTAAAAAATAAAAATGATATGGATTACATTTGAAATTAAAAATTGATTGGAGTCTAACATTTTTCTTTCCCAGTTAGTAAGAAAGAAAATGGAAAATGATACACTCAAGCATCTGTGTGTAACCCCATTTACGATTCACACACATTTTGATATCTTTTGAATAATATATTTAATTAATAAAATGCATTCTTTTGCATAAGTGTATATACTTATATGAATTGAATGCGTATATATTTTTCTAATGTTTTTTGTATTGGAGTGTATATTTTGTTAGAAGATTTTATATTGTATTAGTGATGTGTTAACTTCAGACTGGATTGGGTGTATCAACGCCCAAAGAATCCTTTTTGCAGAATACTTTGCATTTTGTAGTACTGTAGTATATAATATATTATGGAAAGATGTATACATTGAGAATGTATTTCATTTTTCTTACAAAAGAATATAATTAGCTAGCCAAAATATATACATTTTAAAAAAATTCAAAAACGAAAATATAACATTTTTCCAAATAAATATTAGGAACGGTCATTCTTATAGTCATTTTTGCAATGCCAAATCTATTTTAATTTTGTTTCTAAATGTAAAATTGCCTAGTGAAGTAATAGATAGGAAAAAAAAGAATTATTGTTGCAGTCGATTCCAAGATAATGTTTGGAAACAAGTTATAAAATGAGTTTTTCCTTAAAATTGTTTCTAATTTAGCTTTCTTAGTAACATATTTTTATTAGATCTATGAGAAGCTCATTTTTTTTATTTTTTTATAACTAAAAACTATTATTTTGCTTTCTTTAAATATTGGGATCCCATGGAAAGTTTGGAAATGTGTTTGAAATAAGTATGAATAACCAAAAATACTATCTAAAAAGAGATCTTATTTTGAGTTTTAGCTTCAAAAATATCTTAATTTGTTTTTACTTGACCTATTTTAGGCAGTAAAAAAGTATGTAAGATTATTTTGGTAATATTTTTTCATTATACTCATTGTAATGTTGATATATAACTATTTTTATAGATTTTTACGACACTAATTTTTCTAACAATTATATATGGCTAAAAAAAATATAAAAAGATATACATTTAATTATTATTTTTTTTAAAAAAGATAAATATTTGCTATCCGATTGTTATTTCTGATCATCGAATTACAAACTCTGAACAGGATTGGTGGGGGAGAAGGAGAGGGACACCAAATAGAAAACAAATAACAAAGAAAAATACAAAATGTATAAGAGAAGCAACGAGCCCAGATAGAAGAGCTATCTACATCAGGACACAGTAGCCTCCCTCAATACAACTACGACCCGCTACTCCGGGTGGTTAGCGCCCCCCCCCCCTTCCCCCTTATACACCGCTCCTAGTCGCTCACCAACAATCCGAACGTGTCCCATATGTTTTTCAAATATACATTTAACTTTTTGACTCAATCGCTGTACCATCATGCCTATATAAACCTAATTTGAAAAAAAAAAAAGGTTGATAGATGCCTGTTCCATCAGAAGGCATCTGAGTTCTATATTTCTCTTTAAGTCTCGTTTGAAAACAGGCGTGAGAATTAGTTTTTTTTCTCAAAAACTGAGTTTAAATAAGAGTTTACAAGAAGCCGTCGTTCCACACATTATATATAAAAAAAACTCTTTTAAGCATTATTTAAAAAAATTGTATTTGTGACTTTTAATTAAATTACATTTTTCTTTATCTGAAAACAGTATTAAAAAACTCAATTTCCTACGGATTCAAAAACTCTCTGAACCCGTTTCAAATTCTCTCCTGCATTGAATTTGTTTTGTAATCATAACACCAGTGACTCTAGCTCATCATACCCACTGTGTCAGAGATTTTGCACCCCAGTAGACTTGTATGCAGAGGGAAAAAAACACACAGAACGAGGGGCATATTCGTCAATCAGTGAAAGTATAAGTGCATCCAGGTAATAATACCACGCTCATATATATCCTTTCACCGCTTCTTAAAAAAAAAAAAAAATCAGGAGAAAAAAAAAATACGGGGTTCAAAGGGACTTCCCTCGGACGACGTTAATGGCGGTTAGGGTTTTTCCCCATTGATCCCACGCAGCCCCTCGCGAAAATCCTCTCCTCCTCTCTTCTCTGCTGCCTCCCCGTTATATTATCTCCGTGTGCTCTCTCTCCGGAAGAGTCCCTGTGTTTGTGATTTTTGATCCTCGGTGTATGGGGAGTTGAGAAGTTCTACTATGGGCGCGCAAGGGAAGGATCACGGCGGCTCGAAGTCCATACTGGTTAGGTTTCTTCATTGGTTAATCCATTCTTTTGATTGTGTTTTTGGTTGTTGCCCTAGTCTCTGAATGGTGACGTTTATTTAGGGAAGCCCTTCCTTTTATTCTTATGTTCTGTGTCGATGTTTGGTGTCTCAGTTGACTGTCCAGTTTTGAGTGGCTCTATTGTTTGATGATTCCATGCACTAGTTATTGTTAATTATATGATTTTTTTTTTGTTCAAATTGTTTTTTGGTTGATTTTGGAGTCATAGATTTTGTTTGTTTATTTATGATAAAGAAACCGTTGGTTTTGCTGTGTCCCTGAGTAGAGCATGAGATGATTGTCTTGATAACATGGCCTTTGGAGTTTGGAGCAAGACATGTATTCTTGTAGGCTAGTGTTTATTTTCTGTTTGTAGCAATAGATAAAATCTAGTAAAGACAGTAGCTTGTCTTTCTTTCTTCTTTTGTTTTTTTATCAATGTGACAATGTTCAGACATGTATGGGTTTTCTGTCTTATTGAATCATAGGGTTTTTAGTGGAATTGCTGTAGAGGACTGGCATTTTGTAATCTATCAGTTCTTGAAGTTCTTTTTTTTTTATATCTAATTATGTGCATTGTGGGATGGGGCTCAAGTAATAAATTTTTTGAGGAAGAAGAATCACTACCCAGAGAAAGTTTGGGCTTCTATTATCTGCTTTCTGAAAGATTGGGCCATCCATATTATTAAAGCCGAGAGGTTTGTGTTTTGAGGAATTTGAGATTTTGTATCGATTGAGATCCCCTTAGCTTTACAAAAGCCATGAGAACAATAAAAAAGATCCCGAAAAAATGGCTAGCATGGAGTACTCGTGGTGTCTCTTTCATTCTTTTATTTTTGCTATTTATACTTTCTGTATCAGCATATGCCTTACTAATATAACAGTGAACACCGCTTTCTTCCAAAAATATGTGTTACTTCAAATTAGCCAATGTCACTACTGATTGATGGTTGTCTGGGTCTAACTTCTTCTGAATCTTGCACCTTTTGATGCATGTGTTTCATGTGTTTTAGGGTCTTGAGATGCAAATCTTTTTCTCTTCTTGTTTCTGTAACATACATCGTAGTACCTGTACATGGTAGTGAATATTGTGATATGGTAAACCTGACAAGCTTTTATGATCCTCAGCGGGTTAAATTCTATCGCTTGACTGCTGAAGGAAAATGGGATGACCAGGGCACCGGGCTAGTTACTGTTGATTATGTGGAGGTTTGTGCTTCCATCAACTCATTACCTTGATTAAAAGATGTCAGGCATCTTTATATTGTTGCTTACTCCATGTGGGAACCTTGTTATAATCATGAATCAGCATGAGTTCATTTACCCCGTTTTAGAATGTAACTGTAGAATGCTGATGTTTTCTGAACAGTAATTGGTTGCACAATGTTTTTGGTCAGACATTTCTTTTCCTGTTCTAGTTCTTGAAGTGTTACTGTCAAATGAAGCATGTGAATGATTCCCTTTTTGTTCATTTATAACTGTGAAATGAATTACAATGCAAACAATGATGCAACTGACTTATGTTGTGAATGAAAGATTAAACAGCATCTAGATATTCCATTTATTTTTCTTTGCAGGGACAATTACACCCCCTGTTTTCCTTTTTTAATAATCATAGGATCATGTAGATTGAGTGAATGCATTTGCAACCCCCCCTTTTGAGCTTTAAATGAACAGCCTACTGTTTGTTAAAAATTCTGAAAGCCGGTATACGTAAATAGTTTCTCCCAGTACTACATGAGAGGAGGACGGCTCGATACATGCACTTTGAAACTGTTTTCTTAAAACTTGACATCAAGAGTGAAACTCTATTTTAATCTCAGCACAAGTTAGTGAACTTTTGGATCTACTGTTGGAAATCAGATTTTGCATACAAAAAAATAAAAAAATAACTCTAAGCATACCCAAAGGCTGTTTAGTAAAAATGGGGTATAGCTTTGAGAAATTTTTGAAAATTAGTTTTTTAGTTTGTCAAAATAGAGTTTTGTCTGGAAATCTGTGAATTTTTTTTTTAAAGAAAATGGTGGGCATCCTACCTCAATTTTATTAAAGATAAGAGAATGTCCAATACAAAAAGTTTAAGCAATAAAAGTTTGGTGGGCATCCCCAGGCACCATCTAAGTCCACGGGTGAAGTCATATCCAAACGCAAACCAGCCTTTCGCTAGAAAATACATCTTGGGGGAGACGAGACGTCCTGGTGTTCCCGTTCAACTCGCTAGCAACAAATCGTAACCTTCGTGTTCCCTTTCAACTCTATGACATCCTGGTGTTAGATCTTGGGGTGCAAATTTTTCCTTTTTTGAGTTCTTTTTGTGTTGTGAATTTTTTTGTTATTGATGCAATGTTGCTTTAATTTTAGTGATATCATATGAATAGATGCCTCAGGAAGGGTGATAATCATGTTTGCAGAGTGATATAACTTTTTGTTGTATTTGGTGTTTTTAAAAATTTGTAATATTGACATACAGATATAGTGTTTTTTATATTTGATGTTTCCCATATATCTGAAGAACGATTAAGGTTTTATTCTGTCTCATTTTTATTCTCTCAGTCTATATGTTTATTTTGCATGTACAATTTGATTCACAGAGATCAGAGAATCTTGGTTTGCTCGTCTTTGATGAAGATAACCATGACCCATTACTTGTGCACTGCATCTCCAGTGATGATATATATCGAAGACAAGATGGTTTTTGCAATTACTTTTCAATTTATTTATGGGTGATATTTTACTTGATGCCTTAAACTCTTTTTATTGCCATTTTTTATATTATTATCAGATACAATCATCTCATGGCGAGATTCAGAATTTTCTACAGAGCTAGCTCTTAGCTTTCAAGAAGCTACGGGTTGTTCCTATATATGGTAGTCTTGCAATTCTCTTTTATCCTCTTTTCCATGAAGCTTCCATAGTTGATAAAAATTTTAAGTTTTTTAATCCTTATCTTGTTATGGTTTCATGTAGGGACCATATATGTGGTGTGCGGAGGAATCTCCTTTTCAGCACTCTCAATAGTAAGTATTCACTATTTTATGCATCTTGAAGTTTAAGTTATGATGTGTGATCTTCTGAAAATTTTCTCTGGATTTTTTTTCCATTGTTAGATGTGGAGAGTGGTCCACGTCTAGCAGCAGAGGTTCTGCCCACATCAGGTGCACTGCAGTCAAATGGTAATATCTTTTATCCGGAAATTTTTTAACATGAATATAATGAGATTTTTTTTCACAAGTCAACTGTAAGCTACTTTGGCAATGCTGTGATGATGGTAAAGTTTAATCTAACAAAGAAATGCATCCAGGCGTGTAAATTCAGTATGATACAATCTTTTAAAATTCTATGGAACTCTTGATATGATAGCATTTAGTGTTTTAAGTGTGACTGCATGTGTACGCTAATGTCGTTTACCCTCTACCTGCATTTGATTGGTTGCGTGTGGGGGCATGTGTGGCCATGTATAGAGCATGTACACCGTACTTTTTTTTTTAATTGACTCTTTTCAAATGTTAATTTTAAAATTTATTTAAAAAACATTTGGACAAACGTCACAAACGGAGGAAAAGATGTTCACAATGAATTTGATTTTTTTCTGATGTGTTTTATAAACCACCTAAAACTCAGGATAAATACAAAGTAATTAAATAATTAAATATTATATAATTAAATTAAACTAATAAAATATATATTTTTTTATCCTAATCCGAACTAATGCTAATAAAACAAACAACTCATAAACTCCTCCTTATAAATTAGGAGATAAACCCAAATAAATTAAATCTTAATGTAAGTTACCAAAACTAAATTTTAAATATAAGTTAAATAACCAAAATTGTTAAAATAATTTATTTTTATCCTAATCCATTCCAATGGTAGCTAAATTCACAACTATTTATAATGAGTTATTAAAGTGAACAAAAAAATGGTTTTAATTCTCATCAATTATAATCAAATCCATAAAAATCAGGGCCTAATCCTGACGCCTACTTGTGTAATGATAGTTTGATTGATATTCAAATGACAGAATACCAAACCAGCAGAGAGTGGCCAGGGTTTGCTTGCCATGCTTCTCTTCAGCACATTCCACCTTCATTAGAACCAGAGAAACTAAACTTTTAATTTGAAGTTATCAAAACTAAGAAGATAATTCATATTAATTCCTCATCGAATATAATTAAGTCCCACAAGATAATGGAAACCTTAGTTTTGATAAATAATAATGTTAATTATCAAAACTAACAAGATAATTGGGTGAAATTTATATTACGTGTTGACATATCTTCTATCATCATGGGAACCTTATTTTGGAGAATATTAAGGGCGGTTCTCCCATTTTGTTGGAGTCCCACCTTAACTCTTATCTTTTATTTTAACTTTCTATGGAGATACCTCATCTCCTTCGTCGTTCAGGGGATTCTTCTAATAATAGATGCTCCTATGCTTTCTTTGGGAAAAAATATAATCAAGTCGATAGATAAGTATCAAGCTAAAATCTCTTATTTTTTATATTTCTACACCCTTATGTCTCTTAACTTTTAAAAGAAATTGTCGCCTTTTCAAGAAAAGGGTGCAACCACATCTACCTTTTTGGGGGAGAACCTCACATGCGCTTTGCTTTCTTGTTTGCTATGTTATGCGGTGTATTTTCATTTTGTTATTCTATTATTTCTAGTTGGTTGAGTGGAATCATAGTTTCTAGGTTGCCAGGTGAGCCTACGCGGTGGCCTTGCGCCTATGCGACGCTTAATTACATATGTATTTCTTAAGATAGTGATATTATTAATGTTAAGTGCCTAATTGAAACGTGCTTTATTTTTTTCCACAAGTGAGTTTAAAATGAGAATGTTGTATTTATAAATGAAAAGTATAAGGTTAGAAAGCAACGTATATTGGGGGAAGGAGGGGGGACAAACCTACAATTGAGCTACTACTTATGCATGATGGTACTTCCTCTATTTGTTGTGGCTTGGTGGACAACAAAAAATGAGAAAATTAATACCTTATTGGTCATGACCCATATGACAGTTAAATTATTTGATCAATATAATTTAAATGGATATTTTGACTCTCTCTGTCTGAAAATGAACGATATATTGAAAAAGTTTACAAATGAGTCAAGTCCACTAAGTGTCTGCCTGGCCCATTTATTACGTCTAGGCGGGACAGGCGAGGTCTAGATGCATATACAGACCCAGGCACTCACCTAATGAACATGCTCACTAGGTGAATGAACACTAAGGCCCATATGGACCGCGTAGCCACCTAGGCCTCACCCAAACAAGTATGAGTAGAATTTTGTTTAGGTTCAATTCATGTTTATTCTAAATGTTAAACTAATTCCTTATTTTATTTCAAATATTATTGGTATATGTCTTTTTGATTGAGTTTTTTGCATTTTACATTATAATTTTGCAGATGACACATATCATGTTGTTAGCAGTGAGTTGAGAGAGTTGCCCCAAGTTGAGCTATCTTCACTTCATCTGTTATTGAAGGTGATCAGACTCAAAATATCTAACTGTAGCTGCTTAACTAATTGACTATTGCTGTTTTTAGTTGGCTGACTGAATTTTTTGCTAATATGATCCACCTCATGATTAATAATAATGTTGAACCAAAAAGGATATTTAGGTATTTGCAATAAAAGATTCATCCCAGATGCATATGGTTAAACATTAGAATTTTCATAAACAATATAAACTTGTATCGATCACCTCTGATCCTCTTCTTGAACCACTACCGCGGTATGTTGGGAGATCTGACTCTCTTGGAAAGAATTTATAAATAAATGAAATGGCCTTATGTGGGGAATATTTGGGAAGCAATTACAGCTTCTCTTCAGGCTTGTGTATTGATGTCACTTAGGTGAGGAGAACATCTCATCTGTCATGGATCCTAAATGGAGGGTGTACTTGACTATTTTGATGTAAGAAGTTAATGCTTGTTATTATTGGTGGGCTTTTTCGGTTTTCTTTTCGTTGTAATCGGAGATCCCTCGTCTCCTTTAGTTTCAGGGGCAACATTTGAATATGATATGCTCCTATCTGCTGTAAAAAAAAAGTATCCATATTTATTTATTTATTTATATTGAAGAAAGGGTAGGAGTCCTATTACTCTATTAAGAAAAACCTTGAGGTACAGTTTCAAAAAAAGAGCTCCGTATCTTTTTATCTTGAGATCATAAAGTTACCTATACTTTGTGGCCCCATTCATGTTTGTATTGTCATTTATTATTTTTTGCAGTTCTGTTTCAGAATGTTACCATATCTTTCCACCGGTTTTTTCATTCTCTTATCATGCACACAGGTATCTAATTTCCAATTAATTAATGAGAACCATTGGTCCAAAGTCCATGGGGGGTTGGGATGTTAACAGCGCATCTAGAGCATCTAGAATAATATAGTTCTAATTGATTGAATGTTACTTTACCCAGGATTTAAACTTAATTATAGGAGTATTCTTGTCCTTCGAGACTTTCCAGTAAAAATGCAGAAATTTCATGAATGGGATTTCACACTACAGTGAGTTTTATAAAATCATTGCCAAACTTTTGCAAACAAGCAATGTTGGCATTGGTGATTTGCAGTGTCTTTCTGAACCTTATGAACCGCTTCACTATTTTATATCGGGTTGCTTGACTTAATTCCATTATTGATTATTCACAGGTTCACTGTTCACAGTTTTGGTGCTGTTACTATATGTCTTTTTTTTCAGGTGTCATATTGTTCCATAAATTATTACTTCAGTATTATTTTTCTCTTCTTCCAACCAAAATAAACTCTTCTCTAGATAAAACTTGGTTCATCTGCACAAATGGGATGGTTTTATTTTCTTTTCGAGTTCTAATTTCCGTCAAGTAGCTGAGCATTTATCTCATCACTACATTTTAAGATCTAATTCTCTGCTTACGGAACCTCATTGTTTTTTAAAATCCATTGGCTGTGTTTGCTAAACAATTGAATCTGTCATGCAGACCGTGGTTGAAGGTGTAGAAGGTGGTGTTGTGGATCAAATGCGTGTGACGGAGCTTATACTGAAAGATGTAAACCTTCCTAGTTTAGCAGCTTGAATTTATAAGTTTGTTTATTGGTTGTGACAGAAGTAAATCGTATATTAATCTTATATTCAATGATTTTTCCCGAGCAGAGTGGTGTCTTTGGATATACATGGCACTGGTAGTTTAAAGAAATTCTATTTCCAAACCAGATGGAAGTTTTCTCGTGATTTACATGTAAATAGAGAATGGATAGAGAAAGTAACATGATACCATCTTTAACGCTGATTGCGTATAGAATTTTTGCTGCCCATGTGACCACAGGCGTGAAGTTTGAAGATGAAAAGAGAATGAGCATACTAAGAAATGGATAGCATACTGACAATTAAACTTATAAATATGAATCCTCGTTAAGTTTTTGTATTATGCTGTAATTTTTATCAATATATATGTGAAGTCCCTCATTACTTTTCAATGTTTGAGTATTTCACTTTTAGGTTTGGTTATCAGAATTCAAACAAGTGAAGTTTTTTCACCTCAAAATGCCATGCCTTAGATTGGACCCTTCTCTTTCTATGCTGTTGCAAATTCTTCATAATGACATCATCATTTTATGGTTTATTTGTTTTTACACCTTGTATAAGTTGCCAACTGCCGGTAAATAAATAAACAAACCACAAAGTATTGATTATAAGTATCTCAATGAGAAGGATGAGCATTTTTTTGGTGATTCTTAAATAGTGATACGTGACCGAGGAGCATGCAAATCCATCTTTTTTCCTGTTGTATCTTCGTAAGTTTCTCTTAGGCTAACTCTTAAGTGGCATTATATGGCAAATTTTCTTGACTACATAAATTTAGATAAATGCATGTAATTTTATCATATGTCACTATTATTATTATATGGAACTATACTTGGTATTTGTATTGATTTCACCTCCTCTTCCTGAATTTTGCATATGGGAAGTCATCTCATTAACGCGGCTAACAATTATTTGTGCTGTTGTTTGCAGCAATATTTTTTCCCTAAGCTGATCGATCTGTTTAGGATCAGTGAAGACCTGGAAAACTTTGATGCACTTCACATGTTATTCAAATTGGTCAAGGGGATCAGTCAGTACTTGTACTTTTGACCATTCTGTACTCAATGTTGTGATTTTTTTTTATTCCCGCATATTCTGAACATGAAGTAACTCTTAGTATTTGATTTGCAGTTTTACTTAATAATTCCCAAATATATGATAAAATATTCAGAGACGAATTCTTCCTGGACATCATTGGCACCCTTGAATGTAAGTTTTCGGTTACTTATGAGTGATCCTCTTCATACATTATGTTCTTGCACTTGTCGTATATCAAGAACAAGCTGCAGTAGGATGTCTGATGATTTGGCCATGTTTTGATGTCAATATTCATGACCATTGAATTATGATGTCTAAGATTTGATGTTTGATTTTTCTCATTTTTGTGCTCTAATATTGTTTTATAATATCATTTGTTAATTGGTAGTTAGATTGCTAATCCTGTTTGAGGTGTAATGGATTGGACATAATGACATTTCGATCTTGCGTGATGCAGTGCAAACTTTTTGGCTGTGATGGGTCATGCTAAGCTGTGAATGTTGGTTAATGATGGGATGAAACCAACAATACACTGATTTACTGTGCTTTATGTGGTTTCTTTCACATCCGGGTGTTCTCATCTTACTTGGGAAGTTATTTCCCCATTGAAAATCATTGTTTTTCGAAATAACCGGTAGGAATTCTACCACCAATACATTAAAATTAAAATAAATATAATTTGGGTATGACTCTAAATGATAGGGGGAAAACAACAAAAAATAGAACAAAGGAAGTGAAGAAAGGAATGACAGTAGATGACCTCCGGGGGGGTTAGAACTCCCCAAGAAACTACTCAATGAACAAAATACGGTGTTTTATGTGCTTGGTTTTCTTACAAAGGCGACCAGTAGAACAAAGTGGGCAAATTATTGCAAATATTATTTGTGACCTTTGTGGTTTGGATGGAGAATGGAGAGATCACCTCTTTAATGTTGCCTGTATAGAGCTGGAATATGGTTGGCTTGGCACTTGGGACGATATGTGCTTTTAATACATTAGATGACATGTGAGAAGTGTTACTCAAAGAAGGAAAGGAGGAGATCGTAGCAATAAAGCAAAGTTCAAAGCACAAGCAAGGGATCACATTCAAGGAGTAGAATGTGAAGGACTCCTACATATGATCTACCAGGACTCTGTCTAAGCACGCCAATGAGGGCTGCTCATGCAAGTGGCTCCATGTAAAATTCTGATTGGACAGCTCAATATCCACCAAACTTTTCCTCCCAATCCACTCCAAGAACACTTCCATGCCTTACGAAATACCACCATCGTGATTTCTGTCTTCAGCAAAGCTCGTGACATCAAAATCTCCCGTGATACACCACTGAAGATAAATTGACACATGAATAGATTTTAATATTCATCTGATTCAAATTAAGTAATCTATGGTAAATTAAATAAGCCTTGATTCGGTTATCGCATGCATCTCTTGCATGCTCCATGTGCGTTTCTTAGGTCTTGCTGGACCTTAACTTTAAACTAGGTGGTAGGTGCACAGCACCCGCAAGATGCCTTGCATGATCTCACTTTATACCCGAACCACCTGGGACTAATTCTGCCCAAACCTGGTCCTAGTAATTTAATCATATTCAATATGTCTTGATATTTTCTCTTCACATGATGTTAATTTGGTGCAACATATGAACTTTTCATATTCTAGATAGTTTTACAAATTAAGTAGAATAATTGAAAATAATATTTCAATGTGGTTCTTGGCTTCATTAAATAGATGATCCTGAGGTTCCCAAAGTGCAACGGCATCGCGATTTTTTGAAAAAGCATGTTGTCTTCAAACAGGTACCCTCTGAATTTTGTCATTATCAGTCTTCAAATGGATGCAATCAGGGGTCAATGTCATAACATTTTCACTTTCCATTGAATCTGAATTCCTTTTTCTCAGGCTATTCCCATTAAAGATGCTATAGTATCATCCAAGATACATCAAACATACTGGATTGGTTATCTGAAGGTCTGAAAATTTTGATAAAAAGATTGAGCTTGCGATGTGTATTACCTTTTTTTACTCACAGTGTCACTCGTGCCACTGATCAGGATGTTATTTTACAAAGAGATGAGGCAATAATTGCAAATCTCAATGCCATTATTCATGCAAATAATGCTGTAGTGAGACTCTTAGCCTTTCTAAGAAATTATTTTCTTAATTTTTTGTAGATGATATTGAAGGTTTTTTGTTTTTTTTTGTATAGATTGTTTCTTGGTTGAAGGATGATACAACTTTTATTCAAGAACTATTTCGGCAGATGAGATCATCTGCCACCCCTGCAGATTCAAAGAGAAATTTGGTAACTCTCATGATTTGTTAGATTTATATCTCTCTTCTATATCTAGTCTTACCTTGACTTTTGTTGGATTGCAATGACTTTTAAATTTACTAGTCAGGGCTTCTATAATGGAGGTACTGTGATATCTTAATTTCTTAAAAAAGAATCACAAAATGTTTTGATTAAGATTTGCAAAACACTGCAGATTTATGTTTACATGTACTTAGTACCCTTGTAATAGAAGAAATAAATGGAATAAATGTATATTGCGTAATGGAGGCCGAAAGGTCCCTTATATAGTTACAAGATGTACAAACCCTAAAACAGAAAAAGACTAAAATACCCATGACAAAAATTCGAGTGGGGGGCGCTGCCCCCGAACCCCCGTACGCCCACAACCCCCGGGCCTCCGGGAATAGGCCCAACTAATAAGGAAACAATCTGGTGTCTTATGGCTGTCTGAGGAACTCACCTCACAACAATTATCAACTTTCAGTATTAAAAGATTCTCATTTTGGGGAAAAAGAAAATGAAAGCAAGTATCCTAATCAGTGGTGTATGGGAAAGTCATTAGGATGGCTAGCTTCCAATTATAACTTTATTATAAAGGTTCTCGATTCTGTAATTTATCATCAGTGGTATGGATCTGGTTTTTATTAGTAACTTGTAAATCAGACTATGTTGCATGTTCAGTCCAGTAATCATGTTTGTTAAGGCTTTGAATAATGGCCACCTTACTTTTATGCAAAAGTGGATGATCTATGGTGCATTTCTTGTGAAGCAGTCTACTGTAATTTTAATATATATGGGGAAAATCCCCAATAGATTCACTTAAGAGGAGGCAAAGCCATTATGTGCATTTCTTCATCTTATACTTCTTTCCTTTGCTGTGTATTGTTACGCAATTGCAATGTCTTTTGTTCTTCTTGTTAATCTTGTTACTTCAATCTTAGTTGCTTTTTGTGTGGACAAATCCTGCACTTTGTCTGAAACAGGTATTATTTTTGCAAGAGTTTTGTAATTTAACCAAGAGCTTGCAGCTGGTTCAGCAGTTGCGACTATTTCGGTATGTCTGTTCTTCTTGATTTGAGCACCTGTGTTACATTATTTCTCACTATAGAAGAGACCATCAATACAATTGTTGGATACTATATTTTGTAGTGTGGGGATCAGTTTGACATTCTTGGGATTTATGTAATTTATCTATCTTAATCTCTTTGTTACAGTGATCTTGTGAATGAAGGCATTTTTGATATCATCACTAATATGCTGCAGAGTGAAGACAAAAAACTTGTTTTGACTGGGTTAGTGAATGAATGTCCTATATATGTTCCTATTACTTGTAAGTTATAACTTATGTTGCCACAGGATTTGCAATTTGCCTCCTTAATGATTTGTTGTTGGTGCTGGATTGGGCAGTTATTAATTGTGTGGTCTTCTTAATGCAGGACAGACATCCTTATTCTCTTCCTCAACCAGGATCCGAACTTTCTCAGAACTTATGTCTTTCATCAAGAGGGCAATGTACTTCTTGGACTTCTGGTATGCAACTCTAAAGTTTTCCAGATATGTATATCTGTTATTTACTAATTTGAAAAAAGTTGTATGTTTGATTGTGATGGATTCGAGTTTTGGGCATTCCATCTTCGTTGAATGTCTGTAGATTTTCATGCAGTTATATCACACATCTAAATAGTGATTTTTTTTTTCCTGTATAAGTACCTTCTTCAAGAAGATATCTGAGCAATGGTTTATTATTCATCAATTTATGATAGAAGTTAAATAAAAAGGAAGGGATATCTTTCATTCCCCAATGAAAGAAACATCCCCAAAGAAGAAAAGGAGTTGTTTCCCCCTATATTGCAAAATAGAAATATAAAATGAAGTATAAAAGGAATTAAAAAATCAGAAAATTAATGATCTACTGGATCCTTATCTACCGGAAATATGACTGGGCCTGTTCTTTTGAAATAATCCATGGTTGGATGCAACATATTTCTGGCATGTGCATGTGTGCATTGCTGGGTTTTGTTTGGGGGATTCTTAATGTGTGTACATTTGCACATGTGTGCTGTTCCTCTTAGATCTACTTATATTTTCCCTTCCTGTACCTATATCCAGGTAATATAAATTTCGCATTTCTTTTTGTAGTTCCTTTTCCGCGTAGATTACTGCTAGTGCTCCTATGAAACTTGATTTCATTATTTTCCCATGTAAATATTTTATTCTAGTTGAATTGTGTTCTGTTGTTCTGGCTATGTCGAATTTATGCAATAGCCATTCTCCTTTTGGGTACCAGGTTGTGAGCATATTGTCTTTGGTCTCTTTTTGTTGTGATGATTTTGTAGCATTTTCTTATTTCTTCTCTTGTTATCCACGGGAAATATTGCCTTTGTTATCAGTGATTCTGCTAATCTGCATCATATATTCTCTACCATCTTTATGGATATCATTACTACTAGAGCTTTCTTCTTCAGGTCAAAGGTATGATTACGGACTTTGGGGAGGACATGCATTGTCAATTTCTTGAAATCGTTCGCTGTCTGTTGGACCCATACACCTTGTCTGGATTACAGGTGCATTGAACATCCTATGCTTTGAAGTGAAATATCCTGTATTCTTGTGACATGGTTTGATTATGTTTTGACATTTAGGTAAGTAATGTGGAAGGATGTACAGTCATGGAATGTTGATTGAATTCATTGTCTAGAATCACAGTGAAGAATCTAATTGAATTTTGAAAACCTGTCACCTGCTTCCACATACATGATACATGGCTCACAAATATTATATTGTCTTCTGTGGATTACATTTTTGGTTCTTTATCTTGATATATGCCTTGTCACTATTGGAATGAAAGAGATAATTTTGGATTGTTTCTCTTTAAAAACATCTCATTGGATCATGTCACTGTATCGATTCGTGCACAAACATGAACATGGTGACATTGTCCTAGTTTCTCCCAGTTAGATAACACTGATGATTTGCATTTTTTTTTATTGTCTGGAGTCTGAACCAGTCAAGTAATATGTAATATGTCTGCATGATTACACCCTATCTTTATAGCATGGATTATTATATTAACATCAGTGTTGGTTATTTATTTGGAGGTTCATACCACACCTTTTTTTTTCCCATGAAGACTCACTTATCCAGAATCAACTTACACTTGCTGGAGAAAACCACTGACTCAGCCCCTGTGCAGTAAAGGCACCAATCCCTAATGAATGTAGTTACAGATTCTTTAAGTGATGTTCATAGTTAATACAGTGTGCTGATGTTCTTTTTCTGTTATACTTGTCATATGTTTTTGTGTCATGTTGTCTTGTTAGTGAGGAGTCATTTTGAAGATTTGAGCATGCTCAGTTTGCTTTTTCTACTGATCCAAAAGAATCCTGATGCTCTTTTTTTATTACTTTTGGCATGTACTGATTCTGCTCTGTTGCAATGGCTTACTAAAGCAGCCATGATGCAATACTATTAATGGTGCAGATGATTCTTAAGTGTGTTCCTACAGAACCATCCCTGTTATTATTTTTTAATTTAAGATAATATTCAATTTCCAAAACATTATCCTTTTTTTTTCTCTCTTACAATTGTGGGGCAAGTTTCCCTTATGGTTTATTGGTTTTTGTCTAGTGCTGCCTATTGTAACTAAATTATTTTAAGGTTTTTCACTTCTTGCAGCTTGTTTCTCCGATAGTTTTTATGCAGGACATTCATTGAATGTTTGTTTATTTTGGTAATATTGTCTGGTCTGAATTATTAGACGTGACTCTGGCATGTAAGGATAATTCTATCCTCGTCTCTCTCTTCTGAGTTGTCTCAGTGCTTAATGGATATATCTTCTACATGAAAGTTAATTTTTGTTACAGAGAGACACCATTATCGATGTTTTTTTCGAAAAGCATCTCGATCAGTTAATTGATGTTATTACATCTTCATGCCCTTCAAAAGTTGCTGGTAAATCTGGTGATTCTGGCGGAAATATTGGAACATGTGCGTTCGTGAAACCTGAAATTCTGTTAAACATCTGTGACCTGCTTTGCTTTTGTGTTCTTCATCATCCATACCGGATAAAGTAATCTTCTATTTTTCTGTCGGCTTCATGTTATTATTGGTTTTATTTATTTTTTTCCTTTTTTTCCAAACAAGACGGGCTTGATGTTATTATTGGCCTCATTTGATTGTTATTTGGCCTAATAAGATGTTTCTATTTTTACAAATGTAGATGCAGCTTTCTTCTCAATAATGTGATAGAAAAAGTCTTGTACCTAACTCGCAGAAGGGAAAGGTATCTTGTGGTTGCTGCTGTTCGATTTTTACGCACTATAATTTCTCGCAATGTGAGTTGTTTCTTTTTGTTCTTTGGTAAATAATGGCTTGATTTTAAAGTGATCAATATATAACTGTTCAGGATGCTTGCTGCTTGCAATTCTCTGTTTTGTATGAAAACTTTCTGGCATTAAGTTTGAAGAATGTTTTCTTTTGGGGGGTTTGTAAAGAAGAATGACTATTGTCGAATCCTTTGCATCTGTCCTGAATTTTGATGTTTTTTTGATGAACATAAAAGAAAATTTCAATGAGTAGCAGCTTCTTCACTTGTTTGCTATTGGTGATGTTTTGCTATTTTCTTTAGATTTGCCCTTTGTTTCCATGTTTGACCCAAATTCTATGTAACTATGCCTAACTATGCTCTTCTGTCAGCCTGTTAGGCAGACCTGGCAGGCTATACAACTTCCAGTGGCAGCCCCAACACACAATGTAAAAGGGCTCTCTTTGTGATTTACTTTGAAAAAAACATCTAGGGTGTATACTTTAAAAATTCGTAAAGTTTGACCATGAACTTTCTCAAAAAGTGATTGTTCATGCATGCATTGATATTTCATTGAATCTGAGAAAGGATCACATTTGTTTGCAGGATGAATTTCTGTTTCACCATGTCATTAAAAACAACCTTTTGAAACCAGTTGTAGAGGCGTTCATTAAAAATGGTAATCGTTATAATCTGCTACATTCGGCCATTCTTGAACTTTTTGAGTATATCCGCAAGGTAATTTCAACTCTTGAAATATCATATTCCTGCAGTGTAATTTTTTTTCTTCTCTTATGCCTTGATTTGATTTAATTCACAGGAAAATCTGAAGGCATTAATTATATATGTAGTTGAGAGTTTCTGGGAAGAGATATCAAAGTTCGGATACTTGTCATCCATTCAAGCATTTAAACTCAAATACGAACAGGTTTCCCTCCCTTAACACAACAACCCCCCCCCCCCCCCCCTCCAAAAAAAAAAAAAAACCCCCAACAGCACACACACACAAAACTCACAATGAATCCAAATGATTGCTTAATTAGATTCTAGTATGATTTTGATTTATGTGTCAAAGGGTGGGACTCTTGAATTTCTGTTGTAGAAGCATTATATATCTCATTTGTAGTTTTTAATTAATTATATTTTATGTTTTAAAATCATCAATGGCTTCATTGGTTGATTTGGCTTCTAATTCTTGGCATATTGTGGATCTGTCAGTCACTTGAGAGTGCTGAATCAAGAAACACCATCAGTTTTGATGACTCCAGAAAGCGAATAGATGACTGTGCAGTAGAGAAAGAAGAAGAAGACTACTTCAATGAACACAGGTTTGTAATGATTAGTTGTGACAATCTTGTTTAAAAGATTCTCCTGTAGACAACCTAGTTTATAGTAACTTATGGTCTTGATCAGTGATGAAGAAGATTCCACATCTGTCCGTGTATCACGTCCACGATGCCAACATACACAACCTGTGTTGCCAAATGGCACTGGTAACAGCCACTCTTCTAGCAGGTCTCCCTCTCTCTCTCTCTCTCTCTCTCTCTCTATATATATATATATATATATATATAACAATTTATGTGTGTGTGTTTTTTCTCACATTCTACCATGTACTTAAATCTCTCAATCTAGTAAACTGGTTGACTATGATGATGATGAGGATGATGCCGACTATAACCCGCCTCCAAGGATCAAGCCTGGGACTTCAGCAGAAGAAAACGAAACAGAAAATGTTTCCAATCTAAAGCAAAGGCCACTTTCATCCCTGAAAGGCAATAACAAAGAACTCGAGCTAACAAAGAAGCGCAGGACAGAATGCACCTTGAGCAGTAATACTACGTCGAAAGTTGCAACCACTCATTCAACCCACAATCGTTCAGATTCGCCTAGCAGAAAGGGACCCGGGCCTTCCCCACAGTGCTCCATTGACAGCAGCGGTGATCCAGTGGAGGACCCGGGTGGAAATGAATCCACAGTTTCAAGAAAAATTTCAAATGGTGTTCCTGAGGCTGCGGACTCCAGGCCACCAAATGGGCAGGACTTACAATCAGAAAAGGCTGTAAATAGTACAGATGCCAATGTTTCAGAACCACATTCAGTATGATGACTCATTGCGATACTCACCTTGCTTCATCAGAATCAGTTTTCTATGGCTGAAGCTAGATTGAGGACATTTTCCTTTGTAAATAAAAATCTACATATAATTTATTCTTGTTTAAATTGCTCGAGAAACTCTCGGCTTTACTTGTTAGATACGATTATGTAGGTGGGCAGCGAACATCAAAATGTGCCCGTTCTTTTATTAAATTTTTTTTTTTTTTTTTTTACATTTTTTTTTGTTGTAGGGGAGCTGATCAGATGTGTTTTATTACTATGAGATTAAGTTGGTGCTATACAGTGTATAGGTTTTGAAATAGTCATTTTTGTATTGGGGGTTAGTGAGTCATAGATGCCATTTTTCAACTGAAAAAAAGTGGATTATTGGATAATCAAGATTATTGTTTGGAATGTTGCTCCGCGATGATGGTTCTTTTGAATTTTTTTTGGGCGCTGTTACTGTGTTACACTAAGATCCATTTTCAATCCTCATTTCAGCCTTATATGCGTCAATAAAAAATTAACTTTTTACATTTTCTATAATTGAAGTATATGTTTTATTTTTTATAAATATATCTATCTCATTAGGTGAGATATATAATATTTAAAAAATTCACATTACATGTAAACTGGAATTGAAATTGTAAATGAGGCTGAACGTAACATTACCAATTTTTTTTTTGTGGTGTTACTCGCAATTTTATTTACAGTTAAAATATCTTTGAAAAGGTGTATATATATATATAATTAAAAATATTATTTTTATTTTTTTATGAAAGCGAGTTTATACAATTTATTAATGTATATATTTAACCTAATTATTTTGATGAAAGTATATGTTTATGAGGATTACAAATGAGACTACTCAAAATGTGTGGCTATATTTGTTGATGAAGCCTCGAATTAGACCTGAAAACCTTTTTTTTTTTTTTTGTTTGGTAAACTTTTTTTTATTATTCTTGGCTAAACCTTTCCATATTAACATGGATAAGATTCGAATTCAGGACCTTTCAGTGAAAAAGAGTATCTCTACCAACCAGTTAAAAATGATTTTGTCAGTGAAGATGGGATACCACTACCATCCTAGATATGAATCGAGAACTATGTTGTGTCCGTATTCTAATTCAATTTCTGAAATCGACACACATGATATGAGAAAATGCTTCTCCACTTCTTATTTCGTGTAAAGCTTCTCTAATGAGTTTCCCAAATTAAAAAAAAATTTAATTGTTCAAATACCCCTGCAGCCAACCCTACATTATTCATGTGCCCGCCCCACCCCCCACATTTTCAAAAAAAAAAATTCTATACCCCTGTAGCAAACACTTAATTTTTTTTTACCCTCCCCCTTTTAATTCTCTCAACCATACAAAATCACAGTTTTTCTTATGTAAGTGCATATATGTTTTCTGTAACTTGCAAAACACAAAATGTAATTTCTTTAAATATTATCTATAAGTGCATTTTTATGCATGTCATATAAAAATTGTAACTTGCAAAACACTAGATAAATATACGTTAATACATAACACCTGAAAATATTTTATCACAATAAATATATTAAAGCACTTGAATTCATCGAATGTTTACATTCTTATGTTCTTTTCCTATCTTAATGAACTGAGTTGTTGTCTTCCCCCTGATCATCTTCATGTCATTTTGGCTGAAATCAAATCCACTGTTACATCTTTGAGTCAGCAAATGTACATCATTAGGAAGAAAGCGTAGTCCAAACTATATTAGAGATTCAATAATTAGTCAAACACTCAAATAAATCAAATATCAACAAGTATGTATTTCATGACATTATAAGAACCACACATATATTAATGTTATGCATTAATGTATGTTTTTCTTTGCAAGTTACCATTTTTACATGACATAAAAATGCACTTAATGAGTGCCCTCAGGGCACTGGTTAACCCATATTAATTGCTCACTTTTTAGGCAACCTAACAAATTAATTATGATATGGTTAACAAAAATGAAAGATTTTTTAAAATACCAACACCCCTAATAAATTTACCACATTTTCTTCACCCAATTTTTCCCTCTCTTACACAATGTTTAAAAATAAAAAATGTTACTAGCATAAATAAGATATTTTCAGGAAAAATGTCCTATTTATGTAAAAAAAATGTATGTATACCAAACAATTGAACAATTTTTTTTTTTTTTTTTTGTATATAAATTCAAATTTTTTTATATATTATTTATGAGTAACAAGAGATTACAACGCTTACAATAGAGAAAGATAGACATACCAAGATATAAAATTGTTTCATTGAAAAAATAGACATACCAAGAATATTTCACTGAAAAAATTGGATTCATACCCAGTTCCATTGAAGTCACTTTCTTTCTTAAATCTTTTGTAACCCCTTTCTTCTTTTTTTGAACACTATTTGATGGAACGCCATCTTCTCTCTCTGGGCATGTGATGATATTATGACCAATATGCTTACATAGACCACATGATTTGTTTTGTTTAGCTACTTCTTTTCCACCTCTAATCCTTCTCTTTCTATGACGCTCTTCTAGTTTGGAAGTTGGAGAACACTTGACAAAATCTTGTGGGAGAGGAGAGTGGAGGAAAAAAGTTTTGGTATTGGAGGGAAAAGATAAGGTATGGGAGGGAAGAAGAAAAAAGATAGTGAATTTATTAAGGGTGTTGTTGATATTTTAAAAAAAAATCATTTTTTTATACTTATATCATAATTAATTTATTGGGTTGCCTAGAAATGTAATAATAAATGTGGGTTAACCAGTGCCTTGGGAGCACTCGTTAACAAAACCATTACAAAAATTATATTTTGTGTTCTGCAAGTTATAGAAAATATATATGCAATTACAAGGGAGAAAATTATAATTTTGTGGGGCTGGGAGAATTAAAAGGAGGAGGGTAAAAAAAATTTGAGTGTTTGCTAGAGGATACAGAAAAAAAATATTTGAAAAGGTGATGGCACATGAATAATAAGAGGTTGGCTGCAGGGGTATTTGGTCAATTCATCCTAAAAGAAATGTTTTACAATCTAATCCCTAATTAATTCTTTATCCATGATTGTTACTGTGTTGGTGGTTCTACATTAACTAAATATTTTAAGCACATATATATAATTTATTAAAAATAATTTACTTTTTTCATAAATATGTACGTCAAATATATATTTTTTAAAATATTATATATAAAAAAAGAAACTGTATCTGATATTATTTTATTTACATATCCCTTGTTTGGGGTGAGGTAATAACTTGGGAATAAGGGGAATGGAGGGGAATAAAATAAATATTTGTTTTGAAAGAATAAAAAAAGGGTATGCCTAGATAAATTATGAATAAACCTGATAGTTATTATAAGAGTATTGGAATTGTTTATAAAGTTTTATTTATACAAATATATAAAAATACTATTGTATATCATCATTTTAAAAAAGGGCTATTTAGTTTCCTCCCCTCCTAAAACATGCAAATTATTAAGAACCCCCATCGAAGATATAACATTATTATGAGCCCCCTTAAAATGTTACCTAGCTTTGTAAAAAACCTAAATGAGTATTCTTTGAGGTTGAATATCCCCTACCGTTCTTAATTTGTTAACCGTTAGGTTTTTTTATAAAGCCAAGTAACATTTTAAAGGGCTTATAATAATATTGTGTTTTAAAGGAATTTTTTAAATAGTTTTTCTGTTTTAGGGGCGGTGAAAACTAAATAACACTTAAAAAAAAAATTTATATCTCACCTCACCCTCTCACATGCATTCTAAATATAGAGTGGTTCTATTTGAGCCCCTCAAAATTGTAATAAGCCCCTCTTAAATGGATTTTTCTATCAAAGATCCATTTAGCTTTTCCTAATAAGTACACCTCTCAATAAGTAAACCCACCTCATTTTTTTATAAATTTTTTAGTTAAGATTCTTTTAATAAGTATAACCCCATCTCATTTAAATTTATTTATTTATATATTTATTTATAAAAGAGTCGAATTATACTTGGACATTAATTCTGGGCATCAATGTATGCTCCAATTGAAATTGAATAGATATATATAAATGTGGATTTCAATTTTTTTTTGGTATATGGTCGATGTAAATTTTTTTATAATTGTTTATTTCAATTTTCACCAATATATATATGTGTGGGTGTGTGTGTGTTTAATTGGATAAAAATTAATAAAAAAATCTATTTTTATATGTGGAGAAGTCGAATTGGTGAGAGAGATCGAGTTTTTGGAAGAGTTATCAAAGCATAAGAGATAAGGTTTAATATGAGAGGGGTTTACTTATTGTTTAAATATGAGGTTAATATATGAGAGACTTTTAAAGTAAGTTATGAGAATATAAGAAACTTATTACTAAGATAGATTTATTTACGATTTTAAAAAATTCAAATAGAGCCACCCCTAAATATATGTGACACCATACCTAATCGGATTCCGGACCAATAACCCTGTGTCACACCAATAAAGATCCTTCCCTCCCCCCCAAGAGGGGGGCTCACGTGCATTACCAGAAACGTTTGAACTCCCCCCCGCCAAAGTCGCCACGAAACCCACGCGACCGTTAGACACGCGCGCCCCGTTCGCGAACGTGTCATCCCCTCCATCCCCCGAAGAGCTCTTCTTCAGTCCCCCCCCCCCTACCATCACATATTCCTTCATAATAATAATAATAATAAAAAACCCAATCTTTGGTTCACTAAATTCTTCATTCGATCGTCTTTTCGATTTGAGAGGAGAAGAGAAAAGAAGATAATGAACGGACTGAACAAACCATCGTCTTTGCTTGACGAGCTCCGTAGCTTCGACACGGGTGGTGGATTCTTCGACTTCGGTCACCCTCTCCTCAACCGCGTCGCCCACTGCTTCGTCAAGGCCGCCGGCATCGGTGCTGCCCAGGCCGTCGCTCGCGAGGCCTACTTCACCGTCAGCGGTGATGGTACTTTATTTCTTTGAGTTCTTCCTTTGCGTGTTTTTTTTTTTTTTTTTTTTGATTTTTTTGTGGAATGTTTGTGTGCTTTGTGGAGATGATAGTGGGTTTGTTCTTTTGTAGGTGTGGGTTTTGATCCGAGTGGATCGGCGGCGGTCGCCGGCTCCAGGAGGCACCCGTTCCATGACCTCGGAGGTTTGTGTTACATACGGTCCATGTACCTCCATAGCCATTTAAATGTTCTTGTTAAATTATTTTTATATTTGTTAAAAATAGATTCATTTAATTCGTTATAGATCTGTATATATTTCTTATCACAATATATAACTCGTTTGATGAGGTTTACTGTTTTTTAAAAAGTTAAAAATGCGCGTCCTTGATGCTATTTTTGTTCCATTTGGATCCATATGTGCACTTTTTTTGCAACTATAGCATGTTTTGAATTGTTTTGGAAGGTGTATAATTGTTTAATGAAATACATGCCTTCACCAAAAAAAAAAAAAAAAAAGAATAAAATGACTGCATATGTTCATGCATTTCTTTTTATTAAAGTATATATTTTGTTAGGGCTTTTATATACACGGTCAGTATTTCAAAAATGACTAGCTGAATCAGCACACTTGTATATGATCTATGCATTGTGAAAAGTATGAATTTGGTTTTTTTTTCCATCTGCCTATTTTTTTTAAAAAAATTTAGTTTTGGTTCAGCTCATGCTTATTAGAGTTGGATTGCTGTAAATTTAGGTTTAGAGTTTGTGTTGCCATTCTTACTTGTCATATGCTGTGTGTCAGATTATTCTAAATGGTCCGTATACCCCCATCATTTTTTTTTCCAAAACCAGTAGATCATTATGGGTATTCATTTATGATCTGCCTCTTCTTGGTCTCCGACAAACACTAATACATTTTGTTTTTCAGGAGAAAACTATAGGAAATCGGTTGAAGCAATGGTAATTGTCAATACATTCACCTGACATTTCTATTCATGTCACGAAACTTATGTTTGTGTAATAACATTCTGGTGAACTCTTTCCTTTCTTCCTTTCATCTCAGGTTAAGAACACCGGCAAGGAGTCGTTCCAATGGGGTAGGAATCATTTTAACATTTGGGAATCACAAAATAAAATTGTCATCTGATCGACATCGTCTCATCTGAAATTGAGCTGTTAACTCATCATCAGTAACTTGTGTGAAATGGTTGCAGGACTTGCTGCTGGCATGTATTCGGGTCTCACTTATGGCTTGAAGGAGGCTCGAGGATCGCATGACTGGGTAAACAATAGAATTGTTTCATTGTTTGCTTTTTAGAGTTTAGTTTTCTATTATGTTCTGTTCTTCTGCTAAGTGTTTACATATCATTCTTATGAAATAGTTGAAGATATTTTATGAGGTGCGTTTACAGAGTTATGTATGAATGTGCGATCATCATGTGCCATTCATGCACTTTCTTGCCCATGCTTCACTGTATCTAAAGGAAAATGTTACTCTCTTCACTTTTGCAGTCCGAACATGTTTTGAAATTTGTTTTTTGAAGTTTATGTTTGTCAGATGAAGTACATGCTAGTGGATGACGAGCAAGAGCCTGACTGTTGTTGTGATTGCAGAAAAACAGCGCTGTTGCAGGGGCAATAACAGGAGCTGCATTGGCTCTCACGACGGATAGACCCTCGCACGAACAGATCGTCCAGTGCGCCATCACCGGTGCAGCACTTTCCGCTGCAGCCAATCTCCTGACTGGGATATTCTAGATTTCTGTCTCGCTTGAAAGCATTTTGAAGTCTTCATGTGTTTGCTTTATGAATGTTCTTTGGGACTCCAGCTTCTTTTTTCTTTTTTATAAGTATGGATTCTCTTGTGATTCTCTTGTTTTGAAGTGTGGTTTATGTTGGTTTAGTTAGTTTCTCAGTGCAGCATTTTTGTGTGTTTCTTTGGAGGAGACTTACAATCTTTGGTTTGTCAATCTAACAGTGTCTTCCAATTTTGACATGATAAATTTTAACCAATTCATAAACATGGGATACTCCGAATACTAATATATCCATGTAAGATGAGAAGATAGTTTGTATATGTGAACACAATTCTGAGGGAAAAAATGAATAATGAAACCATGAGTCTAGAGTATTGTAAGTAAATTTAAGGCCATTTTGGCATTCATTCTCCTGTTAGAACTTGGAATGATTTTTTTTTTTTGGTCCTTGGAATGAATTTTCCATTCCATGCAAAATTTCTTCCATTCCTCTTTCATCCGAAATCTATGACAAGCAGTACCAATAAACTAAATCATCAATTTCACAAAGATTTACCAATTGCTTTTGCACATAAATTCGACACAAGACTATGAAACCTGGAAACAACATAACCAAAATATTCTCTGAAGCAGAGAACAAGTAAAAGGTTGACAAAACCCCAAAAAAACAAAAAATCCACGTTAACCCCGAGGACTTGATTCTACAAATAGGCAGCAGTGACAGTACTCTAACCACAACTTCAAAAAAAGGCTTATTCATCATGTACTAACATGAGATACGTCTAATATGTTGGAATCTTTCTTTGCGTACTCCGCGATTGTGAAGAATCACATTTCACAGCCACTTGAAAAGTAATCCTCCATGAACTGCGAAGAACGGGGCAAAGACGAGTGATTCTACTGCCATGAGCTTGATGAGAATATTGAGGGAAGGACCAGAGGTGTCTTTGAGGGGATCGCCAATCGTGTCACCAATGACTGCAGCTTTGTGTGGATCAGATCCCTTGGGACCTAGTGATCGCGCATGGTCAGATGCACCCGCCTACATGGAAATGGTAAATATTAAGAAATTATGAATAATAAACTCTTTTGTATTAGTCATTCAAGTGTCCTAAGTCAAGTTGGCTCTATGTGATTAATCATCAAATCTAATTAGTTCCGATCAAGGAGGTCAACAAGGTCACAGCTTTCTCATATTCAGTTTGGAAATAAAGTGGAACAGGTGCTTCACAAAGATTGGCAGTTTCATTCATTCTACTATAAAATTCTAGTGGCCATATCTAAACTGAACTATATTAAAAGATGGTGTCATATACTGAAACAGAATTTTGGAAAAATAAAAAAGATTACTGGTAATAATTGGCATCATGAGAAACAAATTAAAAAAAAGGATTTAGAGCATATGAATTTTAATTGGAACAATTGGTCTCAAGTCAGCTTGGATGCATAGTGACATTCCCTCTACATTCATTTCCAATTAAATAGGACGGGCAACTCCATAGGTCAAGGATTGAAGAATCTTCAAAGTCATATTAATGCATTATAGAACAAATTAAAACAAATTACTTATGCACACGAAATAACAATGGAAACCAAACTTGTGCAAGAATGCATACCTCGATATACTTTTTTGCATTATCCCAAGCACCACCTGTGTTAGATGCAGAGATAGCAACCTGCAAACACAGAATATTCAATGTAAGACAATGGGCCCAAAGCAGCAGCAGCAGCAGACGAACAGAAAAGATGAGAAACCTGGACTCCTGAGACTAGCGAACCAGCAAGAACCCCAGAAAGAGTTTCTACGCCGAAAAAGGTACCAGCGATCAGTGGTGTAAGCATAACAAGCGCACCAGGAGGGATCATCTCCTTGAGAGAGGCATCCGTAGAAATCTTGACACAGGTTGCATAATCTGGCTTTGTTGTTCCTTCCATGAGTCCCGGGATAGTGTTGAACTGCCTACGGACTTCTTCCACCATCTTAAGCGCTGCGCTCCCAACGCTCTTCATTGTCATGGCAGAAAACCAATATGGAAGCATCGCACCAACAATTAGCCCAATGAAAACCTTGGGTGTCAACACATCAACAGTCTTGATTCCAGCTCTGCTGACAAAAGCACCAAACAAGGCAAGAGACACAAGCGCGGCCGATCCAATTGCAAACCCCTGAATGAATAGCCAAAAAAGCACAATGAAAATTAGGAAGTGATTAAAAAAAAGGATTTTTGCATAATATAGCCTTCAAAAAACTCATGTCTAATTACCTCTGTTAAAAATGCCAGTGCATAAATACCCCTCAATTTTTCTTAGTCAGTGCATATGTGCCCCTCTGAGATGCTTTACTAACCTTGGCTCAACCATGGTTAGGTAAACAGACATTGCGCAATTACTCTTTTACCCTTACATGGATGAAGATGAAGTGTAAAGGAAAGGAGAGGGCTAAATCAGTCTTTTTTGACAGAATCACTTAACCATTGCTAACAGGAGATGACTACAGAGGGACTGATGCACTAACTTAAAAAATTTGAGGGATATTTATACATTAACATTTTTAACAAGGTAATTTAACAAATAAAGTTTCTTGAGGGATGGAAATGCAAAAATCCCTAAGCATGTTTAAAAGTGCAAAAAACTAATAATTTGATGGCCTACACAATTACCTTGCCAATAGCAGCAGTTGTGTTACCAGCAGCATCCAATGCATCTGTCCTTTCACGGATTACGTGATTCATTCCAGCCATCTCAGCAATTCCACCAGCATTGTCACTGATTGGTCCATAGGCATCAATTGAAAGCCCGGTTGCAATTGTGCTGAGCATTCCCAAAGCAGCTACTGCTATTCCATACATAGCAGCCAAGCTGAAGCTCACATAAATGGCAATTGCTATGGCGAAAATGGGTATAATAACGGACTTGTATCCCAAGGCTAACCCGAAAATGACATTCGTGGCTGCCCCTGTTCGGCAAGAATCAGCCACATCTTGCACTGGGCTGGAACAAAGAAAAAGTCTCAGTTAGAAGAGAGGCGTGTTATCCACTCCAAAAAAATATAGATAATATATATACTTGGATACTATAATTCAAGTGTTCCACAGGTGCAAAGACACACAGCCTCACCTGTAAGCATTGCTAGTGAAATACTCAGTAATGTATCCGATGACAAGCCCAGCCCACAAACCAACAGAAACACAGAAAAAGAGGTACCTGCAGCAGAAAAAGAAGATTGTCAAACTCTGTCAAGTAATTCACACATTATATGGGCTACAACTCTCGTAATGGAAACCTACCAATTTTTAACAACAATCTCAGTTCCAAAATCGAAGAGTGTAAATTTAGATGGCAGAGCAACAAAGCTGACAATGGCAATTCCAATGGTCATCAAACAAGTGGAAATGATAAGCTGCCTCTTCAGCGCTGGCTCAATATCTTTTACATTCTTGATTTCAAAGAGGTCGGTTGCAAAAAGAGTTGTGATAAGGCAAACCACAATGCCCACCGAACTTATGATCAATGGATACAGCATTGCTGTGAAGTCATGGCCAGTGCCGAAGGAAGAAATAGATGCAACAAACAACGCAGCACAGGAGGATTCTGCATACGAACCGAACAAATCAGATCCCATCCCAGCGATATCCCCAACATTGTCCCCTACATTATCTGCAATCACCTGCAGATATTAAACCAACATTAATACAATAAATGCAAGATATCCAACACTAAATAAGTAAAATGTAAGTCCAACGTAGTTACAGCAGGGTTTCTTGGGTCGTCTTCAGGGATATTCCTCTCAACTTTTCCAACAAGATCAGCACCAACATCTGCTGCTTTTGTGTATATTCCCCCTCCAACTCTTCCAAAAAGAGCCATTGAAGATCCCCCGAGGCCATAACCGGTAATCGCTTCGAAAAGCCCCTCCCAATCATCCCCGTAGTATAACTTGAAAAGATTGATGGAAATATATAGAACCAACAGGCCATTGGCAGCTAAAAGGAAACCCATAACTGCACCAGAACGGAAGGCTGTGATGAATGCTTTCCCAACACCCTTCCTTGCTTCCAAAGTCGTTCTGGCATTTGCATACGTTGCGATCTTCATTCCAAGGAACCCCGAAAGATTGGAAGTAAGTGCTCCGAGCAAGAACGCAATTGTAGTGAAAATGGCATTTGCCAGTGCTGGCTTGCAGAGCTTGCCTTCACTGTAAGTGCAAGGTTCACTCTCCGTACTAAAGCTCTTGACCGAACCAAGGAAGAGAAATATGATTACACTGAAGACAATCATGAAAATTCCAAGATATTTGTACTGGGTGAAAAGAAACGACGTTGCCCCTAAAAGAATGATCAAATAGAGTGAGGAAAATCGGGGAAATGCTAGTCTTAAAACTAACACGTGCACACTGCACAAAAATGCACCAAATCAATTATAACTGGATAACAGAAACTGATAAACACACAGGGACAAACAAAAGATGTTGGCATGCAGGTCACCCAATCAACAAATTGACACATAAAGAACACAAGGATTCTATCTGATGCACTACTATCATGTATAATTAAAAAACATGCTTCATTTTAAACATATTTCATAATGTTAAGCCACTTAAAAATTTTCTGTCGTTTTCAAACTGTTTTATATTAATATAAAAAAACTTTTTCTATGGCCCATACAAATTCTCCATGGGACATCAAGATATCCTTGCCATGTACAGGTTGTATGTTTTGTCAATATCCTGTGACAATAACGGTTAAAAAAGATCGCAGAGTTCTCTGTGAAAATTTGAAGTGTTTGCCAAAAAAGTAATGTTTTCTTCATTGATTTTAGGTGCTTCTTATACTGAAACAGTAAGAAACCACTACTATTAAACTGCTTATCATGTAGCGTATTCGGAAGGGGGGAAAAAGCATAAACTTGAGCAGAAACTCAATTCCTTGTCATGTTAAAAATCAAGCCAACTTCGTAATTATGTAAGCATGAACTTGGATTCATGCATTTACTTATCAGATACCCGTGCATATGTAGGTTAAATTGAATGTACATGAAGGAGAAGGATTATTGATTGCAGGCAAATGCTTTGACAATTGACATATGGGTGTACATATTCATGTAAGTAACATAATGCATGCATTAAGGTAAAAATAACAAGCAGGATAGGACATGTCTGATAAGTATTAAAGAGCACACAATGCTTTTAAATAATTCAAGCCAATACAAGTCACCTAGCCCAGACCAGACAAAAAAAAAACATGGACCTGAAAGCAACCACCAGATAAGAACAGAAAGGAAAATGGGCCACATAGGTTCACAAGAAAACAAGGCAAACAATGAACTTGGATACATAAAAAATTTAGACAATCCTCCTGCACAATTCAACAAATGCATGGGATATCTCTTCAGATAAGCAGAGCCGTTCAGGCAATATCTGAAAATAGCTCAATAACACACACATATATATATATAATTGAGAGGACTTGAGGAAAAGATGGCAACAGAAAAGTCTGTGCACCCTGTGAAATCTGACCCCACTCTAGTTTAAAAATAAATAAATAAGATTAAGACCAGCAAGCCATGTCAAAATAAGATTAGTAAAGAATCAAGTTTATGAATCAGAAAATATCTGCACTACTAAAAGTCAAGAGCAGAGACATATATACATCAATATATGAAACTTGAAGATAAACATCAAAAAGAAGAGAAGAAGAAGAAGAAGAAGAAGAAGAAGAAGAAGGCATTCCAATTTTTTTTTTTATAGCAGGGACAAAAAACAGCTCTGAGTGGTGTCCAAATCAGACTCTATGAAATGAAGAAATAAATAAGTAAATAAAAAAGCAACACAGAAAATGATTAATATGTCAAAGACCACATGTATTCAGGCACAATAGGCATAATAGATAATATGGTGATAAGAATTTCATCAATCATCATAATTCAATAAACCAAAAAGAAGTTTCCCCAAAAGGAAAAAAAATGGAAAGCAAAATATTCAGTAAATATTAAATTCAATAGTTCGAAAACAGGAACCAAATTCATAATCACCATAATGGAAATTTTAAAAATAAAATGAGCCACAGCAACAACAAAAATTATCAAAAAAAATTACGAAATCGTAATTATCAATTAATCAAATCTTTCCATGAGAAATCAAGAACCAAAAGGCACAAACATTAATAAAAAAAAATCTCATTTTGACTGAACCTGGCAATCTGGCATCAATTGGAACAAAATACAATCAACAAAAATTTTCATTTTTTTTTATAATTTTGCTAAAACAAATGAACGAAAAAAAAAAAACATTTTTGAGCCACCCAACACAGTCCATCCAAAAATTGCCAAAAAAGGAAGCAAAAAAAAAAAAAAAAAAACAATTTTTGGGCAAAGTGATAATTAAAAAGAAAAACAAACAAACTCAATTGCTCTCCATGAAAACAAACCCAACCGAAATTTCGAATCTTTCCATCAAAAACAAAAAACCAACAAAAAATTGGGAGACACCAACCGACGGATATAGCGTGCTGGATCTCGGCGCACTTGGCGGTGACGGCGACCCCATCGACGGTCTCCTCTTCGTCACCGTCGATGAGCCTGTCGGTGTATCCATTGTTGACCCCGGTCGTCTCTGCCGAAACCCTGACCTTGGACACTAGAAACCACTGAAGCAGAGCAAATCCGATCCCCACCACAGCCGCCACAGGTATCAGGACCTGCGTTAGAGTCTCCCCCATCAAACCCATCTCTCTCTCTATCTCACTCACTCTCTCTCTCACACGAGGAGACGAAGAAGTATTTCGAGTTTCTGAATCGAAGCGTGTAGAGTATATATATTGACAGAGAGAGGTGGCGGCCTGGCGGGAGCTGTTACACGCGGTACTTTTAACATTTCTCTGCATAGAATTATATAAAATTCTGATTTTTTTTTTTAATTTTAGACGGATAAGAAAAATTAATCCAAAATATTTGTTTAGGGAAAAATCTAAATAATCTAATGTAAATTGCCAGGAATCATATAACCCCCTAATTTTTTTCTAAAGTATATATAACCCCCTGACTTTTTCTAAAGTCTATGTAACCCATTGAAAATACATATGTAAATCTAAATAATCATCTGAATTAAACTTCCATTAGTAGATGAGGAATATTCTGTAAATATTCTGTCTCATTAATCTTTGCTGAAAACATAATATACCAAAATCCCTTACAATGTGTTAAAAATGAAAAAAATCATTTGTAAATGATGATTTTATCCTTCCAAATACATTATAAAACCAATCTGGTGAGATAAAATCGTTATTTACAAATGATTTTTAACATTTTTAATACATTTTAGGGGGTTTGAGTATATTATGTTTTCAATCCAGATTAATCAGACGGAATATTAAAAAATTAATTATAATTTATCAACAAAAATTTAATTTAAGGGACTATTTGAATGCACATAGGTATTTTCAGGGGGAAGAATATGAATTTCAAGAAAAGTCAAGAGATTATATGGAATTTAGACATTGAAATGAGGTTATATGATTTTTCCCCTTTTTTTAACCCCTTATTTTATTTGTTCAATCATCCTTACGCGGGTGGTTGTATTTTTTTTTCATGTCTTTCCTTCAGGTCAATAAAAATGTATAAAGATTAATTAATAATGTATAATATTAAATACTGTACATATACTGCATTACTATGTATTAGGATGGATGACAATATTAACAATGTATACACAATAGATATTTAAGGGAATAAATAAGCAACAAGAAAAAAAGATGAAAGGATCTATACAAATGTAAGCACAGACCAGGGGTGTTTTTGATATGTTGAAAACATTTCAGGGGATTAAGTGATTAACAAATAAGAGATTAGAAAAATAATTTTAATTATTTTTTCCAAAATTACATACAGTTTGTCACTGTATATTCTATAAAACACATACCATTCATCATTGAAAAAATATATCATTTGTATATAATTTACAAATATTAAAATAGATGAGAACTGTAAAAAAAATATTATATATAAAATTTTCTTTATATTATCCTTCGGGTTAATTTGCCCGGGTGAGATTATTGACCATATACGACTTGTCATGGCCTGGCTCGTGTGATTATAAACACAACATATTCAAAATAGTCACTTTTTTCAAAAAAATAAGACAATTTTGTTGTTATGTTATTGGAAATCATCTCTAAAATATTCTTTTTTTAGAAGGATTCTTATATTTCTATTTTTTTTATTGGTAGGGGATGAAAAGGTAAAAAAGGGTATTTTCAGGCTATTTGTATTGCATGGATTATGATACATATATAACTTTGTTATTGGAAAACATTTATTGATGTAACCATTTGATACCAATAGATGGGGAGGAATATTTTCCTTATCTTCCAATTAATACAATTTTGCAAAGTATAAACATTCCATGTGCATCCTGTTTTATTGGATGAGTCAGCTATGACTATGAATAAAATATCGGGCTTCATTCAAAAGACAGGTAATAGAATTAATATGTTAAAAAATAAAAACATGTTTAGATTTATTTGTCTTAAAAAATTTGGTGTTCAAAGTTGAAACAATCAAACAAGGTTGCTAAAATTTGGTTGGTTAAATTAAATGCATGTCTCTAGATCAGTCTAGCCAAAAAAAAAAAATTAAAAACATGTCCCCACTTAAATTCAAACTTGGGCATCTTCTCAGGTTGACTGTTGGAAATATAAGTTGAAGAATGAATTTTAAGGTAGGACTGTTTTCAATTTCAAATATCACTATGATATGATTCAAAACTTAGATCATAAGGAAGCAATCCAATAAAAAAATACAATTGCAATAAAAAAATCCAATAAAAAAAAAATTAAATACATGTCCCCACTTTTTTATTTATTTAATAAACTATGGTTTTTAATTGCAAGAATACAATTTTCACATAATAAATATATAAAACATGCTCTTCCTTGAAAAAAAAAATATTTTGCAAGATCACGGGTAGAACATTCCAATGCATACTGTGAGCGGGTCCGTTGCTGGTTCTTTCAAACAAAAACTTAACTCAAGAATACTTTAATACAAGTCTTTTATAAATATTACCTTTGCCCTTTTAAACCCTGATTTTATAAAAATAGAATTAATATTGTTAATATCCAATTTATGGCTATATTAAGTTACATCAAATATTGATACGACAAAAATCAATATTTTTATTTAAAAAAAAAACTAATTGTTTTGTTAAAATAAATCGCGGAATGCTAATATTTTAAGAGGTTGTTACATTCAATTATTTTTACAGTCTTAAATAAAATCTCATATATCAATCCTCTTGATAGAATGATGGATATTTATCTGGATTTAAATTTTAGCTCCGATGATAGAAAAAAATTTAATTAGAATAAATACTTATCAATAAAAACAAACAATCTTATATATTTTGTTAGTCACTCCATTCACTGTAACATAATATATATGCATTGTTAAATATTTTTTTATATTTTTTTTATAAATTATATTATTATTAATTTAGTATTCACTTCATCTTTTATTAAATATTTTTACAATACTTAAATAAATATCTAATTTGGCAATTTCATTTGTTTTCCTCGTTGAACATGTTTCTTTCAGAGAATGGGAAATCACCTCATCTAGAAAGTTCGAAACCACCTTTTTTTTTTTTTTTTACTTGTCAAAAGCTTATGTCGGATGTTACAACCAGGATGCTTTGTCCGGATTGTTTAGAATATATATTATATATTATTTCATTAACCTGTATCAGACCTAATGATTTCATTATTATAAGCTTTTTGAAGCGCTAACGTCATCTTGCACTCTCAGCCGTTGGAGTTTCAATCCCACCACCTGTTGCAATACAATGGGTCTGAATTTGACCTTCAAAATATCTTTCAAACTTATTAATTTTTCATTGTAAACGGTTTATGAATATTGTCCTTTTTTTTCTTTTTTCTTCTTACCTTGTAGCCCCATTTTGGATGAAGAAATTAGATTTTTTTTTCAAGTTACATAATTATATTAATGAAATAAATAATTTAATATTTTATTGTATTTTTAGATATTTACGTTAGAGACAAAACGTGTCATGTGAATCATTTATATCAAATAACAGTAGCATCATACTTACATGCATCATTAACCACTGGGATTGTAGAGCAGGTACTAATATTATGGATTGATGCATTTCCGTTAAAAAACCGGAAGTAGCAAAGCCCTGGGTAAAAATAACACTTGACACAGTTATCACACTAAAATGATTTTTTAGGTTCCTAAAATATGGAACCATATGAATAATGGAGAAACTCCATGAAAGGAAGATTAATGATTCATATAAATCACTTAGTGGGAAATGACCCGAATAGATCCAACGAGTAACCAATAATCCCGTGATAGAGAAAAAGGTAGCTATCATGCCTTTTTCTGACGCATCACCTAGTTGTACCAGTTCATGGACTAATAAGTTCATCAACTGAATTGTAATCACAACTGAAATAATCGAAAAAGATATGTGAGTTAATATATGTTCTAAAGTTGAAAATATCATAAAGGGGGTCCCTCAATTACAGAATTGAAATTGGGAATTAGATCCATTTATAGGATCTATTTTATTCCTTTTAGTAGATGATGCCGCCACTCGGACTCGAACCGAGATGCTCTAGCACTGCTTCCTAAGAACAGTATCATCTTGTCATATCACCTTGTTCTATAGTTATATCACCTTGTTATAGCACTGCTTCCATAGATTAGATGGAATATTTCAATTTCAAAGGGTCCCTGGAATAATTATATCACCTTGTTCTATACTTGTATGACACAATAGTATCTATTTATTCCACTCAAAAATGAAAAAATGCATATCCCCCCCTATCTCTCCATCCAAACAGGGAAATATAAGTTTGACTCTTTGATTATTTAAAGAAATATAATTGAGTTTGAGTTGTGAGTCCTGTGCACCAGGTTTATTAGAATATCTCCAACTCTATATTTAAATGTGTATTCAAATTCAAATTTAAATAAAAGTCACCAAAAAGTCTTTTCAATTATTTATCCATTCCCATAACAAATTAAACTTTTACTCATCTTTTATCCAAATCAAAGGAGATTCAAGCATTTTACCCAAATTTCTAATAGTTATTTTTATTTCTTCAACTTATATTTTTTAAAAGATTTAAGTAAAGCACAAAGTAATGGTTGAAGATATATCATATCAAATGAAATTTTTACTCAATTTTTTAGTAAAATTTGAATATAGGTTTGAGTAAAGGCTAGATATGGCGAGTTTTTACATCTAAGGGTTTTTAGTTAATATTGGAATTTATCATTACCAAAAACAAATTTATTTTCTTTCCAGCATTGATACAGTCTTATATACAACAATGAATGCAGTATCATTTCTTATCTTGAGATACATGCTTTGTTAAATGAATTATGTGATCTTAAATTTTTATATGAAGAGTATATGCAATGCATTGAATACCCTAAATTTTATATATATAAAAATATGCGTTTAAGCATGCACTGAAAAAAAAATCAAAATACATGTGCCATAGGCACATCATATATGGATGAATAATTGGTATGATTGACAAGCCCATGGAACTTCTTCTCATAACCAATTTAAAGCATGGCCTATATATGAACTGCGTGCTTTGTGGAAAGCTGCATTAAAAGTTAGGTTTCTCATTGTTTTGCATGATTTATTTGACCACCTCAACAACTCATATCTCTGTAGAATACTAGAATGAAATTCAAAATCAACAAAAATTTGTGTAAGTCAAAAATCTTCAATGCTACCTCCCATTGGAAATGCAAACAATGAAATTCGAAATAAACGGTGGATCCACATGTGAAAAATGAAATATGTAAAGCAAATCTTATTTTTTGCAGTTCATTTATTTATTAATAAAGAACAAGTTGGAATGATGAAAGTTAGGTCTATAATTTGCATCTCACGTTGATGGAGTCATTAAGAAGTTGAAATTCATCATTAGGTACAATGTTTACATACATCATGGCAACAAAATGATCAATAGTTTCAGGAATGGATGACAGTGTTTTTAGTTGCAAATAGGGCCTCATCCAACAAAAGTATTCGGCTCACAGAGATCCTCGAAAAACCATTTGGACGCTTATATACTCAGTCCATTTTTACAACCTAGGTGACCACCAGCCCCAATTCCGTATACACTCTACTAGACTATAGTATATATTCTATTAGTGCAGTATATGAAAAATTATAATTTTCAATTTTAAAAAAATATGTATATTTTTTTTATAATGGTATGTATTTTTATTAGGTGAGTATATACTTTAAGAAAAATCAAAATGATTTGAGATTGCAGATAGAGATACACACGAGATGGTATCATCTTCAAAACATATTTCACTTAATCAGTTTAGTGAGCACTCTCATTCTCCTTTTGTTGGAGCACATAAATTATCTAGTATTTATATTATTCATTCATGTGATCATTCCAGCCTCCAGGGCATCCCAGGTAAGATTTTCTTGATTTCTCTGTTCCACAAAATTTAACAGAACTAAATTCCTAAGAAACGAGAATTATGCTTTTAAAACTAAGTTAATTACCACACTGTCCATTAAAAGTGACTTTTAAATTATCTTTCTAGAAAGCATATTAGTATTCAGAAAAAAAAAATATAATTAAAGGTTTTTCATTTCAGTTAAAGTTAGAATTACTAGGGTGTTTGAAAATGAGTTTAGATTAAATATAATTCTGGTGTAACAATATATCCAGAAGTAATAGAATAACATGCATTATTGTTATTCATCTAAATTTAACATAGATCCATCTCTCTCTCTCTCTCTCCCTCCTCGGCTCCACCGCCATCGCCATCTATCACCATCCTCTGTCTTCTTCTTTCTCTCTCTCTATCCATCCGTTGTCCCCACTAAGTTTTTTTCTTTTTTTTTTTTTGAGTTGGGTGCCTTTGTGGGGTTAAATGCTCCCTTCGATTATTCCATATAATGTCGTTATCATTCCTTTGGGTGAAAAATGAAAATTTGGTGAAAGGGAAAAATAAAGTTCAAGTGAAGGAAAGAGAAACATTTTTAAAGTTAAATCTGAATCTAACCCGAACCTAACCTTATTTGGCCCAAATCAAACACAAATCCAACCTGAATATGAACCCAACCTATACCCAAACCAAACTTGATGAGTTGGATTCAAGTTTAGTTCCTTAATTTTGAGGGTAAGATTGGGTTTGATTTGGTTGGCTTTCATCTGTTGGAAAAACTTGGGTTTTGACCAATTTTAGGTTAAAATGAGTTTGGGTTTCACTAACTATAATTAGTGGAAACCTATTGGATTATGTTTCTCTCGTTGAGTAGATGAACGTAGTATATTTATATTCTCAAAACCAATTTTAAGTGAATAAGAAAATTGAATCCAAAGTTCTCCAAATAATATGATGAAAGTGGTTGGTGGTTGGGGAAGAAAGAAAAGCTATAGTCCCATATCGGTTGTTTGGAAAAAACATTGAGGATTTATAAGATAGGCTCTTTGTATTCTAGTGAATTGCTTTTGGTAGCACCACCATGCGCGGTGCGCGCGCGTGGGGCTTTTTAGAGGCGCACTTGGCACTTCGCACGGTGAAGATCATTCTGATAAGATGAAATCTGGACCGTCGATCGAATAAATCCGCAGATGCGGTATGGGCCGTCAGATCAACGGTTATGATCTAATCGTTGGATATTTGAATGGAGGAGTGCCTTAGAATTGAAACAGAGGAATGGACTCCTCCAAGAGTCTTTTCAACCATTTTTCTACCCTATAAATTCCACCCAGTCTCTGCATTTTAGATCATCCATTCATTCATTACAATAGACATTCTCAGGGTGCATTTTAAGTCTCCAGTCTAGTTCATTCGAGTGCATACATACAATCAATAAACAGAGAGAGTGTGTTACAGAATTGGCTCGCTGTCCTTGCGGTTTGAAGTGCTGCTACCGTAAGGAGTTCGCCGTTGTATCCTGGGAGACAGTCGTCAGATCCGTGAGCATCAGTGCTAGACGATTACTGTCTAAAGGACATAGAATCCAACTCTAGCCTCGACCTTCTTCTCAACGGAATAGATTCGTCAATCCAGCACAATTGTTCTTCTTCTCAGTACTTTCATACACTGTATTTCCATTAATATAGGTAGACTGTTTTGTAAACATTCATAATTCATTGTTGAATTTTCTAACATCATCAACTTCAGGTTAGATTCAGGGTGAGCTCCAAACTAGTCCAACCCACCAAGTTTTACCTCAATAGAGGAAAAATAAAGGTTCGAATATTATGATTGAAGATTTGGTCAATTTTTTAATCACATTTAAGTTAATGACAAAAATATTTTATCCTATCTTCATTTAATGGAAAAGTTAGATACGATTTTGTTCTTGGTTGGAGATAAATTTTTAACTCAAATGTTTAATTACCATCATTAATGGTTAGATAATTTTAGTTCTAAAAAAAATCATCATATTTATTGTGATAGATTCCATGAAAGAAAAATTTGTCAGAAATACCCAAAAAAAAAAAAAAATTGTCTAAAATATCTAACAATGAAAATAACAAACATCAAATAAAAGATTCCAAACATATTTTTTTTAGATACTCAAATAGAAAACAATGAACGTGAAACTAAACCTAAATTTGGAGTCCAGATCCTGTCAGGACTAGCTTCAATCAGTCTGGTCGATATCGAATTGCACAACCTATAAATCGAATTACACAACCTATGAATTGAACTGTACAGTTAATTGGTGAGTACATGTGTCTTTTTTTTTGTTGAATGTTTGATTAGATCCAATATGAGAGTGATATTGAATAATTGACTGTATAAGTAGATTCATATAATATAGAATTCGATACTGATAAGACTGACGCTCCTCTGGATCCGGACTCCTAAATGGGCACCGATATTCCCACCTACATAGTTATTCACCCCACATCTCTCAAAAAATCAGAATGTTGTTTTTTTAAAGAATGACCCCACCCCGATTCATTCGACTTTGTGAAGTCGTCCATTATGTGACAGGTGGACATCACAGAGTCGAACTGATCACAGAGATCTAAATCCCTCTTCATAACCCATTCGACTTTGTGAAATCATTCATTATTTCACAGGTCAACATCATAGAGTTGAACTACTTACAGAGACCTAAGACCCTCTCTATGGCCTATTCGACTTTGTGTTTTGAACAATGTTTTTGTGTGTTATAGCATTCTCAATAAAATAATATCTTCAAAAGATGATCCGTTGTTCAATATCATGAAGGACAGATCACATGATGTAGTGTTTGGATATCTCTTTATGATGTCGTCCATTATGTCACAAGTCGAATGGGCCGTAGAGAGAGCCTTAGGTCTCTGGGATCAGTTCGACTATTTGATGTCAACATGTGACATAATGTTAATGTTTTAAAAATCGAGCCGTTCAATTAACCAAAAAAATGAATGAGTCAAGGGTCATTAGTTCAACTGTTCGGTCAACCAGATTTGAATCATGACATAATTATAATATAATAATTTTTTTAATTATTATTACTAAATAAAAATATAAATATTTTTGAAAATCTTTGCATAAATGTTTTGCTTAACATCATAATTGACGATTCACAAAGTTGAATGGGTTAGCGTTAGGTTTCTGTGACTTGTTCGACTCTGCAATGTCGAACGGAGCATATAACTGATGACTACACAAAGTCGAATGGGTCACAGAGAGGGGTTAGGTCTCTGTGATCAGTTCGACTGTGTGATGTCGATATGTGACATAATGGATGACTTTATAAAATTGAATGATATCGGCACCCCTCCTAAGTATGTACCCATGTTCATCGATCAAGATATTATTTGTGGGGCTTTTCAACGAGGCTTCTGACCGCTCTCAAATAGGTTGATATTGAGGGCTTCTTCTACGTTTCTCGCCGACCCATCTCTTCCTTTCCAAGGTATCTCTCTCTGTCACACACACAGATCGATCTTCCGTGAGTTTAATTTAATTTTTCTAAATCACGATAAATTCTTCACGGTTTGTGCTTCCTTGATATTGGAAGCCGATATCGATATTCAATTAGGGTTTTTTTAAAGCTTTTTTTTAGGTTAGTAAGATTTTGAAGTCAATATAAATTAGGGTTTTTTCATATTCAGATGTTCTTCTACCCTTCTTAGAAGAAGGGGTCATTGGGTTTGAGAAATTTGTGATCTTTCGTCGATATTAAAAAGAACCCCTTTTAGATTCTCGCGATAGATTTGGCTTGTAACGACCCTCTTTTGTTTTTTGTTAATCAATCTTTGAAACGTTGGATTACCCTCTCTTAAGCTCCAAAACGATGTCGAGCAAGAAAGAAGAGAAAGGCGAGGCCGCCGCGGACCGCATAAAGGCGGCGGCTTTGTCGGCGGCGAAGGGCCTGAGTCGGGCCCAGGCCGAGCGGGCCGCCGCCGCCGCAGCCCGCAATGTCAACGCCTACGGCCAGAAGGAGGAGGGCCCAAGCCGGTGGCAGGAGCGCAAGGAGGCGAAGCGTCAGATGTATCTGATGAGCACCGAAAAGGCCGTCAGATTGGGCGAAAGGAAGGACTTGAAGTCCTCCATGTCGTCCACCGGTGGATCCTCTTCGCAGTGCCAGAAGTGCCTCCAGTCCGGGCACTGGACGTACGAGTGCAAGAACGAGAGAGTCTATATATCCCGCCCGTCGAGGACCCAACAATTGAAAAACCCCAAATTGAAGATGAAACTCTCTGTTTCGTATGAGTTGGACAACCCTGATATCCGGAAACCAGAGGAGGAGGAGAGGGAGGAGGGGTCGAAGCATAAGAAGAGCAAGAGGAAGCACAGGTCGAGATCCGATGGGTCAGGGAGCGAGACTAGTGAGGCTTCCGTGTTTGAGACCGAGAGTGGGTCGTCGGTCACTGAGACAGATGGGTCGTCAGAGCAGAGCAGCTCGAGCTACAGCTCGTCGGATTCGGAGGAGGAGCGGAGGCAGAGGAGGAGGAAGAAGAAGCAGCAGCAGCAGCAGAAGAAGAAGAAGAGCAGGAGGCACAGGAAGTATAGCTCATCGGAGTCGGATTCGTCGGAGGAGTTGGAGTCTGCTTCGGATTCTGACTCGGAGGACAGGTCCAGCCGGAGGAAGAGCAAGAGGCATGGGAAGAGGCGTTGAAGAGTGGCGGGTATCGCATTTTAAGGTCTACTTGTTCTAATTTTCATCTCATGCTGGTGTGTTGCTTAGGTGTTGGAATTACTTACTGTTTGTTTGCAAGGAGGCTTGCTTTTGGTTTTATGTCATGAGACTTGCACTTCTAAAATCATCTACTGGAACATGTTGCATATTTCTGAGGATACTTTTAGCAGAAATGTTATAATGTACTAGTTTATGTTTCAGGTCATGTCTATTATGTTGATCTATGTAGATTATTGTTCTTGATTTATGGCATATTTGAGGGAAACCTTGGTATGATAGGCATGCATCTCACTTGTCTGTTGTTGTGAATGTTGTTTGTAATATTACTGGTTAACAGAATAGGTGTTTTGCATATCCACAAAAATGTTTGTTTATAGGTTAAGTCTAGCTCGTTTCTTGGATACACATTATGTTTCTGCCTGATCTTGAAGCCAGATTCATGTTACTAGAAACGTTACCAAATTTGTAACTATATTTGTAAATCATAAGGGTGTTGTTACACATTGTCCTTAGATGTAGCTCTGCTTACAGTCTCATTTCGCGGTATATGCCTTGTTAGATGAAACATGCAATTTTATGTTTATTTTGCATGAGTGTGTATATATAATTCATTGGAGTATATACATAATTTTTTTGAAGTTGCATGCTTCATCACATGAAGTATACACTTTCAAGAAAAATGGAACGATGTGAGTACTGCATGTAGAGCTGCAAGTGGGGCTGTCCTTGACATTTTCTTAATTATAATTCTTGTTTGAAATGTTACACTTGAGGATGGCCAAAAGAGCATAAATTTATAGTTATTGAAATTGTATCTCTTCGTAAACTAAGGATGGGTTCATATGCTCTACTGAATTTGTCTCTCTTCTGTTCCATCTCTTGGATTTATATTATAGACTTTCGTGCTATAACTAGATGGTCAGTGACTGGCTGGAGAACTTTGCGGTTAATATTGCTTTTTATATATATATATATATTGGCATCTGTGCTTTTGATTTTTTTTTTTTTTATGACACTCAATCCTATGACCTGTGATGACTAATGTGCATTATTACTGTGCTGAAAAGATGACATGGTAGAATGGGCATATGTGAAGCGATTTTAATTTTAATTTCTCTACCTATGGTGTTTAATGGCTATGCTGTTTTTTCTATATCTTGTATTGATTTTGTTGACCAAATATTGTCGAATTTACATTTAGCTGTACACAATTATGTTCAATAATCAACATGAATGGCATGACTTCATGGATTTAGATTAGTGAACTTCTTGGTAGCTTTCCTCTTTTTGGTTGTTACTTTGTTGCTTGTGCATCTGTTTACATTCAAAGCAAGCAATCTGCTCTTGTTTGTGTCATGTGACCTGGATCTTGTTTATTTTTCATGATACATGTACTACAAATTATTTATTCTGTCCATCCTATATGCATTTGTTTAGGCATTTCAGTTTTGGTTAAATCATTTCATGGGGATGTTTACCTCAAGCCCAGATGGAATAGGTTTTGAGTCGGTTGCAACAAGTGTTATATTATGTTGTAACATCAATGATTATGCTGCTGCCCTATCCTATGTGATAAAATGTAGACAAGATGTGATAAACAACCACAACCTTCCCCACCCCCTATTTGGTCCGTGGATAGCTTATCCGCATATAAAAAAGTTATACAGATGTTGAGAATAAGGATGATGTTACGTGCAGCCTCATTTTCAGCCCTAATTTTAGTTTACACGTGTTTTGAATTTTTTAAAAATAGTATACCTCATCTAATGAGGTACATGCTTTTATAAAAAATGAAGTATATACTCTAATGAATTGTATGGATGTATTTATAGAAATGTAAAAAAATTCTTTCGAAGCATATGATTTGTTAACGTGAGTATATGCGTTGTTAATTTTCTATGGACGCATATAAGGTTAGGATTGGGGTTATTCCTATCTCTGTTTTGATTAGTTTGTCCTTTGTATTTGTGTATAAAATTGTATGTAGAGATAGAGGAGAATCAAATGATTTTTGTCTGGTTGTCATTTGTTTCATGGTTCATGAAAAAAAAATTTATGAGGATATAGAAGAGAATTAGATGGTTTTTTTCTTGGTTGCTTTTCTTATCGGTTTTGATAAATTTTTGTCCTTTGTATTTGTCTAACAATTATAATTTTGGATGGTTAAGTAAAATTAAACGAAGTCTGTCTCTCCCACACATAGTTATCCAGGTTTATTTTTAACTTATTCAAGTATAAGTATTACAGCTTATCCATGTTAAACAAACATGTTTTTTTTATAATTAAATCCATTATCCTCTTATCCACGCCCTTGTTCACAAAACAGGGGGTTAATCAAGAACTTGGCAAGACTCGGCAGCAGTTGATTGAAGATGATCTTTCTTTCTTTTAAAAAACCCAAGCTTCCTTCTAAATTGGGATTTTAATGTGACAACAGGTTGATCATCATCATAAGTTAGATTTGATTTGAAACTGGTGATGTCACAGATTGCAGTCTCACGTATTTTCATTTTTTTAAAATTATATTATAAAAAGATGTCATTTATAAAAAAATATGAAATTTTTTTAACAAGGTATGTATCTCGTCATGGTGAGTATATGGGGTTAACCTCGTTACCGAGATATAATGGATTGAGTGTAACTACATCTAATGAGGTATATGTTTTTATAAAAAAAAAATGAAACATATACTTTAATGAAATGCATCCATGAACAATGTTCCAAGTCTCCTATGTCGATCTGCATACAGTTTTACATTTTCAACATACCTTGATTATTTTATTAAATGATGCATATTTCATCTATCTTTATGAAAATGAATTATATACTCCAATGGACTCTACTTGATTAAAAGAAATTACATATTTCATTCTAACAAAGTATGGACTACCCACCAGGCAGTATATAAGACTGTATAAACTAAATAACTTCTAGCTGCCCTTTCTTTAAACTTATAATACTTCCTGTAAAGAACATTTTTGAAACAACAGTTTAGCAGAAAAAAAAAAAGTTGGTTGGCGTAAAAACCAGAAATAATGCCTTTTGTTTAAATAACCTTTAATTCATATGAACGTTCAAACGTATTGGTTGGAACAGAAGTGAAGTATATGATTTCTTATGGAGCAATGATATATGTTCAATGATCTTATATGCATCTTCATCCACAACCCACTTATTTTTAAAAAATACAATCGTTTATTGGAATATTTATTATTTTAAAAAGTAAAATGTACACAGAAATATTAGTGCAATTTTTATGAAAAAAAAAAAATCATACGAATGGTACAATATGTACTGTGATATTTTATGTATAGGCATTTGGTTTAGGCTGCAGATGGAGTTATAAAACAGACTCAAGCTATTTATAATCGTGGGCCCAATTTCTAGCCTCTGTTAAGCTGGGCCCAATTTCGAACTATCTGCAATCGTGGGCCAAGATGACCAGAGGCCCGCAATTTACAGCGATCCATCAACTGCATGGCTGGTCGGCCACGCGAACATGATAAAATAAAGGAAAATTTTACTTTTAGACTCAATTGTTATTATAACTTCAAAACCCATCTCATATATGTTTTTATTTTATTTTTAATAGTAAATATCATGTAATAAGTATATTCTTTAATAAAAAATGTATTTTACTTCATTTTGAATTGAATGAACCTATTTAATGAGATATATTCATTTGTTTCATTAGATTTTAATGAGGTATATATATAGAACTGTATAAAAAACCGATTGTAACAAACAAAATCGTTTCGGTTTGATTTTTGGGTTGGTTTGATTTTTAGGATAGATGTAATTATAATTTGATTCATTTTGAATTTATAAAAAAACAAATCAAACCGATCAAATTGCACATGTTTACCTAGAAGCAGCCCAACCAAACCTACAACACACGCACAAATAGACGCACCCACGTACGCCCTTTTATTCACACCACTTCATTTTTCTTGCCAACTATTCTCTCTCCACATATCTCTCTCTCTCTCTATCTATCTGAAACATCAAAACCTATTTTTTTTGTCTTTTCATAACAGCAGCCGCCATGAGTGGAATGAAGTTCTGCCGAGAATGGTGGGCAGCCCATAAAAAAACCTTTTCAAACTTCTCTCCTTCTCATCTTCCTCTTCCATTTTTTTCTTGATTTTTTTTTTTTGGTTTCCATGGCAGCAACAACATTTTGTATCCAAAGGAAGACAAAAAGAAGAAAATCCTTCTCTTTGCATGTCGCAACTGTGATCATTCGGTATTTTTTTTTTTTTTTTTGTATTTTATTTTGGTTCTTTTTATTTCTATCTAATGAGAATAAATTAATAATGTACCATGATTTAAAGAAAATGTTTGAAGATCTCAAATGTGATGTTTGTGTTTTTTTCTTGAACTTATTGATTGGAGGGATTTTTTTTTAAATTTTCTTCTATAGCATTTGACATGCAAGAATTAAAGCGAGATAAATTATTTATCTTGCTATATGTCGGATGATATATATTTTTTTGTGTTGAAGATTTTCTTTTTGAACAAATGATCGAGGTTAACTTGTTCCATGGAAATATGTTATACTGCTCATGAAATTTTTATATTATAGTGAAGAAATCGTTCCTTTGTTAAAATTAAATGAAAAAAAAATATAACTTTTTATTTAATCATGAGTGTTGATAAATTGTATATTTGTACCAACCTCACAGGATCAAAAGAACATGTTATGAAGATCCTTGGATTGTATATATGTATCATTGAGGCCATTGTTTTAGACATGCAAAAATAAATTGAAGAACACCCAAATACTTGTCTATAATGTTTTAGTTTCTTTGGGCAAAATTTATTCATATTTTTCAATGGTAAAGATTTTCTTTTAAAAACAAACAAAGTTATACTGCCAATGAATTTTTCTTTTCATGACAAAGCATTCTATTCTTTCTCCCATTATGTTTTTTTTTTATTGGAAGGACATGAATTGTGTTAGAATTTACAACTTTGGAACCATTGATATTGTAGTGTACTCACATGATCAAAAAAAATTTATTCATAGCTTGAAATAACGAAAAGGTTTGTATATTGTATGTTTTGTATATTCATGTAGAAACCTCTTCATAACTGATTCAGGAGGTCGCCGATAGCTGTTGCGTCTATCGCAATGAAGTTCATCATTCGGCTTCGGAGCAGACTCAGGTCCTGCAAGATGTAGCTTCTGATCCAACTCTGCCTCGCACCAAATCCGTTCGATGCTCTCAATGCAATCATCCAGAAGCAGTGTTTTTCCAGGTATTTATTCTTTCAAATTTATTGGTTGTTGTTCAGATGTTTAAGTTATGAATGATGGTTTCAATGCTTAGTAAAAGCTAATGTTGAAGGTTGGTTATGCTCATTAAGTCCTTTTGCAATGCACGAGCCCTGATGCACAAAATCATTTGCACCTTGTACATCAGGTAAATTTACTTGGGAAGTTCAAACTCGAGAATTCTGGAGAACAAACTCATGACTCTAACCAAAGTAGTACATCAAGCTTTTTTCCAATTGGAATTCCATGTTAGGATATAAAGAACTCCAGTTCTTCCAAACAAACGTGTCGAATATTTAAAGAAGTCATTGCTAATTGCGATCATCAGTGGTTTGGTTGATTGTGGAAATATATGCTTCTACTATCCTACAAATTAGAAAGAGATTAAGATTGATTTAGAATGCTTTTTTTTTTAGTTTTAATTTAATCATAGATTACAACAATGCATGAGCTTTTTCGTGTAGTGATATCTTGAATCTCCTTGGAGTCACATTGATATATATTTAAGACATAAATATACTGGACGAGTTCCTCATTTTGTTTTTCACCTTTCATTGTTTCATAAACATGCCATATTTGCATATCTATCCATATTTCTGGTGATGGGGGCTTTAATGAACTACTACTTATGGCCATTGTTCGATCCCTCGTTTCGCTATCGCTTCACTTGTTCTCCTTCATAAATCCACACCACTTCTCCTTGTTCCTAGGTTTTGCAATCTTCGCTCCTCCAAATTTCTGCTTGACTTCTTTTAATGCCTTTTAGGCTTCAAGCAATGTAAGATAGAAAAACATCTCGTCGCAGGTTGATAGAGACATCTATTCTTCATTGAGGGGTTGCAGTTCGAGTCTTACTCATGCTGATATGATAATATTTAATCAGAAAAATAACAAACGAAAATAACTTACCTATGAAAAAACATTGTAAGATAGTTCGAAAATGCTAGATTACCTTATCAAGCTGTGCAAATTTATTTATATTATATACTGAATCTACCCTTATTAGAAATCTCAATATATTCTTTTCTAGTTTCATGTTATCGTCAATATCGTAATGATCTATTTTTCCATAAATGTGAAGTTGGTTTTATGAACTGTATTAGGCCATAATTTCCTGTTTAAGATCAAGTATCTGAAACACCTATTTGTGATGGCTATGTTTTGTCTTGTGTAACACATAACATCATTTTAGAACTTTGTAAATCTACTCTACAATTGCAAAATTGCTCCAGTGTTTCACTTTGTTTTCTGTCTGCATTATTATCTTTGCTATGTAATCAAATTCTGAATATCATCACCACCTCTTTTTCAACATATGGGGTTGTATTTTTTTGCTTGTTTATCATCTAGTCAATCAGTTGCTGACACATAAATAAACAATTATTTTGAAACAGTAACCATTGATACAGAGTATATGTGCACATAATGATCATTGTCTAGGTCCTTTTCTTTTTCATAAAAACTATTCTCAACCATCATTTTATAGAATCACTCTCAATTAGATTTTTTTTAATAGAAGTTCTTTTTGTGAATTTTATCACATAAAAATCAAAATCCAAAGGAACCGATTATTTGAAAACTGATTTTGTAGAAACAGAAAAAACTGCACAATTCGTTCTAAACAGGGCCTTAGCCCTTAATGTGTATATGAGCATAAGGAGAAGAGATGCCTATTATGAGAAATATATGCACATTCAGGATTTGATAGAATCAATCAAATGAATGTGAAGAAACATTTCACATTCTTATGTTTTTTTTTTTCTCCATTTGATTAACTAATTCATTTTAATCATATATGGCAGGCTTCATCGAGGGGAGAGGAAGGCATGACTCTGTTCTTCGTCTGCTGCAACCCGAGCTGCGGCCACAGATGGAGGGACTGATGATGATACTCTTCTTTGATTGTCTGTCCCTTGTTGTTCTGTCTCTCTTGGTTTCTCAAAATCAAACTTGCTTGTGTTCAAATAAAGGAGAATTATTTTACAATGATGACTTTAAGAATGATCAAGAACTCATTAATAAGAGAATTCTCTCAATCTAACTTACCAAAAAAAAAAAAAAAAAAATCTGTCAATCTTTAGAGCTCCGATTTGTGTTATAATTGTTGTTTGTATGTCCGCCTTTTAATCCTAAACCTTTTAATCCTGAATCATATTTTTTATAAGATGATTTCTCATTAATATACTTCTGGGAAGTATGTTGATCTTTTAAACTGATGTTTGGATACAGAATAAAACTTATTCCAGTGTATACAGTTATAAAACTAAGTTATTATAGCGGTGGAATACATGATTTTATATTTGGTTGTGTTTTGAATTATTCTCGTAAGAAAACGTAATAATAAATTTTTTTATTGTTTGGATAAAATGTGGATAAAAATTTATAAAAGGTAAAAAATGATGATAGTTGATTTGACAGATGATTTATAAGAGATGATAACAGTTGATTTGACGCTCACATATTCTTATTTATTTAGAGGGGTTTTTAGATAATTTATTTATTTAAAAAGGATAAAAATTAAACATTAGATTTTCTCATAAAATGCAATAACTTTATAAGGGATTTATAATAAATTCATTTTTTATTAAGGGTTTTCAATAATTCATTAGTTCTACAAGAGGTGGAAACTAGAAAACCATTTCAACGATACCTCTCAAAATGTTTTAAATTGTACACAAATGCCTTCAAGTAATTCATCAGGGGTATTTTGATCAAATGTGATTTTTTTAGGGGTATATATGCAAACGAGACCAATCTTTAAGTTTTAACTTCATTTTATGGGGTTCCTGCCATCCAATGTGGTTGTGATAAATATATATTTTTTAAAAAAAAAATTATCCATATCATGATGCACGAATGATTTATAAAATTGGACGGCCTAAATAAACCCATTTCATTTAGCTGCTACACAAAATTATCGATATCAAAATCATTGAGAAATGAGAACTGTAATTCCAATTATAGCAAGTGCCCCAGCTCCTGATCAGAACTGTCTAATCAACAGACACAATAGAGTTGCATGAAAAGAAAAACCTGTGAATTTTTTTTTCTTATATGAATAACAATGGGTCTATACAGAATGAATTCCTGGGTGGGTATATTTTCCACATCCAGTCACCTCGGTCAGATGTGACTCATGTGCCTATACAGAGGCCTTCCTAAAATATTAAATGGGAGAGAAGAATCATAGCAATATATATCTACAATAAAATTTAACCAGCAGAAGCTCTGAGACTTTAAGATTCCTACAAACTGATGTTTCTTTTGGGGTCCATCTACAATGTCAGCCTTCGTGACAGCCAGTCACCCAGTCGCCGGATCTTCATCGCGTACTCTGCGTTTCTCCCAAAGTATGATTCAGCATTTGCGAGCATCACACGAACGTCGTGCTTGACGGCATCCAAGGTGCGGTAGTAATTGTTCTCCAGTCTCCTCTCAATCGCTTCAAGCGACAGTGGAACTGGAAATCTGCAGAAATTCAGACATCCAATATGATTCATGCAAACATAAAGACCATGCATTAGCATAAAAACACAAGAACAAACCAACACTGTTCTATGCACATCGGCTTATGTTGCAGAAGTTTATTCAGTAATCAAGGCACTGATTATATAACCATTTAGACTAAGAACAACAAATGTTGGAAGGCATAAAAGTTTCTAAACTCACAAATAGTATATTGTTTAACAAAGATAACAAGACTGGTAAATTATGTCACTTGACTTCCATTTCATATTTATCAATCTTCTAACAAGTTATTTTTAGGTGCAGACTTCTCCATAGGAGCTAATCATCCTAGAGGAACAACAAACTCATCAAAAATTTATACATATGTAGTTGCAGTACTAAGGGCTCGCTAGGTTTCCATGGAAAAAAAATATTTCAGCCAATAGCTCAAATTTCCAGAATTTTTTTGGTTTATAATATGCCTAGGAAACCATTTTCTGTGCGGAAACCAATTGCACCGATTTTGGGGAAATTGGCTGTCATAGTTCCCATGACGCCATTTCCCATACAAAAACCTTTTCTACTTACCATATAAAAGTAAGTAGAAAAGGGGTTGATTGTTTTCTTTTGGGGTTTATCTATGGGTTGTTGATTGTTGATCTAAGATATTGTTAGCTGATGCATGCAGGATCTTCCAGGTGAATTTGATCTACATAAAATTTGAAAATGTTTTTTTTTCCCACAGGATGAAGGAATCCAATTTGATGTATGACCATTGAATATCATCATCCATTGTTTATGTCTCTTATTCAATTGCCATAGAAAGACTGTTCTCTTTTTAGCCAATCATTTCTCTGTAAGTGATTCATACAAAAAAAAAAAAAAGTCAGTCCTTGGATTGATAGTAATATGATCTCTATTTCCATAGAAATATCTTTCATAATGAACAAAGTTTCTCTCCAATCACCTTTGGTGAAGGCTGTACAACAACCACAGATAGTTCTCTTCAGTAAGGGCACTTAATTAATGACAGCATACTTGGTAGCAGAAATTCTCACATACTGATTTAAAAGAAACCATTTTATAGGATTTCCTTTCAGAAAGCAACTTTAAAAGACTGGCTGACAATTAACATGTTAAAAATTTTTACCTTTATGTCTTTTCTAAGTCCTATAACCACAAAAAAATCTTTTCTAGTGTAAAATACAGAATATAGATGCTTCTTAAACCAAACAACTCAATTAACCTTAAGTAAGGAAACAAAAGAAAAGGCTAGGAATCATTTTTAGAGTGTGGTTGAAAACTCAGTTCAGGGTCATTCTGTCTTCAGATTTCAGTGAAGAAAAACTAATTTGAGAAGAAACCCCCCCCCCCCCCCTCCCAAAAAAAAAAGAAGGGGGGGACAGATAACGTTAAAAAATCTAGATTCCAGGGGCAGCTATTCGCCCAAAGACTTTATACTGCCAAACATAAAATTCCAATTATTATCTTATCAGGAAACTCAGTCAAGATATCAATAAGAACAAAGGAATGACTATACACAAGAAAAAATATTCATATAACATAAAGGTTAGACAAAGACATTTACCTGTTAATATAATCAACTTTCTGAGCTACTTGTTTCAATTTTTGAATCCCATAATAGTCCTGCAATGTTTCAGTCAAGAAAATTAGACAAGAAGTAAATAGTCATATATACATATGGATCAAGAGGGGGGGGGGGGGGGTGTTGATAGAGAAACATGAGAGCAGAAAAGAGATTTTAATCCCCAGGGTGGGGAAAAAAATTAAAACGAAAAATATGATAAACGACACGAGCAATGCATATATAAAGGTTTACATGTTTGCTTGCATTCTGTTCAATCTTGGACAAAGATGATAGAAGATTCTGCCTGGTTTCACTATCAATACATGGGTGCTCCCATTGACCATCTGGATCACGAAGTTCCCAAGGACAGTGCGTATGATGTTCAGAGCCATCATTTTTATACTGGACCGCACATCTTAACCAAGGGCTGTCTGGTAGCTCAGTTGATATAGGCTTCACTTGCACAACCCGACCATCATACCAACTCCCACCATCACCCTCATCATCTCTCCACCAAACCTGACATTTATCCCTGTGTGTCCAGTTCCTCTCCATGGCAGCATCATATCGTGTCCTTTCAACAAGGAAATCTGGAAAATCTCGCAACTCAGGCAGTGTCATTTTGAAGATTTTACCAAAAACACTGGAAGAAGGGTCTGTAAACTCAAGAGTGAGTTTACAGCAGCTTTCCCCAGATCCTGGGACTTGAGAGTAATTAAGGCTCTCAACTCTACAAAACTCTACAGCTCTCAGGTTTCCAATGAACATTCTCCAAGGTCCTATTTCATGTGAATGACAAAGTTCGAGATACTCTTGATGGCCCTGAAAAAAAAATACTAATCTTAATTTATATGAATGACAAATATAAATGATGCAATAAAATTGCATGCTAATATTTTGCTCTAATTCAAAAATGATAACTATAAAAGACTATTACCTGTTTCAAGTATGCAACTTCATCACCTAGCTGGGGAATATATCGGTACCACTCCTCATGCTCCAACAGCATTAACCATGACAGTTTCTTTGTTGAGGGTCGCCCTCTTCGTCTATTTCCACAATCTGTGTCGCTCAAATCATGATTTCCTCTCCTGTTTCTGCTGGACCTTAACCCAACAACCATACAAGATGCCAACTCGTCAGTTTGGAGTTGCCTAAGAACATTCAAAGGCTTCCCAGCAACTCTTGATGTCCCTGCAGAACCATCACCTTCCTTTAATCTAGAATTATTAGTTGCAGGTTTCCACTGCGATGATGCCATCCTTGTACTCACGGATCTTGTTCTGTGAACTTCATCATGCATCATCACTTCAGGGAGGTCTGAGTTTGGCCATTCATTTTGGCTATTGGAATTTGAGGTACTTTCTTCCATTGGATGGATAGAATTTTCAAAATTTGTTCGCCCCCTGGATAATTTTGATCTTCTATAAACCACATTATACATTTTATTGGTGGAATCTGAATGTACAATTTTCAAATCTTCAGTTTGAACCACCAATTTTTCTGACGTATTACGGTCATGATGCTCTAGACTTGGTTCACTCCCCTCACCTTCATCCAAATTTCGTCCAATTTGCATTGAACTATTGGGCGTTGGATTACATCCAGAGCTTCTCCAATCATCAGTTGCACCAACAGATTTTAGCTTGTTAGATGGACTTCCAAATGCTAACCCTCTTGACTTAATCCTTAGCTTTTTGATAGGTTGAACATTTTTGTCAATCTCTTGATGCTTCTCAGGAGCTATTTTAAAATTAACTGGCATTCCATCTCTCTCACAAAAATCATTATAACTCACTGATCCTGCTTCTTTCTGGAAATCATTTGGATAAATTTTCACACTCGTTAAAGTCTCGTGCATATACTCGAGATTAAGTTCTTTATTTCTCACCCCATCAGGATCTTCCTCCGCAGTATCCATATATTGCATCTCATTCTTATATGAATCATGGTCTGGATTTTCTTCTTGAGACCGCTTTTCAAAGTGGGAAGATATCCTTTCATAATCATCTTTCAATTTAGAATGCCCATTCGCTTTAATTTCTACATCATTATGTTCATCAGAATTCACATGAGCATCCATTACTGATGCATCTTCCAATCGCAGGTGTTTTAATGAGCGGGCCTTCACTTCTCCCCACCTAATTCTACTATCCTTGTAGCCTGCAGACAAGTCAGGATGCTCCACATATTTTTCAGCATGCCCTCCTTCTCGGCTTCCAGTTTCACAACCATTCTGAGGTACGGAAGGACCAACCATATCAACAGACCAAATGGAGGCTTCTGGAGTGTTCAAACAGGTCAGGTCAACATTTTCTGCACAGGCTTTTGTTGGCACATCCACCACATCAGCCTGCTCACGATATTCAGATTTCAAAATTTCCAGAGGGATGGCCTTCTTTGAAAGACGTGCTGGCAACTTCAAGACCAATCTCCTAACTCCAGGATTCAGCTGAGGTTCATTAATTTCAGGTGGTCCAGCAAAACTGTCACATTCATCCAAGGAAGGTTCTACCTCTCTTGTACATTTTTGTTGAGTGTCCTCAATTGACCTGTCCGATTCATCCGTAGTGTTCAAATCTGCCTGCATGGAGTCATCCTCTGATGAATCAGTCTCTGACTCATACTCATCCTCTATGTCTGAGGAAGCTCCATTGATTCGAGAAAAGAAAGTAATAGCATTGCGTGCAGCTCGTCTCTGAGGCCGCAATGATGCTGACTTGGAAGATTTCTTCCTCAAACCAGCCCGACCTTTCTTTCTCCTTTTTCTAACATTCCTAGACAAATTTATATCACGCTCATCCAAATTCCTCCTCTTAACGCGCCTTCCAGAAGATGTCGTGAACTCAACCTGACAGAGAATAAAATTATCAGGATCCTTCTCGGGGTGGGGTGGGGTGGGGGGGAAGCACCATAAATATGTTGAATGACACATTGACAATGAAAAATAAATTGATTACTTCCGACTTGCGCTTCTTCCTTTTAGATTGGCGAAGGCCTTCCCTGTTACCATGGTTAGCCTTACTACCTTCAGCACTACACTCTGGATCTCCAGAGGAACTGTTACAAAGGCTCTCATGTTCACACTCGCTAGAAAATTCATCAGTAACATTGTATTCTGAATCAGAATCATTGCTCTGGACTTCATTTTCTGGTTCCCAGTCGATGGCATCTATGAATTCTGGTAGTGGCTGAACCACTCTCTCCAAGTCTAAAAATGGAAGCAGTTGAACATCCTGGGCATCATGATTAATATTATGGGCTGGGCCAACAGCAAATTGCGTTGAAGGAGGGCGCCATTCGATTCCAAGGGCACCCAATCTCCTCTGCTGATACAGGTTCTGATAAGGTTCCGGATAAGGAATCATGCCTATCAATCACAGTTATATAAAATCATATTAACCAGGACAGTACAGAGTATAACGGACATATATAAAGTCATAAACAACATTTAACTTTGTCCCATCCACTGGTGTCAGATAGAAATAGATAGATGGAAAAGAAATATGCTCAGAATTGTAGAAACAAAGCATACTTGAATCACAAAGGAAATCTTGCATATTCCTCCTATATGGAGTAAGCCTGGTGTCAGATAGAAATAGATAGATGGAAAAGAAATATGCTCAGAATTGTAGAAACAAAGCATACTTGAATCACAAAGGAAATCTTGCATATTCCTCCTATATGGAGTAAGCTGGGTCTCCTGCACAGAATGCAGGTTCCACGTGTTATATCAGTTTTTAGAAGTGTCAAAGTTGAAGCCATGTTGCCATAATATTCATGTCATGCTCATGCATTATTATGTACTAGAACCTAAAAAATAATCAAATGATTCAACAGATTTAAAATAAGCAAAAGCCCAAGATTATGGCCCAAACCTGATCCAGAACATTTCCATGAGTATCTTGGATAAGAGGACGGTAATCCCCAAGGAAGAACTGATGGAATGATGTATACAACAAAAAGGTATTAGGATAGAATTATTTATACTTCAAGCAAAAAAAGAAAAAAAAAATTGAAAGTAAGAATTAAGGTTACCTGATCATACTTTGCATCCTTCTGAGATTCTCCTTGACCCGTGCCAATTATAAATATTTGGCCAACTTCATCTGAAAGGATGATTGATGTCCCATCCCTATGTCAGAAGGATAAATTAAACCAAAATCATACTGTAAACAGAAGGTTTGTTCGGAAAAAAAGAACTGGTGTTGATATATGAATTTCATACAAGCTTCAAGCCTACCATATATCAAAGACACTGGATAAAATTTCAAAACAAATAGCTTAATGAAGAAAATAAGCCTACATATAACAGCGACAGGGAATTTGTGCATAGCAAGTTTCACAAACTATTTTCATATAACCAGGAGAACATTAATCATGAATGGACCCAAGAGGTATTGTCATCAAATGTGGCATACAATCAACCTAAAATTCCAAATTTATAAAAAATTTCATAAACCACAAGATAAAAAACTAATATAAACAATAATTTAAGGTTGTGCAACTTATTGGAATAGGAATCTCCGTAATTAACAATTCAGACATTAACCATTATATTTTTATAATGAATAACAATATACATTTTCACTTGATCAATGGTGTATTGGTATATGCCCGTACAATTTACTAATCTTGATGTTCGTAATTTATACATGCTATAAATTCAAATAATCTTTAAACCTATCTAAAATTTCACATGAACTAGATTTTGAATATTATATTCTGCTTCAAACACCTCCTAAGAAAACATTTCTCTTGAATATCATTTAGCAAAATCATATGTGAATCATATAACCTAACCAAAAAAAAACATTTTGAAAAGAGTTTCATATTTTATAGAGTGCCCAAATCATTAAAAACAGTATACAGTGAACTGTCCTGAAATATATTAATGAATAGTACAAAAATGTCCTTAAAACAGCGGGTTAGTTTGGAGTTCCTACCAATCATTTTGTTAATTAAGAGTAGATATTTTTTTCAAAAAGTTGGACTAAATATCTAATGCATCATGAGTCAATTTATACATCTGGAAAGTTCATGGTATATACGCCATTATTCCACTATTTAATGTCTAAAACATTATTTAACCCTAAAAAATAAATCTTAGATTTCATGTATATGAGATATCTCCAGCATTTTATAAACCTGGAGAAGACATTTAATAGTTCACGAGCAGGATAAAATTGAAACATGTGTATGAACCACAAATTCGACATTGGATAAAAAAGAGAAGGATGAAATTGGTCATTGGTAAAGTACTTACGGTGAGAACTTCCCATCAACCAATTTGAAGTGGCCAGTTTCATATATACGGACTGGTGTGCCCTCCCAAATCTAGAAGAACCAAATAAAGTATTCAATATAGGTTGGCTGATATTTGTATCCCCAAAATCATCTTTAGAAGATAGCAACTCACATCCCAAATGATGGTTTTCCCATCATAACCAGCACTCATAGCTATCCGCGGATTGAAAGGATGAACATCCAAAACAAATGTCTATGAGAAATGAAAAAAATCAGCATAGATCCATCAAAAAAATTAGTATTACAACTTACAAGGAACTAAAGATGAAAAGGTGTCATCAAACAGATAACAAACTCATGCCCAACAGACCACCAATAATGACATAGCATTTGCCTACATGCATGTTAGCTACAACCATATCAATTGATATTTCTCTAAATAAACTAGCAGGTTACAATTTAATTCCATAGGAGGAGGATGAGGAAACAAGTTTTATAACCATAGATATCAATCTAATCCTTAACATCATAAAACTTTACCTCACTCCTACAATCCAGGACATAGAAGATATTGTGTTTTAAAGAAAGTGGACCGTGTTTCAAGAGAATTTGGTTCGCCAAAAAAATGCAAATTGTGAACCACAAATTCAAAAATTCTTTTTTTGTGCATAGAAATTAAAACTACGTCAAAATTTTATGGCAACAGAACAGGACCACATCATGTAGAGGAGCAAGTCTTTCCAAAGCTTACATTATTAAAATTTTAGTGATTCATTATGAATGTCTTATTCATTTGTTTAAATGTTTTAGTCTTATTAAAGGCAGGCTTCCTGTCTTTAGCTAGGGCCGGCCGTGTTCTTTAACAAAATTCTTTGCATGTCGTCGTTGTCAATGTTGATGTTGTTTTTCTTGTTATGGAAAACTTAATCGACTAAAATAGAATGTACATTTCATAAATAGGAATTAGATTATCATATCAGGGTTCACTTTTAATCGAAACTTTATTTAAAGGAGTATATCTGTTAAAAGAGCCTAAAGGAATCTCCAAACAAGTTTCACCTTAGAAAATTTAACTAGCTAGAGTGGATAGACGGGATCAAAATGAAGCACATGGAAAACTGACAAAAGCAAACTTCCACGGAAAATGTATAATGCTAATCAATATGATATAGGAAAGAATAAAATCAAAGTTAGCACCAATAACCGATCACTTACATGTAGACTATGACCAATCAAAGAATGAACTAAGCTACCATCAGCAGCATTCCAAACACATATCCGGTGATCTTCACACATGCCAAAAAGTGAAATAAAAATTTCTTGAATTAAGAAACTGAATAATCCGTCAGAAACCAAAACCCCAATATTACAGTCAACTAGAAAAGAAAAGAAAAAAACATTTGATGATTGCATGTGAAGCATAATCATATTGAGAAATGTAAAATAATCAGTCCTCTGGAAGTACAGAAAGCATACACAACAGATATCATGCATGCAAACTGTATAAATAAAAGAACCAGATGCTAACAATGCCCTTCGCTAAGTGTGGCCAATATCATAAAAAGAGGTTGACAAGACAATTTAACTATCCAAATAAATATATTCCGTACCAAAAAGTTAGTATTGTTCTGATGCCATTGGTTACCCAATGATCTGTGAACTGTTTAAATGCTTCTGATGAAAATATATACCATCACCACACTGCAGCTAGCTCTACATTATGTAGCTAGCCTAGCTCGAAAAAGCAAGATCTCTATTAGGTATGCAATAATTAGATTTTTAAGAGTCACTTCTCACGTAAAATGGATGGAACCCTTCTATTCTTTTTCTTCTTTTGAAAAGAAAATGGATAGAACTTACAGATAAAATGCTCCATTTTCTAAATAATGCAAAGTGGAATCTTTTGCACTTATCTATATCAATTATCTGAGCTTTAAATATACAATTATTCCTGCGAGAAGCAATTAACATTGTGCATAACAATATCCAAACATCAAAAAGTTTATTTAATTGATCAGCAAGTGTTTGGCACCACTGGGAAGATTAGTACATGTGTCAAAACAGCTTTTTTAATGGCAAATCAGTCTCCAAATATTTTCAAGGTGTTCATAAATAATTAAACAATATTATGACATGCAAATTAGAGCATTGAAACCCAAAAGAAATCATGCTGCATTGCTGCTTCATTGTATAAAAAAAGTAAAGGATTTCAATTCCATATCTCTAGTCGCAGGAAAATTCAAGATTGAAATTTGGAATTTATTCTTAACAAAATAGGAAGAACTTTTCTACAGATGTTTCAAAAACACATGAAACATCACATTCACTTACCCATAATAGCTGCAAGCACAAAGCGATTATCCAGACTCCAAACAATCATGTTAACACCTCGAGGGGTTGGCCGGTACCTCTGCCGTGGACCTCCACGAGGAGGCTGAGGTGGAATTGGAGGTGGTGGAACTTTGAGATGATACGCTCGCGTCCAACGTCCAATTTTTCCCTGAGAGACCAATTAAATCAAAACAACTAAGACACTAACTATACATCAACAGTGCAACTATGGTACACGAGTCAGTCAGCAATAAATGTCCTGCTTCATTTCTCATATTCATTTTACTATGAAGTGAAAACAATCTCAGAATGTAATATGTTAATCATATAAATACACTTTAGTTGCAAAGGCAGGTAAATGCTAGAGTCCAACAACATAATCTCATGCCACAATAAAGGGTTGAAGCTTTAAATTTTAATACACATATGGAAATACAAGATGTGAAATCTAATAAACTCAATTAGCAACGAGACTTGAATTGGAACAACTCAGAGGCATGTTAACCAATAAATCTTCCCAATGCAAACTTTTTAGAGCATGGGAAGCAGAATAAATAAAACAGTAACACCTAAAAGGTTGTAATATCCATTCTAATTTGAAATTTATGTATTGGATGACCTGAGGACGAAACAAGAAATGATTTTTAATGTTAATTGTATCTGAGAATCACTGGGGATACAGTTTGGAGAAGAAACTCAATGGAGTTTAAAATTACTTTAGTTACATTTCCTATATGATGATTCTATCTGGTTTTGAGTGGAAGGATCTTCAATAAAAACCCTAAACAACTGACTCAGGTGGCGAATCAAGCATGAGAGCTTGTGAATGGTCAAAAGGGATGGAGGATGAACTATAATTATCACTTGTGTGAGCCGTCCCTATTTTCTTTTTATTCTTTTCTTTTACAAATGTGGGAGCTCACCCACTTGAATCGGCCTTATACAATGAGACTTTATTGGTAATTCCCCACTACCATAACCCCATGGTATAAGCTTTTGAATTCGGGAGCTGGAGGTATGGCACCTCCAGATGGTGAACTCCCACATTTACTAAAAATAAAAACGAACTCCATAGAACAGGAATTTGAATAATGTATGACATGCAAAATTAAAGATCCAGTCGTGGTAAGTCCCAGAATCACTTACATGAGATTTACGCAATCTTGGAACCCAAATGATTGCACTGCCATCACGAGAACAGGTAACAATGTTATCATGTGAGAACCTAAAAAAATCAAACAGCATAAATGTATAGGTTAGTTAAAAATGGTATATACTGTCTTGAAATGTTTCAACAAGTGAACAACAATATGAGAAATTAGCACAAAAAAAAAATGGCACAACAAATCATGAAGTTTAAAATTCAGAAAATGTTTGATGAACTGAAACAATGAGAATACCAACAAACACATAGGTACAAACCATGAATTTTTAAACTTCGGAATGCTGTCCTCCTTTAAACAATCAGCTGGAGAAGGTCTAGATGTCACAGCACAACCACTGCATCAAGAAGCAATGATGCTCAGGTCTCTGCAACCAAACCCAATATTGGATACCATAAAAAAAGATATATATATATATAACTAACCTAAATTGTACATAATTGACATCATTTTCATGGCCAGACAACAGATCCATTTCATGATATGGCTGTTCTGACTCCTCCACATTGGTTTTACAAGCATTCCACACCTGTAAATATTTAGTTTTGACAAATAAGTCCAAATGTATGCCACTCAAATTCACATAAGCAAAGAAGATAGAGAACATAAAGATAGCTTTTTATTTTTCAATAAAAGAATTTCGAAAGGAGATTGAAATCATGTACCCTTGCAAAAGTGTCTGAGCTTCCAGTAACAAAAACAGTTCCATTAGCATTGTATGCACAACATAAGATTTGATGAACCACGGGACCAGCAATTTTTGAGGGGTCGCTTTTCCCTGTAACCAGTGTCACAATTCCTGGACTTAAATTCTCAACAACCACTACCTATGGGCCAACAAATTGCCACCAAAAAAAAAAAAAAAAACTAACCAGGTATTACATCAGGAGGCTTTGGAATATATATTCGTGGAGCAGATTGGGATTGCCTAGCATCCCAGATGCGGCATGTTCCATCATCAGATGACCTAAGAAGTCAACAAATAGCATAGATACATTTAGCTTATGATGATAATCTAAAAAGACCATCATTAGTTTCATTGATGCATTGGAAGCTTTCTTTTCATAAATATGGACTCATGTAGCAACAGGTCATCAAGATTATGTCAATTGTGGTTGCATGAAATTTAATTTATGCATAGGGAAATGTCCAATGTCTTTGGATCAACAATGAAAAGGCTAGATTACTATATTTAATGAAAAAGATGAAAATTCTACATTTTCGCAAATTAAAAACTTAGAAAAACGATAGCTATCATTATCTTCAAAAACAAAGATAGCTATTTTAATAAGAAGAAGACACAGATTACAGAATCATACAGAATCACATACAGGACACAACGAAAAAGAAAAGTTAAGAAAATATCAGACTAAAACTGAGAAAGGTTTCCTTTATTTAGTGAAGCTTGGATAAAATGAGTACTGTTAAGCTTATGATCCTCAAAAAAAGGTGAAGCTTCTAACACCAATGCAAACATGACTGGAGAATCATTATATCATTATGAACATAAGAACGAAAATAAAAAAGATCTAAAGTAAATATGAGCAAAAGACAGATTTTAAAAAAGGACTCACGACAAAAGCTGGTACAGTGCACTTGGCCTTGGACTAAAAGCAATTGCAGTAACAGCTCCAGTATGCCCCCGCAGAACAGAAATGGGTAGCCCATCAGGTAAACGCCACTGTCGCCAGAGACAAGTACGCAGAAATATCAAAAATAATGTCAAAAAAGAAATTCTTCACCAAATGGTGATATTAACAAGAATCACAATTTTCACCAAAAAAAAAAATGGATACACGAACACACAAGAAATAGCACTGCCAGAGTCCTATAAGGGAAAATAGATATCAGAATAAATTACCAGACATTAAATGAAATATAAAGCAACAACGCATATTCAAGTTTCAGGGGGGGGGGGGGGGATTTTCATTTCCTACGTAATCATGCTTTTTAAAGCTCATAGAAGAAAATGAAATAAACTTACAATCCTGATGATAAAATCATTTGAAGCAGATGCTACCAAAGAATTATTCACACTGACAGCCAAGTCAGTGATATCACCCTTCAGCATAAAAAAAAAAACATTATTCCAGTATTCAGTAACAGTAAGATATTAAAAAAATGTGTAACCTCCAAGAGATTAACCAAGAGAAAATTGAGACTTACTTCATGCCCGCGACAACTAGACAAGCAGAGCGCAGTTTCCGTTGACCAAATTTTAACAAGGCGATCATCAGATCCAGTAATAACATATCGTCCAGTACGATCAAATATGGCTACAAGAGATATTAATAAAGAAAAACTTATTTAATACCATATCATAATATCAGATGGTTCTAAGGTGGTTGTATCAATGGAGGAATTTACGAAAGAAGAAACTAGCAGAAGTGACCTTTACAAGATATAAAAGCAATCTCAACAACCAAGAAAAGAAGAAATGGAGCCTTGCTTTTGTTTATTTTGTTTTGTTTTGTTCTTAGTTTTCCTTTGTTTTTAAAAAATCCCTTCGTCTCCTCCTCATTGTTATGGGGGGGAGGGCGGACCTATTAATATGATTGTTCCAATCTTCTTTAAAAAAAAATAAAAAAGGAAAAAGAATAAAAATAAAAATCAAATTGGCATTCCACGAAGAAGTTGCATTCCTGATTTATTTTCTTAAAATCTTGCTCAGTCGGAGATGAGGGTCTTCCTCTCTCCCTTACTCTCTCATCCCTCTGAACTTTTTGTTTGAGAAAACAAAAGAACAATGTTCAGCTATTAGGGTTTGTTCTTTGTATGTGGGGTCTTTTTTCCTTTTCATTGAGAGGCTTAAGCAAATGCTGGAGGGAGTTAGGGTGGTCTCACCAGGGACATCCTTGGTTCCGTTTGGGAGCCTGGTTCAGGGAGCCAAGATTTCGAAAATGAAGATCTCCTCTAGAAGGGGATCTAAAGAACTTCAAAATCTCCTCAGATATGAACTTAGGTGGGGATCTAGAGAACTTCAAATTCAATTCACTTGTAAATTTAGGACTGAAAAATAGACTGTATGTAACGTTTTATTTTATTTTTTTCATTTTTTTTTAGTGCAACAGGGCTGCAATCGGGCTGAGGATATACTCAGTCCACGCTCAAAATTTTCGACGAGTGTCATTTTTTTTAACTCTTCCACCACGAAGAAGTTGCATTCCTGATTTATTTTCTCAAAATCCTACTCAGTCGGAGATGCAGGTCTTCCTCTCTCCCTTACTCTCTCATCCCTCTCAACTTTTTGTTTGAGACAACGAAAGAACAATGTTCGCCTATTAGAGTTTGTTCTTTGTATATGGGTCTTTTTTCCTTTTCATTGAGAGGCTTAAGCAAATGCTGGAGGGAATTAGGGTAATCTCACTAGGGACACCCTTGGTTCCGTTTGGGAGCCTGGTTCAGGAAACCAAGATTTTGAGAATGAAGATCTCCCCCAGAAGGGGATCTAGAGAACTTCAAAATCTCCTCAGATATGAACTTGGGTGGGGATCTAGAGAACTTCAAATTCAATTCACTTTAGGACTGAAAAATAGACTGTATGTAACGTTTTATTTATTTATTTATTTTAGTGCAACAAGGCTGCAATTGAGCTGAGGATATACTCAGCCCACGCTCAAAAGTTTCGACGAGTGTCATTTTTTTTAACTCTTCCACAATGAAGAAGTTGCATTCCTGATTTATTTGCTTAAAATCCTGCTCAGTCGGAGATGGAGGTCTTCCTCTCTCCCTCACTCTCTCATCCCTCTCATCTTTTTGTTTGAGAAAACGAAAGAACAATGTTAGTCTATTAGGGTTTGTTATTTGTATATGGGGTTTTTTTCCCTTTTCATTGAGAGGCTTGAGCAAATGCTGGAGGGAGTTAGGGTGGTCTCACCAGTGACATCCTTGGTTCCGTTTGGGAGCCCAGTTCAGGAAGCCAAGATTTTGAGAATGAATATCTCCCCTATAAGGGGATCTAGATAACTTCAAAATCTCTTGAGATATGAACTTGGGTGGGGCTCAAAAGAACCTAAAGTGCGAAGGAAGAAGCTATTGTCATCAGTATGATGTCGGACAAGGAAAGAGGGATTAGTCGTTTCTAAATGAAGGTGCTCTCTTGGAACATTAGGAGGTTGGGGGACCCAAGGAAGCGGCAAGCAGTTCGTAGTCTGATAAGGACGGCAAATGTGGACATTTTCTGTTTGCAAGAATCTAAACTTTCTTCTATAAGTCCAAGAGTTCAAAGGCAATTAGGGGGTGCTTCTTTTGATGTATTATGCCTTCATGCATCTGGTGCTTCTGGTGGTATCATAATAGGATGGAAGAAGACTCAGTGGAAGGAAGTTGATAGCAGATTAGGCGGCCATTCTATTTCTGTTATTATTGAGAACTGTGTCTCCGGACATAATTGGTTGTTCACTGGTGTTTATGGACCGACCCTTAGGGAATCTTGGTCAGCATTTTGGGAGGAACTACAAAATATTCGTGAGCTTTGCGAGTCCCAATGGTGTGTTATGGGCAATTTCAATACTATATCTTCTCCTAGGGACCGTTCGCAATTATGGTCTCCTAGGGAGGCTCAGGATTTCCGAGAGTGGATTTCAAAGATGGGGCTGATTGAAATCCCTCTATCCAATCATAGATACACCTGGAGCAACTTGAGGGACAGGCCGACTCTCTCTAAATTGGATGGATGTTTCATGGATGCCAATTGCGAGGACATGTTTCAAGGAAGCCATCTTCAGGGTTTGGTTAGGGCTTGTTCAGATCATATTCCCATCCTCTTATCCACGAATTCCTCTGTGCTTCGACTAAAGCAGTTCAAATTCAAAAATTGTTGGCTTAAGGAGGAGAGGGTTTTCATCAATTGGTCGAAGGTTGGTGGTTGTCAGCTAAGGTGGAAGGTAGGGGAGCTCGGTTAGTGGCTGAAAAGCTTAAAATTCTCAAGAGGAAGCTTATTGATTGGCATAAGAGGACAATTGCTGCTCGGTTCAAGAAGAAAACAGTGTTAGAGGAACTCATTAGCAGATGGGATAAGGTGGAGGAAGAGAGATTCCTCTCACACTTGGAGTTGGCAGAAAGGAAAAAAACTAAGGAGGATTTGATGGGCATTCTTAGACAAGAAGAGGAGGCATGGCGTCAAAGATCCAGGGAGGTTTGGCTTAAGGCAGAAGATGGCAACACCAAATTCTTTCATAGAGCTGCTAGCTCTAGAAGAAAAGTGAATCATATTGCCTCCATTATCTGTAATGGTGAAAGATTAGACAAGATGGATGAAATTGAAGCAAAAAATGAGCATCATTTCATTTCTTTCTTCAAGAAGGAAAGATCAAGACTTCCGGAGTGGCATGATGCCGATTTGCCTCGGCTCTCTGATCCACAACGTGTGGCTCTTGATGCCCCTTTCGATGAGGAGGAGATCAAATCAGCAGTTCGGCAGGTGGAGGGAGACAAGGCACCTGGTCCTGATGGGTTCACCTTGCGTTTTTTCCAAGTATTTTGGAATGTTGTCAAGAAGGATGTGGTAGATATGTTGAATGAGTTCCATGCTTGTCGTCAAGGATGTGCCAGCCTAAATGCTACATTTATAGCCTTGATTCCAAAAAAGAACGGTGCGGACAGAATTGAAGATTTTCGGCCTATTAGTCTTCTAAATGGCGCCTACAAAATCATTGCAAAAATCTTGGCAAACCGCAATGGGATTGTGATTAAAGATCTGGTGGATTTAAGCCAATTGACGTTCATCAAAGGGAGATCTCTTCTCGATGGTTTTCTCATTGCTCAAGAGTGCAAAGGAAAAAGGAAGGGTTTCTTATGCAAACTAGATTTTGAAAAAGCCAACGACTCTGTCTGTTGGGATTTCATTTGGAAGCTACTGGAGGAATATGGTTTCTCATCCAAATGGCTGTGGTGGCTGAAGGAATGCATTGCTACTGTTCGCATGTTGATCCTTGTTAATGGAAAGGCGGTAGGATATTTTGACTCGGGAAGGGGCCTTTGCCAAGGGGACCCTCTCTCCCCTTTCCTATTAATCCTCGTGGCGAACGCATTAAGTAGGATGCTTCATAAGGGAGTGGCTGGAGGTTGGATTCGTGGCCTTGAAGTCACATATGGTGGATCTCGCGTTTCTCACATCCAATATGCTGACGATACCATCCTTCTTTGCGACGCAAGAGAAAGCAACATGGAAGGCTTCAAATTTATAATCAAATGCTTTGAAATGATTTCCGGGCTGAAAGTTAACCTTCCTAAAAGCAATTTGATGGGAATCAATATTCCGTTTGAAAAGGTGACAGCCTTGGCATCAAGGATGGGATGCAATGCTTCAAAGTTTCCAATCAAATATTTAGGCCTTCCTCTCCACACCAAAATTCTTCGAAATTCAGATTGGGAGTCTCTCATCCAAAGATTTGATAAGAAACTTGACGGTTGGAAGGGTCGTCTCCTTAGCTTGGGAGGGCGGCTAGTGCTTCTCAAAGCGGTGCTCACAAGTCTACCCCTATATTTCTTTTCTATTTTCAAGGTTCCTTGTGGGATCCTTGGTAAGATGGAAAAAATTCATCGGAGATTTCTATTGAATGGTACCAAAGAGGGATGTAGGAAGCCCCACCTTGCTAAATGAGAGATTGTTTGCCGTGGTAAGGAAGATGGCGGTATGGGTGTTCTTGATCTTCACAACATGAACAAGGCTCTATTGAGGAAATGGCTTTGGAGGTTGATAGTAGATCCGGAGGCCTTATGGAATAGAGTAATTCGAGAGAAATACTACTTGGCGTGCATGAGATTATCAATTCATCCTCGGCAAAGAGTTTCGGTCTCTTTGTGTTTGGAGGAACATTTTGGAAGAGGCAGCAGTAATGAAGGAGGCTATACAACTCATTCCCGAAAACGGTGTGGCAATCCGATTTTGGAAAGATGAGTGGCTCGATGGTTCCTCACCGGCAAATCTATTTCCTAATCTTTTTCGGGCAGCACTCGATGAAGATGATCTCATATGCAATTCTTTCTCTTGTGACGTCAATTCTATAGTATGGTTGCCAAGACTCCGTCGTGATCTAAATGATGTGGAGATGGTGGAGCTCTCTTCACTTCTTGAGTGCCTCCAAAAAGTATCTCTTAATTTAGAGGAGGATTCGGTTGTATGGAAACTATCCCCCCGAAATGGTTTTTCCGTCCATTCATTATATCAGCAGCTACATAAAAGTACACTCCCTAACTTCCTCTCATCCAAGTTTGTTCCTTTGATTTGGGAGGTGCTTTCTCCATTGAAGATTAGAGGTTTTATGTGGCTTCTTACTAACAACAAAATCTTAACCAAAATGAATCAGGCGAAATGGTCCAACGACGGCGATACATTATGTGGTTTGTGCGGAGTTGAGGAAGAATCAAGAGATCATCTTTTCTTTACTTGCACGTTCAGCTCTCTAATATGGAAGAAGGTTGGGGAGGCTCTTGGGTCCTCTTGTCCATTTTCAGAGATGAAAGATATGTGGAGATGGTTCCGGGATCGTCGAAAGAAAGGTGATCGGAGTAATCATGCTAAATTCCAATGGTTGGTTCCCCATGCTACTTGTTGGTCCATTTGGCTATCACGCAACGAAGGTGTTTTCTTGAATAAAAGAGTGTGTTTGGAAAACACTTGGATCGCCCTTTCCTCTATGCTTCTCGAGCGGGTCAAATTCATTTTAGAGGAGCCTTCACCGAATTCCTTAATGGGAATTAAATGGGGGAGAGGATGATTTTCTTTCGGGATTCCTTTTAATTATTGTATTTTCATTTTCTTTATTTAAAATGTAAGGAGATCCCTCGTCTCCTATCTTTCGGGGGTTTCTTGGAATAAGATTCTCCTATATTTTTCTCAAAAAAAAAAAAGTTCATCTCTGCCTCCATTGGGCTAGTTCATGGAAAGGATTGACTTGTAATGTCAGAACTTCAAAAACATATTCGAAGTCGTTGCAAGATAACACTAAGATGCATGAATAGAAAAGTATCAAATTTGAAATCAATATTTTTCACCAATCAGACATAGAAATGCATTCACTGTTCTTCTTACAAAGACCAATATCCTTCCCAAGCCTATCCATGAAAACATTTTCCCCAGAATCCTTACCCTCCCCCAGATAATATTACTTCCCAATACAAGAGATAAGGAGAACAACAGACCCAATACCCATATCATTGAACCAAGTCTGAAACGATGATTCATATGCATCAAATTCTCCCAGACCATGAAGCCCAAAGGATTACACTGCCTCTTCTTTGTAATAATTTAATGTATAACATTTGCCTTTTAATAGATTAAGAAAACACAGAATGTTTCTTTATCCCAAGCAATATTGATCAATGTTCCCATGAAAACAATTCAAAGAAAGAACACGAGAACCATCAAAAAGAAAAGATCATGGTAGTAGTTCAAAGCAATAAATGGCTTTCAAATAATTAATAATAATCACCACATGTATAATTCAATAAATTAAAGCCACTGCTCATGTTTGTGTCCAATCTGTCCTGCATAGAACAAGGTGCTACAGGGGACCCAGTCCTGCATAAAACAAGGTGCTCCAGGGGACCAGAGACGACATAAACTTTGGTGTTCTTTGCACAAAGTGACTACTCCCAGTACTCGAACCAAGATTTTGTCCCATTAGCCCGAGTACTTCATCATTGCTCCAAGAAATGGCCATTAAAGTAGTAATTGTATATAGTTGTAAAAAATACAAGGCGTCATTTTCTTAATCTATTTTCTGCACTACAATAAAAGATTAGATGATTGATAATTAAAGCATAAATTTACCACAATAGACAGCATTCTGATGTCCCCTTAGTCTTTTGATATTCTGCATCTTCTGCACCATGGTTGATGGTTTAGCAATTGCATAACATGCCGCACGAACAGAAGGTGCCCGATGATGCTTCATGAAGCCACCCCCAATCTCTCTCAAACTTAGCCCACGGACCTGATCAGCATGAATGTGAGGCCAACGCAGATACCGAGGCAATTGAATGGCTTTCTTTTCCTCTCCATCCCTATCAACTAAATAAGGGAAGGAATCAGCACAACCTTCGATCAGAAGCATAAGCTAACTGAACGAAAACAACTAACAAGCAAGGGTTGACAAGTGCGAAGTAGTAAACTACAAATAGTGAAAGAAAAAAAGGATCTAGAGAAAATAGATATCAATTGATTTAGCAATCACCCAATGCAATAGCAATTATCACTTATCAGATAGAAAACAAGCTCATAGAGTTCAGATAGGTGAGAAAACAACATAAATATTACATACATCCAATAAGTGAAAAAGAACCCGATCCCAAAAGTGTAGGAACATCGCCTGCATTTGGAGCATTTCCACCAAACATGCCATGTAGTGGAGGAGCACAACTCAATATCAAACTTTTCAAAAGCTTTACCAAATGATCCTTTTCAATGTGAGGATACCTGACACAAGCACATGAATTAAATAACTACCAAAAGAACTTCTCTAAAAATAATTAATATGGATGTTTACTGGCATAAGGGTGTAGCGAAGCTATACTCATGGATACGAGCATGAGAAGATACAAGAAGCAATGCCGTCAAAGGATTGCATACAGAAGGAGTAGTACTATCATATACCTCTCTACCAAATTGTCATAACACAGAGGGAAAGAAATTCCATTGTCATCTTCATTGCCACTACATTCACCATTCCTTGAGTACCAAGCATGATACCTTCTAGGTAACAATTGATTCTCTAAGAGCTCCTTCCAAAACTGTCCGCAAGTTCTTTTGCATGGCCCAGCAGATAGAAAATGCATAATCAGAAAATGGACTTCCCGAATGTCAATATCTACATCTGCATCTGATGCAGGTGGTCCTGCATTGATCTTGGGATCCTCCAAGAGGGAAATCTCAAGTGCCTTCTTTGGAAAATTCAAAGGCTCCATATTCAGAGAAGAGGGATCACCAGAAGGTTTGTGCTTTCTCGGAGCCATCTTTCATGGATATCCCGGAGTCAACAGAAAAATGACCATGGTACATTTTCAAATAGTAAACTTCATGAACAAGATGCATAAAATTTTGACCCAGAAGGCACCTAGAAGATCATGGGCAACACCACAATGATCAGTAACCATTCAAACAGTAAATTTTCAGGAAAAATGATGCAATGATAGAATAGTATCATTAAAATTCATTCACCGAGAACAAAAAACAGTAGGCTTTTTAACAATGTGTGATATGGTAAAGAGAAAAGGTTGTTCCACAATCAATACAAAACTTAACATAAAACATTACTCCATTGCATGAAGCAGCTTTTATTAGGCAGATATAGCTTAGAGCCTGACATAGCTTTCTTTTTTTCTTTTTTCTTTTTTTTGGTTGAGGGATTAGTAGGGATCCTACCACCACCATTCATTAAGAATAAACAGAAATACAATCCCAAATAAGAAAACCAAATAGAAAAAAAAAAGAAGGAAGCACACCAGCAGATGAGAAATCTGCTCAGCTAGCTCCAAACAAGAAGAACAAAATAAGAAACCACCAATGTGGATACAACGGCCAACATCGGCATCCAGCACACTAATAAAGCAGATTATTCAGTGATGACCAGTCTGCCCAGGCAGAACTTCCACAAACTTTGTTGCGCAGTCTTTAACAAAGACATCATGCTCTCCCAGATATTTTTTAAGGGGTTGGAACTCTTTAAAACCATGTCATTTGATCCAAATGGAACAACAAAATTTGGGAATGGTTAAGCCTACTGAATTCCAACTTGACTGTGGACCACGTTTATAGCACCATGAATCAATATCCTTATAATATTCAGGTGTTCCCTCTGAGTTGTCATGCATTCAAATGCGAAAAACATATGAGCTACTTAAGGACTTTCCAAATCCCCTCATTAGGAATGCAATCATACAAATTCGCTCTTATCCTACCTATCCAAATAGTCAGCCACACAGGAACTTTTTTTAAGAACCATAGGAAAAGAAACCCCCTAATAAAGAAGGAGACAAGTGATCTCCTTACAACTGACCCAGTTTTAACACGGACCTTACTCTTAAGTTCAAAAGTTCTTCAACCCTTTCCTAAGCCATCATTGAATCATTAGAAAAGAAATATTGGACAAAACAACACATTAGTGACTTTCCAAATCCTATCATCAAAAGTATTGGAATGACAGGATTTTAACCCCTGTCCCACCTACCCAAGTAGTTAGCAAAGGATGCCCCTTATGATTATCCCTAGCAATGGAAAACAAGGGTCAGAAATCATCGCACTAGGTTGTTGCCTTCATTCAAAATGACCCATTTGAAACGCAAGAAAGCTAGGGTTTCACGTAAATACAAACTTTATCAGCCCGAATGTTAAAGATTCAATAAAAAGAAACACATCAACATTCATATTTACAGCGCGCCAATTACAAAATTAAGAATATAATCCCAACCAATATTGACCAAGAAAACTCTCAATTTTTTTCTTCACAGGTGTCCGAATCTCATAAAAGAAAGCCTAACCATTAATGCAGGATTTCACCACGCGTTAAGAACGATTAATCAGGTACTTAGAAAAACTAAATGCGCATAATAAAACCTAAATGGAACAACCCCAATAAAACAGTGGGCAAAGAACAAACCAAAACAAATACAGAAGAATCCAATGAAAGATCAAAAACTTACACGCAATCCAATTCGAACCGGTACAAAACCCTAGCTTTCGCTTCAGAGAACCCAAAACGCCGGAATCCATACAGGCATTCCTCTACGCAAACAAAACAGTGACGGATCACATCAGTAAAATAAAAAAATAAAATAAAATAAAAAAAACTTCTCTCGCTCGGTGTGTCTGAATTACTAAAATCCTCGAAGAGAACCTGGGATCCGATCTCTATTGGACGGGGGGGGGGGGGGGGGTTGCCTTAATTAACTAAGCTTGTTTATGACTTAATTAACTTATTAGGTATTGTTTTGGGCATAAAAAAGGAAATGGTACCTAATAAATTAAAAAGTTACAGCTATGTGACACTCAATTTTTTTTACAGTATCAAATACAGTCACATATACCTCATTAATCCCTTCCATTGATTATATCGAGATATATACCTCTATAAAAATAGTTTCACATTTATTTTATAAATAATAATATTTAATTTATTTAAGGGATTTTTAGTTTTAAGTCCTCACAAACCATCATATTTAGTGATCGATCATTCCCTTCTTCGTATTTAAGTTTTAGTCCTCAAATTTAAATGATAGTTCTTTTTTAATCCCTGTGAGGGACCTATCCATAAATTATTTAATTTACTTTTTAGTTCCTATAAGGGACCTATCCATGCATTATCCTTTAAACGGGGAGACTAAAATCTAAATACGAAGAAAGGAGGGATTAATCATTAAATATGATGGTTTGTGGGAACTTAAAAATAAAAATCCCTAGAATTTATGCATGTCAAGTCAAAATAATTCAAATTTTGAAGAAAAAAAAAGCGCAGAACTTTGGCTTTTCATATATTGAAAATTTTCAATTAATTTGTGGAAATGGGTTATAAAAAAAAACATGAATTATATATTGACAACTGTTTTTATGCGCGTGTGAAAAATATTAACAAAAAAGTTGATATGAAAAAATGATATCTATGAGAGATTTAGTGAATCAATCACTTCTAAAAAAAATATCATGAACAATACGCGTTCTCTTATCCAACTTTATTTTCAGTACACATCTGTTTGAATTTTTCAAAAATAGTGTATATTTTTATTTAAAGAAATACATATTTTTATAAAATGTAAAAAAATATAATTCACTTAATTGTGTGGTCTTATTTATAAAAAAATATAATTTATTTTATAAAGTATAGATCTTGCTATATACAACTATTATAAATAGGAAAATAAAAAATGAATAATGTAAGGGTGCGTCTAGCCCCACCACAATTTAGTGATCCGACATCCCAATTAAAGCCACTACCCTAATTTATATAATGTTTCATAATCCCACAACCTCAAACATACAAAGCTGCAGATGCAATTCATTCCTTATCTCACTACCCATTTATTATTGGAAAAATCCATACAAACCTTATAAATTGTCCGAAATCCATATAATCCTTGATTTTTCTAAAATTCATATGATCCCCTTAAGACACATGTAAATTCAAAATAACTTATTGAGTTAAATTTTCGATAATAGATTAAGATTATTTTGTGAATTTTCTATCTGATTAATTCTGGTTAAAAATACAATATACTAAAAACTCCTTATAATATGTGAAAAATATAAAAAGCCATATGTAAACGACAATTTTAATATTTTAGATAGGGTTTTATAATCTTCTACGTCTTGGTATGTTCATCTTGTAATTTGTAAAAGTTAGACTCCGCTCCTCACTTGTTGTGAGTGAGGCAAAATCACCATTTATAAAGTTTTTTTTTAATAACAAGTTGTAAATGTGATTTTTTTTATATCTTATGTTTTCAATTAAGTTAATCAAATGTAATATTCTTCGGCTATTTGGATTTCAGACAATTTTTTCCCTTTACTTTTCTCAGATTTCAGAGCCCGTGCGATCGGTAGAGGTTGTCGGAGAGTTTAGAATCCGACACTGAAGCAGCTTCAGCGAGCGATCGTGGCAGAGACGGACTTCCCAACCCTGTAAACCGAGTCCGCTCTATTTTTCGAGCGACGGCGACTCGGGGTCTTCCCCTACCCCCTCTTCTCTCCGATTTCGCGTCAAAACCGTTCGATATAGGTGATTCTCTTCACCCTTTTAACATCTCCAGAGCGATATCCGTCTCGAAATTAGCGGTTCTCGCTCTCGAATCGGACATTGTTTCATCGCCTCCTGTTTCAGATCAGGTATTGAATTCAATCTTACCTGGTTTTCTTTCTTTCTTTTTTTGTTAAAAAAAAAATCTGGTCTGAATGTCGCACGTCTCTGAAAGTTAGGGTTTTTTCTATTGATGATCAGAAGTTGAAACGTATAGAGAATTTATCGGGGGTTTCAATGTGGATTCTTGTTGGGGTAGGGGAAAATGCTAGGGTCTCTTGGTGAGTTATCCTTTTTAAAATAGGGTTTTTTTTTTTTACAGCTGAATTTCCAAACCGAGTTAGAACCCATTCTCTCTCTTTTTCTCTCTTTTTTTGATACATCTCTTGGTTTAGAATTTTTGTTTTATCTTTTGGTTTCCGTGTGTTCTTTTTATTGCTTCGATTTTATTATTTGGTACGAGCTTTGGTTTTGCTCCTATCCCAATTTTATTAAAATGTGGTAAATGCCTGAAAGAAAAAACAAAGCACGAAACTTGAAAGGGCACAGGGACATGTCAAGTTAGAAGAGAATTCTGCCAAGACCATATCCCCAAAAGCTAGGGATGGCAGCGTAATGGGATAAATGGGAAACCCGCCCCAGCCATATTGGAACGGGTTTGGTCCCCCAAATGTCAAACCCCAACCCAACCCGTCCAAACCCTAATGAAGATATGGTACAAGTTTGGGATTGAGGTGCCAAACCTACCACCCACAATGCTGCTCCTTGATAATAATTTTACCCCCTAAATACAACATTCTATTTGCCTCTACACAAAATCTCCCCAATCTTTGACGAAGCTAATCACTGACTCCCAAATGTTTTCAACATATAACACTCCTCCCTTAAATATGACCAGATTGCATGTACGCTAAAGAGACTACACCACCGCCAAAACAAAAGATTGGGAGATTTTAGCCCGCTCTTCTATCCCCATCTGTATTAATCTCTTGCAAGAGCCCACATCCCTTTCAAAGATAAAAAAAGTCCACCACCATCCCCGTCACCGCAGCCAGCCATAACATTTGCCAGATTGGATGTTGTATCTCAGTATAGGGCTTATTGGATACCCAAGCAGTGGACATATGACAAATCGGCTTGGCCATCATTAATATACAGGACATTTTATTTTTTTGCAACTGCCTATTATCACAGAGAAGCAAATGTGGGTAAGAAATTAGCCTTGCCAATGTGTGGTATTCACAAAAAACAGTTGCCATTTAAGGGGCCTTGGTTGCTTCCCAAATCTTTGTTAGTTTTTTTATATCCATCAGTTCTTTATTAGTTGCCAAGATTGCTAAAATTACTGCATATTCTATCCTTTAGGGTCATAATGATAGGTGATTTGGATGGAAAAGATGGTATAAAAATATGCCCATTGCCTTTTGTGTTGGTGAAAGAAATGCTATTTGTGAAGGGAAGTTTGCTTCTTTTTTTTTTTACTGAGGAATTGTGAAGAGAAAGCTACACCTCTTTATTTGATTTGCCAAAATGGAATTTATATGGTTGAGATTCTTTGTAATTGGTATGACGAGGATAAAAAGCAAATCACTATTTCAGGTCCCACCGAGATTTGAACTCGGGTTACTGGATTCAAAGTCCAATGTCCTAACCACTAGACCATGGGACCAGTTATGTTTCTTTATGAAGTTTTACACATACACACAACAAGATATAGATTGACATGACTTCTGTAATGAGACGGACTGTTTTTTCTATCCATCCATCCATTTCTGAGGCTTGCATTTCATTTGTGGTTGTTTGTGATACTTTAGGGCCCTTCTATTACAGGTTTTTCACCTTTTTTGTGATAATGCCTTTCAGACATCCAAATAATATGTTGGGGAGTTATTTTAATGGGAAGGTTTACAGGCTGTGTTGGGAATTGTAAATTTAGAATAAAAGATGGGTTAACGCTTCTCGTTCAGAAGTATCCTCTCAGCAAGCAATGTGAATTTACAGGCAGTAAACTGATTTCCAGAAACAGCTTGACTTTTTCATGAGTTATAATTTTACATTAAATTTTTATCACAGGCTCCTCGTAGTAACATTTTACAATGAGAAAATAAAAAGGAAACAAGTTATATAAAAAGTATGTTATTATTGTCATATTTGATATCTAAATGATGGAGAAACCGACAGATGACAAGTTGACTTGACCATAATTAACCTGTAAGTTATTTCATGGAGTTGCACCTGATTTTGGTAAAAAAAATTAGCATTGCCAACTCCCAATGTGTTATGTTCACAAAAATTGGTCACCATCTAAGGGGCCTTGGTTGCTAAAATTACTGCATATTTGATCTTCTAGGGTCGTACAGATTAGTGATTTGGATGGATAAAACCTATTTATGGCATAGAAACATGCCCACTGCTTATTGTGTTGGTGAAAGGAATGCTATCTGTGAAGAAAAGTTTCCTACTTTTTTTTACCGAGAAAAAATTGTGAAGAGAAAGTTACACCTTTCTATTTGATTTACCAAAACGATATATATAAGGTCGATCTATGTAATGATGAGGGGAAAAAAATCATTATTTCAGGTCCCACCGAGATTTGAACTCGGGTTACTGGATTCAGAGTCCAATGTCCTAACCGCTAGACCATGGGACCAGTTATGTTACTTTATAAAGGTTTAGACATACACAGAACGAGATATAGATTGACATAACTTCTGTGATGAGACAGACTTTTTTCCCCCGTCCATCCATCCATCTCTTCTGAACTTGCATGTCAATTCTGTCTCTAAGAAGAAAACACAATTTTGGTTAAGTTCAATCAACTGTTTCTTTAAACGGGATTTTTTTTTCACTTTTTGAGGGAAGTTTGGGATCTCACGACCCGTAATTTTATTAAAACACATGAAAACTCTTACTGTTTTGTGGTTTACTTTTTGAGCTCAAATTCATAGTCCACATTTCTCAACCCAGAGTATGGATTCATTATTATGGTTGATTGGTTTCAAGGTTTGGTATTATCGAGATCTTGTGAAGTGAATCATGTAAAGCTCCTATTTTTACAGCTGAATTTTAAAACCCAGTTACTACCCATTCTCATTTCCTGTGCTTTAATTGTGGGTTTCCTGGGATACCTGGTTTAATTTTTATTTTGTATTTTATTATTTCATTGAATTGCATGTGTTCTTTTTTATTGCTTCGAGTTTGGTATTAGGTATTGGCTTTGATTTTGCTCGTTTTGTTCGTGGCCGCTGTGGATGTGCCGGATTTTGAACACGACCACAATACACTTTCTGAAAGTAGAATACAAAGCATGGATAAGATTATTGATTCTCTAGTCTTCTGTTGCTAGTGCTAGTAAGATTGTTGTTGGTGGTAGCTTGTTGGTGTTGCTGCTTAAAAATAAATTAAAACATCGGTTTGTTGTTGTCACCAGATTTAGTTATGAAGTTGCTAGAGTGACAGTTTTTTTTCATACATGGTTTAATTACTCATACTCAGACACCCATCTGATGGGTCTGCCTACTGGAAACCAAGTGATTTATTGGAAAATTTTGTTTGTTGTCCTTTGATTAACTGCAAATAGTTTTTCAATGTAACTACAAATGACATCATTGTTGTTTGTTTGGATACTCAATGTGCCTGTTTTCCTGTTCACCAAAAAATATGTTGGGGAGTTATTTTAATGGTGTACAGGTTGCATCGGGAATTGTAAACTTAGAACAAAAGATGGGTTAACGCTTCTCGTTTAAAAGTATACTCTCAGCAAGCAATTTGAATTTACAGGCATCAAACTGAATTCCAGAAATAGCTCGACTTTTTCATAGGTTCTTATAATTTTATATTCAGTTTCTATCACAGGCTTCTTCTCATAGTAACATTTTACAATGAGAAAATAAAATGGAAACAAGTAATATAGAAAGTATGTTATTATTGTCATTTTTCTTGCTTGTTAAATCTGAATTCTTTACATTAAATACAAGGCCCATTGAATATCTAAATGATGGAGAAATCAACAGATGACAAGTGGACAGTTATTTCATTCTTGCAACTGCCAATTATCATAGAGTTGCATCTGATTTTGGTTATAAAAAAAATAGCGTTGCCAATTGGCAATGTGTTATGTTCACAAAAATCAGTTGCCATCTAAGGGCCTTGGTTGCTTCCGAGATATTTACCAGTCACCAAGATTGCTAAAATTACTGCATATTTGATCCTCTAGGCCTCTAGGGTCATAATGATTAGTGATTTGGATGGAAAAAACCTGTTTATGGCGTAGAAACATGCCTACTGCTTATTGTGTTGGTGAGAGGAATGCTATCCGTGATGGGAAGTTTGCTTCTACTTCATTTACCTTAAAAAAAAATTGTGAAGAGAAAGTTACCCCTTTCTATTTGATGTACCAAAACGGTATATATAAGGTTGAGATTTTATGTAATGATAAGGGAAAAAAATCAAATCATTATTTCAGGTCCCACCGAGATTTGAACTCGGGTTACTGGATTCAGAGTCCAATGTCCTAACCGCTAGACCATGGGACCAGTTGTGTTACCTTATATAGTTTTACACATACACGCAATGAGATATTAGTTAAATATGACTTTTATAATGATATAGATTTTTGGTTTACATCCACCTAATATTTTTTTTGCAAGCTTGCATGCAAATTGTTGTTGTTTTTGTATTACTTTAGGATGTCTTTTATCATAGGTTTTTGAGTATTCACTTTTTTTTTATTATGATGATAATGGCTTCCAAATTTCCAATTAGATACGTTTATTTGATCTAGTAAATTGTATGTGCAGCAATTTATTGGGCATGAAACAGAAAATCAATGACAATGTATGAGTTAGATGACTCCTATTATCTTATATAGGTGACGCATTGAATTATCTTGATCAATAAGTGGTTAGTTAGTTACTTTTGTGCAAGCTAGCATCTATAGATATTATACTTAACGAACACCACCTTATATAATGGCTGCTCAGAAGAGGTTCTATCCATCATAATTGTAGATGATCAAAGGATATGTCTTTAACAAGTATAGTAGCCATTTGCTACCAATAAAAAGGGTCAGCATACCTTATGGTACATCGAATGTGCATAAAAAGGTAGATTTCTTCGTATATGTACATGTATGTGTGTTGAGATTTAAGATAACTGTGTTAAATTTGATCTAATAAAATTTGCACAACAGCAGTAAATCTGAATCATCCCTTTTTACTAGACCCTTTTGAAAGATGCAACCAGAAAAATGTTTCAAGGATAGCTTAATTTTAACAGCTGTATTTGCAACCATGAGATCCTAAATTAAATCTCATTTTACGTGTAAAACAAGATCCAGCAAATCATTCCTTCTTAATCAAAGCAACTGGAAAATTTGATTTGTCTTTGATCATTTTGGTACGTCGACCCAAGTTTGTTCTGTTTGCAGCTGTTCCAATGTTCCTATATATTTTCTTACTTCTATTTGTGTAGCTAGTAAACCTTGTATGGTAAATGAGCTATCCTATCAAGGAATAATGGAGAAGATCCTTTACAAGTGAGCGTTAATGTTTACATCAGATTTGTCATATTTCTTTGATATATTGGATGGTGATAATTTTCAGGACTTCCTCATGGTTGAGATTCAGTTGCTTCCACTATCTATTGAATACTATGTATAAAGTCAACCTTTCTGTCTCTAAAAGGAAAACACAATTCTAGCTAAAGATTGAACAATTGCTACTTTCTATGGGATTTTCCCCCCTTTGATGAAAATTCAGGAGTGTACAGCCTGTAATTTTGTTGAAAACATATGAAAACTCCTACTGTTTTAGAGTTTATTTCTTGCTCATTTTCATAGTCCACATTTCACAACCTAAAGCGTGGATTCACTATGCAATTTGGAAGAATATAAGCTTGTATCTTAATAACATTCTATATTAGTATGACCATCCTTTTTTTAGCGCTAGAAGGAAAATTCAGATGTAGAGTTTAGTCATTTTTACTTTTCATGGAAACTAATAATCACAGCTTTAATTAAGTAATCCTGTTTTAGTTTGTTGTTATAATTGTTTTGTGTCTGTACTTCTAATTTGTTTTAAAAGAACTTGAAGATGTTATCACATAACTTGGGATTTAGACTAATTCTTTAGACTGCTTAAGTTCTTTTAAATAATGTGGACAAAACAAAATTTACACACAATGACCATTTTATGCTGTTTCATGATGTACTATCATTAGTGATGTGTACTGAATTTTAAATATGATATTGTAGGTGAACTTCTAAGTGCTTTGGCATAAAGGATTAGTTTCTGAGGAGTATTATGGGTTCTGTAGTTACACCACAAGCTGTGTTAGAATCCTTGATGAACGATGGAACAATTGATGCTATCAGATTGAAGATAATCAATCAGCTAAAAGCTAATGTAAGTACATCATAAACTGTTTCCTTTCACATAGCCATACTGCACCATCAAGTTCTGCTTATTTTTTTGAATGGTTGCTGCTTTAACTGTGATCCTAAAAAATCTATTTGGGTGATCTGGACACATTTGATTTTGAACTTATTAAAAAGTGAATGTTGGTTGTTATGGTAAAGCCATAGTAATAATGATTGCAAACTCTTTTATTTCTCTTGGGTAATTAGGAGTGATTATTTGAGTTGCCAATTATGATGCGGTGCATCATGGTTTTGCCTCTGGTTCAAGCTATGTTTTCTGTTACATATTGATCTTTATGAGAATTCTGAAACTTGATTTTTCTGGTTTCTTATAAGATATAGCGTTAGTGTGAGTCTGTTATTGATGCATGATAATTGCTTTTATGTAAGGAATGGTTCTAAAGAACTCCTTTCTGCAGCAGATGTCCTTCACAGGCACTATATAACTGACCATCATCTTATCTGAAAATGGTCTTCAAATTGCATGCAATTACAGGTGCATTTCCAAAGAAATGAAAAATGATTTCATTGTTGGCAACACTTCGCTTGATCCATTACTGCCACTATGATATGGACTTTCTTCGTGAAAATTAATTTCATCTTTATATTGATTTCATTTCAATCACAAAATGCATAGAATTGGGAATTATAACAGTAACTTTGTTATTGGTTGACACTACTTGTTTTCTTCCCAACTGCCAAGTTTACAACCGGCAAATGGATAATAGGTGCTTAATTGCTGAAAATCTCATTGAATTGATGCAACTATAATTTGTTGGTTTGTGGTTCAGGAAGAGCTAAAAAACAATACAATCAAGATGTTGGAGCAAAGTAAGGTCCTCAACACCCCTGGTGCAGAGAATAAGACAAAAAGAGAGCTTTTTGATGCACTTAGGGGGGAGCTTGAGTAAGTAGTGATTGTTTTTCAAGTTTGTCAGCTTTCCCTGTATTTCTAAGTGGACAATTGTCTTTTCAATGTCTATGACAATTACTGACCTCCTTTTATTTACAAAATATGTTATGTCATCATTTGACAACCCCCTATTTTTTGCTTTTGAAAATCATTTCCTGGACATCTAAATTTTTTAAACCATTGGAACTCTCTTTTTGGCATGGAAAAACTGTGCCGTGCAGGACCTCAGTGCTTGAGAAGGCCTCGAGAGCTGTATGGGACTTGATATTAGATAACGATGGCTTGGGAAAGGAAATCAGTGAAACTGTTGAGAAAGTCTATTGCCAACTAAGTGGACAGGAGCCTCCCCTCTTCCCTCCAAATGGTGAAGCCCAGCCAGAAGAGGAGAAAAAGGAAGCGGAAGAGAAGAGAGAGCAAGGTACGGAACAGGAGATAGACAAAGGGAAAAAACAACAAAAAGGAAAAGAAGAAAACTCGGGTTCTTTGAAAAAGAAGAGGACTCACAGTGAGATGAACCTGAAAGGGACTACTGACATGCATGCAAATGGGTTGGGAACCCCCTCAACTGCACCTGGTGAGGATGGAGTATCATCAAGTGCTGCTTTGTTGCATGATTCATCTCAGAATCCCTTACCTTCATAACCAGGTTCAAACAACCACCATCAGTGACCATACAATGCTTACCTTATTACCTTCATGTGTCCTGAAATGTAAATTTGAATATCTGACTCAAAGCCATTGGCTTTGGCAATGCTGCTCTTCTCATCTCATTTATACAGAACCTGTTTTTTTAAGTAGAAATTAATGTGTCTCTTATTTTTTAATGTCATCTATGCATGAGGATAATCCCATGGATAGCATTTGAAGAGGTGTCCCCTTGGAAAATGTAGCAATTGTTGCATGGAAGTATGTGACTGCACCAAACATGTGATTGTTATTGACATCTTCTAGATATGCATGGTATTGATCTTTCCTAGTTTTTTTTTTATCATATCATGGGCTGAAGAATGGCTTTTATCAGTGAACGGCACTGGATTGAGATCATACAATTGTAGAAGACTATACTGCATACAATGGTCCTAATGGACTACAAATTTCTTAACAGAGAGTGGGTCAGATCATTACTAGCACCAAGAAGGCGTAAGTCATCAAGACCCAGAACAAACTATTGAACATAAGGGGGGTGTCCCTTTTAAACCTGTAGACAATCAGCTTAAGGAATATAATATATGCAAAGCGAAATTTCAAGTAACATAATCCATTTTAAGGATGTTTCATGCAGTCTCTATATGCAATCCCATTTCATGTTATTTTCTTAATCAATGATGTTTAGGGGCTACACGGATGCCTGTCTAAAATTATCCACCATTTTAAACACCAAAATTAAACAGCTAGAATTTGACCTTTCATAAGACTCAATCCGTTTTGTTGTTTCCAAAAGCCATCCCCCTAATCGTCTGTATGCTGCAATGGTACAACATAAATTAGGCTATTGCAATATATATTATACTATCACAAATAATGAAAATTATTGTTTTTTATTTTTTCAAAAAAAAAAAAAAAACTAATATATATCAATGTATACTTCTTTGTTTATAAAGGCATGTATTTCAATGGATAAATATTTATTTTTAAAAAAGGTTTGGGCTATGGATGAAATTCCACAGGACTAGACATCATTTCCCCTTTCATAATCATCCATCTATAAATTCCCAAAATAAACATCATGGAAAACACATGGGCGTTCAGAAATTTAGTTACAACAATTTTAGGAGTGGACACTCCAACCATCAATCTTCGGGGGCATATTTTAATTAACAAAATTGTTCCCGCTTAGCTCTCAAAAAAAAAAAAATTGTCACAGAAGAAGAAAAATAATTATCTAGATTTCACCCATTGATCTATAAGCACAATCCCACATACTGGGGGGAACCGAAGAACAGGTTCAATATTGACACGATCACATGGTCTCAACTCTTTTAACATGAATTAATGAGTTAATTTGGAGGCGTAGACGAGCCTTCAAGCATCAATGAAGCGTATATCAAATGTGTTCTGATGGATCTGCCAAACATTCAGAGCGGCATACTCTTCCAAACACTCCTTAAGTTGAGCTTCACTGTATCCCTGTTCAGAGCAATAAAAAAGGCTAGTTTAACAACGGTTTTACAAGATCCACTGATCAAGCAAAAGCAAATGCCAGTCATTTCCAGTTGAGAGCAATGTATGTATAACAATTCCAATAGGGGTGCAATGTATGTATACTGTATAGATAGCTATGATGGATGATGTCAAGATTATAACAGACAAAACTAACCTTTCTGGAGATCCAGTTGAGAGCATCAGCATACTTCAGGTCTAGTTTGTTTGCCTTTGCAGCCTCATCTCTAAGAACTGAATAGATGTCAGAGATGGCATCTAACCCTGACTTCTGGCGATCTTCTGAATACAGTGAGAACTTCGACATCTGCATCAGCCTCAACGCCTCATCAACATCACTTTGAGCCACAGCTTCAGAGAACCGTAGTCTCGCTAGTGCCTGCAAACAGAATAAAAAAATGTACAACATATTATTGTTTTGTCCATGTTCAACTGATTGTCCATGACAAGTGTAAAATAATTTAGTGCAAAACATTGGTGATATATGTTGGAGAGAAGAAACAAGGAGAGAGATTGTAGCGTACAATGGATATCCGGAGAATGCTGAGAAGCGTCCTCACAGTTGTGTAAGAATGGGGTGCATTTGATTTTGCTTCGTCTTGCCGTATACTGGAATATGCGGTGGCAATGTACTCTTCCAGCTCTCTTGGCACAGAAGGGAATGTTCTTCTGGCAGCAGAAATATATGCCCTGACAGCCAGAGGGAAGGATTACGAATCGTTGCATTGTAACGAGAAAAGGCATTTTTACTCACTAAAGATGCATGTCATCTCAAGGAGAGACTTAAACATCAAGCATGTTACTTGTTAGTTTTTTTTTTAGTTATCAAGATTAAGAATAAAAGGTGAACATGTAAGCTTCAAGGGCATTGGTCATTACTTAAATAAAAGTTCTAAGGCTCATGCCTATATTCTTAAAAAAAAGAGAGAGAGAATAAAAGATGAAAATGAAGAACAGTAAATTATCCAGAAAATTTATGTTCAAATACATATCTATGTTACCCAAAAATAATTTTTATTTGATGGATAAAATTAAGCAATACCTCAGAACAGATGGTTCTAGTGGAGCAAATTCACCAGGCACAGGTGATTCCAAGTGCTGGTGTACATGGACAACATGTCTAGCCATTTCTAGGTCAGTTTCCATGTCGGCGCGGTCTAAGATCAGCCACAAGAGATCAAAACGAGACAACAGAGCAGGAGGAAGATTAATGTTTTCAGCTGGGGTTCTCCGAAGATCATATCGCCCCCTACATGAAGAAATAATAGATAGATAACCATGTAAGAAATTTATGTTGCATGGATCACACACACGCACAAAAAAAAACAGTAATTGACATAAAAACCACTGATCTGAAGAATCATTTAATGTACCAAGCGGGATTTGCAGCAGCAAGAACAGCAGTTCTTGCATTGAGAGAGGTGGTGATCCCAGCTTTGGCAATGCTCACAGTCTGCTGTTCCATCACTTCATGGATTGCGGTACGATCAGAGTCTTCCATCTTGTCAAATTCATCAATTGCACATATTCCCATGTCTGCCAGAACCTGCATGATATTCCATTCTCCAAATATTAAATTGAAGAAATATTTTAGAGGATCAAAACGTGACATGACATGCATATTGACACAAAGATTCGTGTAAATGGAGAAGCAAGGGCAAGTAAATGTAGTAAAACTTAACATGGTATTATACTATTATATGTGATATGACTGATAATGTCAAGTAGAAGTTAATAAGTGTGGGATTCAGAGATGAATAATATCACCAAGATTTAATGTCATTCAAATTTTAAAAAATCTTAGCACAAACGCATGCATTTTATATGATTTTTTAAAGATGCTAATCTAGACGGATATTTGTAACTGGAAAAATTTAATTGGAAGATTTACACATGCACATCATTGTGCCTGTGCATACATGAAACACCAACTCAAGCTTAGGCAACTTTAACTTGTTAGACATAAACTTCAGTCTTGACATGCAGGTTGCAACATAGCTAATAGAAAGTTTACACAATCATATGTGAATACATATGTTGAGCATTATGCATGCCATTGCAAATTGTGTGCATACATGAATATATTGGACAGTGGGAATTCAAATTCGATCAATATTCTTACCAGTGCTCCGCCTTCAAGAACCATCTCATTTGTGACAGGATCTCTCTGAACAGCGGCTGTTAGACCAACACCACTGCTCCCCTTGCCTGTAGTGTATACCCCCCTGGGTGCTACATTGATTATGTGTTTCAGAAGCTGACTTTTTGCAACCCCAGGGTCCCCCATCAAGCATATATGCAAATCACCTCTAATCTGCACTTCAAAATGGTTATGTTAGCTATCAAATGTGAAAATGAATAAAGAACACTGACATCAACTGGTGGTCCCTTGTCTGATTCACAAGATAAATGACCTTGTGAAGCATTTTATGAATGGAGACAAGGAGGTGTCACTCATTAATGTGATCAGTGCATATTATTGATTAATAGCTAGCTGTTTCAGACTTTTTCATGAACCAGATTATTTACAGGATACTACAATTGGCAAACACAAAATACAGCAATATTTTCATTGTATTGCAAGAACCGGGTTCACATAACTGAGTATGGATACATGTATATTGCCAATAATGCTCTTTTTTGGGGTTAATAAGCCTCCTAAAGGGGCAAAACTATAACATATTATTGCCCTCTTTAAGGAAAAATCTATCAGATACATCTATGTTATAACTATAACATATGTTATAACCACATGTTATACAAAATATGTTATAACACATTATAACACAAAATATGTTATAACTATAACATATTATTGCCCTCTTTAAGGAAAAATCTATCAGATACATCTATCCCTGCAATATACATGAGAGCATCTGCAAAATGCTCACCCAACACACAGTTTTGCAGCCTTCAAAAAAATACATTTTAAAAAGAGGAAAAATCACAGCATTTAGAAGGTATTGACAGGATCATGGAAAAGCCTGAAACCATTGTTAAGATGAATAATCTTCAGCATAATTTATTCTCATCAAAATCATGGAAATCGGAAACATTAGATATAATATGCCCCATTCATTACCTTCATACCATCCTTCAGTTTCCGATGAGGAGCTCCCACAAGAAGAAGAAGCAGAGCTTTTTTCACATCTTCATGGCCAAATATTTCTGGTGCTAATGATCGTGCCAACTTGTTATAAATATCACCACTTTCAGCTAGGCGTTCAATCTCCTCCTGCTCATCTCCCTTGAGTTCGTATCTGCATGTAATTATTTGTCATATCATACTCCTTTGCAATTGTCTGAGTTGTCAAGCTCACCATTGGAATTCTCAGTTGAGATAGAATTATCTCATTCACAAAATGAAAAATTGCAACTCAGAGTAACTGCCTGGTAGTCCATGGCAATGGAACTACAAAACTTTCTTTTAATGTGCTAGGCCATTTATAGAAACACCACTAAATAAAAAAAACTACTGTACTAGCAATATTCATGCATTACCATACAGATTCAATGCCATAAACAGCACTAAATGATGCCTCTGAAGTTTATCAAAAGGCACCACAATTCTAATTCCCATGTTTCCAATTAATTTCGGCTAGTGTAATAGTTTAAAGAATTAAAATTAATGGTCCAAAATTAATTGCAAACTTGCACAGCAATATGATGACTGAAATCATCCTTTTGTACATTTTTTTATTGAATTCTAACATCATGAGAAAATTTCAGTTGTTGAGATGGATTATGTTAGTGGAAAAATGTAATGGTATTCAAAGATGGAATATACTTTCAGATATGTCGGAGGCTTTCCAGAATTCGATGATGTAGAATTGAACATTTAGACTTACTCTTCATATTTTTTCTTGAAGTGGGTAATGGACATGGCCTCTAGGAATGTATCCGCAACCAAGCCGGCACGCATTGCTCTGAACCCAGTATAAGGAATAGGAAGAAAAATTCCAGATATTTCAACAACATCCCCGGGAGCAACCTGAAAATTTTCCAAAAAATACAATCAGAAAATAAATCATTGGAGATTTAGGACCTCAACATGTTAAGATAAACTACATCGGGGAGGAGAAAGACAAGATGAAACAACACCAGATAACAAAAAAAAACCTGCTAGAAATCAGTATAAAGCATCTATATTTGTAAGGTTTTGATCAAATTATTTCCCGTACATGCGACCCTTGCATAAAGTCAAGAATAGAACACAAATAAACCAACCTTCCTAGTTAGTTCTCCTCTGAGGTGAATTGTCATCCCCCTTGGAATATGGCCTTTGGGAACATGCTCTGCTAATTCTTGGATCTTAGCCTGCAAGTAACTAGGTTAGAGAACCCACAAAGGACAACATGGAACACCTATCATTCTGAAAAGGTTCCAAAGGACTTAGGGACTTCCAAAATTATGATGTCCATTGTCTTTTTTTAGCCTTCCTTATTTTCCTTTTTTTTTTTCTTGTATTGGTAGAAGTCTTTTCTACCTAGTTCTTCTGGGAATTTCACCATAAATAAATACAACATGAGAATCTCCCATGTTCCATCAAAAAAAAAAGTTCACCTCTTGAAACTTGAGGAACTTTGAAGCTCTAAGCTGAAGAATGAGGTTTCCCTTTGTCTTGTTAGCTTTGCAGCGTTGTGAAGGACATGTAAACAGGGGCATAAAAACCCGAGCAGTTACTTCCTGTTATCATATTGAAAAGCAATGATTAATGAAAAAATATGACTGTTCTGATCAGGGAAATAGTGAATAGACCACAAAAATTAACATTTTCCAAATATTCCATCTGTATCAACGGACCAGCAAACTACCTGATAGATTTCATAGCCACACTCCTCACACGTATAGACAGCCACTTTCATCAATGGCTTGACATCTGAACAACGCGTGATAATTCCAGAAATCTTCACAAGCTGACCAATATTTGAGGCTTTAACCTGCCTTATAGTGAGAGGTGTTCCCTTGGAGAATGCTTTTATGTAAACCTCACTGCAAGACAAGTGGTTGAGAAAAAAAAACAAAAACAAATAACAACCAGAAAAAAAAACTTATTTATGCTACTCTATTGAATAGTAAGCTAGCTTGATCTGCTCAAGAAATTAAATCCCTTTAATCTCAAGAAACTTTGACATCACTGACCACCTAGAGCAACAAAACAGTCCACAAGTAACCATTGTATATTGCCCCAGGATGATAAACTATAACATCTTGTATGTCTAATAGAAACAACTGTTCTAAAAAGTGGGATAAAACAAGGGTTGAGTGGGTGTGTAGGTGGAATCGAACCTAGGCCACCTCTACCAGCACTAAGGGATTTAGCGACAATTAAACAGGGATTAAATGGCTAGGCAGTGCTTAAGCAGAAACTAAGCGGATTTTATCCAATTTTTTCTTTTCTACCTTATTTTATTGCATTTATTTTATATATTTCACATTTTAACTATTATATGTATATATAATATTTTCTTTTTTAAAAAAAAGTGACTGCTAAGTCCTTGTCTAATTTATTAATCCCTAGGTGGCCACTGACACCTGACTAGTACCATTTTTTTAAAATAAATTAGTAGAAAGAAAAAATTAAAAAAAATTACAATAACATATAAATTAGATATTGGCAAAAGCATCATTGCTTCATATATCTCTTCCTCATTCCCCATATTCCCAATCAATATTTCTTTTTGATAATGGAGGGCCACCCCGTAGTTGGCCTTGCGGCCGAGCTGGGTAGGTTACCTTACCCCCCATTCAATATTACTACTTGAAGACATCCAAAAACATCACAAGTGCCAAATAAACAAAAGAAAAGAAAGAAATCTCACTCACAAGAATCGTTTGATCTCCGGCGGCATCATCTGGTGAGGATCGAAGCTGTCAGACTTCTCAGCCCCGTCCTCTGCCCTCTGGGTCATAAGTATATCGTGGTCATCGTCCATGGGGTAGGCCTCGGTGGGCTCTGGCATGATCTCATCAATCGCGTCGGAGAAAATCCCGATGTACCTCCTCGTGTTCTCCGTGACCCTTTGAAGGAACTCCTCATCCAAGTCTTTGTACTACATTGGACGAGCATGACGACTTTTAGGGTTTCCAACAACAAAGTTTGAAACTTTTATTATCTTAAAGGGAAAAAAGAGGGATTTTTACATTGAAGAGATCGTCAAGATCGATCTGCACCGATCGGAACTTGTGATTGGCGACATCTTGCTGCAATCGACGGATGAAAGTAGTTAAAATTTGTTCTTTTTTTATGTGGATTTGCGTGGAATGAACGAATTAGATCTAAAAATTGAGGCTTTTTGAGACTTACGAGGATCTTGAGGTATTTGGGCTCGCCTTGGGCGTCGACGAAGTTGGTGAGGAAGTCCTTTGCGAGATCTGTGAGAATCCCAAATCGAAAGAGAAGAGAAATTTATAAAATCGAGTCATTTGAGCCCAAAAAGATCAGAAGATTACGAGGTCTTTCGCTTACTTTTGTCGGCGAACAAGTCGAACTTCTTCATCTCCAGATGCGATTCAGAGAGAGAGAGAGAGAGGTGTGTTTTTGGCGGGAGTAGAAGAAAAGATGAGAGGGTTTTGGCGGGAAAAGATGGGGTGGTTTCCGCGGGAAAGGACGTTGCTCGTTTGGAGGACTGGAATGAAATTGTTTCACAAAGATTGGGGCGTTTGAATTTTTTTTTATTAGGTAAATTTTTTTTTTATGATTCTATTTTTTTACATGAGTCGTAATTGACTTAAAAAACCTTTTTAATTATAGAAAAAATTACCCTGTAAATTTTTTATTTAAATAAATGAAAATCTGTTTTTATAATTTGTTTTTAAACATTATCTATGGGAAAAAAATTATTTTGTGGGGTAGGACTACAGAATGGTCCCCAGCCCCGTTGTGATTGATATTTGGAGGTTATTGGGTGGACACTGTTACACTTAATTTTTCTTACAGTACAAAATGTAATTATATATATCTCGTCAGAAATTTAGTAAAACATATAAATCGTTAAGTGATGTATATGCTTTGTTATTTTTTTTTTCTTACACTTATTTAAAATTGGTTCGTTCAACTCGAAATAGAGCGATATACACTTTTATCAAAGCATGTATTTCATTAAATGATATTTAATATTTTTTTAAAAAGATAACATATGTGATCTAAATTTTGAACCGTAAAAATAACTGAATCTAATATTTTTCTTATTGCGTTGATGATGGGTTCAGAAGGAAAGATTTACATAGAGCTTAGGGGCGTTTATAACAAAAAATTTGGCATTAAAATTTTGAGTATAATTTAAAAAGTAGAAAGGAAGAGCAAATTTTTTTTTAGATTCAATTGCATTAAAATTTTTAGAATTGTTCGTTTGATAAATAAAAATGTACAAATATATAAAAAAGGGATGATGTTTAATATATTTTTTTAAAACGATAACATATGTGATCTAAATTTTGAACCGTAAAAATAATTGAATTTAATATTTTTTTTACTACGTTGATGATGGGTTCAAAAGAAAAGATTTACATAGAGCTTAGGGACATTTGTAACAAAAAAAAATTGGCATTAAAATTTTGAGTGTAATTAAAAAGTAGAAAGGAAGAGCAAAATTTTATTTAGATTCAATGTATTCCTAGAATTGTTCGTTTGATAAATAAAAATGTACAAATCTATAAAAAAGGGATGTGGCTGCTTAGATTCAATGGCAGGTATTCCTAGAATTGTTTGTTTGATAAATAAAAATGTACAAATACATAAAAAAAAAATGTACAAATATATAAAAAAGGGATGTAGCTGCTTAGATTCAATGGCAGGTATTCCTAGAATTGTTTGTTTGATAAATAAAAACCACATGAATGTGGTAATATTTTAAAGGCCAACTTTGAATCCAATGTTTTAAAACTGGAACACTTTAATGAACTAGAAAAATGAACAGGTTAAGGACCATTGAGTCAATCAGATTTGAACCGTGACATAATTATAATGTGATAAATATATTAATGATCATTACATTTAAAAAATATGTAATATTTTAAAAATCTTTGCATAAAATTTTTATTTAACATCATAACATGATTTTAGTATATAAAATTTAAACTTTTTATTGGATTTAATATTTTAACAAGTAATTAATCACAATATCAATAAATAAAAAATTATTTAATATAATTAACTCGTAGCTGATATACAAAAACCGTCGCTTCAACCAATAGATTGATTGGGTTTTACTGATTTTTTTATATAATCAGATTTTAAAGGTAAATTGAATTGAAATTCAAAGTGAGTGAAAGTTTAACCAGTTCAACTGAGCTAGTTGGGCCGGGTTTTAAAATCTCTGCTTGAATCTTACTGTCAACAAAATTCACATTGGTGTGAAAGAAACAGCATAATATTTGTTAATTCTCATAATTTGTTTTGAGACCATAAAGTCTTTTCTGATACTTTACAGTGGTCTGATCCATTGCATCAAGGGATTTTATAATCTATGAAAACATTTTTTGCTTAAAAAAATAGTGAGGATCTTCCAAAAAATTGCCCGGGAAGAGCCAGTTCTAGAAATATTTAAATTTTAATACTCTCTCTTTCGTAATAAATGGCAATGTTTTGAGGACTTCTAATAATAATCATAAAACTATTACATGCTCAACAATATTAATCTGTAAAGCGCATTTGATTTACCCAGGAAAGTATAATCATAAGAGTTCATAAAAGTGATGTTCCTCAACCCATTTCAGTATTTTAGCAGTTCATTTGTTAACCACCTGCACTCACGATAACAAGATATATATCTCATTATAATTTTTTTTTTTTACATAATCTATAAATGAGTCTATACAATTATTATTTTATTTTATTTTTAATAAATACATACCTCATATGATGATGCATAATGTTTTTTTAAAAAAAATTAAAAAGGGTGCAGTCTACATTTTTGCACGTTTCTTAAATTTTAACATTGCTGGTTCAAGAACCATTCATGATGAAAAGGTTTTATAAAATCAATATCATAATAGACCAATATATTTATTTATCAATAAAACACTTCAAGCATGAACAAATTAAACCATGCAAACATGCAAACAAATCAAGAGCTATAAAACCATATCCAAATGAGCAAATCTCAATTCATTGACCACCCCCTCACAAATAGAATTTTTTTTTAACTATTTTTCATGCTTACCAAAAGAAAGGAAACACGTGAGGAAGCCAATTGAAGTCATGAAAAGCATCTTTCAGAAGCTCCAATCTCCACCCATGGAATCATGAACATGTGGATCATCCAGCAAGGTCTGACAAGGTGATTCTGAGCCTAAAAAGTTTGACCAGCTCTCATGAACTTCTTTATCAGACAATGCACTTGTTGCTGGCTGGGGGAGCCAGGAGCCAGAGAATTCACTAGATTGGGCGCCGCCAATTGATGCAGTAGAATCTAATGTATTGTGTTCCATCTTGTATTGTTCGGGCAAAGTGAACGCGTGATCCACATTGTCTTCCAACAAGAACTTCTCGATCTCTTCAGTGGAAAAACATGTTCTTAGAGAGATCTTCAATCCTTCTTGAGTTTGATCTTCATTGGTGGTACCACCAACCTCCATGTGATCTTGAAGTGGACTGGTCCAAAATAAGTTCTCATAATCATTGATTCCATCGATGCTATTGAGATGGAATGGTTCATGACCTGCAACTAACATGACAAATGACATTTTTTAGTATGAAGTTTTTTTTTTTTTTTTTTTCATTTACATCCAGGTATAATTTCTTTCTATTAACAAGAGTAAGACTCAAATCCAAGGCTTACCAACCTGTCAATGGGTGGTTCAGTAATGGCCAATGACAACTGAATTGGGAAAAGAATTGATCACCAGATATGGTTTTTCAACAACTTGATAAAGAGAAACATGTAAACAATCAATGGTTTACCTGAAATGGGGGTCATGGACGCTGATTCAAGAGACTGAGAAGGCCAGACTGAGGAACTTGACTGCATAACACCAAGTGGTGAAACAGGTCCCATGGTTGAAGGTGGTAAAGTTGAACTTGCGACACTCAATGTCGACACCAGGGAACTTGAATTTGTGAAGCTCCTGTTTGACCCAATACGAGACTCTACAGGTGAAGAGGGAGAAGTTGAACTTGAAGTGATGCTGATGGTGGATGCGAGAGGATCGAAACACCAAGCAACATTGGATGGAGTTGCAGTATTCAGTGAATTACTGGCATACAGAGAAATGTTGTTCGGGTAACCTGTGACACTCGTTATCCACCAAAAAGGAGAAACGAGTGTTGGAGGAGCTGTAGTAGTATTCATTACATTGCCAATCTGGGAAGAATTGCCATCCAGGTAAGTTGAACCTGTGATGCCTATGCCAATGTGGGAAGAATTGGTGATTGGATAGCTTGAATTCAAGCTGTTCGATGGATGCCCACTTGGATTGGCGACGCCCATTGTCAATCCATGAGACTCAAAAGGTGGAACAAATGATGAAGATGTAATAATATTCACTCCACTGCCAATGTAAGGAGAGCTCATTGTACATGTGATGCCTATCATTGATCCATGGAACTCTGAAGGTGAAACAAATGTCGAAGGAGCTGAATTGGTCATTACATCACCACCAACAGAGGGAGAATTGCCAACTATTGTACTTGAACTCGCTAAGCTGACAGTCGACCCAAGAGAATTAATAAAGGAAGCACATCTAGGACAATTCAATGCACTGCCAGAGCTATGACACTTCGAACTTTCGATGCCCAAAAAAGAACTATTGTGGGTTGTTGAAGTTGAATTAGTCAAATCACTTAATGGTGGAGACCATTGGAAAAAGAGAGAGTTCGAAAAGTGAAGTGATCCTCCGCTTATCGATTTCAATCGAGGACAACAGACCAATATCTTCTCGTAGTGCTTGTCGAAGTCTTCTTCAGGGACTTCAATCCAGTGTCTCCTGAAAGAGAATTCACATATAAAGATAACCAAAAAGTGAGCTTCGATTAGAGTTCTAAGTGTATTTTACCTGCAACATGATGCTTGTTCTTGAGTAAAATCGGGTACTGGCTCTGGTTTCTCACGCTTCCTTGACTGCGATACTTTCTCAATTTCAAAATCTGGCGGGTGATCCAACTAGAAAATGGAAATGCATACAAGAAAAAAGAAGGCGTAAACTCATTGAAGGATTGCGAATGGTTCAATGAATTAATTCATATATTGAAAAAAAAGACTGACCTCTAACTCTATAATGCTTCTGCATATTTGGGGCCGCGATGCTCTAATCCCACAAATCCTGTTCCATGGGATGACAATCCTGTTCTTCACTCCATTCTCGACGATTTCCCACATTATCTTTTGCCAATTATAATGAAATTTCCCAATGAGGTTCCCCCCGAAATGACTATGTTTCTGCACAAAAGATGGATACCTTGTTATACACACACACACTATATCATCTCAATTAGAAGTTTTTTTCAATCAGATGTTATCACAGAGAGCTCAAGTAAACAAAATACTTGGTAAGGACCAGTTAATGTTACCTGCCAAAATCCGATTTTGATGAATGATATTGAGAAGTGGGCGGACTTCAATTTCAAGTCAGCGTATTTTGCAAAAGAAGAATCTGAGTGTTCCATGGTGGTACTCTTCACCGAAGATTCTGCGTTTTGAGACAACTTCGTCCCAATGAGTTCTGAGAATGCCGGTGTTTTCTGTAAGTAACTTTAATCCAAGAGAACTCTATCGATCCTCAGATGAATCCATCTCTGAAAACTTCTTGAAAAGCACCAAAAAGAATAAGTACACCTGAGAAAAAATAAGTAATGCTTGGTAACAAATACCTCTAAATTTATGCATGTCCACATGAAACTTATATTACTCTTGATATATGAAAGAGAGAGTTATACGAAGGAAAAAGAAGTATAGGATTGCTTTCTGAATTGGATTATATTCCCCTTACAAAAAGGAATTGTTGCTAATTCAGGCAAAAAGAACATTAAAGATATATATCTTAAATAGAGTAAAATTCCGAGTGGGTCGCTGCGGACACCCGGAGGATTGGTCTTTGCCTCGAAGGGTTTGGGATGCCTCCGATAGCAAAAAAAAAAAAGCAAGCAAGATCACAGTCTTTGCCTTTATTTAACACCAAAGCAGAGCAATCTGAAGTTTATTTTGTTTTTCAGAGAAGGATTGCTTTCTGAATTGGATTATATTCCCCTTAAAAAAAGGAATTGCTGCTAATTCAGGCAAAAAGAACATTAAAGATATAGATCTTAAATAGAGTAAAATTCTGAGTGGGTCGCTGCGGACACCCGGAGGATTAGTCCTTGCTTCGAAGGGTTTGGGATACCTCTGATAGCAAAAAAAAAAAAAAAAAAGCAAGCAAGATCACAGTCTTTGCCTTTATTTAACACTAAAGCAGAGCAATCTGAAGTTTATTTTGTTTTTCAGAGAAGCATTTCATTATTGGGATGAATTAATCTTTGAGAATATCAAATGAAAGGATGGAAGAATAAGCTGTATATAATAGAAACACAAGAAATTAACAACAAAAGCTTAATAAGCTCATCACTAGTTAAAATTAAAATCTACATAAAAGGTGATCAACGACATAGACTATAGAGAAGTGGGTGGACATCAATCTCAAAGCAGCGTACATTTCAAATGAAGCAACGCTTGGTAACAAATACCTCTAAATCATGCATGACTACTACATTGACCCGTAATACACTTGATATAGAAAAAAAGCTTATATGAAGGGAAATTTAGTATATTATTTATTCTGATTTAAATCATGAGCCCCCGAAAAAAAGTAATTGCTACTAATTCTGGCACATGCCAAAAAGAACAAAAAAAGATACGTATCATAAATGAAAAGGCAAGATATATTCCTTGAATTGCCTTTATTTATCAAAGCAGAATAATCTAAACTCCTATTACATTTTTCAAAGAAGCATTTCATTATGGGAATGAATTAATCAATACCTTTGGTGACTGTCAAATGAAAGAACAGAAAAATAATCAACATAGGCACAGACATGAAAAATACTAGGAACACATGAAAAAACAACTGATAAAATCTTTAAAACCATGCCTGCCTCATTTTACCCATAAAATGTTCAACATTAAGAAAATTAAAATTGACATGAAGGATGATTGTAAGACATGCAAGGTTTGAAAGATAACCTATGATATACATCTCGTGTTTCTCTGGCTTGCTTGGCTGCCCATGATCCAACATAGCTTTTGAGAGTCAAAGGAGAGTCTTTTAAGAGACAATCAATCAAAACCAAAAGGGAAGAAAGTCCCTTTAGTGAACAAGATGGAAGAAAATGAGAGTGGAAGACATATAATTAAGAATTGCTTCACATTAACTTCATAAATGTCACCACTTAGAATTTATTATAAAGAGATGTTAATAATTACCTGGTTATAGAATACCGCTTTCAAGCTTTTCTGTCAACACACGGCACACTTAGACCATAGCAGTGAATGTCTCTCATGAAATGAAAAGAATGGTCTCCATAACAGTCTCCACTGAAGAAACTTCCACCCAAAGTGAGATTTTGTTCCTTGTTCTGTTGACGAAAACCGTTAAATAACAGGCTCAACAGTCAGAATCGTGCGTGGAAGATCCACACATGAACCACCCAGATGAGCTGAAAAATGATAATTGCTGTGGCATTGTGTAGAATGTACCTATCTCTCATCCTCTTTGGGGTACTTCAACACACTCAAACTTGTTGATAAAATTAAAAATCCACCCATGTTTTTTTTCTCTAAATATGGTGTTATGAGGTTGCAAATTCCCTATTTAGCCCAAGAAGAGGATAGTGAGGTCAAGTTGAATGTCAATCTTTAAATGCTAGTTAAAAGCATCTTCACATGTAATTGTCCCTCCTCAGAATGATGGGCATTTAATTTGCACATCACATTCCCCTATTCCTATTTTTTTTTTTTGAAAATATGGTATGCATCATTGCATCCTACCTCAATTCATTAAGAAAGGGAATATGTGTCCAAAGAATACAAAGCAAACACATGATGTGCCATCCCCAAAAGACATGCCTTTACATACATTAAAAATTAATTTCATTTGTTAATAATTTCATTAAATGTTTAGTGTTTAAACTTTAAATGCATCTAGTTCATAAAAATTCCTCTAAAATCATAATACCCATATCACCCCCAAAGTTTTATGATGGTTAAGCAAATAAGTCCTGAATTAGAATATTCCATGGATATTCGATATGATATTCATATATCTCCTAACATTTGAGTAATATTCTAACACCCCCTGCAAATGATGATAATACCCGATTGCAAGTAAATAAAAAATTTGTCCTCCATCTTTACATACATTTATACACAATTACTTATTTACTCCACCACAACAAAGACATCTTTGAAAAGCACATCGCATCACACATGCATCCTAAGTAAAAGACGACGCATGTATATGATACTAATGAAACATATGAGACTGTTATTGGGGCTAGAAAAGGGACTGTATGAACAGAGCTCTAAAAGGACCGAATTGAAACTTATGCATACCTGAATGCCCAATCTGGCTGAAAATAAACCAAATTACAAAGATAAAGTTCTACTATTCTTCCATTACTTAACCTCTCCAATTGAAACTTCATTGTCATCCATTTCACCTCCCACTTCACCCACAAAAATCAAATCTCTACCATTCCAACAGAAATTGTTTCTTCGCAGCGGCGTCGGACATGAAGCCACAGAAGGCCTCGTCCGCCACAGCGAAAAGCTACGAAGCCATCTAATACTCAGATCTAGCATTCAAACAAATCGACAAACACATCAAATGCACGGCTTCGCAAGCTCTCTCGACCTCTCCAACCCCCAATGGAGTCCGCCATGATATCCTTCCTGGATGTCTTTCACAGCTCCTCTGACGACATCGTGACGTCGAACACGCCGTCCACCACCACCTAGAATAGCAACCCCACACGACCAACGCCTCCATCAGCCCCGCCGTTTTGTTTTGTGCGCCGTTGGATTTTTATTCATGAAATACTATATATCCAAGAGAAAAATCCATATAAACCCCTCTAAACTGTCCAAAATATATACAACCCCCTAACTTTTCTTGAAGTCCATATAAATTTTATGAAAACACTTATGTAAATCCAAATAGCCATCCTCAGTTAAATTTTCATTGACAAATAAAAAATATTTTGTGAATATTATGTATGGTTAACCTTGACTGAAAATACAATATACTAAAAACCTCTACAATGTGTTAAAAATGTAAAAAATACGCAATAAATGATAATTTTATCCATATGGATAGTTATAGTTTATTCAGAGGGATAAAATCATCATTTACAGTATAAGAGAGTTTTGATGTACTGTGTTTTCAGCCATGGTCAATCAAACATAATATTCACAAAAAATTCATCATTTGTTCAACAAAAGTTTCATTTAGGGGGTTATTTGGATTTATATAGTGTTTTAAGGGGTTATATGGACTTTAAAAAAGTTAGAGAGTTATATGGATTTTGGACCGTTTATAGGGGTTATTTAAAATTTTTCCTATTTCAAAATAACGATTTATTAAATATAAATATATATATTTAGGGGTCGCTGACTTAGATTCAGTGGTACAAAAAAAATTTCACTTAGATATTCATAAATACGCACACGTATAAAATATTTTAAACTGAATAAAAAGAAAATAAAAATGAATGCTAAACTGATTTTTGGTTTTATAATCATTCAATACATTTAAATATTTGCGCAAACAATTACCCCCCGTTTGGATAGAGGAATAAGCTATTCTAGGGTTTATACTTATTCCAGAAACAGATAACTTTATCAATAGAATAAGTGATTTTATGTTTGGTTGTGTTTTTTTTATTCTCATTGAAAAACGTAATAATAAAGGTTAAGTTGTTTTGTTGATGAAGAATAAATGTGAATAAGGTGTAAAAAGTTAATTTGACATGTGGGCCCTATTGATGTATAACAGATGATGATAGTTGATTTGATGTGATGAGATGTGATTATTTTTAGTGATGAGGGGCCCCACCTTCCATGAGAATAGATAAATTAAGTATAAGTTTATCTTGGGGGTTACTTAAATTGCTATACTCTGTTATACTCATTTATACTAACATAGTAATACCAAGTTATACTATGTAAATAAACACCCGTTTTCCCTATTAATTCCTATCCCAACTTATACCACCGTTAACCCCCCATCCAAGGGGGGGGGGGGTGTTTAGTTTTTAGTATTTAAATAATTAATAAAATATTTTATCATCTTGAGCGACCTATTAGAAACTTCTTCTAATAGGGTCTCATCCGGGACATGGGCATATCTCTTTTGGTTATTATTTTTCACGTTGTTGTATTTTTTTTTTATTTCATCTAATCTAGAGTTGTACTATCTAATTAAATCCCGGTAGTAATATATTTTTTTTAAAAATAATATTTTAATTATTAATAAAATATTTGATGATAAAATTATTAAATGCATCTAAAATTACATGAATTAAACGTGTGTCCTTTTCTTTAAATAGTAACGGAGTTCAGTTAACTATGTATAATTATTGGAATTTTTAGTTTTAAGTCCCTCTAAACATATCTATTTAGGGATCGATCCCTCCCTTCTTCATATTTTTTTTTAAGTCCTCACATTCAACCGCCTATTTGGTATTTAGTCTCTCCATCAAACGTCCGTCCATACGCCGTTAATTTGTGAAATGTGATTTTATTTTTAAGTCCTTGTAAACTATGTTATTTAATTATCAGTCCCTCTATTTTTCATATTTCATTTTAATTCTCTAATTTCAAACGTTTTTTTTTATTAGATCATGAACAAAAATAAAAATGTGTAGTATGAGTTTTGTACTATAAGAATGTAGGGGCTGATCATTAAATAACATAGTTTACAAGAATTTAAAACTAAAATCACATTTCACAAATTCATGGTGTATGGACGAACGTTTGACGGATGGACTAAAAACAAAATAGGCGGTTGAATGTGGGGACTTAAAAAGAAATATAAAAAAAAGAGAGATCGATTCTTAAATAGGCATGTTTACATGGACTTAAAACTAATAATCCCATAATTATTTGATTATTTTTGTCAACTTTTTATTCATCCATCACATCGTCTAGCATTACCAAATAGAGCTAATTTTGTATTTCAGTAGGCACTAAATATTATTTGGGTTCTGTCTATTAATATATATTTCCCCATTTTATAGTTTAAGCTATACATACAAAATAGTAAATAAAAAAATAAGACCTCTCAATAATCAGTTTTATGGCTCAATTTGCAGAATTTCAAGGTTTGGGGTATTCAAAACTCTGATTCTATTGTAATCCTTTTAAATTTTTTCTTTTGAGACTATTCATTTATTTATAAATATAAGTGTACTTTATTCATTTGATTTCCACTAATATTTCTACTTGTACGATATTTTTTGACACACTTCATTTATATTTTTATTACTCAAAATTCGGTCACAAGACTTCTTGCTAATATATGAGGAATTGGAGTCAAGCCAAATTTATTTGCATAATTGCATGTTGAATGTTTCGAGTGATAATTTTATGCATCACACCAATGCAACAAGGTATAATACATACGAAGATTATTCATGTTTTTCAACTTTTCATATACATGCTCTGTAAATTCATATTTTAAAAGATAAAAATTCAATCAATTGTGTATTTATTATATATTTGTTAAAATCAATATAAAAAAATAAATATAAATATTATTCTAATTTTTCTTGAAACAAAAAAATTCTTTTTTTCATTTTAAAATTAAAACAATTATCCGCACTTCATCACTATTATTTTTTATGCCCCCCTAAAAGTTCGTTAATATCCATGCCACCCCTTGTTTTTTTTTTTAAAATCCATGTAAACCCCTGAAAGTTTCTATGATTAAACAAAAAAATCTTGAGTTACCATTAATTTAGAAAGAATGTTTTTGAAATACTCCGTTACTTTAAAAAATTCGTATAACCCTATGGAAGATTGTGAATATATATATCGACCCCTCATTTTTCAGAATATCCATATAACCCCCTGAAATTTTACGTCTAATTCAATATCATCCCCCTACTATTATCTAATTAAAACTTGGGTGTGGTTAACATAACAATAAACAACAATTTATTCTTAATATATTGAGGAAGAAACATAGTGGTTTTTTTTTATTTTATTTTACAGAGGGCATTTAATTATTTAGATGTGTCATATTAAAATTTTCTTAAATCTCATGAAATTATTTAGATGAACACATTTGCAATACCTTGAGATGGATAGAATATACGCATAATATTTCTCAAAATATTATAGAAAATAAACATAATATTCATTAAATTTTAATAGAAAACAAACTTGGGGCCTAAATATTTATCCATGAGAAAATAAGAAGTTATATGGATATTCAGAAAAATAAGGGATCAATATAGATATTCGTAAACTTTTAAGGGGTTATATGCATTTTTTTTCATTAAGTGTGAGTGAAAGTGACAAGGGTAAAAATATAATTTAACCATGTATAGTTAAATTAACCACACCCTAGTTTAAAGGTTTTAATGACAGAGGGATATATCAATATAAACCAAATAAACAGGGGATTATATGAATTTTTAAAAATAGAAGGGCAGATATGATATGAATATAAGCAGACTTTTAAGGGGTTATATATATTTTTCTCTTATTTTTTTATATAAAACAAGATAATTTATTTTTGTTCCGCTTACCCTCACATTTATTTTATCTTATTATTACCAAAACAACCCTGAGGAGATCAAATGCGATACAAATACAAGAGATATGTGATCATACAATAACACTAAAAACAACAACGGAGATGTGAGAAAAACAAGAAACAAAACACACACACACACAAATGAAATTCTCATCAACTTCAAAATAAAACATACATGCAAACCAAACCCCCCCACAAAAAAAAAAAAAAAAAAAAAAACATGCACCTCAACATGGTGGTGAACTGCAACCAGAACTAAAGAAGTACATATATATGAGAAATAAAGCCAGCCAACCCTTCAATTATTCATCACAATATTGATTACTAGCTAGCCAGTGGAATGGGAGGGTGTATGGACAGTAAAAAAGGTCTGCAAGAAGGTGAGCACGAGGGCTACAAAAGCCGCGAGCACAGCAAGGAAGGACCAGGGGCTCCCGAAGTAATCGTGCATCAACGTCGCCCAATGCCTGTTGAACTTGGAAAGACGAAACTGATTCACTTTCTTATACACATCCGCATAGTGATCAGTGGAGACGTCGACGACCTCGCCGCGCAGCTGCTTGAAAACGTTCAAAACCTCTTTTTGGCTCCCCAACCAGTTGGTGATGATTTCCTCGTCTTGCAGCTTCGATATGTCGCCGGGGGTGCAGATGAGGAAGGCCATCATGATGACGTAGTGAGAGATGTGTAAGAGATCTTCCTCTCCCCCGAAGCACTGCTCGAAAGCGATTATGTTGCGGAGCGTGGTCTGCGTGTAGGGGTAGAGTATCAGTGGCGGGATCTCCATCACCCCCTTCTGGTAGTCGAACGTCACGTCCAAGAAGGTCTTGGTCTGGTATTTCGGAATGAATCTCACCCCGATTTTATCAAGATCCGTCACGTTCGGGATACATTTGGGGTTTTTGTTGTTTTTCTTCCCGCAGCCGCTAAACGGATATAAAAAAAAATCCCTTGTAATCTCAAAGCACAGGGGGAGCTCCTTTTCAAAAAACTTGGATTGCTTTTCATTTTGTGCTGTTGACGTTGGAAGACGAGGATCATCCCTGATGATCATCTTCTTGAACTTGGAGGCACAACTTGGGTTTTTTTCGTCCGGCTTCTTGGGCGGGAGTGCTATGGATAAGTAGAAGAGATGGAGGAAATGATGGATTTTCATGCCGGGTTTATATGCAAAATCATCGTAATACTTCTTCCCGGGGTACACTCGGATCAGCGTCCTCAGCGCCATATTCACCAGTACTAGTTTCATCTTATCCTCTTCACTGTAAGACTCGAGCAGTTGTATAGAGTCTTCCCTGAGTAAGACTTTGGGGTGCAGTAGTAGTTTGAATAGTTCCCCGAGGACGAAGAAGGGTATCTGATTTTCAAGCAAGAGAAGGTCAGCCATCACTTTGTTGAAGATGGGCCAAGCAAGAGGTATCGCGCCGCTGTCGCAGAACTGCGGTTGCGGATTCTTCTCATTTGAGGGATCCGTCTCATTTGAGGAATGCAGAATCTGTACCACATCCTCCAAACGGTCTGCTAGAATAAAAAGGATGAAGCACCCATCAAGAAGCATCATCCACACGAAATCATCGCTACTCATGTCGACGACTTCTGAGTAGCAGCTCCGGGCGCGTTGTTCAAGATTTTTCATCTTGTCGAAGCAGAAGGTGGTGGTTTTTTCGTTTTCGTTGAGGAGGATGTGAAGGGCGCGCCACTTGAACTCCTCCAACGGTTGCAGCCGCTCTTTCCCGTGGTGGTACGGGCCGATGGAAACGAATTTGGGATCGTAAGGCCCGTTGCAGATGTGGTTTTGTTTGTAAGTCTTGAAATTGAACCAGCGGATGTTGGTGGGGACTCTGAAGATGGAGCAGGGCTCTTTGCGCCATTCGTTGCTGTAAGCCTTCTTCCTCGTCTCCTCCATCGATTTTGGGAACTCCAAACTATATATGTGTTTATATATAAATTCATTAAAAAATTCATCAGTTTAATGACCTAAACTAGTCTGTATTATCTAACTCTTTCTTCACCAATTTAATTGGCGACCGAGGACGGAGGAGAGGATAGAGAAATCAAATGGATATATAATGTGATGGGAGTAGGTCCAGTAGGATTCTTATAAAATGTAGATGATGGTACTAATAAGGTGTGGTGAAGACATAAAGAAGAAATGTAGATATTTGTTATTCGATTTTATTTTTGAATTCGAATTACAAACTTCGAAAGAAGAGAGAAAAGACATGCACGACATATAATAATAACAACACTATCAATTGCTCCGACTATCGCTCGGATTAGAAAAGATTTCTAAACCGAAGAGGTACTCTAATGGCCCCGACAAAAAAATAGTTAATGGGAATATCCATTCCCTTTGAATCCACAACATATATACCGCCCACAGTAATATTTTATTAAAACTTAAACATATGTTTATAAATATTAGTTAAAATAAATTTTAACTCCTTATAACTAGTACTAACTATTTATAACTTATTGTAATTTTTTATATTCTTGTAACTCCTTATAACTCATTGTAACTCCTCTTCTAACTTCTTGTATTCATCTCTATAAAATGGAGATCCTCAACACCATTAAGAGTGTGGGGGAGAATTATGTTTTCATATGGTATCAGAGTACAATTAGATCCTTATCTATAACTTTCAAGAAGCCACTCCCCTCCCCCCCCCCCCCCCCCCCCCCCCAAAAAAAAAAAAAATCTTCTCTAATTCATACTTATGGAGACAATTCTTCTTCTTGCTTTTCTTTTATCAACATAGACATCTCTCTTCCTAAAAACCTTATTAACCTAATAACATTTTCTTTCTTAAGACAAATTTCTCTTCTTCTCATTTTCCTTTCATCAACAGAGAATCATCTCCTTCTCTTCCTTCACACAAATCTCACTCCTCATAAAAAAAAAAAAAAAAACTTACTCCAATCTATAGACTCATGGAAACAATTCCAACCTAACATTAAACCCTCTTCTTCACTTTTCTTTCCTCAACATAGAGATAACCTTATTCATCTTCTCCTCATACAAGTCTTTCTCAAAAAAAAAAAAAAAAAATGGTGTTAAAAACTAATATTGTGGTGCAACAACTCATGAGCAAGTATCCGGCGATCATCTTTATGTCAAATTTATTTCAAGAAGAGATCAACCAGGAGATATTATATCAAATTTTCTCCATCACCAATTTGTTAAAGACAAGTTAAGCATTCGAGAACCCTCAACTTGAGAGGGGTGTATTAGATAAAGTAAATTGTAACTCCTTATAACTAATATTAACTACTTCTAACTTATTGTAACTTTTTATATTCTTGTAACTCTTTGTAACTCTTTATAACTCTTTGTAACTCCTCTTGCAACTTGTATTCATCTCTATAAATAGAGATCTTCAACACCATTAAGAGTGTGGGGGAGAATTATATTTTAATAATAAATATCTTAAAAGTGAGTGCCTTTTACAGTATATCAAATAACACATCTATAGACTTTTAAAGGTTCCCCCCCCCCCTCAAATTATTACTATGTAAATGACATCCTACTTATGATCTCTAATGCTTTAATGGACTATTTTAATGGAAATTTGATTGACATATGGGGAGAGTTTTGACATATTTTAGAAAAAAGGACGTAAAGAAATCTTAAACAAACAACGTAACAAAAAATTATTGATCATTCAATCCATCTATAATTATTTTGGGACTATTGATAAAGGTTTTAATTTGTTTTTAAAATTCATTAGAAACTTCTAAATCGTGTTATTCCTGCTCTTTGAAATGGTCGTCCGACCACTCTTTGAAGATGGTGAAATTTATTGTATTTTTTTCATTTAATTAATTCAAAATTTTGGTTTTATATAGTTTAAATAGAATGGTAATAAAAAGAGAACATATATTAATACGGACCATGACGTAATTGCAAAACATGTTTATTGGGATGGAAAATTAAAGAAATACTATTTTTTTTAAAAAAATCACAATTACACAAAGTCATGTTTACAGTACCATGTGATTTTTCATGTCCGTACACAAAAGTATATATACATTTCACTACATTAGGTGTGTATTTTGTTACATGAACCATATGATTTTTTACTTTTTTTATACAGGGTTCACATTATTAAATACATCATTTTATAAAAATATATATTTTAATACATTAATTTTACATACATTTAAAAAAAATTAAAACCATGTAAAGAACTATCCTTAAAAAAGTCTATGAATTAATTAACCTTATTTTCATTTTTCTAATGACGTAGAAAAATAAAATATGTACACTAGTCACCAATTGTATCACATCATTTGTAAATTTGAAAAAAAATTCAAACAGTGTGTGGTTATATATCCGCAAAAATTGAGTTTATTGAGGCCGTATATAAATCAATAAATATACTTTTCTTCTAGTAGCTAAGTCGAGGCAGGTGTGGTTATCCAAAAAAATCTATTCCATTTACATGATAGAAGTGACAATATGATATGTGCTATTTTATTACTAAACCAAAATAAACTTGAATAGCTAAATTGATCAAAATTTGGATATAAGTAATATATAAGACGGCCTAAAATGATAAATTATTACCGTATTGATCTATAGACTTTTTGAAGGTTATTTTCCCCTCAAATTATTAATATGTAAATAACATCCTACTGATGATATGTACTGCTTTAATGGACTTTTTTTAATGGATATTTGATTGACATATGGGGAGAGTTTTGACACACTCACACACGCACACATATATATAAAGAAAGACGTAAATAAATCTTGAACAAACAATCCATCAAACAATGCAACAAAAAAATCTTGATCATTCAATCAACCTATAATTCACCAATCAAAAAAAAATCCACCTATAATTATTTTGTGACTACTGATGATAGAGGTTTTATTTTTAAAATTCATTAGAAACTTTTAAATCAGTTTTTTTTTTTTTTTTTATATATCGAAGGGACCCCGTGGCGGGAAAGCTACCTTCACCTGCTTGTCCCTGGTCCCATAAATATTATTTTGAATTTCGCCTAACAAACATGAAGTATAACACAACGGCAAAATTCAAACCCAAGACTACCCTTAATTAACACAGGTAAGTCCTGAACCGTTGTGTTGTTGCCACTTTTAAATCGTGTTATTCCTACTCTTTCATATGGTCGTTCGACCACATTCCCTAGCCAGAGACCTATACAGGAAGATAGTGAAATTATTGTATTTTTTTCATTAAATTAATTCAAAATTTTGGTTTTATATATATAGATTAATAGAATGGTAGTAAAGATGGCATATATTATTATAGACACCATGAGCGTAATTTCAAAGCATGTTTACTGGGATAGAAAAAAAAAATTATTTAAAAAAACACTCTTACACAAAGGCATGTTTACAATATATGTGATTTTTTAGATCGGTACATGAATGTGTATATATACTTCATTACATTAGGTATGTGTTTTGTTACGTGAATCGTGTGACTTTTTATTTTTTTTATACGTCAAAATTACACACACACACATAATATAACCAACACCCTCTGGGCAACATAAATTCAATTCAGCTTGGATCCCATTAAATAATATCAGTCTCAATTTATATATAAAAGCCTAATTTAAGATATAAAAAAAGTTAAAATTATTATAATCTCACGTGTATTTAACATGTTAGAATGTTACAAAAGGAGTAGTGTGCATGTGAGAATGTGACAAATAAGTCGATCCCATCCCCACCTCTGCTTAATCAAAAAACCTTTTTGAATAATGTTAGGTAGTATTACGTATCTCCACATACTTTATTTTAATACACACACACACATAGTTAAACATCAGTACCAACAAATTCTAAGGAATCACATTACCACCTACACTGTAAAGAAAAGAAATTAAAGTTGGAAAATATTTTACAACTTCACCTGTATTATCCATACATTGTGATTTTTTAGAATAGTATATATCTAATAAGGTTAAATAAATAAAATATGTACATAATGTACTCTCACCAATTGTATCCCCTCATAAAAATGTGACAAATTTATGAAAATATATTTATATACATTGCTTAAGTATGCATATAAACAAGTTTGTGTAACAATTAATGCTTTAAAAACTACATGTTTCACTTGATGAACCATAAGATGCGCATGAGAGGACAAATAAAACCCGCATGTAACATCATTTTTTTAATTATTATATTTTCTTTGGTTCGGGTAATAAAAATTTCAAGGATTACCTGATAGGTACGATCAGTACTTCTGGTAGAGGAGCTGAGCTCTCAGCTGGCTGGATTTCATGTTGTGGATCCATGCCTCTCTCACTCTCTCACTCTCTCTCTCTCTCTCTCTCCAAAGCAATGGTTAGCTTCTCTCTCACACTGATTTCACACCTTCACTGAACATCCTATCAGTTTGAAAGGTTCCTATATATAGTAAAACCTAGCCAGTACTACATATATATCCGACATGGAAAGGTTAAAATCATTACCCTTCATTAAGAAACTATTAGATACTTGCCTTGCTAATTGAAGCACTTAATCAGTCCTTGCCGCCGTTATTTAAACTAAAGAATAAAACGTAACCCATACTCAAAGAACATCCAGTGTGTATATATATATAATTATATAATTAATAAAAATAAAGTGTACTTATACATCTTTAGAAAAAATAAAAAAAGATCTGTTTGTGAATTTGTATAAATGACTGCAGATAACATGTACGTGAAGCATAGGTAAATCCGAGCATGAGGAGAGGCAGGCCACAAAGTGGCATTTTCGAACTTCACTAGAAAATCAACGGAATTTTAGGATAGCCACTAATTATTTTTGGGTTAGATATTTTTTTTGTTTGGATATTTATAATCATTCAAATTTTTAAATTTTTTTAATGGAAAATCTTATAATAATGCATTTATTAAAAAAAATTATAATCTTATGTCCCCGTTTGGAACGGGAATAGGATTTATTATCGGGTATACATTTATTCCAGTATAAGTGGGTATAAATAAGGATAAAATGATTTTGTGTTTGATAGTGTTTTAAATTATTTTCATTGGTAAATGTAAGAATAAATGTTTTGTTTGTTTGGGTAAAATGTGAATAAAGTATGAATAAAAATTTATAAAATGTGAAAAAATAATGATAGTTGATTTGACAGATGATTTATAAGAGGTGATAACAATTGATTTGACAGTAGGCCCACATATTCTTTGAGTGGAATAACCAATGATAACTTTAATTCCAGGGGTTGGTTAGAATCTATATACCATTTTATACCAGTTTATTTTGCATAAGATATCTCAGTATTTTGTTATTGTATTTGAATCATATTATGTAAAATATGAGATAACTTTAAAAAAAAATTAAAAAATATCAAGTTTATCTTTTCTATTAAAGTGATATTAATATTGTTGATTTTGGTTTTATAAAATAGGTTTTTGTTTTTTTGGAAATGATAGTCATAAATGTTGTTCATGCTTTACGGTTAAAAAAAAAAGATAAAGTCTATTCCACCTTTTATCTTTGTAAAATATTTTCACTTTTTTTTTCAAAATACGGACAATTGTTTATGCTTTGTCCCTTTTTTATGTTATATGGCATAACATGTGATTTAACTCAATTATTTTCTTATCTCAACCTCTTATCCCAATATCAAATCAGGTCTTACTCCAATAATAATATTTTGTTAAATTTATGTACTAATTATCATCCATTATATTTCAAAAAAGAAAAACCTTATGTTAAAGAAATGCTTTAAAACTTTAATATAATAATATAAACAAAAAGATAATCTTAAATAATATTTAAAACAATTCAAGTGCGATATACATATACACGAATTAGTATTTTATAAATGCATATATTTCATTAGCCAAGAACATACATTAAATGAAAATTTAGTAATCATAGAAAAAAAGACTACAAAAATGACTATTTATTTTTTACAGAGATATTTAACTCATGCATCAAAAGTAGAAAATCAAATGCAGCACGAGTAGAAAATGATGGAAGAGGTTCAACCAGAAGGGTGATAAAAGGCATGAATCATCATACAATAACTGGTGATCTGATCTGGCAAACGGAGATGAGGTGGTCCTAGTTAGGACTAATGTTTGAAATGTGTTTCTTTTTTTATGTAGGTAATTGTTTAAATTTGAGCTCGCATGACCTCTTAGTTACAACTTTGGTTAAGTTAGCTAGCATTCTTTTTCTGTAAAGGGGTGACTAAGAATCAAATCCTTGGGATCAAGCTTAAAAAAATAAAAAAAATTCTTCGGTTTAGTTGGGTAAAATGATAAATATTTAAGATAAGTTAACATAATTTATGAGGATAAAAAGATTATTATTTATATTTATATTTATATTTGGTAATGTATTTTGTTATTTTTATTTTTTTGTGTTATTATTCTTAACTTTGTATTTGAATCACATTATGTAAAATATGTGATAACTTTAAAAAAAAAATTAAAAAATGTCAAGTCTATCCTTTCTATTAAAGTAATATTAATATTGTTGATTTTGGTTTTATAAAGTTGGTTTTTGTTTTTTTGGAAATGATAATCATAAATGTTGTTCATGCTTTACAGTTAAAAAAGGGGATAAAGTTTATTCTACCTTTTACCTTTGATAAAATATTCTCACTTTTTTTTTCAAAATACGGATAATTGTTTATGCTTTGTTCCTTTTTTTCCTTATGTTATATGGGATAACATGTAATTTAATTCAATTATTTTTTTATCCCAACCTCTTATCCCAATGTCAAATCAGGTCTTACTCCAATAATAATGTTTTGTTAAATTTATGTACTAATTACCATCCATTATATTTCAAAAAGAAAAACCTTACGTTAAAGAAATTCTTTAAAACTTTAATATAATAATATAAACAAAAAGATAATCTTAAATAATATTCCAAACAAGGAATTTTTAGTTTTAAGTCCCCACAAACCATCATATTTAGTGATCGATCCATCCTTTCTTCGTATTTAGATTTTAGTCCCTCGATTTAAAGGATAATTCATAGATAGGTCCCTCACAGGGATTAAAAAGTAAATTAAATAATTTATGGATAGGTCCCTCTCAGGGACTAAAAGGAACTATCATTTAAATCTGGAGACTAAAAGCTAAATACGAAGAAGGGAGGGATCGATCACTAAATATGATGGTTTGTGGGGACTTAAAACTAAAAATCCCTATAATTAAAACAATTCACGTGCGATATACATATACACGAATTAGTATTTTATAAATGCATATATTTCATTAGCTAAGAACATACATTAAATGAAAATTTAGTAATCATAGAAAAAAGACTACAAAAATGACTATTTATTTTTTACAGAGATATTTAACTCATGCATCAAAAGTAGAAAATCAAATGCAGCACAAGTAGAAAATGATGGAAGAGGTTCAACCAGAAGGGTGATAAAAGGCATGAATCATCATACAATAACTGGTGATCTGATCTGGCAAACGGAGATGAGGTGGTCCTCAGATGTTCAAATCTAAAAACATCAGAATCAATTCTGTTTGACGGATGTTGGAGCAAAAATTGATTGCTCACTTTACTCTTCTATGGAACTCTATCGAATTTGAGATGCTTACACCTATTAAAACAAAATAAAAGTGAAGCCACATTTTTCGTGGGATAAAGTTTAATCTACCTGTTCTGAATGTTTTATTTTCTTAATTTCTTTGTTTATCTCTTTGATTTGTAATTATGATTTTTTTCCCAAATTCTTAAACTTCCATTTTAAATTTTATATTTTGAATTTTGAATGATTGTTTTATAAGATTAAATTTCAAATTAGGGGTGGTAAACAAGTCGAGCAGTTTGGGCTCAGTTTAGTTAAAGCTCATTCAGGCTTGTTTGATTAGACAAACGAGCCGAGTTTGAACAATTTTTAAAACTCCATTTGTAAACGAGTCGAACCTGAGCTCGTTACTTAACATAAAAAGGGGGGGAAACAAAAAACCCGAGCTGAACCTAAGACCAATTAATGGGATATTTTACAATTAATATGAATTAACGTTTTTTTCCGCATTAATTTAAATTCACATATGAATGTAAATATGAATTTGTTGTATTACTTACCATTTTTAGCAGTTACCATTTTTAGCATTAATTTAAATTCACATCTGAGTTTTCTATTTGACCTATATAATGCCCTTCCAAAGATACTGTTTTTGACACAATATCTTATGCAATAAAATAATTATGTAATCCAACTTGTGTTATTTTCATATATTATTCAATGTTATACTTTTTATAAGCTTTAATAAGTTTTATAATGTAATAAAAATCATTTATTATACAAATGTAAAATTGTTTATTAAATTAATATGATATAATACAATGTAAAGATTTTAATCATGTATTATTAATATCTAAAAAACAAGTCCCTATTTCCATATTGGATTTAAAGATAATAGTTAATATGTTTAACTAAACTTTGTTAAGAATTTGTAGTTTATCCGTATATCTAGTTAGGACTAATGTTTGAAATGTGTTTTTTTTTTATGTAGGTAATTGTTGAAATTTGAACTCGCATGACCTCTTAGTTACAACTTTGGTTAAGTTAGCTAGCATCCTTTTTCTGTAAAGGGGTGACTAAGAATCAAATCCTTGGGATCAAGCTTAAAAAAATAAAAAAAATTCTTCGGTCTAGTTTAGTAAAATGATAAATATTTAAGATAAGTTAGTATAATTTATAAGAATAAAAATATCATTATTTTTATTCATATTTACATTTGATAATGTATTTTATTTTTTTCTATTTTTTTTGTGTTATTATTTTTAATTTTGTATTTGAATCACATTATGTAAAATATGGGATAACTTTAAAAAAAAATTAAAAAATGCCAAGTCTATCCTTTCTATTAAAGTGATATTAATATTGTTGATTTTGGTTTTACAAAGTTGGTTTTTGTTTTTTTGGAAATGGTAGTCATAAATGTTGTCTATGCTTTACAATTAAAAAAAGAGATAAAGTCTATTCCACCTATAAACTAGAATAAAATATTCTCACTTTTTTTTTTCTAAAATACGGATAATTGTTTATGTTTTGTCTTTTTTTTTTTTTCTTATGTTATATGGGATAAGATGTAATTTAATTCAATTATTTTCTTATCCCAATGTCAAACCAGGTCTTACTCCAATAATAATGTTTTGTTAAATTTATGTACTAATTATCATCCATTATATTTCAAAAAAGAAAAACCTTACGTTAAAGAAATGCTTTAAAACTTTAATATAATAATATAAACAAAAAGATAATCTTAAATAATATTTAAAACAATTCACGTGCGATATACATATACACGAATTAGTATTTTATAAATGCATATATTTCATTAGCTAAGAACATACATTAAATGAAAATTTAGTAATCATAGAAAAAAGACTACAAAAATGACTATTTATTTTTTACAGAGATATTTAACTCATGCATCAAAAGTAGAAAATCAAATGCAGCACAAGTAGAAAATGATGGAAGAGGTTCAACCAGAAGGGTGATAAAAGGCATGAATCATCATACAATAACTGGTGATCTGATCTGGCAAACGGAGATGAGGTGGTCCTCAGATGTTCAAATCTAAAAACATCAGAATCAATTCTGTTTGACGGATGTTGGAGCAAAAATTGATTGCTTACTTTACTCTTCTATGGAACTCTATCGAATTTGAGATGCTTACACCTATTAAAACAAAATAAAAGTGAAGTCAGATTTTTCGTGGGATAAAGTTTAATCTACCTGTTCTGAATGTTTTATTTTCTTAATTTCTTTGTTTATCTCTTTGATTTGTAATTATGATTTTTTTCCAAATTCTTAAACTTCCATTTTAAATTTTATATTTTGAATTTTGAATGATTGTTTTATAAGATTAAATTTCAAACTAGGGGTGGTAAACAAATCGAGCAGTTCCGGTTCGGTTCAGTTAAAGCTCATTCAGGCTTGTTCGATTAAACAAACGAGTCGAGTTTGAACAATTTTTAAAACTCCATTCGTAAACGAGTCGAACCTGAGCTCGTTACTTAACATAAAAAGGGGGGGAAACAAAAAACCTGAGCCGAGCCCGAGTTTATGTTATTTTCACATGTATAAGATGTTGTCATTTGTAAAAGATAATTTCTCAAATGTTAAACAAATTTTTTTTTAGCTAAATGAGCCTGAATCGAGTTTCAACTGAGTTTTTTACGAGCCAAACGAACTGAGTATGAACACAAAATTAAGCTCGGTTCTAAACCGAACTGAGCTGATCCTGATACTAAACGAATCGAGTTTGAACAGGTCAAAGCTCGACTCGTTCAGTTCGTTTACCACCCCTATTTCAAACATTATCTTAATTTTAAATTTTGAATCTTATCTTAATTTTAAATTTTGAATCTTAAATTCTACAATTTTAAAATTTAAAATTTAAATTTAATCTAAGATTCAAGTTTAATAACATTTGTAAAAAAAACATATACATAGTTTATAGAAATTTTTATAAATGAGAAAAAATCTTAAATCTCATCGTGCACACACTGGATTTGGATATTTTGTTTGTATCTTATTTGATTTTTATTATGGAATTATCACATCATTACAATTAGAATTAAACGGTTATAAATACAAATCATAAATGGATAAATGGATCTATTTTATTTGATGAATTTATAACCGTCTGATTGATCAAAGTACAAAACAAGTATAAAAAAATAAATAGAGTATTCAAACCCGCACACACTATAGATAAAAAATAAATAAGAAAAAACATAGGAACGCTATAAATTTGTCTCTCTCGTAAATTTGGTGACAAGCAGTATTGGATTCAACTGAACGTACTTTGAGTGTGAGGTGTCATTTTTAGCTTTAGAATAATGGGGAAATGAAAGGACTGTTTATCTGCTTTAATTAGCAAGGCAAGTATCTTAGTTTCTTTAATCAAGGGCAATGAGTTTCAAACTTTCCACCTATGATACAAGGCCTTCATATATATATATATATGACCTCTCAAACTGATTAGATCATACGTTTTAAAAGCTAAAGATTCTTAGACGCGGATCCAATCACATTTTTAACATTTAACTTTTCAAACAGCTATCTTATATTTTTAGATTAAAAAAATCTAACAATTAAAACGCTAACAAAACAATGATTTTAAAAATTTCATTGTTTTAACCTCACATTTAAACGTACCTTTAGATTTTTTTTTTTTGTTGAAAAATTATAATCATATCTATTTTAAGAAAAATTCAAAATAGACAATGACTGAAATTACCTTTTTAGAATAACTTAAAAAACACAACTAAATCAAACATGATTTATTCCACTGGTTGATATACAGTCATCTATCCGTGATCAGTTGGGAGATTGAACTCAAAATGTTTAATTTTTTTTTTTTGGATGCCCAATTTGGGTAGAAGAATGGATAGGGTATAATAAGAGTGAAGAAGTAAAAAAAAAAAAATGCTTGTTTGCAATGAATATGTGTGTATAACTATGTCAGAACATCTAAAAATGAGATGAAATTAGTATTATAGGTATTTTAGAATTATATTATTGCACTCAATTTAATGCACTTACAAGGGAGACTCACATATTAAAGTATCTATCATCATCTCTTATATATAAATTAGGGGACTCATATGCGTGTCAAATGTTTTTTTTTTTTTTTTTTGAAACGAAAAATTTGATAGTTCATTTATTAAGATACAGTAATCCGTGATAAGGAAATTCATCAAGACCTCTATGGTACTGAACAATGGATACACAATAAAGAACGTCTTATAAATCTTATAAAATTTTAAATTTTGAATCTTATCTTAATTTTAAAGTTTGGATATTAAATTCTAATATTCAAGTTTAATAGCATTTGTAAAAAAATTACGTAGTTTATGTAAAACATGATCTATAATTAATTACATCTTGTATATGTAAAAAAAATCAAGGCCAGCGCTGAGATGACAGCGTTGGGCCAGTATTACAATTTGCCCAAACAATAGTCTCTCTCTATTCCTCCAGCTAATGCTATTTTGTGGCCTCTCCTCTACTCATCATATTTAGATTCACACATGCCGCATGTAAATTTTTACATTATTATACGCAATCTTGTATAGACAAACACACACACACATATATATCTTTGCACACACACTATAGAACAAACCCTCTCCTTTTCCTTATCTGTAAAACGGCCTCCCCCTTGAATAAACAAATCTCCCTTTTCTCCACTCACTGTTTCTAATTTTCTCTAAGCTTTTTCACTCCTCTGCAAACCCTCTCCTTTTCCACTGGTAAAGTAAGAAATCATCAAAAAATATTTTATCCACTGTATATATAGAGAAAGAGATACCCAAAACACTCATCATCATGAGATTCTCATATATGATATATGTTGTCATAACATAAACTTCAATTTAATAATGTCACGTGGAAAAAAATAAAAAAAAATAGGAACGTTATAAATCTCTCTCTCATGAACAAACAGTATTATATTCAACTGAACGTACTTTTGAGTGTGGGGTGTCATTTTTAGCTTTAGAATAATGGGTCATGCAAGGCCTGGTTGTATGCTTCAATTAGCAAGGCAAGTATCTTAGTTTCTCTAATCAAGGGCAACGAATTTCAACTTTCCACCTATGATACAAGACCTTCCGATATATGTATATGAACCCCTCAAACTGATAAGATCTTCACTGGCCGGGGGGGAGGAAATCAGAGCTTAGAAATTGAGCAATCCGCAGTGTGAGAAAAGCAACAACTTCGGAGAGAGGTATGGCTTCACTGCAAGCGGCCAGCTCAGCTCATCGACCAAAACTGAATCCACACAGGTAATTAACCTCTTTTTTTAAAAAAAAAAAACTTTGAAATATTATTACCCAGACTAATAAAATGAGATCCTTCACGCAGTCTTTTATGTTATCCCGACTTTCATATATTGTTTTACTAGATGAAGCATATAAATTTTTCCATAAATTTGTAAAAAATAAAAAACTCTACTGTCCTAACATTATTTAAAAGGGAAAATATGATATAATTCTTGAAAAGTTTTCTAAATTGGTGTTAGGCCTGTAAAATTGAAAAATCATCACGGGTCCACAAAAAATATATATGGTTAACGGATTTAGTCCTTGAGTTAAATGTTCGAATAGATGGTATTCAAATAAGCCCCTTGAAAAAATGAAAAACATGATTTAATCATTTTCATGACAAAAATGTCTGTTTTTTTTAAAAAGAATTCCTGCTATCTTATACTCACCAAGTACAATAAAAAAAAGATTGGAAAAATCGATATACTTTTTTTTATAGTAAATCTCCTTAAAGTCATCTATAAATTAAATCTGGTTAGTGTATTACAGTAATTTAATAAGTAAATTTTAAAAGTGTATTATAACAATTTATCATGTATGATTAAAATCAACCACAAATCTAATTCCTATCTTATTATATAATATTTATTTTTGTCCCTATCATAAATGAAACCTACAACCAATCAATCTTGGCCTTATACAACTCACCACCACCACCGATCAATCTTCTCCTTCTAAAACCTACCACCACCACCACCAAGCTTTCCAATTAAAGAAAGAAGACTAAAATTTCATACTCCTCGTTGGGTCCTCCTCAAACCCGCCCTAACTAACCTATCACCAAATCTCCGAGCGTCTTTCGTGCCGCCGCCGTCTTTCCAGATGTCACTGTCGAGAGTCACCTCTATCGACGACGGGGGTGAATATAACGGAGATCCAGGAGGGAGAGAGAAGATGAGAGAAAAGAGAGAGAAGAATGTGTGAGATGGTGGGTTTGCGATTTGTTGTGTTTTGAATATAAATGACAGTGGATTTAGAATTACCATATGTTTAATATGGTTGGTTTAGCAAGGTAGTGAGATGAGAGATATAAGTGGTGGGGCTGGATGTGTCCAATATTGTTACCCAAACTAATAAAATGAGATCTTGCATGAAGTCTTTTATATGCTATTCCATTTTAATATATAACATTCCATTAAAATAACTAATAGGTCAGAATGCTATGCAGTTGAACTTCATCAAATTCAAGTATGGCAGAGTCCCATGTATACAATACGGTCACTCCTAGTCGAGGAGCTGCATATATGTAACTTGATAAAAAAAATTCATTCATTACGTATTGATGGGATTGTTATAATGTTATTAGTACATAGTTGGATGGATGACATGTGTTTATTAAAGAGTTAAATATATTTTATTAATTAAAAAATAATTATAAAATTCTCATTAATGCATTTTAATGCACACTTGTCATTCATCCAGCTATGTCCTAATAACAATCCCTTTGGTACGTACTGATAAGAAAAATTTTCGTTATCTTCATTGTGCAAAATTTTCATATTAGTACATACTGATAAAAAGTCCATCAACAGCGACACGTGTCCATCAAAATACACTAATAAGATTTATACCAGTGATTTTTTAATTAGCAAAAGATTATTAACTCTTTGATGAACATGTATCGCTCATTGAGACACATACTGATTGAAATCCCATCAATATGTACTAATATAAAAATTTTCCTTTTAACTTATTACACTGTTTTTGCACATGTGAAAACCAGCCCCAGAGGTAAGCCGAATTTCCATTAACACCTTCCATTAAAGGAAGTAGGGATATTTGTAGGATGTCATTTAATGTATTCAGTAAAATAGAAAATAAAAAAATAATTTCAAGTATTTATTAAAGGGAAAATGCTCAAAAAAATCTTCTAAAAGGTAGTATTACCCAAATCAATCGCTTTTAAAAATTATACAAATTTTTTTTTTTCATAATTTTGAAAACTAAAAAGACTAACATACTTTTGTGTAAGTTTTAAACTCTCTCTAATCATATTTAAAACTTTTTATAAACATCAATTGAAAAATAATATTCATATAAAAAAAATATTTTTATGTGAGAATGATTTTACATGTTATTAAAAATTTAAAGTATGCTATAAAAAATGTTTAAAACTCTTTTTTTGGATTTTTCCTAACTTTTAAAGTTTTTAATTTTTTTGTTATTTATATTTTTATAAATGTCTTGCATGAGGATTTTTGTACAATATTAAACATATATAAATGCTCCAAAGACTTTAGAAAGTCTGAAATATCTATCTAAAAATATTTTATAACGAAGATGTTCAATTTTTAAAAATCTTAATGGTATATTTAGATATACAAAAATAATAATAAATTTAAAAAATATTTTATTATTTATTAATATTTTTCAATTGTTGTGTTACACAATTAAATATATGTGGTGACAGTTTAATAGTAGATAATGTAGTGGTAGTCAAGTCATTGTATAATCTAAAATTGTAAAATAAGAATGTTTTTGGTATAATTTTAAAAAGTAGCCAATTTGGGTATTTTTTATATTTAGAAGATTTCTTTTGAATATTTTCTCTTTATTAAATCCTTAATTTTTTTATATATCAAAGCACCATATGTTAGTGGTTTTATTTTTTACATATCCTTTTGTCAAATATTCCATGTATACCCAAATTATATCACAATGTACATTGATAAGGTAACAATATTGTAGGAATTGAATCAACATACATAGATGTATAACCTCTTTTAAATCATAAATTGTGCATGTCAAATTATTATTTTTCTTTTTATATGTTTTTATTCACATCTTGTTTATATTTTAGCTAACCAATTTACTTTTGATCAATCAAATTAATAACAAAGTTTTTATTATTATATTTTTCAATTAGAATAACTTAAAGCACAATCAAACGAAACATTATTTATTTAATTGATTATTTGCCCTCTACCGGTTGGGAGCTAATTATTTATTTATTTTCCAATAAAGAGGGGAGATTGAAGTAAAGATAAATGATTTGGAGAAGTCCATGGAGGATGAGATGACCAAGAAAACCCAAAGCAACCAGTGGCGCAGAGAGCCCTGCTCCATCTTCAGAGTACCCACTTATCTCCGCTGGTCCAGTTTCAGAACCTTCGGCCCAAAGAAGATGCGCAACGGACCTTACGATCCCAGATTCATTTCCATCGGCCCGTTCCACCGCAAGAATCCTCAACTGCAACCCATGGAGGAGTTCAAGTGGCACGCCCTCCGATTCTTCCTCTCCAATAACCCAAAGAAGACCACCCTCCATGAATGTCTCGACAAGATGATGATCCTCATACCGCGCGCGCGGAGCTGCTATTCTGAAACTTTTCAAATCCCTGACGAAGACTTCGCAAAGATGATGGTCCTCGACGGCTGTCTCGTGCTTTTTATCCTAAATGAAAGATTGGAGGATATCGTACTCCGTCCAGATCGACAACAACCTGCAGAGAACAACGGCGCGATAGCTCCCGCGTGGCCCATCTTCAGATCGCTGGTGGCGGACCTTCTCTTGCTTGAAAACCAGGTACAAATACAATTAAACATGTGTATTGTTAGATGAAGTAAATAACTCATTAATTGTTTTTTATATTTAGTAAAAATAGATTCATTCGACTCGAAATATAGCTATGTATACAATTTTTTTTTTCAAAACGTATTCCTCATTGAATGTTGTTTATTATTTTTAAAAATAAAAATAAGTGGGTCTGATTTTTTTTTTACAGATCCCCTTCTTCGTCCTCGACGAACTCTTCAAACTACTACTACTATCCACTGATGATGAGAAAACACTCGCAAACAATGATGATGATGAGGAGGAGGAGACATTGGTATATTCTTATAGCATAAAATTATTGATGATTTTTTATTTAGGTGTGATTGAACCAATAATATGTGTCTAATGTTTTTTATTTTTCTTTATAAGAAAATTTGTGATTGATATTTCATTTATATATATATATATATATATATATATATATATATATATATATATATATATATTGTTTTTTGTATTATAGTTGCACATTCTTTTTAGCATTGTGTATGTATAAACAAGTTTGTAATTTTTATTTAATGATTATTTTGTTTTTATATAATTATCATTATTTATTTATTTGTATTTTAGAATGTTATACCACGTGCTTTAGCACGTGCATAATAACTAGTATTTTTTTAAGAAAAGGTTAAACAATGTGAACTGCAAATGGGGCGCATGAGCATCTCTAATGGATATGTTAGCTAAACAAGATGTTAAAGTGCCATATCAGCACTTTATACCTAAACTATACACTCATTTACTACATCCTTATTTAGCTGGTTGTTGTTGCTCCAATGGATCAGCTAAATAAACTAGTCAAAATAATAGTAGGCCCCACCTATCCACTCATTCAACCTCCCAAATGTATTTTTTTTAATTATTTAAGGAGAATTATCAGGTGGGACCCACATTTGACTAGCTAAAATGATAGCTACAGTTAGCTTGAAAGATAACATAATTTCTATTAATGAAGAACAAATCGGTTTAATCAACCCATGCCGAGTCACAAAAACCGTCGGTTGGGTTTTAAGAGTAAACTGAACCGGAATTCGAAGCCGGTGAACCGGTTCAACTGGCCTGGTCGGGTCGGCTTTTAAAACACTGAAAAAAAATTAAAATGTAAAATCAATTAGTTCATCATACAAATATACACTTTTAAAAAATTTAATGCATGTTGAAACCTAAAAATGATAACATGAAGTGAGAAATAAATAATAAAAAAGTTTTATTCAACTAATGTCGCATTGGGGACGCTCGCAAACAATGATGATGATGAGGAGGAGGAGGAGGAGAAGGTAACACCGGCTAATGTCACATTGGGGACGCTCGCAAACAATGATGATGATGAGGAGGAGGAGGAGGAGAAGGTAACACTGGCTAATGTCGCATTGGGGACGCTGATCAGAGCGTACCCCGGGAAAAAGTATTTCTTTGAATATGTACCCAAGGACGAAACTAAAATCCATCATTTGCTCCATCTATTCTACTTAGCCATAGCACTCCCGCTGGTCCCGGACGAAAGTACTGTCCCAGCGCCTGAGGGTCCAATGATGAAGTTCAAGAAGACGATGAGCAATCTGTGGCAACGGGGATTTCTTCCCAGTTATTGCAGGAGCGCCAACCGAGCATCGGCGAGAGAAAGAACTGTCCCGGCTGACGGTCCAATGATGAAGAAGTTCAAGAAGATGATGAGCGATCTTCGGCATCGGCTACGTCCCAGAGCATCGGAGGGGCAGAGTAAGGGGATCCCGAGCGTGACGGAGTTGAAGAAGGCCGGGGTGAAATTCAAGCCAAAAAACAATGCCAAGAGCTTCCTGGACGTGACATTCCAGAAGGGGGTGATGGAGATCCCGACACTGATACTCTACCCCTACACGCAGACCACGCTCCGCAACATCATCGCATTCGAGCAGTGCTTCGGCGGAGAGAAAAAAATCACACACATCTCACACTATGTCATCATGATGGCCTTCCTCATCGGCGATAGCACCGACATTTCGACGCTGATGGACGAGGAGATCGTGATCAACTGGTTGGGGAGCCAGGAAGAGGTGTTGGGCGTCTTCAAGCAGCTGCGCAGCGAGGTTGTCGACACCGCCAATGACAAGTATGCCACATTATATAATGAGGTCAATAGGTATCGACAGTTGCAGCTGCACAAGTATCGGGAGATTTTATGTAGTGATTATTTCGGGAACCCCTGGTCCATCTGTTCCGTGATCGCGGCTATTGTGCTCTTCGTTCTCACTTTCTTGCAGACATACTATGCTGTGTATACCCATGGCCGGCCCTGACTATAGGCCCAGTAGGCAACCGCCTAGGGCCCCTTACTCAAAGAGGGCCCCCAAATCTAAGATTTTTTTTTATATTAAACTTTTGAAATTAAACTTAATAATAATTTTACATCCAATCTATTTTGTAGCCCTAAATTCAATTTAAAAGTGTTTTGAATTTTTTTAAAATAATATACATCATCTAATAAAGTACATATTTTTACAATAAGTGAAGCATATACCTCTAATAAATAGCATATATGCATTGCTAAAGTTAGTATACGCTTTGATAATTTTTCATCGACGCATATGAGATTGGAATTGAGGCTGGAATAAAAACTATGTGTAACAACACTCTAAAATTAAATTTTTTTAAAAAAATAACTTGAATATGTCTTCCTATTTATTTTAAATTTATAAGTTTTATTTGAAAATGTAATCTTTGTTGGCATCATTATGAAAAGTTTTTTTTTTTTTTTGTGATTTTTAAAAAATTTCATCTGTATCTTTATATATTGAATATATTTTTAGTATACTCTATTTTATAGGGATTTATTTATTTTCTATAAAAGAAATGATTTTATTTTGTGATTTTTTTTCTTTTTAAAGAAGAACTCGATGAATTTTTTGCTTAGTCTTGATTTTTTTATTACTAACATGATTAAAACATTAACTCAAAAATTTCAATATACATATATAGGGCCCCATTTTATGAGCTGGCCTAGGACTCCACCTAAATTTTCTTATCTCAGAGCCGGCCCTGGGTATACCACCTACCATCCTAACAGCTAAAAGGAATTTCGTATTGATGGAGATTTATAGCCCCCGAGGACAGCTCCTCATTGAGGAATTAATCATACCCTAGTTTAAAGATTTTAATGATAGTGGGATACATCAATATAAACCAAATAAACAGGGGATTATATGGATTTTTAAAAATAGAAGGGCTGATATGATATGAATATAAGCAAACTTTTAAAGGGTTATATATATTTTTCTCTTATTTTTTTATATAAAACAAGATAATTTATTTTACCCTCAAATTTATTTTATCTTATTATTACCAAAACAACCCTGACGAGATCAAATGCGATACAAATACAAGAGATACGTGATCATACAATAACACTAAAAACAACAACGGAGACGGGAGAAAAACAAGAAATTACACACACACACACACACACACAAATGAAATTCTCATCAACTTCAAAATAAAACATACATGCAAACCAAACCCCCCCACAAAAAAAAAAAAAACCTCAACATGGTGGTGAACTGCAACCAGAACTAAAGAAGTACATATATATGAGAAATAAACCCAGCCAACCCTTCAATTATTCATCACAATATTGATTACTAGCTAGCCAGTGGAATGGGAGGGTGTATGGACAGTAAAAAAGGTCTGCAAGAAGGTGAGCACGAGGGCTACAAAAGCCGCGAGCACAGCAAGGAAGGACCAGGGGCTCCCGAAGTAATCGTGCATCAACGTCGCCCAATGCCTGTTGAACTTGGAAAGACGAAACTGATTCACTTTGTTATACACATCCGCATAGTGATCCTTGGAGACGTCGACGACCTCGCCGCGCAGCTGCTTGAAAACGTTCAAAACCTCTTCTTGGCTCCCCAACCAGTTGGTTATGATTTCCTCGTCTTGCAGCTTCGATATGTCGCCGGGGGTGCAGATGAGGAAGGCCATCATGATGACGTAGTGAGAGATGTGTAAGAGATCTTCCTCTCCCCCGAAGCACTGCTCGAAAGCGATTATGTTGCGGAGCGTGGTCTGCGTGTAGGGGTAGAGTATCAGTGGCGGGATCTCCATCACCCCCTTCTGGTAGTCGAACGTCACGTCCAAGAAGGTCTTGGTCTGGTATTTCGGAATGAATCTCACCCCGATTTTATCAAGATCCGTCACGTTCGGGATACATTTGGGGTTTTTGTTGTTTTTCTTCCCGCAGCCGCTAAACAGATATAAAAAAAAATCCCTTGTAATCTCAATGCACAGGGGGAGCTCCTTTTCAAAAAACTTGGATTGCTTTTCATTTTGTGCTGTTGACGTTGGAAGACGAGGATCGTCCCTGATGATCATCTTCTTGAACTTGGAGGCACAACTTGGGTTTTTTTCGTCCGGCTTCTTGGGCGAGAGTGCTATGGATAAGTAGAAGAGATGGAGGAAATGATGGATTTTCATGCCGGGTTTATATGCAAAATCATCGTAATACTTCTTCCCGGGGTACACTCGGATCAGCGTCCTCAGCGCCATATTCACCAGTACTAGTTCCATCTTATCCTCTTCACTGTAAGACTCGGGCAGTTGTATAGAGTCTTCCCTGAGTAAGACTTTGGGGTGCAGTAGTAGTTTGAATAGTTCCCCGAGGACGAAGAAGGGTATCTGATTTTCAAGCAAGAGAAGGTCAGCCATCACTTTGTTGAAGATGGGCCAAGCAGGAGGTATCGCGCCGCTGTCGCAGAACTGCGGTTGCGGATTCTTCTCATTTGAGAAATGCAGAATCTGTACCACATCCTTCAAACGGCCTGCTAGAATAAAAAGGATGAAGCACCCATCAAGAAGCATCATCCACACGAAATCATCGCTACTCATGTCGACGACTTCTGAGTAGCAGCTCCGGGCGCGTTGTTCAAGATTTTTCATCTTGTCGATGCAGAAGGTGGTGGTTTTTTTGTTTTCGTTGAGGAGGATGTGAAGGGCGCGCCACTTGAACTCCTCCAACGGTTGCAGCCGCTCTTTCCCGTGGTGGTACGGGCCGATGGAAACGAATTTGGGATCGTAAGGCCCGTTGTGGTTTGTTTTGTAAGTCTTGAAATTGAACCAGCGGATGTTGGTGGGGACTCTGAAGATGGAGCAGGGCTCTTTGCGCCATTCGTTGCTGTAAGCCTTCTTCCTCGTCTCCTCCATCGATTTTGGGAACTCCAAACTATATATGTGTTTATATATAACTTCATTAAAAAATTCATCAGTTTAATGACCTAAACTAGTTATATTATCTAACTCTTTCTTCACCAATTTAATTGGCGACCGAGGACGGAGGAGAGGATAGAGAAATCAAATGGATATATAATGTGGTGGGAGTAGGTCCAGTAGGATTCTTATAAAATGTAGATGATGGTACTAATAAGGTGGTGAAGACATAAAGAAGAAATGTAGATATTTGCTACCCGATTTTATTTTTGAATTCGAATTACAAACTTCGAAAGAAGAGAGAAAAGACATGCACGACATATAATAATAACAACACTATCAATTGCTCCGACTATCGCTCGGATTAGAAAAGATTTCTAAACCGAAGAGGTACTCTAATGGCCCCGACAAAAAAATAGTTAATGGGAATATCCATTCCCTTTGAATCCACAACATATATACCGCCCACAGTAATATTTTATTAAAACTTAAACATATGTTTATAAATATTAGTTAAAATAAATTTTAACTCCTTATAACTAGTACTAACTATTTATAACATATTGTAATTTTTTATATTCTTGTAACTCCTTATAACTCATTGTAACTCCTCTTGTAACTTTTTGTATTCATCTCTATAAAATGGTGATCCTTAACACCATTAAGAGTGTGGGGGAGAATTATGTTTTCATATGGTATCAGAGTACAATTAGATCCTTATCTATAACTTTCAAGAAGCCACTCCCCCCACCCAAAAAAAAAAAAAAAACTCTTCTCTAATTCATACTTATGGAGACAATTCTTCTTCTTGCTTTTCTTTTATCAACATAGACATCTCTCTTCCTAAAAACCTTATTAACCTAATAACATTTTCTTTCTTAAGACAAATTTCTCTTCTTCTCATTTTCCTTTCATCAACAGAGAATAATCTCCTTCTCTTCCTTCACACAAATCTCGCTCCTCATAAAAAAAAAAAAAAAAACTTACTCCAATCTATAGACTCATGGAAACAATTCCAACCTAACATTAAACCCTCTTCTTCACTTTTCTTTCCTCAACATAGAGATAACCTTATTCATCTTCTCCTCTTACAAGTCTCTCTCAAAAAACAAAAAAAAAATAATGGTGTTAAAAACTAATATTGTGGTACAACAACTCATGAGCAAATATCCGGCAATCATCTTTATGTCAAATTTATTTCAAGAAGAGATCAACCAGGAGATATTATATCAAATTTTCTCCATCACCAATTTGTTAAAGACAAGTTAAGCATTCGAGAACCCTCAACTTGAGAGGGGTGTATTAGATAAAGTAAATTGTAACTCCTTATAACTAATACTAACTACTTATAACTTATTGTAACTTTTTATATTCTTGTAACTCCTTGTAACTCTTTATAACTCTTTGTAACTCCTCTTGCAACTTCTTGTATTCATCTCTATAAATAGAGATCCTCAACACCATTAAGAGTGTGGGAAGAATTATGTTTTAATAATAAATATCTTAAAAGTGAGTTCCTTTTACAATATATCAAATAACACATCTATAGACTTTTAAAGGTTCCCCCCCCCCCCTCAAATTATTACTATGTAAATGACATCCTACTTATGATCTCTAATGCTTTAATGGAAATTTGATTGACATATGGGGAGAGTTTTGACATATTTTAGAAAAAAGGACGTAAAGAAATCTTAAACAAACAACGTAACAAAAAATTATTGATCATTCAATCCATCTATAATTATTTTGGGACTATTGATAGAGGTTTTAATTTGTTTTTAAAATTCATTAGAAACTTCTAAATCGTGTTATTCCTACTCTTTGAAATGGTCGTCCGACCACTTTCCCTAGCTAGCTAGGGACCTATATAGGAAGATGGTGAAATTTATTGTATTTTTTTCATTTAATTAATTCAAAATTTTGGTTTTATATAGTTTAAATAGAATGGTAATAAAAAGAGAACATATATTAATACGGACCATGACGTAATTGCAAAACATGTTTATTGGGATGGAAAATTAAAGAAATACTATTTTTTTTAAAAAAAATCACAATTACACAAAGTCATGTTTACAGTACCATGTGATTTTTCATGTCCGTACACAAAAGTATATATACATTTCACTACATTAGGTGTGTATTTTGTTACATGAACCATATGATTTTTTACTTTTTTTATACAGGGTTCACATTATTAAATACATCATTTTATAAAAATATATATTTTAATACATTAATTTTACATACATTTAAAAAAAATTAAAACCATGTAAAGAACTATCCTTAAAAAAGTCTATGAATTAATTAACCTTATTTTCATTTTTCTAATGACGTAGAAAAATAAAATATGTACACTAGTCACCAATTGTATCACATCATTTGTAAATTTGAAAAAAATTTCAAACAGTGTGTGGTTATATATCCGCAAAAATTGAGTTTATTGAGGCCGTATATAAATCAATAAATCAATAAATATACTTTTCTTCTAGTTGCTAAGGGTGCGTTTGGTTGCGCGATTGCAAAATTGATTCTGCAGGAATCTGCGATTGCAAACTGATTCTGCAGGAAGCTCACTTTCTCAGCTTTCTGAAATCGCAGCTTTTGGGCACTATTTGCCTGAAATCTGTGTGCAGGAAGCTGCTACAGTAAAACTGTTTGGTTGCACGATTGTAAACGCAGCTTCCTGCAATCGCAATCGCAGCGCAATCGCGCAACCAAACGCACCCTAAGTCGAGGCAGGTGTGGTTATCCAAAAAAATCTATTCCATTTACATGATAGAAGTGACAATATGATATGTGCTATTTTATTACTAAACCAAAATAAACTTGAATAGCTAAATTGATCAAAATTTGGATATAAGTAATATATAAGACGGCCTAAAATGATAAATTATTACCGTATTGATCTATAGACTTTTTGAAGGTTATTTTCCCCTCAAATTATTAATATGTAAATAACATCCTACTGATGATATGTACTGCTTTAATGGACTTTTTTAATGGATATTTGATTGACATATGGGGAGAGTTTTGACACACTCACACACACACACACATATATATAAAGAAAGACGTAAATAAATCTTGAACAAACAATCCATCAAACAATGTAACAAAAAAATCTTGATCATTCAATCTATCTATAATTCACCAATCAAAAAAAAAATCCACCTATAATTTTTTTGTGACTACTGATGATAGAGGTTTTATTTTTAAAATTCATTAGAAACTTTTAAATCATTTTTTTTTTTACGGGAAAGCTACCTTTTTACCTGCTTGTCCCTGGTCCCATAAAAATTATTTTGAATTTCGCCTAACAAACATGAGGTATAACACAACGGCAAAACTCAAACCCAAGACTACCCTTAATTAACACAGGTAAGTCTTGAACCGTTGTGCTATTGTCACATTTAAATCGTGTTATTCCTACTCTTTCAGATGGTCGTCCGACCACATTCCCTAGCCAGAGACCTATACAGGAAGATAGTGAAATTATTGTATTTTTTTCATTAAATTAATTCAAAATTTTGGTTTTATATATATAGATTAATAGAATGGTAGTAAAGATGGCATATATTATTATGGACACCATGAGCGTAATTTCAAAACATGTTTACTGGGAAAGAAAAAAAAATATTATTTAAAAAAACACTCTTACACAAAGGCATGTTTACAATATATGTGATTTTTTAGATCGGTACATGAATGTGTATATATACTTCATTACATTAGGTATGTGTTTTGTTACGTGAATCGTGTGACTTTTTATTTTTTTTATACGTCAAAATTACACACACACACATAATATAACCAACACCCTCTGGGCAACATAAATTCAATTCAGCTTGGATCCCATTAAATAATATCAGTCTCAATTTATATATAAAAGCCTAATTTAAGATATAAAAAAGTTAAAATTATTATAATCTCACGTGTATTTAACATGTGAGAATGTTACAAAAGGAGTAGTGTGCATGTGAGAATGTGACAAATAAGTCGCTTTGGAGACAAAATATCCCATCCCCACCTCTGCTTAATCAAAAAACCTTTTTGAATAATGTTAGGTAGTATTACGTATCTCCACATACTTTATTTTAATACACACACACACACACAGTTAAACATCAGTACAAACAAATTCTAAGGAATCACATTACCACCTACACTGTAAAGAAAAGAAATTAAAGTTGGAAAATATTTTACAACTTCACCTGTATTATCCATACATTGTGATTTTTTAGAATAGTATATATCTAATAAGGTTAAATAAATAAAATATGTACATAATGTACTCTCACCAATTGTATCCCCTCATAAAAATGTGACAAATTTATGAAAATATATTTATATACATTGCTTAAGTATGCATATAAACAAGTTTGTGTAACAATTAATGCTTTAAAAACTACATGTTTCACTTGATGAACCATAAGATGCGCATGAGAGGACAAATAAAACCCGCATGTAACATCATTTTTTTAATTATTATATTTTCTTTGGTTCGGGTAATAAAAATTTCAAGGATTACCTGATAGGTACGGTCAGTACTTCTAGTAGAGGAGCTGAGCTCTCAGCTGGCTGGATTTCATGTTGTGGATTCATGCCTCTCTCACTCTCTCTCTCTCTCTCTCCAAAGCAATGGTTAGCTTCTCTCTCACACTGATTTCACACCTTCACTGAACATCCTATCAGTTTGAAAGGTTCCTATATATAGTAAAACCTAGCCAGTACTACATATATATCCTACATGGAAAGGTTAAAATCATTACCCTTGATTAAGAAACTATTAGATACTTGCCTTGCTAATTGAAGCACTTAATCAGTCCTTGCCGCCGTTATTTAAACTAAAGAATAAAACGTAACCCATACTCAAAGAACATCCAGTGTGTATATATATATAATTATATAATTAATAAAAATAAAGTGTACTTATACATCTTTAGAAAAAATAAAAAAAGATCTGTTTGTGAATTTGTATAAATGACTGCAGATAACATGTACGTGAAGCATAGGTAAATCCGAGCATGAGGAGAGGCAGGCCACAAAGTGGCATTTTCGAACTTCACTAGAAAATCAACGGAATTTTAGGATAGCCACTAATTATTTTTGGGTTAGATATTTTTTTTGTTTGGATATTTATAATCATTCAAATTTTTAAATTTTTTTAATGGAAAATCTTATAATAATGCATTTATTAAAAAAAATTATAATCTTATGTCCCCGTTTGGAACGGGAATATGATTTATTATTGGGTATACATTTATTCTGGCATAAGTGAGTATAAATAAGGATAAAGTGATTTTATGTTTGATTGTGTTTTAAATTATTCTTGTTGGTAAATGTAAGAATAAATGTTTTGTTGTTTGGGTAAAATGTGAATAAAGTATGAATAAATATTTATAAAAGGTGAAAAAATAATGATAGTTGATTTGACAGATGATTTATAAGAGGTGATAACAATTGATTTGACAGTAGGCCCACATATTCTTTGAGTGGAATAACCAATGATAATTGTAATTCTAGGGGTTGGTTGGAATCCATATATCATTTTATATCAGTTAATTATTTTGTATACGATATCTCAGGTTATATCAAGCAAACAAACAGATTAAAACTCCTAATCCAGTCAATTGAGGAATTATTTCCGTTTTAAACGAGGCTATAAGATGCATTGCATTCTAACATGTATAAGTTTAGTTCGGGAGGGCTTAAGGTTTTTGAGAGAATGGGCCATGCACTGATTCCCACAAGGTTCATAACAGTGATGCGTGACCCAAATTTTTTGTAAGGGTATTTTCATAATTTACGCTCATTTTATATTCTATTTAGTTAGTGATCTTTTCTATGCTAGAGTCAAGTGAGATTATTTTTCTATGAGAGGTAGTGGTGTATATATTTTTCTTTTAGAGCAAGGGGTGGTGTTGAGAGAAAGGTTGGTAGATTTTGTAATCTAATTTTGTGATAATAGTACATCATTACATGCTCTCTCATCCATAGATACATGCAAATTTACCAAACACGTAAATGTACGTACGTGTTCTCATATTTGTTTTTGTTTTTTTATTGTTATGTAGGTGTTTGACATCAAGTCTGCATCAACACATGGTCAGTGTTTATCTAATCTCATAAAAAAGAACACACATGATCAGTTAGGATTTTGATGCTCTTGTTGCACCCCAACGCTGTGTTTTTTTCTCTCTTCATTGAGAGCTTTTGCCTCTAATATATACAAATTAAAGGCCTACACAGTTTCAATTAAAAAAAAAAAAAAATGCATCAACCACAGGGTCAGTTATATGAATCCTTAACCCCGTTTTACTTATCCAAAACAAAAAAAAATTCATCCGATTTTTAATCATCAACGGATTTCAGGATAACATCTAGTTTATTTTTGATGGTGGGATGGTTGTCATATTATATATATCTGGGTTACTTATTTTTAAGTAGTTTGTTTGGATACTCTATCATTCAAAATAATTGAAGATATATAAATAAGTGAAATAATAATATGCGGTCCGTATGAATCACGTGTATCGATATATGCGTCTCTTATCAAATATATGCGTCAATCAATAAAACATTCAATGAGCTGATATGCTTTCTTTATCTCAATAAGGGATATACGTATGTCGTACAGACCATACCATATCACTACTCATGCAAATAAATAAATGAAACTACAACAAAATATTTATTCCAAATATTACATGGATTTCAATCGGCAGATTTTAGGATAAAAGAATCCAAATGCGCTGGAATTATATAAAATCAATACGCCATGCAAACATGCAAATATATAAGCAACCAAATCAAGAGCTATAAAAACCATATCCACATTATCAGATCACAATTCATTTACCACCACAGAAATAGGAAAAAAAAATTCTGTTTCTCACTATTTCAAGCTTACCAAAAGAAATGTAACACATGAGGAAGCAAATTGAAGTCATGCCAATCTTCTTCAAAAGTTCCAATCACCACCCATTGAGTCATGAACAGGTTGATCATCCAGTGATGTCGGACGAGGCGATTCAGAACCTAAGAAGTTCAGCCAGCTCTCAAGAAATTCTTGATCAGACAATGCACTTGGGTGGGGGATTGAGGACTCACAACCTTCATTCGGTTGTGCAGTTGAATCTGTAGCATTGTTTTCGATACCAGTTTGTTCGGGCAAAGCAAACTCGTCGTCCAACAAGAACTTCTCGATGTCTTCAGTGAAACCATTTGTGCTTGGAGGGCTTTTCAATCTTCCTGTAGTTTGATCTTCTTTGGTGGCGCCACCAACCTCTATGTGATCTTGAAGTGGATTGGTCCAAAACAAGCTCTCGAAATCGTCGATGCCTTCGAAGTTATTGAGATTGAATGGTTCATGACCTGCAACTAGCATTGCCATTGACATTTTTAGTAAGTATATTTTGTTTTCTTATTTATATCATGATAAATCTTTTACTAGAACTGCTCGGTGAAGAGGGGCTACTAACCTGACAAGAGATGGTTCAGTAACAGCCAATGACAATTGAATTGGAAAAGAAGTGTATCAAGATAGTATAAAGAGAAATATGTAATCAATCAATTCTTTACCTGAAATGGGACAGATGGGCGCAGATCCGAAAGACTTGGAAAGCCAGATTGAGGAACTCGACTGCGTGACACCGAGTGGTGAAACAGGTCCCATGGTTAAAGGTGGTGAGGTTGCACTTGTGACGACCGGTGTTGGCATTGGGGAACTGGAATTCGCGAAGCTAATGTTTGATCCAATATGAGACTCCACGGGCGAAGAGGGGGAAGTTGAACTTGAAGCAATACACCAAGCAGAATTGGATGGAGTTGCAGTATTCAGTGAATTACTGGCATAGGGAGTGCCATCTGGAAAAAAGAGGCCTGGGACACCCATGGATGAATCCAGGGAGCTCAAACTAGCTGTTGCATTGACAGTGTAGGGAGAGATACCGACCGGGTAACTTGAAATTGGGAAACCAATGGCAGGGGGAGAAACTCCTGTTCCCATGACGAACGGTCCATAAGGCGAATCGAGTGTTGGAGGAGTTGTAGTAGCATTAATTACATTGCCAGTCTGGGGAAAATTAGCCGAAAATGGAGAATCTCTTGAACCTGTGATTCCCATGGTAGCTTGAGGTGCTATGGCATTGCCAATGTGGGAAGAATTGATGAGTGGGTAGCCTGAATTCAAGCTGTTCGTCGCCAAAAATGGATACCCACTTGGATTGGCGATGCCAATCGTCGATCCATGAGGATCAAAAGGTGGAACAAATGTTGAAATTGATGAAGTAGTATTCATTCCATCAGAATTGACCAATGGGTAACTTGAACTTGTGATGCCTGTCATTGATACATGAGACTGTGAAGGCGAAACAAGCATCGAAGGAGGAGCAGTAGCATCCATTACATTGCTAATGTAAGGAGAATTGCTAACTAGATGAGTGTTGAAGGAAAATTGGTAACCTTTTGAACTTGGTATCGAAAAAACCGTTGAAGGAGCTGATATGCCAGGTAGGAGACTTGAACTTGCTATGCTGGCTGTTGGAGACTTCAGAGCAGATACAGAACTAGATGAAGAGGAATTAGCCAATAAATTTCTAGTCCCAGAAGAACCGCCCGAATCGCTTCTTTTCAATGGCTGTCGAAATTCCTTGATTAATGGTGGACACCACTGGAAGAAGAGAGAGCTTGAAACAGGAAGGGATGATCCACTTATCGACCTCAATCGAGGACAGCAGAGTAGTATCTTCTCATAGTGCTTGTTGAAGTCTTCTTCGGGGACTTCTATCCAGTGTCTCCTGAAAGAGAATTCACATATAAAGATCAACCAAACAAGCAAGCTTCGATTAGAGTTTCAAAGTCTATTTTTACCTGCAATGCGACGCTTGTAGTTGAGTAAAATCAGGGACTGGCTCTGGCTTCGCGCGCTTCCTTGGCTCCAATATCTTCTCGATCTCAAAATCCGGTTGGTGATTCAACTAGAAAATGAAGCATGTCCAAAGAACTCAAATAATGAGAATTGGTCGATGAATCGAATGTTGAATATGTGGGAGATTATGAACAAGGACTGACCTCTATCTCTATAATACTTTTGCATCTTTCGGGATGAGATGCTCTGATACCGCAAATCCTGTCCCATGGGATGACTATCCTGTTCTTGGCTCCGTCCTCGACAACTTCCCACATTATCTTTTGCCAATTATAGTGAAATTTACCTACAAGATTCCCCGGGAATTGACTATGTTTCTGCACAAAGATGGATACCGATTTATACATATCATGTTTATTTTGGTATAACAAAAGCACTTAAATAGTAAAGAACATTTAATGTTACCTTCCAAAAGCCGATTTTGATAAATGATATCGAGAAGTGGGCAGACTTCAATTTTAAATCCGTGTGGTTCACCAAAGAAGGATCCGAATGGTCCGAATGTTCCATGGTGTTGCTTTGCATCGAAGATTCTGTGTTTTGCGACAACTTCGAAGCAATGAGATTCATGAAGGATGGTGTTTTCTGTAACTTCAATCCGAGATGACCCGAGCGATCCTCAGATGGATCCACCTCTGAAAACTGGTATTGAAAAGAATTCAGTAACACTTGGAAAAGAATAGTAGTCTACATTGATTCATAAACTTGGTACATGAATATAGAAACTTATGATGTAAAAAAGAATAGGATTACATTCTGGTTTGGATCATAAGCCCCCGAAAAAAAGGGAAATTGCTACTAATTCTGGCACATAAGATATGCCAAAAAGAACATGAAGATATAGATCTTAAATAGAAAAAGCAAGATATAATCCTTGGCATGCCTTTATTTAACAACAAAGAAGCACAATCTATACTTTACTTTTTGGATGACTTAATCTTTATGGACTGTCAAAAAGGATGGAAAAAATAATGGGCTTAAGAACCACCTCTCATACTAGAAACACATGAAAAACAACAGAAGCTTATAATATTCATTACTGGTTAGAATTAAATTTACATTAAAGATGATTGTGGACCATAAAATTGTTTTTTTGGATAGTCATAATCATCAATATATACAACTATACCCACACTAAAAATGAAAAACAAATAAATAAACAACTTTGTATATGAAAATAGGAAAAAAATCCCATTCAAAATACAAAATATAAACACACATATTTTTCGTGGCCATACTGAAATTCATCAAAAAAATCCCCTTGACAGATCAAAATCTTTACTGTATTTTGAAGGTTAACCACAAAACAAACAACCAACTAAAACCAAAGAGACAGATCAAGTCCAATTGAAGAGAATCAAGAACTCATGCAAGGCATGAAAGATAAACCTATGATATGTTGTACAGCAACATAAGAAGAAAAAAAACATCACAAAGAATGAATATAAAAACCTTGCGTTTCTCCGGTTGGCTTGGCTGCCCATGATCCAACATAGCTCTTAATAGACAAACAACCAAATCCAGAAGAGAAGAAAAGAGTCCCTCTAGTGAACAAGATGGAAGAAAGTGTGAGTAGAAGACATACAATGAAGAACTACCTCCCAATATTTTTGTAAATGCCACCAATTAGTATTTATTATAAAGAGGTGTCAACACACAGCATGTATAGACCATACCAGTGAAGAATGTCTCTCACTGACCTGTTTCCACTGAAGAAGCTGCCAACCAAAGTGAGATTTTGTTCCTTGCTTTGTCGACAAAAACCGTTGAATAACGGTCTCAACAGTCCGAATCGGGTGTGGAAGATCCACAAATGAACCACCCAGATGAGCTGGAAAATATTAATTGTTGTGCTACTGTATAGGATGTCCTTATCTTTAATGCTCTTTGGGGTACTTCAACATACTCAAACATGTTTTATACAATTAAAATCCAGCCATGTTTCTTTCTAAATATGGTGTTATGAGGTTGCAAATTCCCTATTTACCCAAGAACAGGATAGAGAGGTCAAGTTGAATATGACTCTTAAGTGGCTATCCTCATAATAGCAGGCATTTAATTTGCTTATTCATACTGACATTTGTCAAAATATTTAATCTCTTATAATTAATAATTTCATGTTCTATTAGTATTACTTATTTTTTACAATTGTGATATAGATAAAGGAATATGTTGCTCAAGTATATATACGATTTTTATGCACAAACCAAAAAATTGAATCCGGTAAGAATCCATTGATGATCAACCAGTAAAATGAAATTTGGATTCTTAATAATATAATTCATGATAGAATGTTTACTGATAAAAATAATCCAACCAAAATAATGACATGAACTGGATGGGGCCTTTAGTTCTTGTTAAAGCCTCTTCACATATAATTACTCTTCCAAAAAATGATGGGCATTTAACTTGCACAAACACAATTTCCTCTTCTATAATAATTATAATTATTTCCCTTAATAGGTTTCACACCTAAACAAGCGACACATTCGCATAAAAAAAATTATCTAAAAATTGTATGTCCTATACTCTGCCATTTGTTTTTTTTTGTTGGTAATAAAAAATTTATATTGCAATGAAACGTCCAAAATGTACAAATATTAGCAACATGAGCTCAAAAGCAAGAAGTTGGAGGGAATATCAAGGCGACCCACTATCTCCATCAAAAAATTTAAAGTTTGAGTCCCTAAGCAGAGAACCATATCCACCATTGACAAATTCTATTGATGATTATTTGATATATTGCTATCCACTTCATCTCCTTCACCTTCATTGACAAATTCATGAAGCATCGACAACATCCAAGAAACCTCGACCCTCTGGGGCTCATTCTGCATTTCAATTGGCACTGCTTGGCCTTCAGGTTCAGTCATTAGTATCTCGTGTTCACAATTTGTTCGACCATCATGGGGACAACTGAGATTCAATCCTCTAAAGCATAGTAAGGTTCAGCGGGAGACGATTAAAATGTTACAAGTAGTTTAACTAAACAAATGGAGTCTATTGAATGAAATAACCATATTTTACCTTGGTTGAGCTCTAATGTTGTATCTCATGTCTCTGATTAGCTGCTCTTCATGTTGAGGTTCAGCTGAAGAAGATTGGAATACTTCAAATATTAATTTATTTTAGATACAGGTCATACAAATGCAATCACTTCAATTGAATAAAAATGTTTCACCTTCATTTGACATGTTGGGTTGCATTGAAGAGCCTGTCAATCCAAACGTTTCGCTTTCAAATCTATTGCTTGGGCAATGCTGTCGAACAAAGTGAGAATCGATCTCTGTGTTAACAAAATTAAAAAAAAAACATAAAATTAGTATATACATTTAATAGATAATTGAACCTTGGTGGTTGATAAAGACTAATATATAAACCTGAGTTTGGTGGCACAGCATTAAGAGGCTGAACAAGTAGAGGTTCAGCTAGTGGAGGATGAATTCCAGAGGGCGGCGTATAGAGAGAGCTCAACATATTCAATCGAGCGTCGCATTTCAGTATATCTTTGTAATGTTTCCGAAGTGTTCCTCTTCTCACCCAAACAGTGTGTCTCCTGCGCGAGGAATGATAAATAGCCACAACAAAAAAAAACAGTTGCAGTTCAAAATTATAGAATACTATAACACAAGCACACTAATCAGAGCTTCATCTTATATCCGAAGACAGAATATTAAATTACACATCCAGGGGCCTGGAATACCAATGTCAGCTTATTCTCACTTATACTGGCATAACTATATCCACGTATTCCTTGCAAACAAATAAGTTTTTGGGCTTATACCCCCTTATTGCTCTAGTAGAGCAGTAAGGAATACTAAATTACAAAATCAGATAAAGTATAAGATGAAGTATTCTAGTAAAAATGGATTTGCGTTTAGAGAAGTAAAGAAAATTCATTGCATACCACACAATTGAAGCTTGACCATCTGTAAAATCTGGAGTCCTGTCCCAGATAGGGTATTTTCTCGGAAGTCGAAAGATCTCTTTGTAAAACTGAGGGTCCTCATTTAGCTGTACATATAAACATTTTTATTAATCATTAGTACAAGCAGATACAACATTCTTTTTCTTTTTTTTTTTGTAACAATGAATGTATATATATAGATGTGCTACAATAAGAACAAAGGCTGACCTCAATATCAAGAACATCAAATTCACCACCAACATCAAATAACGCTCTGATCCCAATTACATGAATCCACCGAATCTCGATTTTGCTCTTCACCCCATTTTTCAAAATCTCCCAAACAAACTTTTTTTTCGCATAGTAAAATTTTGCCACCACTTCATTATTATGCATTGTTCTCTTCTGTTAAAAAAAAAAAAAAAAGGCTGACAAGCTATTCATCAAAAAAATGAGAGAACAAAAAAAACCAGAGAGGAAGTCACCTCCCAAGAACCAATTCTAAGGATCAAAGCGGCGATGTTCGATGCTTTGGGTATCTTATAATCTGATTCTACTATCGTGCTCTTGATCTTCTCTTGTGAGACTAACTGATCAACCTTTTCAAGAAACGATTCTGATATTTCCAATGTCAAACCAAGTAGACTTGGGCTGCTTATCATTGAATTCTGTAATACATACACATATATATAAAGTCAAGAAACATGCATGAAATATATATAAAGAATATCAACCCAACCAGCAATGCAAAGTCACATAAAAGTTTATCCTCCTTGTTCAAAAAATTAAAAAAATCTTGATTTCTCATGCATTATAACAAGGAAAATAAAAAATCTTACGATGGAATCCAGCTCTTGCTTGGGATGATCATATGATGCAAATATTGATGATGTAGTCATCATGCAATAACTATAACACCTGAAACAATGGCAATCGAGAGCTGCAAAAAAAAAAAGAAAAAAAAAAGAAGAAGCAAGAACTCAAGTGAAAACAGAGAACTAAAGAAAGTACGGATTTATAAATAGATAGATATATTACCTTCTGTTGTACTTTAGATGTTATTTTACTTCATTGCCCTTGTGAACAGAAATCTTTCGAGAGTAGTTTGGAAATTCTGCAGATTTTAATCAAGGATTATTGTGGGTATAATATTAGATATACCTGGGTTGGTTATTTTTTAGTTGGAGTGAGTTTGGATACTTTGTATCTTTCAAAAGTGAAGAAATTTTTTAAAAAATAATAAAATGCAATAAAACAGGGGAAATTAACTCCGAGGGATTCGAGGAACCCTAAATTATTTTTAGGTACGTGAAATATCTGAACTTATTTTTAAGTCTCCAAACTCTATTGTATATTATTTTCGGGTCTTTCTGTCATAATACCGTTAAGTCCACATTTATATTTTTCATTTTTACCCCTTTTTCACCGTCTATGTACACTGTTAACAAATATGTATACACCGTTAAACTGTGTGTATATACTGTTGACATGTCTGTGTACACTGATAAAAATGTCAAGACATGGGCAAAATTGAAAAAAATGGTGAAAGATAATTTTCATTGGATGGAAGTACTTAGAAATAATATTTCAAATAGGGGTCTAAAAATAAGTTAAAATATTTCAAGGACTTAAAATTAATTCAGGGTTACCAGTTAACCCGATTGTTGATCAACGGAGTTTGGGATAACGCCGAGTTTATTTTGCGGTTGGATGGTTGTAAGATTAAATATTTTTTGAGGTAATTATTTTTATCTGAGTTGGTTTAGATACAGTCATTCAAAATTAAAGAACAATATAAATAGCATAGTTTACGTGAACTTAAAAAAAAAAATTCTATAAAAAAAACATATTACAACAAAAATATTTGTCCCGAAAATTTGGGGTCAATTACAGAGTCCGTAACTTGATTTGTAATCAGCAGACTTTAGGATAAAATCTAATTAATTAGAGGTGGTATGGACGTAATATTAGAGAGCGCTGAAACAAGCAGTCCTTTTTACAGCCTGTTTTACAGCCCCATATGCTATGATTACGTAGTATATACTGCGCTATCATAATGTATAGGTCATATCATAGTATATGACTCGATTTTTTTTCTTTTATTTTTTCATTATGAAAAAAATACCTTAATGTATCTTACAATATACTTCATTTATATAACAGCATACACTTTAAAAGGTGAATGTATGATTTTTTAAAAAAGAAAAAACGGGATAGACTGTAATTGAAACTGTGTATCTTTTTACAATATTAGATATTTCTGGGTTAGTTATTTTACTTTGTTTGGATTCACTTACCACAGCTAGTGCCAGATAAGCTAGGACTATCATGGGCCGAATTGGACCAAAGGCCGAAGAACCAGCCCAGGGCTGTAAACACTTTTTTTCCAAAGAAATGATGCAGCTATTTGCAACCCTCGCCCCTTTTGATATGTTTTCTGAAGCACACATTTAGCTAATGAAGTACTTATATAAAATAATAGAATCCAGATCCTCTACTAGTTGTATTTTGATTGTAAATGCATCTAAGTGAAATGAATTTTTTTCATTCACATACATTCTAATTTTAAATGTGGTTATGTAATAACACCACAATGAAAGTCAAGAAAGATACAAGCATATAAAACAAGTAGAGATCCCAATCTTAAAAAATGGTGCACATTGAATGCATATATTACCATTATAAAAGCTCATGATTCTAAACTGACTTCTACTCTGTCACTTGAGGTCTCATCTTCCTCATTTTGCAACGGCATCATAAATACATCATTTTTTCTCTCAATTTTGGACCCATGATTTAAATTTAAAAAATTGGGCCCTTCAATCTTTGACACATCTAGTAGTAAAATGCCTTAAAACACCAATCCTGCACACGGTATTGAATGGTTGCAGAATTTGCAAGCGTCGGTCCATACAGCCTGAATAAGCACCACAAAATGACTGGTATCCGGAGAGTGGCATGGTATAGGACCTGCACCTCCCTCAACAAATGGATATACTATGAAAATGGACACAACAGTTTCTACAAGGGTTACCGTACTGTATGTAACATAGAAGCAGTGACTGTGTGTATTTGATGAGACATCTAGGGATTTATTGAGGAACTGGATTCTGTTCTCCGGACTTTTTGAGTTTTGCTGATATCAGTCTGTCAAGAATGGCAGGCTCCAGAGGAATCGGGTCGAGACAGCGCTCGTGAGCAGCATTGATCACCTGGAAGAAAAGAAAACATTTCAGTCCAAATGCTTGACAGAGTTCAGATATCAAACTCGAGGGTTTGTATTGCTGTCTTCACGGGTCATTGACAAGCATCACCTGCTCATGCGTACATGACTGGGACTTGCTGTCTTTTCCATTACTATTGCATTTTATTCGTTACATGATATCAACTTTATCCCCTACTGGTTCCTATGAGTGGAATATAGATATATTGTGTTGTTTCCAGCACTTTGTGTTCTGTTTTGCCAAGGTTTTTTTTTATGTTGTTGAGCTAATTTCTCTCATTCATTGACCAGTGTGTTCAAGAAAAGACTGTTGGCCAGTGTGTATCATGAACAGGAAAATATCAGGTTGGCTCATGTATTCTATTTCAGACTGTTATCTAATGTTTAAAAGAAAGAACAGACCGTCCACATTTTATAAATGAGAAAAGATATAATGCAACTTTATCTAATGGAAAAAACGCATGATATGGGACGATTTACCAATAACAGAAGATTTTTCCCAGTAAGTGGGATGTATGTTCGTGGCAAGTCACCACATCTATAGAAAAATCAGTTCAAATTACAATAGAGAAGTTTTATATCTGAATGTGAATGACAGATGCCTATTTAATTGAAATCCAATCTGGTTCCCGCAGCCCACCCGTCCCCAACCAAAAAGCAGACTGATGAAATAATATACCCAGTTCTCATTCTAATTCTAGTATATACAGATATTTTAGCCCTACATATTCGACCACTATGCAGTACTCTTACAGCATTTCTTCTATCTCGTCATTCTGTACCTTACCTTTCTAATCATGATCTAGAATTATCAGCAAATTTGCTATGTTAGTCAATCATGGTATCTTCAAACATCCAAACTCTTTGTTTTTAAGCAAAGACATGAATGCATAATATGCAAACATAAAAAACTACTAATGAAAACCAAAATTAACCTGAGCAGAAGAAATAGCATAAAAGATCTTTGTTCACCTCTTTCAGCAGAAAATCAATGGCAGCTTCGTCTTCAACAATATCTTTCAAAGGGTTTTTTAGATATTCAATGTCCAACTGTATCTGCTGGTATCCACTTCGATTGAAGGTTTGGAGCCGAACAAATTCTTGCAAGCTCTTTAGACAAAGTTTTATTATGGTTGACATGATGGACTCCTGCCAAACAATGAGATAATTGATCCAAATTGACATGACACAGAAAAGTTCTCTAAACATTTGGATTTTTACCTGGAACTCAGTGAATGATAACTCCAGATACAATTTTTTTTTTTTTTTTGAAAAGATGGTAGGCACGTGCTTATGATTATATTAATATCAGAGCAAAAGCCCAGAACGGAACGGAGACTAAGGTTGCGTTTGGAAACACGTTTCACAAATAAGATTTTGAATAGATTGGCTTAAATAGACTTGATTCCTGAAAAGCAGACTTGATATCTGGAAAGTACATTTTCTGCACCTTTTAAAAAGCAACATTTTTGTACTAAAAATTGCAAGTAACTTTTTAATTAAGTCTGATTCCTGAAACGCGTTTGGTAAACACGTTTGAGCTTTCTGCTTAATTAAAAAACAAAATCACCCCCAAACCCTGGTACCAAACGCCCCCTAAAAGCAATAGTGACTAGGCTAAGTCACAGTAGAGGAGGGCTACCGAGAACCGGCCCAAAATATCAGCATAACAACTATTCCTCAATAAGGATTTTAACCCTAAAGTAAGAAACCCGCAAACTCCATATACAAAATTATATTTTATTAACTTCATAAACATGCATAATTCTATTCTCTTCTTTACTGCTGTTTTTCTACTCGTTTCTCAAATCATTTAAATTTAGAAGAAAAAAAAATATAGTTGTGTTCTTTTCTTAAAAATAAATGAGCCAATAAAAAATTCCTTTGAAAGTAAGATTTATTACTATGGCAATTTGCAAATAAAATTCAGCAAACCACCCATTCATCGGTTCGCAGTAGCCCACCATAGAAACATTTGTTTTTAAACCAACTCTTAACATACAAATTTGTGAGAAACTCTGCAAAATGGATCACTTTTTTTTTAACTATAAACACAATTATATATGATTCTATCACGATCAAAATAGTTCAGCTCATAAACTCATTGACCTGAATTATATTTTCTAAGAGCATTTACGACAAACTAATCAGTTCACTCACATTGACATATAAAAAGAAGCATTTTCTCTACATAAGCATCAAACAAACACTAACCTGTGTGTATTCAACTTTAGTAAAAATCTCCATTTTCTGCTCAAACAACTTTGCAAGGTGACTTTCCAGAAGCTGACTTCTAGCACGCTGGGTGTTCGACTTGCCAAGTCTATCATCACGTATAGTATTGCTGCGGGAGGAATTAGTACTTCCCGTGCTCTCAGATCGATGGTGTCGCTGATTAATCCCATGGGGGAAGATCTGCTTTACTTCATCTCCTATGACTTCCAGCTAAGACGGATAAAATAAAGGATTATTATAACGGCATTCTTCATACATAAGGCCATTGCAAGGTGCACCAAATAATAGGATTCCATCATGATATCTCCACTAGTAGTCCCCTTCTAAGCCAATTCCTAGTTCACGAAGATCAATTGTTTCTGGACTTGTAGTTCTCCTGCAACGATATAAATTTAATGCTATCCTTATTATTTTAAGGGACCTGCTATATTTGATTAGTTGATTAATTGATTTGAACTAAATTAAGCATTTTTTCCTTCGTTACTAAATCTACAGAATGTTGAATACTTCTATTTTGTCGGATGAAATGATCATAACTCTCAGGCTCCTAGAACCACATGAACCCAAAAGCTGGGTAATTATGTCTAATTACTAATTATTAATTCATAAGATAGACAAACAAATCACAAGAAAAGGTAAACTCCAATAGACCGAATAGTAATACATATTGATCTTGTTAACATTATGTCATGAAGTCTCAAGTCATGTGATCAATTAGCAACATATTTTAAAAAAAAAGCGAACTGAGCTTTGGTTAGTCGGCTACAACCCCCCCCCCCCCCCTTGTGAAAAGGAGGTCAGGACTGAAACACCTTACAGAGTGCAAAAAGAATTTTTCTCCAAATTCTTGTATAAAATATATATAGCAGAAAAGGAGAGACATACTGACCTCTTGAAGAAGTAGGTCAACAAACATATGGACATCTCGGGGCTCCTTGTGCTGGTGAGTGAATTCAAAATACAAGTTAGACAATGGGAAATAAATTCCCCCAAAGAATCCCATTCAGAGCATCAGGTTTTGACTTTTTTTTTTTTTTGAAGAAAAACATCAGGTTTGACATTAACATAAACAAAATTTACCTTGATCCAGTTGGGTGTTGTGAATCTCTTTTTAAGAAGAGTTGATGTCTTCTGAGTTTTCATATTAATGTACTGAAAAAAAAATTCCAGAAAAGAGTGAACATTACAACAATCTTGATGAAATATACTCCAAGTTTGACACAATAATGTAATTCACTAAATGCCAAAAGTGTTTTTTTCCCAACTTTTACAATCTGAAAAAAGATGATCACACTTCATAAAAGAAGATATTTTTTCTGTTATCCTGTAGCATCATTGGAGAATAAATGATATCGTAATCCAAACACCAAATACATATAAAAGAACATGTTCTCTTTCATAGGAAGGGGCAGATGATTGTCACCAGATAGAGCAACCAGAGCACCTTGATATAGCGTTGTATATATATAAAAGAGAGAGTTCAAAACCTTTCAAACAACAATTTTCTCCTTCACAGAGCATGCGAAGAAATTCTAGCTAACTGCCCTTAGCTAATTGATAATTATATCTAATGATGACAAAATTCTGTGGTGCAAGCACATGTAAATATTGTTTTTCAAAAATTCATGAAGGCCTCAGCCGGACTTGAGTGTAACATGTATTCTGGTTAAGGTAGTGAATATGCATTGGGGGATTATTTCTATCAAAGTAAATAGTAGTTTTGCCCCTTGGTACCAAGACACCCTGTGAATGCATTAATTCTAAACATTAAACCAAATGCGATCTGTGGATCCACCTTATCTCAATATTTTTTTTTCATGAACTACTATATTAAAAAATCATTATTAATAAAAAAAAATCAGCTGGGCTGCTTACAATATCAAAGAATATTTCTCCCCATTGCTTGAGCTCAGTAATTTCTCTTTTTCATTATGCAATGATCATACACCAATGTATATCAAGTGATATGAAACACTATGACATATGAGAAACATATGCTAAGGAACAGTAAAATAAATTTGACTTAAGAATACACCTTTCCTGACAGGAAAATTAACACTTTCAGATATCCCAATAAAGTCCCAAGATAGAAAAGGGCATTGCATGTGAAGATCTTCATGAATGGGTAATCTAAAACGAATCATTTTGAGAATGCATCATTTTCTCACCGGAAAAACTTAACACCTCTGATACCCCCAACCATAAAAACATCGCAAGATAAAAGGATAAATCAGATCCCAAAAAAGGAAAATTTCTTGGAAATGGTGATTTAAAACAGTAGAAAGAAAAAGTAAAATTTTGCAATGAAAAATTCCTCTATTCAGCAACCAACTTGAACATGGCTTTATGGAGAGTGGAGACAGGAAAACAGAATGCCAAATATAGAATACAACATGATAAGAATTGGTAAAATAACTTCAGTGAGTGCTGGAAGCAAGAAAAATGATAACGAATAAAGTAAAAGAGGCTTTGTTCATACAAGATGTAGAAAATTTTCACCGGCCGAGCGAAAGATCCGACAGATCTCCCCAGGTACAAAAGCAGGACCATATTCATAGCCACGAACACCACCTCCAGAAAATGAAGCAGCAATTTCCTGATACACCAAAAAAGAATAATGGGTCCAACAATTCATTCAACAAGTGTTATGATTCCAATGACAAAATAATAGCATCACATTTCTTGCCTCAGTAATTCTGGGAATCGCACTTTGTTCTATGAAAATAGAAATCTGAACCAACAAGAGAACAAGTCCTGCAGGAACTTTGTCCCCTTGAGTTCCGATTCTTAAATGTGACTCTTGAGTGGTTGAATTACTTTTTCCAGCAAGCATGAGAAAGTGACCATCAAGTGATCGAAAGAAATCCTGAAACCCTTCTTGCACCCAATCAATAATTAGATCTCTCAGTTTCAGCAACAAATCGATGTTATCATCAAGAAGCTGACAGAAGTCCTGCAAAGAAACATGAAAACAAAAGAAGCATTATTTGAATTGGAAGGTTAAACTAGAGCTGAGATGACATAACAGATGGTGTATAATTATTGATATCAACATCATTGATTATCTTTTGCAGACCATTCCAGGTTTCCTTACACGCGAAGAAATTTTACTTATCTGAATAAACTTATTTGACCCAGGCATATAAGTGAGTGAGGTCTCTCTAGTTAAAAGAGTGTAAAAATAGAAGTGAATTATAAGCATAAATAAGGGTTTGAATTCTGTCATCCCAGTGGAAGTTCAGTTAGGCTCTGACGGAAATACTAAAAGATTCTAAGAACCTAGAGGCCGGGGGGTAGTATGGGAAGCTGTTTCATGGCCAACACTAATCCATGTGGACAATCATCACACTCTTGGCGTATCACCTAGTGAAACCTAGAGTGAGTCAGTCCAGTTACGATCGACTAAAACTATAGTGATCTAATTCCCCAAAATATACACCAGCAGTGAAGAAAAAAATGATGTCCCAAGCTAGCAGTTTCTGCTTCTTCACGAGGAAGAGAGATGTAGAATAATTGATTTACCGCAAACCTTTAAAAAATAACCTCTTTATCAAATATCAACTATAGAATCTAGTGATCCACTGATCTGTCTAAATAGCCCACTACTGCATTAAATTAGAAATGCAACAACTTGGGATCCAAAGATTCTGATTTATCTAGCCACGGTTATTTCACTCACAATGAATGCAAACATTTTTACTCGTTATGTAGGCGACTAAATTAAGCTCAAATTTCATGTACAGATGACATGTAAGATTGTGTTTATTCGGGTAAGCTGGTTGATATGATGAAGATATAGGGGCACAGCTTTTATATCATAATAGTAAACATGATTTACATTTAACATGATGGACTAGGTTGGCTGATTAAGATAAAAGAATTGAAGCTTAAAGTCAACAGCACAAGTAAAATTCATACAGAAAACATGGATCACATGTTTTTACCAGTAATAGATCCATACTGCCTTGGATAACTGCTTTTTTGCTGGTTTCTAAGGCAATCTGCAATGAACAGTCTCCTGCTCCATCCTTGGGCTTCGGCTGAATTCTTGTCATAGCTTCTGCCATTATATTCAGGATCAGAAAACTTAACATGTAACAGTGAATATGCAATTAACATGCAAACACAGCTGATGTAAAACATTGAAATGGCATACTGAGGAAATAGAAAAAAGGACAGGGATGCTTTCTTTTAATGGAGGGTGGGGTCCACCAAGTTTAATAAAGCTGAAAAACTACCAAGAATAGACAAAGGACAAGGATGATCCAAAGAACAGACCAGAAGTATAAGCTATATTCCAATTTCATTGCTGAATGATAGGAATCAGAAGGATACAACAAACCATAAACAATGATATTTCAACTGACAATAAACAATATATGTACTATATAAACCCCTGAATATTTACCATTTTAATACCAGTGGTGGACATCCCACTTTTTCCCTTAAAAAAGAAACTTCCCAGGGAATCTGTAAATCAACTTATTTGAACCCATACAACTAGCGTTATAGTCCTATAAACTGCTCTCGATGCCGGTACCATTTGAATTCTCCCATACCTACATTCTTCAAAAAGAGATTGCCATTTCTTCCTTGTTACAAAAGGTTGAAGGCATTGAGGATCTTGTTTTATGATCAAGTTGAAGGCTTGTCATTTTGCTGCATCCTGGCTAAAAGAGAAGGGATAAAAGCCCCTCTACCAAACATACATGAGTTTTTTTAATATGTTATTGGTTGAAGCAGAAGAATCATAGCAAACAAATAATAATCCAATATAGACCATTTAATTTTCTCAGCTTCACAATTAAAGTGAATAATCTTTTCAATATGATACCGTTTCCTTGACCAATCTCTGATCTTGGTTTTCAGATTGGGAAGCGCCCATAAGGTTAAAGATCTAGGAATCCAAAAATCATGTTGTTATTTTTGAAATCCGACTCCCTAGCTGATTATCTCCCTGAATGGTTCTTGATAGTTAAAATTATATTTCTTTACATAAAATAAAAGCTCCAACTCCATCTCAGATTAATCAATTTTTTATTTATTTTTTTTTATTTTTTTTACAAATAAAAATCAGAATTGGACTAACTTTATTTTCCCTACAAAGACTGTTAACTCACCTAAAATATCACTTAGAAGATGAGAAAATGCACTGTCAATATATTGCTTAATTACTCCTCTTGCAGCCTGAAAAATAATAAAGCTTGTAAGTATGCAATGACAAAATTTCACCCATTAAAATGGTACTGTAACTTGTGATATAAACTGTACGCAATAAGTTTATACTGAAAAACAATATTACGAAGAATCAGTAGCATATAACATCTCTTAGACCAGCAACACAGTTCAACTACATTTTTGAGATTTTTGAAATTGAGCTGAAAATTTAAGATATTTATTTTCTCTGCTTTCTTTGTTGATGAGAAAGAGAAATGGTTGACTTCCCATAAATAGATGATCTTGAAAATCTAAGCTCATCATTTTGAAAGTGATTTTCTTGGGGTAATACTGCAGTCCAACCAAACTACAAAAGAATTCTGTAGTTTTAAATGATTAATGGTTAGGGAAGATAGAAATCTCATAGACTTATGGATCAAGAGAATATTTCAAAAAAGATGCGTCTAGTTTTCCTTCTCAAAGAACTCAACAGATTCTATTTTTTTTTATTTATCCAGTGAGCCAGAAGACACCTCCAGACAGAAGACCGGGAGAGCAGCCTCCGGCAATACTTCATCCATCAACTCTGCATCTTTCCAGATGATTCCTACAGCCAAACGGGAAGAGCTTCATGTCAGAGTCCTGAGTTTATTTATGCACATATGAAGTATTATTTGAACAATGAAAAAAAGTGTTTTTTACGCATATTAAAGGGCATATCTTGTCTTACAAATTTGAGAAATAAAAATGAATTCTGCGCATGCGATCTGAACCAGGCTGGGCGAGGTGCATTTGTGTATAGGCTTTTGGGCTAAACCCACAACATGGTGGGTCAACCCCTCAACAAAATTGGAATGCCCCTTGAGGCACAAAGTAGTCACATGTTACAGCTCTAAAAATGAAAATGATGTGTTTATCGATGATTGATGACTTAAAGGCATGTTCCCAGCAGACCAGATGTACAAATCACAAAAACAAAACAGAATCATTGACATGATCTAGATTCTAAACACCAAAAATTTGAAGTAAAACATAAGTTATGGACTCAAACCTGTCAATTTCTTTTGTATAATTTTTACATAACATGGGAGCTCACCACCTCTAAATTTGACATAGTTAAACTCCAAAGATATGTGTGGTTGCAGGTAAAACCCTTACCTCCAAAGAGATAGGACATTTTCTAAAAGGGAACAAACAGGCTCATACTTGTTAGTTTAATGAAGAGAATCCTCACTGGGTAAGAAAATATTCATTTGTAGAGATTCTAATTTCTAGGCAATTGAGATTATAGTATCCAGATCACTAAATTTCCAATCCTTAGGCTCTGTTTTGACATTTAGATATTGTTAAATGATTTGCCTTTAATAAACCTTGCTGAGCAAGAGCAAGGCTCTTGGGCTAACAACTAGCCTGGTCATAGCTAGCTGTAATCAATGGGGATTCTGATTTCTGAGGAGAAATGAAGTGACGTTCCACTCTGGCCCATTTTGTTTTGAACAAGTGTGGAATTCTGAGGGGAGAACCATCTCCGAATGGGGCCGGTTCTGTGCAGGCGCATCTTTGGTTCGTTTGGAGTGGGATAGACATGGAATCAAGGAGTGATTTTGTTGAGCGAGCTTTGGCTTTGGGGGGCATAGCGAAGATAGCTTGTCTACTGTTAAGCTTCCCCTCATATTTTTGTCGTCTTTATTTTCCTTTTACTTAAATTTCAACTAGTAAAATGATCAACTGTTCTCTACACAAAAAAAAAAAACCTAGCCTGTTCATGGCAGCATCTCCTCTCATAAAAGCAGATCTGATGCTCTACTTTCATGCCCCAGCAATCATTGCACAATTGTGTGGTTAGCCAAGAAAGATCTACCCTATGTTCACCCACTACTGCACCATCCAAACAAAGGTAAAACGTGTAAAATGAGAATTTCCACAAAAGTGAAATTAGCAGGTAGTTATTATACATTAATTTAAGACTTGTGCATACAACGGCATTTGTACATACATATTACATGACGATTGTGTGCTTGCATGCCAAGAGAGTGATCAAGCTTGTTACAAACCAAATCATTCTGCAGGTTCAATAAAACAGCAGTGCATGCACGTTTAACTTGGATTAATGCTTCATATAATGAATAAAGCAAGGGATATAAGTACTCATATTTCCAAATGATTCTGACACAAGTCAGCATTTTGTCAAAGTTTTTGACAAGATATAAGCCAAGCCTGCTATTGTAGAAGTCTAGTAATACTTTTTCTCATGATGAATTTTTCCATGTGCTCGATTCCATCACATGAAACTCCTAGGTTTCTACCATATATTGAGGAACATAAACTATTACTGCTAAAGACAAAGCATCATGATAGATAAAGAGGGGATAAAAATAATCATTCTGAATGTTTCTGATATATGTATAGCATTTTGTTAAAGCGTTTGACAAGATCAAACCAAGCTTGCTATTACAGAGGTCTGGTAATTCTTTTTCTCATGATGAATTTTCCCACGACTGTTCAATTCCATCACATGAAACTTTTAGGTTTCTACCATATATTGAGAAACACAAATCAATACTGCTAAAGCCAAAGCATCTACAGTACATAAACACAAAATCATAGAATATATAAACAACACATACATTATAGGGCAAAGTCCTTACGCAGCATCACCAGCAGATCCCCTGGTAATATCCTATTCTTTATCTGTTGCCGAATAGTGTCAAAATACCTTCAAAAGAAAAACACATGTAACCATGGAAAAACAGCAGCAGCACCCCTTGCAATTTTCATTGAGAAAAATGCATACATGAAAAAAACAGAACAGACGAAACATACTTGTTAAACAAATTATGTGCAACTTCAATAAGCCTCTTTTCTGAATCTGGAAATATTATTTGATAAGCACGAACAGTCTTTGAGAACTCATCCATTGAGGCCTAAGAGCAGAGATCAGTTAGATGAAAATAATTCATTTGCCTGACAATCAAGCACAGCATGTAGGCAAGATTTATTCAAGTTCTTTTCAAGTATCAACCAAGAGAAAAAAATGTAATATTTGAAGGAAAATAATCTATAAAAAATACAAATTCAAAGAGATCATCATGTAAAGAAAAGAGACCTCACATCATAACCAGAAGATGATTAAATGCAAGTCTGCAACAATAAATTTTTGAGCCAATACAATGTAGCCACAGATGTGCTTGGTGAGAGAATGCTTAACATGCAAGTTTCCATAAGAAGATTTGATCAATATTCTAAAAGGATTTCCTTTTCCAGATATATTCGAATATTAATTAAATAATTTTCTAGTCATGCCAATATATGAGTATATGACATTACCAAAGCTGAATCATGTGCTCTATGTCATATGGTTCGAGATACTCATGATATCAAAGCACAGGAAACATTTTTGTTATGGATAATTCAATTAGATAAATTTTTAACAGATGGGTGTTCATTCATGAGGGCTTTTTTCTAGAAGACATGGTGAGCAGTGAAAGGAAAGAATAAAGCCAAATGTGGTTGACATAAAGCCTGGCTCAAAGTGAAGGCCAGCAAAAACTGTAAAAAAATTCATGCCATAGAGATAGCAAGAACATGCTCATGTCAAACTAATAACTAAACAATGCCAACAAGATGTTATAGTGGAACCCAGAATTTCAACAAACATAAGTACCTGGTGAATCTATTAAAAATCCATTTGAATTTGCGAAACAAGTCAACAGAAAGGCATAACAAAGATAAGCTTAATTTTGGAGAAATTCAATTTCAGTGACTTCCATGAAAAACATGAAATGCACAGTACACAATCAATAACAATCTTACTTTCCCTTTTAACAGTAAGAGCACACATCTTGCATTTGAACCAATAAATAGAAACTATTTTTCTCAATTTGCAAGTTACCATAAGCAGTGTAGTTTGAAAGAGAAACCACATAAAACTTAACTATTGCAATAAGAACTCAAAGAATTGTAATATTGTTCAAATCTCAGTTTGTCGAAGTTGTTTACACAATGTTATGATATGCATACTGCAAGATGGTGCAATTAAAATGGCATATATGGTTTCCACAGCAGTGTATCCTGGCATTTACTGTTTGCGCGATAGCAAAAGTTTAGTAGTGTGCAATTCATTGAAAATTCAAGAAACATCAGATATACCATAGAGATGTGAAATTTCCAATAATTAAATGAAGGAAATTAAGAAGAAGAAACTTCATTCACAAATCATATTTTATGATAATGTACTGTAACTGATGCCTCTTACTCAACGTAAATATATGCCAAGGAATTTATGAATAAATTTGGCAGGCAGGCATATGCAATAGTGCCTCAGAAATTGGTACATGTGGCACTTGACTACACAACCAACCAGTAGGACGGTGTAACCGGGTGAAAATTCAGCACCTTTCACTGGAGCAAGCCAGTAAAAGTTCATTTTTCTCAATATCAACTGATTTACAGAGGTAAAAATAGGCTAAGAAAGAAACAAAGGCTACCTTGTTCTTTCTAGAATCAGGAGGAACAGATGCAACTGAATCTGAAGCATTCCCTGTTTCGTCGCTGCCCGAAGCAGAAGCATTTTCCCCTGAATTTTCAATGTTAAACTCTGTGAGGAAGTCCTCTAACTTTTCGAGTAGTTTCATCTTCAAGCTGTCCACCTGTGTGGAACTTGAGAAGTTAGGAGTTACTGGGTATCAAATTCCTGTGGTTGGAAGGAAGAGATCTAAAAATGAATTTTGAAATTTCCAATTACATGGAACAGAAAGAAACACAAAATTACAAATACCCAGGTCAAATTGACAGTAGAACTACAGAAATAAGACAAGGTTAATACAAGCCATTGTGAATTTCGCACCTGAGTAAAAAATTACAGATAAAGTGAAAATGATGTATTGATCATTTGATTAAATAACAGTCATCCTCTGAACCCATGTTACAAAACAGATGCATCAAAATACAACTTCCACTTTTATTAGTCAGATCAGAAAACAGCTCACTGGAAGAAAATAACCTCTACAAATTTGTATTTGTACAGTGAAAAAAATTGTTCTAGATCAAATGCTTTTATGCTCCTCCATGCCAAGGAAATGGAACGACCTAATAATCTTGCCAATTGCTAGATATGAATAAGGAATATCCTTTTTAATATCAACAAAATGGGCATCAGAGCCCCTTCTCCATTTCCAACAATAGCAAATTCCTTTATAATGTAACGGAACCAGAGATGACCCTTAAATTGAAGAATGTACAATTACAGGAACCATTCGCTGAATTCAATGTAAAAGGATTATGCATGAGATATGCAGAAAATTATGGAAAGAAAGGGCAGAATAATCAACCGGATAGTTCAACTGACTGAGAAGAACCACAGCTTCTGCTCTTGTTTCAATGTGTTCAGAATCTGACAAAAGCTTTTCCTGAAATGGAAACGGAGAAGTAATCATAATCAAGATATTTGATTAAAATTACCTAGCATAACATATGGATAAGCCAATTCAGGTGATACATAACATTCAATAGGAGATAACCTTTCCAGTAAATTTTAGAAATTAGGAAATAAATATAATGGCGTAGAAGGGTCAATAATCAAACAAAAGATAGCTAATTGACACTTGCTCTCTCAACAAGGTTAGACAGGATTTCAGTTATTCTAGTACAGGATTCCATATCCTATTGTCTGTAAGTTTCTGATAAAGATAGATTGAAACAAAAGGCTGGCTAAATTGAAACAAAAGGCAGGCTTACGAAAAAAATTGCATAAATCTAGGAATGTCATCAAGTCATACATATCCACACCAAACAATAAAATATGCAGTCAAGATGATGTATATAATAATAAAAAAAAATATCAAGACAAGCGTGCCTAAAAAATATAATCAAGTTAATAGTATTTACCAAAATTTGCTTAGGTAGGATTATTGACAGTGTTCAATCATAAATTTATGAAGTCACTCAGACCTATGATTACTTGGAAAGGCAAGTACAAGATATATGACTACAAAGCATCCATACAGGTGTTTCTTTCATATTATTTCCATAAAAACATTAATAGGTTAACCAGTTGAAGAGAGAAAAAAAACGACTGATGGACTAGCCAAAATTATGTTTAAACAAGATCAATATAAGCAATAAAATGCACTACTGCATATTAGATATATTGATTACAAAAAAAATGGAACAATCCTTTTCCAATAATTCGTATTTGGACTTCTGGACCATCATCCATCAACACAATTATTTATTGACCATTGTATTAAATATTTGAACACAAAAAGCCTAATTGACATTGACAGACCAGCATCTCATTTCTGATATTTGTCCCCATCATCTGCATAACACTATCCTAATCATCCAATGAGAAAATCTTGACATCAAACAATAATGGTTACCTGAAGGTTTTTTATGACAATGCCCATTGCTTCTTCAGATGCTTTCTTACAGTCTTGGAATGAAGAATCACCATATGCCTAAGAAGAAATTGCCAAAAGACCCTCGTTACTTGGAAAAATGTGCTGCTTCATATTGGGAAGAAAAAGAATGGCACAATAAAGAAAGTGGCATTCAAAGGATCAAGATAAAATTTTCACCTCAAAAATTGGCTTGGCACCTGTGAAATATCTCACAGCATCAGCATACGCTTCAGACTTAATACATTTCCCAAGGCGGACAGGGAGATCATATATGAACTGTTCTTTTGCCATTAGATCATAAATCAAAATACATCACAGAAGAGAATGCATCAATACCTAAATAAGCTATCAAAAAGGAGAATAGTATTTGTGTGATACTGTGATGTGCTGACTGCTAAGCTCCTTTTTATTTCCAGAATAGACACTAAAAATGGAATGTAATGAGGACTCATTATATTATCCATGTCAGGTTCCAGAATAGTCTTACATGGCTATATAAATTAAACCTGAATACTAGTGAATAGACATTCCTATGTTGCGGAATATCAGAACTCTTACTAGGTAAGGGAATGATCTTTTAGTGTAGATGAAAGATGTCCAGTTTTTTTTTTAAAGAAATACAATTCATGTCAAGCAGCGAATGTTATGCTTAATGATGCATATAGGCAATAGGTCATTGAGTGCACACCAACTGACAGTTTTGAAGAATATCATATTAGAATTGTTATTCAGGACACTTTTACATCATTATAATACAAATCCTAAGCAACCTTTTTTGGGAGTAAAAAGTATCCATAGGACCTAAATTTCATTTAAACAAGGGCATACTTACAAAAAAAAAGTTTTCCGATGTGAGAGAGGCCAAATATTGGTAAACGTACAAATAATGAAAATCATCATATGATTCAGAAAAAGAGCAATAATTGCCAAAACAATCTATAAACATGTCTTATTAGAAAATTGCTGGATGACAGACAGAGGCAGAATAAGCGTGGTAAATATTAACTAGATGATGCATGCATAAACTTCCATCCGTGGGATGGTAGAAAGTAAGCTATAATTATCCTTCACCATAACAAGTATATGTAATGATCATGCACAAAAAAATTAAAGACCAACATCGATACCTGTACTTTACGTAGAAGGTTTCTCGTACGATGCAACTTCTCTATATGTTCCCTTTTTTCAAAAAGAGATGTATTGACCCCATCGCTCTTGGATTGGACAGACAGGATCTGCAGTTGTTTTGCACAGACGTGGGAAATTGATCCAATTAATAAATTCCAGGGAAAGAGACTTGAGATATCTATTCTCTCCAAATACCTTCTCAAGAAGCTGTTCCATATTTGTCTCCATGCCAACAATGTTGTTCTTCATCCTATAATATATGACATAACAACAACCATTCATGTCACATCTGTGTAATTATTTGTGAGGGTAATTGCAAAGAGTATTCATGTTTCTTTATTTTGTGTTTCTCCAACTACAAGTGCACATTACAAACCATAATTGTAAGTAATATACATAGACACAGGTGATCAGAAATTAGGAATATTAGTGTGTTACTCATTCTGTCTCTTTGGCTGATGGAAAATTGAATCAAAGATAAATGCAAACCATAAATTAAGCGTGTTTACTTTGCCCCTTATCTAAACAACCAGGTTGAACGGAGTCATAGATTGACTAATTTCATGATCTCCAGCTGCATGAACAACAAGAGTGGTTTCTATTCCCACTAATAGCCTTGGCCAAGGCATTAATAAAGTTGGTGGTGGAATCCCTACATCTCTCACAAAAATAAAAAAAATTCAAGACAGCAAAGATTTGATACACAGGGACACCAGTAATGTGTTCATGCCCTGGTAACCATTTTTTTCTACAATCTCAACCAGCAAGTCAATTCAACATACGACTATTTCCGCACAATCTATTCTAAATTTACCATGTAGTTCATTTTCAATTTTCACAGCATGTTTTAATATCAAAACAACACAACGAAGAACAGCAGCTATAGATAAATCTAAAAACTACAAATAGAATCAACACCTCTTAATGGTGTCGGTGGCGCTAATGAACTTGTTATAATTTTCGTAAACAAGCATCTGAAGGTCCGTATCAAGGTTCTTGATCTCCGCCGCCATCTCCACGTGCTTCCGGAGGAGCTGCTCCAGATTCGACTTCTGGACCTGCAACAAACACAGATCCGAGAAAGAAAAAAAACACATCAAAACTCTTCAAATCCAAAAAAAACAACTAAACGTTCTTATGAATTAAGAGGGAGGTATCGGACCAGGAGATTCATGTAGAGGTGGGGATCAAAAGAGGGGGTGTTGATGGCGTCTAAGGAGGAGGCGGTCCTCTGTGGAGCGGAGGCAGCGTCGGATTTGGCCGTCGTGGAGGAGGGGTCGGCGGGGGCGTAGAAGCTCGCGAGGAGGTCCCTGGTCCTCCTCGCCTTGTCGTCCAATGGAACCTCCATCGCCGCCATTGACGAAGCTCTCTCTCGATCTCGATCTCGATCTCGATCTCCGGAGATCCAAACAGATCTGTTTCGATTCGTCTTCAATTACCAGAAGAGAAAAAAAGACCGTTTAAGGTAAGGGCAAAGTCATGACCCAATGTAGCTTAATATATGGAAACAAAAAGGGATTTTATTTTTTAGTCCATGTAAACATGGTTATTTAAGAATCAATCTTTTCATTTTTCTTTTTTTTTTTAAGTTCATGTATTCAATCGTTTATTTAGTTTTTAGTCCATCCGTCAAACGTCCATCCATACACCGTTAATTTATAAAATGTGATTTATTTTTAAGTCCCTATAAACTATGTTATTTAGTGATTAGCCCCTCCCTTATTTATATTTTATAGAGATTGATCACTAAATAATATAGTTAACATGATCTTCAAAAGTGTTAAATATTTAATAGGAGTCTTCAAATTAAAGATCCCCATTGAAGATGCTCTTGGGAGGATATAAAATGACTTTTACATATATCAGGTAACGGGAATTCCACTTAAAAATCATTTATCTTATATAAACTTTACTATTTTTTTTAAAAAAAATCAAAATATGTGCGGATTCTTAAAACTATCAACAGGACATTTATTATGCTTGAAAAGCTAGCCAAACAATATTTTTTAAAAACTATGATAAAACATAAACCAGTCATCATAAATGGAAATTTTTAATGTTTTTTTTTTAATTTCTTTCTCGATTACATTACACGCAATCAAATCTGTTTCTCACAAACCATGTGATTTGATTTTTTTTTCTTTTTTATGGTATAATCAAATAAATTAGGCACTTCAAATACCATTGTTGACCATCAACACCTTTCCATTTATGAATTTCCAGGGAATTAATTTTTGCCTTTCCAGGAGGGACCATTATTTTGATAGGATAGAAGATTGTGAATCATTCAAATAAATTTTCAGGGCTTTCACATTCTCCATTATTATAACAGAGAAAATCCAGACTTAATTGGATAGATGGTCATTGCACACATTTCAATAAATAAAATTTTCTTTTCAGGACAGTATTATTCAAAATCACAAATTCAAGGGAGCATCTGTGTTCATAAATGTTACATTCACAAAACAAAAAAATTCCCCCACCCAACTGATTAAGATTATTAATGGTGTGGGGCAGTGGATTATTCCAGTAAGAGTTAAAACTGAATTATAGTTGAATGATACATCCAATATGAAACCAGGGGTTCACAGTCTACAAACTCACTGTAAAGAAACTCCAAAGCCAAAACTGTAAGCTCTCTGCACCCGCCATCTCTGTGATTTCACACATTGTATGAGACCATAGAAGCAAATTTACTTTTCAGGTTCCTCTTCGCCTCTGAAAGCCAGATCGAAAATCTCTCTGTAATCGTCCACAAAGTGAACTTCAAGGCCTTCCTTCACATTTGCAGGGAGCTCCTCAAAATCCCTCTTGTTAGCAGATGGGAAGATGATAGTCTTAACCCCACTTCTTCTTGCTGCGATGGTTTTCTCCTTTACCTATTTGTGGAGTCACAAGCATCATTTAAATTAGGTGTCCCACAACACCACCAACCAAACAGTGTTCGGAAACGAGTTTGGACAGCTTTTGCAAAGTCATACTTATTCCAAACGCATTTCAAAACGTCTCAAATGGTTTCAGTTTTTTAAGAAAGCGAATTTTTTATTATTATTATTTATACAAAATAGCTTTTCAAAAAATCTAACATAGATATAATTCTTGGAAAGCTATTTTGGAAATGAATTTGTGCAATCTAAATAATTTGTACAGAGTTCAAGAAACACACCCCACCAATCGGGAGAATTCGGCCAGTCAATGTTACTTCTCCGGTCATGGCCAGATCTTTCTTGACCGGTCTTTTCATGGCAAGAGACAACATCGATGTGATCATGGTACAGCCAGCACTTGGTCCATCCTTCGGGGTGGCGCCTGCTGGCACGTGCAGGTGGAGTTTGGATTTGGCGAAGAAAAGGTTATCGGGTTCTTTCTCAAGCAATATTGCCCTTGAAACCGTATGCGCTATTTCGGCACTCTCCTTCATGACATCCCCAAGCTGTCCAGTTGGTTGCAAGGCACCTTTTCCTTCACCTTGCTCAATTAGAGTTGTCTCGACGTACAATGTTGAACCACCCATTGCTGTCCATGCAAGACCCATGACAACTCCTACAGGTGGTTGATCGTATATACGATCAGCTTGGAAGACTGGCTTTCCAACAAAGTCAGACAAGTTTGACACATCAATTATGACTTTCTCAAACGCCTTATTTGTTTCTGTTACTGATGCATCATTAGTTTCCTTGATGACCTGCAAATTATGACCAAATATGCATCATAATGTCTGTGGTACAGTGAATTTATGAGTGTCATGCTGAGCCTATACCTCAGCTTCATTAGAAACTTCAACAGCTTCTTGAAGAGATTTTACATCTTCTGGTTTGCCATCAGCTTGTTCTTTATCGTCAGTTTCCCTCTTCTCTTCAAGAGATGTCTCTTTGTGTTCATTGGAACTATCATCCTGAATAGTGACTTCTGCAGATGGTTCATTTGACATGCCTTCACGTACGAGTTTCAAGGCAATCTATTCATAAAAGTATGAAGCCCATATCATCTGTAAGTATACCAATAACTAGCAAAAACTTCAAGTATATTTTTTTCTTTTTTTGGCTTTCAAATTTTAGTTGGCCATCAAAGATATTAGTTATCTCATCCTGTCGTTTTCCATATCATTTGAAATCACAGCATGAGTTAGCCACTAGTATAAAATTTATCAGAAAGAAAAGGAAGGACAACTTGAAGTGGCAAGACTACATGAAAGTCATGCATGCAATGAAGAGGACATCTTCTTAGAACTTCTATGTCCCAGTTAGGAAACTAGTAGAACAACGTAGATACACACTAGAATTAGAACTTAGAACTGTTTCTAACTAAAAGAAGCCCAAGATTTTATGAGAATTCAGTTGTGCTTCTGGAAGCAGAAAATTTTAAAATGATGGAGGTCAAGAATACAATTGCTTGGTAAGAGGTGACAGAGGAAGTGGAGAAAGAAGACCCAAAGTCAAGTGAAATGAAGGAGAGCCGTTTCTCCAAGGAAAGATGCCAAACACAACTGTTACATATATCACATAATCTCATCATGACTCTGAAGTAATGCAGAAAATACATGGAAATGATGGCACACCTTACGATATATCTTCTCAATGTGTTTCTGTAAGTTTCGAACACCTGCTTCCCGGCAGTAATTCTCTATCAGTGAAAGGATGGCTGCATCAGTCAACTCAACCTGGATAAATAATGTGGATCTTAGGACTCCAAGCAAAGAAAAAATGATGATTTACAAATTACTAAACAAAAATGTTTTTAATTACCAGTTATACTAAAATAGGCCAGTCGTTTAAAATGAATATGAGACTGACCATTTAAAATGAATCACTGCATATGTATATGAAACTAACTCATATTTGCATATGATTTATTGAACACGGCATCAGGAATATGGAAATACACCACTTCATACTTGCATCCCATTGCCTAAAGGCCCATGAGTGTCAACTCCCCCTGCCCCAACACCAACCCCCCCCCCCCCCCCCCAAATTTCATTATTAACTTACCAAGATATAGGATATAGCCAAATTTGGTTTCTGATCCATGTAACACAGTTGATACAAGGTATTTGATACAGGATCTCAAGAAGCCGGTATCACAGAACACAATATTATTAATTTTTTGATAATATGGTAGGCATCCTACCACCAATTTTATTAAAGCGAAGAATGCCCTAATACAAAAACATAACATAACCAAAAACTACACCTTTGCTAGGACCCAATAGAAGATGCATCCACCGGCACCCCGAGCGAACCACCCCTCCCCCTACCACACTACTCCTCAATCATAATATGAACCCTCTCATAGACCCATACAACACACAACCAGCCCCCACACAAAATCTCCCTCATTCTTTGATGAAGCAGATCACTACTCCCAAATATTCTCCACATATGGAACCACCCCCTTAAAGATGACCTTATTATGTGTTAACCAAAGTGACCACACCACTGCAAGCATGAATGACAGAGATCTGTAACTTAATATAAATGTTAAAAGTCTTCAAGGCCTATAAAATTCTAACCCAGACTGGAGCAATACAGCAAGTTGTTTGTTGGTTTGATCAAATTCACCATATAAATATATGGTAGTGTGATTAATTTTTAAAGTCATCATATCGTTGAATGACAACTGGTAAGGGATAACTGATTAACTCGTAATGCTATGAGGAACAAGGAGATGTGGCCATCCATCTATGTCAGAGGCAGAGATGACATGAATGTTGAGTACCCGACACGGCTCTTAAACCCGAAGTTGGAACGTCTTTGTGACATAGGTTATGCAGCAGTTCATCGCTTTGTTCTTTAACCACGCATTATATATGTAAACAGGAGAAAGAATTAAAAGTTAATTGAATGTGATTTTCAATGGACATGCAACAAGGACAAAGATACAGACCACTTTCTTTTCCTTATGTTGGTATCAGTACTCCAGAAGTTGATATAAGGGATCCGTTAAATAACTAATAGATGCCTACTCAAACAATGAGCTTATGTGAATTAACAAATGCGACTTAATCTGAAGTCCAAATCATAACATTAGAGTAAAACTATGTGAGAACATAACCAGCCACAACAAAAATCGTATACAGTTCTGGAAGAAGTCATACTTGTTCAGGCTTGATACCACAGGCCTCGCGTATGGTTTTCTCCAAGTAGTCCCTACCTATATGCATCTTTTCATCAGTGATATAACCAGCGAGAGCAATTACCTCCATCCTGTCTAGAAGAGGATTTGGTATCATCTCAACTACATTGGCTGTGCAAACAAACAGAACCTAAGACATACAAACCAAGAAGAAGTTGTCGGTAACATAAACATGATTGAAAAGCAATCTTTAACTCCTCTAGCATGACAAAAGTGGCACCTAATAACACAAGTAGACAACCATAAATATGTCAAAAATTGGAACAATAGCCATAAGAGGATGCAACTGAACAGAGAAATATTTAGTGTTCCATTTTTTATGAAATAAAGTAATAGGGGCACCAATATCAATGCATACAAACACATGCATTTAAGTCACATACATGAAAATATATGCATAAAGCAGACGAGCAAAAACCAAATAAAATGATAGTCTGAACAATTCCCTCAAAAGAGAATGTTCTACCCTTCACCCGTTCGAACCTTGTTCGATCGGGGTTTGAACGACCCATATTCTAATTTAAAAAAAAATATAAATATATACACAATGTGCGACCGCATGTACCATACATGTACCTTATGCGGACCCGCATATGTGATCCATACATTCATTTTTAACATTGATCACTATGAAAGAGGATATCTACTCTTGACTTCATGGGATTAGAGAATAAGATACAGTATGTACCTTATGCGGACCCGCATATGCGGTCCACACATTCATTTTTAACATTGATCACTATGAAAGAAGATGTATCTACTCTTGACTTCAGTAGATTAGAGAATAAGATACAGTAATTTTGCTGAAGATTTAAAGGACCCAAATGTATTCGTGAAGAATGAGTAACAACTGCAACTCACCTTAGACAAGTCGATAGGAACATCAAGATAGTGATCGAGAAAATTTGCATTTTGTTCAGGATCCAGAAGTTCCAGCAAAGCACTTGCTGGATCACCAGCATGACCCCTCCCTAACTGATATATAATAAAAGGCATGAAAATGCATAAGTCAACAACACATTACTAGTTATTTAGTTAATGCTTATGAAGTAACATAGGATGTATGGAAATTCACCAAGGTAAGGGAAAGAATATGAACAAACAGTATACCTTGTCAATCTCATCGATCAAAACTAGTGGGTTTGCTGTTCCCACATTTTTTAGGCATTGCACCATTTTTCCAGGCATGGCACCAATATATGTTCGACGATGACCCTTAAAAATATTTTAGGAAGCTGAATTAGTTTTCGCAAGTTGCTTTGCAAGTTGCTGCCCATTTATGTTGGACATATCAATAAAAATGATTCTCTTAAGTGATGACAAAATACAATATTAAACCTTGATTTCAGCCACATCAGCCAAGCCACCAACGGAAAACCGATAAAACTTCCGATTCAAGGCACGAGCAATCGAACGACCAATGCTGGTCTTACCAACCCCAGGAGGCCCAGAAAGGCAAATAATTTTGCCTGAAATACAAGCATATCAGCTGATGTCTTGAATTCTGGATTAAAATCTATATGCTTCCAACTTTAACTATTCCAAGAACGAAAAAGGAGATTTTTAAGGGGTTTGGACCAGATCTTCACTGTCCTTACCAAGCTTTGGTTTCTCCATATCATCAGACCAGGTAAACAGTTCAACTTGGAAGATGGTATAAATATTTATCTAAAAATCTAGATTAGATTAAATATGTGTGAAGTATCATTGCCTATGAATTTTCTGGACAAATGAAAAATGCAACATATGAATGCATCTTCATATATTAAGTGCACCTGAACAATAGATTTCAGAAGAAATCAAGCACAGAGCATCTATCTTTACATGCTCAACACATGCTATTCTTCTTTTCTGGGTGGAAGAACAAAATGTTTTGTAAGTATTTCATCATAGATGTACTACTACGTACATATACATATCCATTCATTCCAGGTCCAGTACGTGAGTCCTGTGCGTGCTTCCCTGTGTATCTGTGCATCATAGCTCATGAAGATTCATTGCCAGATTTTCAAAACAGAACATGTTCATCTAAACCGTCAAATGTTATTTCCATTTTCCACAATCCATATCCTGGCCCATTGTGCTCCTAAACATAATCTTGCATCATGGGTGTAGTAAAAAAGAGGAGGTATGGTTCAAGAAATGAAAGGGGGAAATCATAGCATACTGACCTTGTGAGATTCCTCTCAACTTTCCGACAGCTATAAATTCTAGTATTCTTTCCTTGACATCAGATAAACCATAATGATCTTCGTCCAGAATTCTCTGAGCATGATTGACATCAAAGTTCTCATCACTGCATTTTGATTAAAACATACAATATAAGAAACCTCAGCCTAGGCAAATCACATTTACACAACAACAAAAAATTCTGATTAGAAACAACAGAATGATAAATACTAGAGTTCTTAAAACCATAAAATCCTATGAAATCCCAATAAATGAAATCATGTACTTTTCATAATCAGTGATTTAAGAGACTTTTTTATTCATCTCCCATGTTTTCTTTTTCACCATTATTTCCCTTCCCAGGAATACTTTGTTGTCAAATACCACCTCTTTGCTCTTTGCACAAAAATAGCATTGACCAATAAATTAGACATTCCACAATGATAATCAAACATCAAACTTTCAAAAATGTCTGGACCTGTAGTTTCCCCATGGTAATGCAGTAAGCCAATCAAGATAATTGCGGGTTACATTAAACTCGCTAGAACTGGCTTCTAACAACTGCAATTTTGTGAGTTCCTCTTCTATCACTTGCAAAATCTGAGGAGGGCATCTCTCCCTGTTTGTCTCAAGCCTTTCCCTAAACTTAGCTGAAAAACAGAAAAGGAAGAAAACAATCAGATTACAAATTTTATGTCCACATAAAATGTGCATATAACTAAGATTTCAATCTGTAAACTAACCAGAAAGTGCTGTTTTATCATCCGTCTCAATACCTAATTCCTGCATCAAGACAAATATAGTTAAATTCCTGCATGCTTAAGAGTATAAAAAATGAACCAAAAGCATTTTCATTTTTTTATTTCGAGAAATCATGATCTACAAACAAAATAAAGATTCTTACATAAAACACACTTGTTGAATTCCTTCTAATACATGCAACATAAAAGCAAATGGAGGTAATATCAAAATGACAAACCTTCTTTATCGCTTTAAGCTGCTCATTAAGTAAGTAGCGTCGTTGCTCACCACTCATCTTTTCTTCTATTGCTTTTGCTATTGATTCCTAGTAGAAACCAACAAGAGATAAGATAATAATAAACTGTTCGGTTACTCACTGGCACTTGTAAGAAAAAATACTAAAAATGAAAGTGCAAAAGACTACATGCACTGTTACCTGTATTTTGCTGATCTCCATCTCTTTTTTAACCAACTCTAATGTCAACTTCAAGCGCTTATATACCTGTGTGATAAATAGGTACCTAAATTACTTAGAGGTCATCAAGGAGACAAACTCGAAAAGAAATGAGAAACCTAGAGCTAACTTACTGCAAATCAATTTGATGGTCATAATGAAGACAAAAAATGTATTCAGAAGTTAAAAAAAAAGTTTGGTATTAAATATATGAGGAAGATCAAAACAATCTTTTGTTGGGCATTCGATTGAGAAGAAATAATAAAAATTTCCATAGGTAGTCTAAAATGTCAAGCACACGTTGGACAGCATAATTAATAATTTAAGTGCTTGGTGCAAATATGATGCAGGAGCAAATACAGTAAGCTTAAAGAAAAGGACGTTTTGTGTGGGTGGGTGTTCGGGAAAACATCTGGTCTTCCATTTAGGATGTTTATCATTTTAATAGAATCAGCGGATGTCCCCTCCTGTTTCAAATAAAATTGGAAAGTCCTTTGTGGTGGAGCAATGTGCAAAAAGAAATTGCATATTATTTTTTTCTATTTTTTCATAGTAGCAGGTGAGCGTTAGTTCAACGCAAAAGTCGTAAAAAAAGGTTAACCATGCATAAATTGTTTTTTAAGTATACTTAATATTTTCTTAACATTATAGGTCAAAGGATAATTGGTGGTTTAAAGCAACAGAACATTTCACTAATTCATGCAGATTTTTTGAGTTTCCAATTATTTCAAACGAGGTTATTGGAAGCCTTCCAGAGTATAGATGAATTTCTAAACATTGATATATAATTCTAAGTTGTCAACTGATCAACAATTGAAAGTGAGACAAGTAGAAATTAAAGAAAGGGCAAACCACTCAAACAAAAATAAAATGAGGAGGATGGGAATGTAGAGTATGCTACACAACAACAGATTGACAGAACATTAACATATAGTAGTTAAAGTAAAGGAAAATACTAAAACAAAAAAGAAGAAGAGGATGATGGAGTATATAGAATATGCTATATAACAACTGAACAAATATCCTTGATCATATAGTAGTTAAAATCCTATCTCTTTTCATTCCACTAGTAAATGCTAATTTTAAATGACCGAAGTGTGAATTTACAACCAAATACACACAAAACATGCATAATAACCATGAATAATAGTTTTAGTTTGATACAAATAAATTGAAAAATTCCTTGTAAATAGACAGGCATGAAAGTTACTTACATCTAATTCCTCAAGAACTTGCTGGCAGAGCGACTTGTTTGCTCCTGAAATAGCAGCACCAAAATCCGCTAACCTTGAATAATTAAAATCACCAATATGCTGCACACATTAAGTACAAACCCGAATAAGATAACTAGCATAAAATCCCATTCAACTATGCGGAAACTAAACCGTGGGGGTCAAATATCAGGGGGGCTTATATTCTGCATGAATGTTAGTCTAACAAAATCACTACTATATAGCATTTCATGGTGTCTAAAATGGAAGTGAGATTGCATCAAATAGATCAACAAAAATGACAAAATGGTGCAAGGAAAACTAATCATTGTCTCCAGATGAGCACTTTTGAGTAATGCCTTTTTTCATTGTGTATTTTAAGTATATTTAAATATCAAGATGCACAATTACCAAAATATACAGATCCATGGAAGACAAACAGCTAGAGTATATATACATCGCATATATCGTTACAAAGAAATTTGACGTGGTTGCTACATTATGAACCACAAGTCATATGGACCATTAATATTCAAACAGATTATCCAGATTTAGTTACATATTCAGAGGTGTCTGGGCTTACGTTTTTTTGAATAGCAACAAGTAGACACCTAGAAAATTTGTAAGATCTCTTGCGACTTCTTTGTTTGATTTGGCATTTCCCTTTCTACATCACATGCTCAATCTCACCTCACCAAACCAGAGCTTACTTATTGCCTTTTCTGTCAGCTATAATTAAATATTTCTAGAGGTTTCCTAATGGTGATGTTGAAATTAAGTTGTTCTTCTAGTTCAACATCATATCTAAATAGTTCTCAGCCAAAAGTTTAAAGGACTCTTTTTAAGGAAAACATTAATATCCAAACATCTACTTTATCAATCCTTGTTAAAAGGACAATGGAGTTGTAATAGTTTTAGGGCCTGTTTGGTAACACTTAAATAAGCTGATTCTGCTTTTAATTAAGCAGAAAGCTGAAAAGTGTTGTCAAACGCATTTTAAAAGCAAACTTAATTAATAAGCTACTTACAGCTTTTAGTACAAAATGGTTGCTTTTTAAAAAGCACAGAAAATACGCTTTCCAAGAATCAAGTCTATTTAAGCCACTTCATTCAAAATCTTATTTTTTAAGCGTGTTTCCAAACTGACCCAGCCTATATAATTATGACCTGCCAGCAGATCATTAAAACTGTGCACTTTTCGTGACCTTTCAGTTGATGTATTTTGTGGTGCTTGGATTGATTCATCAAATTCAAGTCTGATTCGTTAGTAACAATGGATTGTAGGTGAGATTAAAAGATTAATTTTAGCTCCCATTTTAAATTGGCACCCAAAGAAGAAAACCCATTTCATATGAAGCAAATAGATATTTTACATCAAGGACCATCAAACAACAAAACCCCTTCAAGAGAAATAAATTGTGCATAGAGGAAAGGACAATTTCTAACACCCTTTGGAAGAAATATAATTGAAGTTTAAATGGTGCACTTTTCCGATGGACATAAAACACGATAAAAAACATTAAAGCATACACAATCAAATGATAGCTTTATCAATCTAGGTACGTAAAAGTTGCATTAATTGAAAAATAATATTCCTCGCCTAAGAGATTGCAAAGCATGATCATCAAAACGTTGGACATAAATTATACATTTATGAATTGCTAATTCTAAAAGTGCAGTTTAAGACAAGATGACCGGGCACTAGAAAAGCGTGTGCATATTCAGACCCAGTAGTCCATGGTGATTGCTATATGGAACTCAAAAGACAAGCAGTACAATAATTGATTTCACATATTCAATGGAATGCAAAAGAGTTGACCAATATTTGAATTACATAAGCTTTAGAAAGGGATGCACCTTACTATAAGTTTGAACATGATCCCTCCAGAGAGAACTAGTCTTCAGAACATCTCTCAACGTTGATATAACCTCAAAGGAGGTTGCCTTAATAATGTCATCATCCCTATCATATGGTTGATCCTGAAAAAACAAACAGTAACAATGAGATGGACAGCACATGCATGAAGACTCCCAGACATGCACCCATATTCAACCTCAGAAATGGAAGTATATGGAGATAAATCTCAGGAGGAAGGGCCACATGATGTAAAAAGGACAAAAATTAACACATTATCAGGCAAACTTAAATAAATATTAAAATATCAGAATAAAATAACAGCCCCAAAAAATAAATAAATATTGCCTTCAGAATTACGCCTGGAATAGGGAATAGAATAGTAGATGTTTCCAAAATAAAAATGTTTGGTTGGGCAGAATAACACTGAGCTACAATTCCAGCTTTAACTATAATTATTGCTAAACAAGGGAGTGTGAAATGCAGTTATTCTTGAATACTATTCTAGGATACTTAAATGCCTTTTAGTAGAATTTTGTAAAATTCCCCCTCTCCTCTTCATTCATTCACTTCCTATCATCTCTCTTCCCTCCCTCACATGAAATCCTAGCCACTTGAAAAAGACAAGCAGTGTAAATTTGTCATTTATATAGTTTTCTTCATTCTGTTGTATTCTAACTAAACAACAAATAAGTATTCCGTAGTCTATGTAAATGCCAATGAAACAGAAAACTAGAACTAGTAACCTAGAAATGTTATTCAGTTTGAAGACCAATCCTATTCCACCTTATTTATCCACATTCTAGCTCATACTACGTTAATTGAAGTGTTAGAAGCATCACAAATATATATATGTCAGTCAATGGTTTTAACAATCTGATTCTTCAAATTAAAAAATAAGATTATAGACTGGAAAAAAAGGGAAAAAAATGAAACTAAGGGAACATTACAAATAAAAAAACTTGGAGGTTATTGCAAAACAAAGGTGTCACGTTGTACATAAACAGGAGTTCGGGAACATAACAACCCATCAACTAAGAGATAGAGAAATCGGAAGGACACAAATAATTGAGAAAAGTAGCAAACCTTTAAATGATCAACTTTTACAGTAAGGGGATCCTCATCGACCTGAACAAATGCCGACCTTTTTTAGGATAATAAATTTGCAGAAAATCACTGATTCCTAAAGCTACAAAGCAAAATCAATATGTATTTGTGTCAAACACTACTCCAACATACCATCTCGGTTATTCTCAGCCGGCGATGACCAATAAGGACAACATGCTCACCTTGGATGCTTGATATCTGTTAAAGAGAGATTCGAATAAAAAATTAGCAAAAAAAAAAAAAGGTACAACCACATTTGATAGTCATTCGATACGCCAATAAACGAATAAGCCTTCAGAGAAAAACAATGAATTACCTGGGCCAGAGTACCAACTTCATGAAGACGTTTATACAGTTCTTCTCCTTTAAGTTCATAGACACTTTTTACGGTTTCTGAACCAGGCGCAACACTTAAATCAGTTGCTGAATCATCTTTAACAAGAAAAGCGCCCGCATATGCAACAGACCTTTTAAAGTTCTCTTGTAAAGCGACTAACAACTTACGGTCCTGCGAGAAAGCAAAAATCTGAATATGTGAAAATGTTTAAAAGCAGAACAAAATTTTTATCCTTAGTAATGTCCCGATTCTCCAAATATCCATGCAGAAATGTATTTAGCATACCTTCACATAGATGGGCATGTAGAACCCGGGAAATAAAGGCCTGTGAGTCAGGGGCAATGCAATGACCTGCCATAAAAGATAATATATATAAATACAAGTTTATGAATGACAGCAAGAAGAGAATGAAGACAAAATAAAAAAGAAATGCAATAACCCATAAGACTTGTGTCCTGTAATGCAAAACTAAAAGCATACAAACATCAGCATACAAGCAAAAGGAAGGTTCCTAATGACATCTACTGTCACGGGTAACGCTAAACAAACATTACAATATCTACATCAGAACATACATATAAAAGAAGAAAAAGAAGACGCTAAATGGAAGGCTTACAATTGAAATACACAATAATGTAACATATATATTTTTGGGGTCATCTAGAAAAAGGGATACTCATTCATCAAATAAACCTTGTAATCCTTTTTTTATCATATGGGGCAATTTATCAGGTTTTGTTTGTAGACAGACTTAGGCATGTCGTCAATTTCTGTGCAATATAAACAAAGAAGCAAATATAACACAAATAAACCACAGTTTAATTGAGTTCAAGCCATTAAAAGCTATCACATGTTTTAACATCATAAATCAAATTATCTTGTCATTAGATTGCAGTTGCATGGTGACAATATTCACAACCATAACAGAACATGACAACATCTTCCAATCCCATATCTTGTAGTTATTTATCAGAACCCATTTTTATACAATTACTCTAGAATCTATCATAAAAGTGAAACCAGACTATCATAACAATCCACTTCATCAACACAAGTTATCATTTTTAAAATAAATTTTTCACCATTACCAGCTATAAAAACTCGCATTGATAAGACTTTCAAATCAGCTAACCCAAAAACCCAAATTTCCAAATCTACCACATTATCCAAAAACATAATTCCCACCGTACGATGATCCTCGGGCCTCGGATTCGTGGAAACGATCGCCGAGGAAGATGAATTTGACTCAACCCCTTCCACCTCACCATCCGAGGACTCCGACCCAGAGGAATTCTCGGCCGCCGCGGCCTCGGCTGCCACACCATCCTTGTCCGAACCATTCCCCGAATCAGAACAAAAGAAGGCCCTCCTTTCAAAAACAGAACCCCCGCCATTCGACCACAAGACGCCCAGAACGCGCAAGAGAGGCGTCGCCGCCCTCACGTCGTTCCCATTGCGGAGATTCGCCGGAATCCGCGACGAGAATCTCCGCGGACCGCCGTAGTGCCTCGTCGCGGAGAGAACCTTCAACATGGATGGAAAAATCACTAACACCCTCAATAAAACCCTCCAAAGACGGAATCTTTTCACCAATCCGAGAAGACCCAGACGAAAAAAATTGGGTCTTTATTGACGAATCGATCCGTCACTGTGTAATCATACGTTCGAATTGGGTGGAACCGCCATTGAAGATTGAAAGAGCTCAGAAACCCTTGCTTAAACCCTGAAGAGTACTTACCATAAAAGGAGAGGACGTGGAATTCCTATAGTACCCTTTAGTTTCTGGAGCTTTCGGGGAATGCGTTCCATGAATTAATATAGTGAATATAATGGAGATGATGAGGTTATTTTAGTAATAGTAGCTGACCTAGAAACACTTGCTTGGATTGCAAGCCTGGCAGGGCTTTTGACTTCGGTTGGACAATGTACGGATCTCTCCGAGCCGGCCCATGTATATAATGGGCTTCATAGTTGGGCTCTGTAGTATTCATTTGCAGCCCATTTGCAATTTGCACGTGATTTTTTTACCGTTCAAGGTATATCTCCTCGGAGATTCAATTAAACATATATATCATTAAAAAGTTTCTTATAGCGCGATTGCAAAATTGATTCTGCAAGAATTTGCGATTGCAAAACTGATTCTGCAGAAAGTTCACTTTCTCAGCTTTTTAAAATCGCAGCTTTTGGGTACTATTTGTCTGAAATATGTGTGCAGAAAGTTGCTACAGTAAAACTGTTTGATTGCACGATTGTAAGCGCAGCTTCCTGCAATCGGGCAACCAAACGCTTACTGATAATGATTTCATTCAACTCGAAATTGATCGATATACACTTTTTATTAAAGTATATACTTCATTAGGTGATGTTTATTATTTTTTTAAAAATTGAAGCATGTGTGGTCCGAATTTTCGTTGGTAAAAATAACTGAGTCTAACATTTTTCTTTCATTTTGGAAAAGAGCACTGATACACTCAGTTCGTTTTACTACCACATATGCTATGATAAAGTACTATATACTATTGCGCTATTATGATAAAGTTCTATCATAATATATGGCATAAAAAAATTTTATCTTTTTTTAACTTGAAAAAAAATATAAATGTATCTCAATATATACTTTATTTCGTATAGCAGCATGCACTTCATTTGGAGAGTGTATGATTTATTTTTTAAAAAAATGGTGTGGACTGCAATTGGGATGTGATGGGGGTTGAATGTTAGACTCAGTCATTTTTACAATTCAACTTCTTTTTTATTTAAATAGTAAACATCATCTAATGAGATAAATGTTTTGATAAAAAAACGTATTAATCGCTCCATTTTGAGTTGAATGAACCATTTTTTTTTATAAGTGTAAGAAAAATTTAACGAGGTATATATATAGTTAAACGATGTATATGTTTCATTGAATTTCTAACAATGTACATAGAACTGTATTTTGGATTGTAAAAAAACTGAGTGTAGCAGCACTCTTTTATTTTTCTCAAAGAGCTTTGTTACACTCGATCATTTCTACAGTCTTATATAACTCGTTAGTCAAATATACTCATTGTATCGAGGTATATACTTTGTTAGAAAAAATTTATATTTTCAATTAAAAAAATATCATTCAATTCATTGGAGTATATACTTTACCTTTTATAAAAATACATACCTTTATTATATGATATATATGATTTTTTAAAAAAAATAAAAAGATGTGCAACTTGCATTTTAGACTGTAAAATGATCTGAATGTAACATTTTACTTTCTAAAAATATATACTCACTAATGAATAATATTTTTTTATAAAAATAATGTAGATATTCATAAGAAGTGAACGGATATTTTCCTATATTTTTCATAATATATACGGTATACATTGAGACAGTGAATTATATATTACATTGGTCGAAATACACTGCGTTAATGATGTAACAGTCATAAAAGAGGTTGCATAATAGATTAAGTGTAGCAACACCTAATTGACACTAAGAAAACATAAAACATGCATGTATTCAATTCATTTAAGTATATAAGACGTGTTATATATAGATGACAAATATATATCTTAAAAAAAATAAAAGCATATCGGGGACCAAAAAAAAAAAAAATTGACTACATGAAGAACTGCTCCTAACATTTACAAATATGATACATATTCTTCATCATATAAAACGCGTGATTTTTATTTTTTTTATGGTATACATAGTTTATATTAGATGAAGCATGTGATGTTTGTTTCTCATGAATCTCTCGAAGCATCTAAAGTAAAACTTGAATATCTGAATTTGTGATAGTTTGTAGGAAAAAAATGCATATAACCCCTTATAAGTTGGCTGATATTCATACCCCTGTGTATTTTTTGAAAATCCATATAACCCCCTAAAAGTTACAGTTAAATGGATCTATCCCCTGCAGTTAACACCATGTAATCAAAGTCTAGTTAAGCCAACAATACATGGCTAAATGACCGCTTTACGCCTTCACTTTATACATACCATGACTAGAAACCATCATATCTAATTTTTCTTTTTCTCTTCCAAACCAGCCTGAAAAAAGCCAGCAGATCTATTTTTTAGAGGGTTTTTTTGGATTTTCTTATAAATTCAGGAGGGGGTCATCTACATATATATTTTCAATCTAACGATAGGTTACAGAATATTCCCAATAATTTGACGGCAAATTAACCCAAAGAGGTATTTGCTGAACTAAGACAATTTTCAAGGGTTTATATGGATTTTCAACCAACTTATAGGGGTTATATGCCTTTTTTTCCTAGTATGTAATATACTAGTGTGTAATTGTACCCTTCTAGGATCTTCAACCTTCGACAGTAAAAAGAGATATATAAACTTAAAATCATGAACATTCAAATGATCTAAATTTTTATTTAAAAAATTATAGAGAGACACACATGTTTGCCTTGGCTGGGTGACATGGTTATGCTGTCCTAGATCAAACTCAAACGACACACGGTAAATTTGAAGTTTCTCAATCTCCCAAAGAAAAGCAAACGTCACCCATGACACATTCTATTTTGTTCTTCACATAACACTATTTCAGTATTATTTTATGTTTGAGACCCATCAGCGACACAAACTATTAGATGATAAAAAAAAAATTCAGATGAAAATAATTTATTATATGTTTAATTATGTTTTTAGTTATTCTAATAAAAAATGAATGAAGTTGTGAAAAATAAATTGTCATATAGACCATCTGATTTATAAGAGGTGGATGACATGTAATTTGATATGTGGATCATTTTGTACTATTAGAATGAATCGATTGAAAAACATAAATGTGTATCTCATCTTCAAAGAGTCAATCCCCTATAATATGAAAGATTAAAATTAATTTGATAAAATGAGTGAGTATGTTTGGCTGCAAAAGCTTAAAGTAGCTTTTAGCTTTTGCAGTCACATCAATTCAAATACATCATCATTTAAAAACTAAAAGCTAAAAGCTGTTATCAAACAGATCAACTTAAATACATCATCATCATTAGATTTTATTTCTAAACTGTATCTTAAAATCTATGTTTTATAAAACAGCCATCATCATTACACCCTCAAATCATCATCATTATACCCTCAAAAGGTGTGCATAAAGCTGTAAAAGTTAAAAATTTCTTTTCAAACTATGTTTCCAAACGCTACCGAAATAAAATAGATTTAATGAAAAACATACCGCCCAATACAAATCCTTGTTTATTATAAAAAATAATTGAAATAAATTGTGGATGACTATCTCAATTCTAAAACGAAAATGAAAATACTTTGTTCAATATAAAGATCATAATAATATTTATTTTCAAACTTTTTTATATTTTGATAAATATGAATATGAATAAAAATTAATAAATTTTTTTATCTTTTACTAAATTTAATATTATTTATTTTTAAAATCTTAATTCCTTGATAAACTAACCCAAAGTCTAATAAAGAAGGAACGGCTATAAACACATCTAAATTTTTTTATTTTTATGACTGCAATAAATTGGTACAACCAAGAAATAGTTGGCCACAACTCCACATTTTCCCAAACAGAATCCCTCCTGCCAGATCCACCAACCCATTTGAGAATATCCCCCCCAACCATCTTGAAAAAGACCATTATATTTTGGTTAATTTTCTTCCCAAATTAGCCAACAAAAATCTCACCTTTCTTTCTATAAAACCACCCAAACAGCAACCTCTCACGCCTTCCTTTCTCCTCCTCAGATTCCCTTTATCTTCTTTGTTTTCCTTTTATTTGTTCTTTTAGGGCTTTTATAAGCCTTTGAAGAAGGAGGTTTTGGCTCATCTTTGAAGATAAGTATTTCCTCTAAATTCGTTTATGATTTGTTTTTTTTTTAATGTTTCCTATGTTTTAAGGAAAACCCAGATCCCAAAATCGGATCTTTTTTTTATGGGTTTTGTTGATATTGGTTTTTTGAAGATGAAATTTTAATTTCTTGTTTTGAATTCTCAAAAATCTGATATTTTGCTGGTTGGGATTCATCTATCTTTGATTACCCACCACAGATTCCTGGTTCTGAGAGCGACCCATCTTCAAAAATCCCAACTTTTGATTGATTTTGAGTCTCAGCTCTTCAGTCCTCCATAAAATACACACCTTCGGTTTCCCATGTTTTTAAACCAAACCAGAAGAGCAACCCCTCTGCAGCCTTTATGAAACCTGCAAACCTCATCTGCTGTTTTCTCCACTCCTTCTCAGTTGTCTTCCTTTACTGGTTCTATGTCATCTCATGATCTGATTCCCTCTCCATAGTCGCCGATACATTTCGATTTCTTTGGTTAGTTTTTACCATTCATAGATAGAAAGAGAGGAGAGACAGAAACAATGGCCGCCAAACGAGTCCCCACCCGAAGCTCAGGTTCCGAAGGGGACACCCAACTTACGGTAGATCAAAGAAAGCAAAAGCGGATGCTCTCAAACAGGGAGTCGGCGAGGCGGTCTCGACTGAGGAAGCAGAAACACCTCGCTGAGCTGCTCACACAAGTGACCCAGTTGAAAACCGAGAACACCCAGATCGCAAAGCGTGTCGAATTCACCTCCCAGCATTTTCTCAATGTGGAGTCTCAGAACACCATATTGAGGACTCAAGTGATGGAGCTCACCGAGCGGCTTCACTCGCTCAATTCAATGCTTGAATTCGTGGAGTTTGGTGGGCACGCCATGGAATTCTCAGGGACACTGGACCCCCTTATGAAGCCGTGGCAGCTCCAATGCCCATCTCAGCCGATCATGGCAGATATGTTCCCGTGTTGAAGATCGGCCCTTGATGTGAGAATTCTCGTCGGCATATTCATTATTACTTATTCGCTTGTTTCGTGTTTAGTCCATGATATGTGTCGTACTGTTGTGTGTCCTTTTTGGTCTGTCTGCCTTCATATATGAAGTCTAATTTTATGTTTTCAGTTGTTTGTTTTGTCTCTAGATTTTGATATGCATTTCTGTTCTTTATTATGCAATTAAGGTTATTAATATATGGGATTTAAATAAATGCATGGGTTCAAATTGTTGCTTGTCTTGAAACTCAGGCCATTTGGTGCAGGGACTCGTGATTGTTATCTGTTTTTCTCAAAATGATTGAAACAATTGAAGTTATCATGGGTAGTTGAGAAATATCAAGCATGGACTATGAATTGAAATCCAACCTCGTCGAATACAACAAATATCTTTCTTGGTGAATTGTGGCATGGTAGGACCCATAGCTTTGCATTCATATTAATGCTATGGAATCATTGGATTTTGTTTTAAAAACCAATATAGATATATTTGTCAAGTGGCGGTGCTGTTGTTATTGCTTGAAGTTTTGTTGTTCACAGACCAGGACTTCAAAGAATGGCTCATTGTAACTCATATTGATCAATGTACATTCTTTATGATGTTTGAATGTGAAATGGACAAGCAGTAACGCAGCTGAACTCCTCTTTGTTAAACAAGATGGGTAACAGAGTCAGTTGGTCATTCTATTTTAATATCGGAAGTGTTTTTGGTTTTCGCAGGATTATGAAAGAGGATCTGATTGTAGTTTTTTCTCCCATGATGGATGGTTGTATCATTTGTAGTTTGATGGTTTGTTTTGTATTACAAGTCTTATTGAGTTCACTGTTCTTGCTCTACTAGAGGCTACTCTGAATTATTAGCATTCCAATGTGTAAATTGTTATGATAGCATGAATTCTGATGAGATAACTGTTGAAAGACTTATTTTTCTATAGTTGTCTCTATTGCTGCCCCTTTTGGTGGATTTTCTACCTGTATTTTTTTTTTTGTTGAGTTTAATTTGTCATTTTTTTAATTAGATTAAAATTATATTCTGAATTTTTGGTCTACCTTTTATCAAAAAATTATAATCTGAATTTACATTTGTCTTAAAAATATGGATCCAAAAGGACACTGAAGATGCAACGAATTAAGAGTGGCCTTGTTATAGTCTCTCTCAGTCAGTGATTTTAAAACAGAACACTAGTGAATTTGATAAGCTTAATTTTTTACACAGTTTGGCATTACTCATGCTGACAGAGAGAGGGACAATTAAAGAAAACAATTGGTAATGCTGGCTGAGGATCCCAGACACACACAGTGCCTTCATTGTTCTTGTTTGTGTTCAAAATCCAGGTTCAGTGTGACATTAGCTAATATATTTTGTTTGTGGTTATGTTTTCAAGGAATTGGACATAATCCTTGCTGGCTGTTATTCATTCATTCATTCATTTTACTGAATGATGATTCGATTGTTGGATTGTGATTAAAATAAAACACTACCCTTTTGCATTGCAGTTTTGAATTAGAATTTGGATTAATGAAGAATGATACATATTGTGGTTCTTATAAATATGTGCCAATTCTTTTTAAATCTCTCATGTATTTTGATTTTTCTGAAGTTGTATACATGATGATAATGTAATAAAAGCATGCATCTTTATATATTCTTTTACACACAGAATCTCATTCCTAATAATGATGAATCAAATATCTCGTTGTCGCAAGTGGGGTTACTTGTAAGGTTTGCGTGTAATAATACATTGTATCAAGGGTCAATTTGATAATATGGTTCAAAAGGAGAATTCCTCCTTCCCATAATCCAGATTATGTGGAAGGAGCAATGATATCTAAGATTGAATATAGATATAGAGGATTTCAAATAAAAAAATGATAATTTTTTTTTTTTTTTTTTGGGATGTTCCAACATAAAAAGAGTGAGAATGAAATGAACGTCAAACTAATTCTAAATTCAACACCAGTCAAGAATCTATTAAAACATTCAAAAAATTGATGATGTTTTATATGATCAACTATTTGTCTAACCTAACTGAGTATGCCTAGGAGTAACCAAATAACAAAAATAAATATAAAAACATTATAAACATACTGAAAAAGTCAAAATCAACAGCAAGATAAACTCACAAGGCAAATCACATAATACTGGATGCACAACTGAGGTCCCCAGTTTTGATGTCGATTATTTTAATTGCATTTTTCTAAAATCCAATCTCAGAATTCTTGATAATGGCAAATATAGGATAACGCTAGACATCAATTTTTATGTTGACTTTTTTTTTAAAGTTGCATGTTTGGTGTACTTAAACATATATTTTTTAATATTTGATAAAAAAAAATCAATTGTTTCATTAAATAAAGCATATATACCTCATTAAGTGAAATTGTGTGTTGATGTGCACATAACAACTGCATATCTTGTGAAAGAATGTGACATTGTTATGTAAAACATAAGTGTTATGTAAAACATAAGAAGAACAAATTACGTTCAATTATTTTTTCAATCTAGTTTTAGTCTATATATGTTTTAAGTATATGTTATTATAAAAATAATATATATATTTATTTATAAAAATATATAAAAAATTTCTATCAAGATATATATCTCACTTAACGTGAATGTATGACGCTAATAAGAACTATGAGATTGAAATAGAGGTTAATATACATATTAGATGTTCTACATAAAAAAAAAGTTCTAACATTTTACAAATGAGTTTACATAATTCATCAAGTTCTACGTACCCAATAACCATACCTTTATGTTGCCATCATTTTAATGTGTAAAATAATATGTTTGAACACCATCATCAACAAGACAACAATAACATAAAAATTGCATGTCTTGCATAAGGTGATGTAAAACACAAGAGGAACATATCACATAAAATAAAATATACATTCTATCGAATTGTATAGTTTCATTTATAACACATGTGAATTTTTTTCAATAAGACATATTCTGAGTGTATCTATTCTAAAGAGACACACATAAGACTGTAATCGGATTTATAAAAAAGAAGAGTTTAACAACTCTTATCCCTAAAAAAAAAAGATTGACCTCTTGAAAATAAGTTTAAACAAGTCATCAAGTTCTACATACCCAAATCACCATACCTTCATGTTGCCATCATGTAATAATGTGTAAAATAATATGTTTGAACACCACCACCATCATCATCATCAACAACAAGAACAACAAAATCAAAACTACATAATAACAACATTAAAACAAAACCCAAAATAAAAAAATAATAAAAATTCTAGTCTTCATAGGTGCGGCACTCATCAACCTCGGGGTTGTCCTTACAGTACTTCTCCAGTGGGTCGTTGTCCTCCTTCAGCTTGTCCCTCGCGTGACTCGCGGCCGCGCTCAGCTCCTCCACCTCGTCCCACGCCGCCGCGCACTCCCCGCTCTCCGCGTTCTCCGCGCACTTCTCCGTCGCCGCTTTTATGCTCTCCGTCACCTTCTCCGATATCCCCGGCGGCGTCGACGGCGAAGCCGACGCCACCACCCTCACCATGCGCACGTGGCGGGGGTGGGTTCCGATGAGGCTGCTCCGGCGGAGGCTCACACGTGCGGGTTGGAGCTTGTTTGGGATTGAGAGGGTGGTTGTGAGGGTGAGGCCGGCGGTTAAGGTGGTTGTTGCGGCCATGGTTTTTTTTTGGGGGGGGCGGGGTGGGTTTGGGTGTTTTTGGGGTGGTGAGAGTGGTGTTTATGAGGGGGGAGTGGGGGATGATAATTAGTTGGTGGAGTTTGATTGGGGTGGTGCAGCTTTGTGTGACATACATTTCTTATCTCTCATTGGCCAATGGGAGGACGCCACGTCTGATGATTTATGTTGAATATTTTACTGATTTTTTTTTCAGTGTGCCGGACGTGGAGAATAACTTTATTATGGTTGAAATGGAGGATAGAGATTCACCATAACTGACTGATGTAATATGTTTTATTAATGGGTGGTAGAATAGAAGGGGAATATGGTAGAATATGGGTAGTAGAAAAATGTAAAAATATGTTTGTTTGTAAAGAATAAATGAATATAGCTATTCAAGAATTTGTGTAAATAGACTGATATTGATTTTTTAAGTTTATTTAAATTATGTTATTTCATCTAATTTATTTTATTATCAAATCAATTGACATATCTCTGGTTTCACATCAAATCATATTTTATAATTCATCCACAATTTATCTTTTATCAACCAAACAACAAAACTTTATTATTATAATTTCTAATGAGAATAAGTAAAAACACAATCAAATATAATATAACTTATTTTTTATTTATATGAAAATAATTATCTATTTCAGAAAAGCTCATGTCTCTTGCCCAAACAAGCGCTTAATGTTTAATACCCTGAGATATTATACTGCCACTTGAAGGGTATTTGGACAATAGAATTGAGTTTAAGGAATGGGAATCTAGAAAGGCTGAGATGATATCATTCATGATCACAGCAGCTCCTCGATATTTTACCCCCCAAGAAAACATAGTCCAGTTGGGTAAACAAACCAAAATAACATCACTGTCACACATCAAAATATCAACCGAGTTTTCATTTTGATCATACAATTTTCACATGCGTAGCTAAAGTGATCAACACACGCAATATAGAACTAAAGCAGTTACTCTTTACATGGACCAAACTTATTGTCTACTATATTTTATGGTAAGAAGTTCCATGGTATTTAGTGAAAATATCATTCACCATAACTCATGTCCCAGAACCTGATTTCGCTTTCAAGAACACGCACAAATACTCCTTCGGCCATCATCACCACATCTTTAGACACAGTCTCCAGACGTCTTTCAGCGATCCCACGAAGAACACAGCAGTACTGGCCAAACCCATCGTTGCCCCATCTTTGACAGGTCTCCAAGAGCTCTGCTGGAGTGTTTGAACCGGCTTCAAGGCACGAGGAAAAGCTTTTCTGGTACACAGATTCGATGGCCCAAAATGCAGTGATCGCAACCGTGTAGTCCACCTCGGGAAGCATTAAGCTTTCAAGAAATCTGGTGCAAGAATTAATACCTGTTAGTCGTGTGGAAATACTCTGCATGAAGTGTTTTGAACATCTATGTGATACAAAAGTACATATTATATGAGAATATATCCAAATTATAACCATGAATTATTCGATGAGAATCTTATAGTAAAATCAACTTAAGGTAGAATTGATTTTCAAATACAACATTTTTGCATCCTACAAGTAAAACCACCACTCGAGCAATCCAAGACACCTTGGTCTCTGGATATCAGATTTTGCTATTGCTGCAACTCAGACTGGTTGGGTTGGATTGGGTTGAAGCTTAACTTGAAACCAACCTGAAGGTGGAAGAGGCCAACCCAAAGGATGAACCTCGGGTTTGAGGGTCGGATTTGATTTTTAAAATTGTGTTACTCTAAACAAATTGAATTATGCAGTAACCATAATAAAGTATAGTCAGCACTCCAGTGAAAGCAATGAAAATGGGAAGATAGGTGACAGAGAGAAAAAGAAAAAATATAACTACAAAAGTGATGATTTTAGGGTAAAAACAAATTACAGATTCAGATTTTATCTCAGTCACCCATCAGGTTCAACTTAAACCCAGGTAGCCTAACCCCTCAATTTAAACCCAACCCGAATTGGGACAGGTTTACCTGGGTTTGAGTTAGGGTTGAGTTCAACTGCCAAAATCCAACCATAACTCACCCAAAAGTCAGGTTGAGTCAAGTTCAAGTTCAACTTGCCCAACTTTTACCCCTAAATTTTTCCATCCTGCTACACTAAATGTCTAAACCATTTACAACTACATGTTTCTAATATTTTGCTACATTATCTTTCTGGAGACTTGGAGAGTGTACCTGCAATAATCCTGGTTTGCTTTCTGAGGAGTGATAGCATTTAACATCACATCCCACTTTGATGCTTCTTTCTTGAACCATGAAAGCTCATCATGCAGTGAAGCAATACCACCTAGGAGAACTTCCACGTCTGACTGGTCTTCAGACTCTCTACAAGCCTTCAGTAGAAGGCTTGCTAAGAAGGGAACAAATTGTCTGACAAATATGTAATCCTGCCCCTGTTCTTTGAAGCAGATCACGGTTAACATTAATTTCAATAGAAAAGGAAGTTAATAAAACACAATCCAATTCTTTACCACCAAAAACTACATAAATGATCATCAACGGAATATCTTATGATGAGCACAAAGCCACAAAGACCCAACAAAATATAAAACTCGATTTGCTATGGTATCATATTACCATTTTTTGTTAAACACTTAAATGCTTGGAATGGCATTAACCATTCTCATTTAGAATCTTTCACAACCACTTCAAAATATAACTAAATAAAAAAAAAACTTACTATCAGTAAGAAATGCAATATGCATCACTCACTATTAAAACACATGAGATGCCTGTAACTTTTCTATAGTCCCATGATGTGCAAGGAAATGTAAGGAAAAACCATAATAATAATAAAAAAACACATGCAGAGCAACTCATCCAAATCAAAAGAAGCTCAGTTCACTCATCCTTGCCATAGCTGCATAGCTAAGAACTATGTGCAAACTGCAGAAACAATTTTACCAGTAGAAAAGCTACAGATAGTGAAAAGATCATCACAACAAAGCATTAAGCATTTAAGCGCAAAGCAAATAAAAAATAATGGCCCTTAAACGAAAGAGCCAAGCGTTCGTCCAATATGCAACTCAATCGCAGATCAAAGTATCTACAATTAAGAAACCCATCAAAAATAGACAAACAGGAAGATATTGATTAAGTCCACTAGACTCCCCAAAAGATTCCAAACAAAATATCCACAAAACATCATCAAAATAAGCTCTAAAGACAAACACAATTTATTGAATGTTCAAAAGTTGATGCCATTTTCACTGCTATACCTCCAAGAAAAGAACTCCACCCCCCCTTCCGAATTCAACCCCTAATTCCATGGGCAAGCATTCCTCTTATGCCCGAACTCTTTACATTGATAACACCTGACACTATTCAACTCATCCTTCGCCTTAAGAAGCTTACGAGTCTCCTCAAACAGCTCCAACTCCGCAACCACCGCATGAGTCTCCGGCAACGGATTCCTCCGAAGTATATCCCATCTCAACCCATCAAACTCCGGCCTCAGCGCAATCAAAAGCTGGAAAAGCCTTGTCTTTTCTCGGTGCTTCCGAAACTTTTCCTGGCAACAATCGGGGAATTCCGGCTCCTTGATCGAAAGCTGGTCCCAAAGCGTGATCAACTCCCCGTACAAATCACGGATCGACCGATTTCCCTGGTAGACGGACTGGAGGTCCATCTCCGCCTTGTAGGCATCGGCGATAGTGTCCTTCAAGTAGCGCATTTTAAGGGCGTCCCACATCTCCTTCGCCGTTCTGCACCAGGTCACGCATTCCCGGGCCCTTGGTTCAACGGAGCTGATTATGCACAACTTTGCTCTCGCGTCGTGGATCTTCCAATCCCTCAATGCCCGCTCGTGCTCGTCCTCTCCGTCGCCTTCGTCGGCGGTGGTTTTGGAGGGTTTCGCGGCCGTGCCGTCGACGTATTCCCAGAGATCGACGGCGTGGAGGAGGTCCTTCATGCGGAAGGACCAGAACCGGTAGTCTTCGCCGGAGATGTTGAGCTTCTCATTGAGGGTCATCGTTTCCCATTCCATGATCAAGGAAAAACCCTAGTTCAATCGATCGAAAACCCTAAACCCTAGAAATCGCTTTTTCACGGTGTTTTAAAAGAACGAAAACAAAAAAAAAGTATCCTTTATAGGCCAAATGTTTAATGACGGTATTGCCCCTTTGAAATTGGAGAGAATAAGCGTGACATTGAGGGGTTTTTTGGGAATTTTACCAGCCAGCGCTTGAAGGACGAAGAATCGACGGAGCCGTCGCGGACGCTGAGGACAAACGGGTGTCGGGTCGCACGATCGTACATCTGACGGTGAGTATTGATCCACGTGTCGATCATCCGGGCGCCCTCTCTCTCTCCTCCTCTCCCTTCCATTCTCTCTTCCTCTCCGTCTCTGGTTCTCACTGCGAATTCTGCGAGTGCTTTTGAATGGTTTCTTTTCACTGCCCCTGCGGTTTAAGATGTTTAAACTGACCCTCCATTTGCGAGTGATTTGGACCGTCCAAATGAAGGTGATGACGTCACATGTTCGTTCTTTCATGCTCCATTGCGCGGAGCATGAGAGAGAAGTCGCCTCGGTTTTTCTTGTTTTGGGGGAATGAATCCTTGGGTGTTTTTTTTCTTGTGAATCGTCTGAAGCAATTGTAAATAACATGCTTAACAGGTTAGATGTTTTGTGATGGTGTACACTTATTGAGGAATCTAAATTATGATGTTTGTCATTGTTTCTGACATGTGATCCCAAAACAAACAAACAAGTGTTGTATGGGGTTTTGATTGAATTGATGTCAATGCTTGATTTTAGTTTTGGTGACATTATCACTGTACTGTTTATATCGGAGGGATCCCGTGGCTAACCTTATAGTCAAGTTGAAAAGACATTCTGCCCCGATCCCACGGAAAATTTACCCCTTTTTATATTCACTTGTTTGCCTTGATCTCACATAAAATTCTTTTGAATAATTGTCAACAAACAGACACTGGATTACTCAATACAGCCATGTAATTTATCTTTCATTTGGATATTAAAGAATTGAATGGAATTAGAATAGGAAAACCTTTCTATCACAGTAAGAATTGAAAACTTAGCATTTGGGTAGAACCATAATTTCTATTTGTATCTTCAAATCCAGTTAAGGAAATTAGCTGATTATAGGATTGACAATTCCATTTGTCCTCGTTTTCCTAGATACAAGACCAGATAATGCAAAATAAGTATACAATCAACTTTCAGGGGTGCCTTTAATCAGAAATGAGAGAAGTTCTTGAACAAGGATGCTTTCACTTATTCCTAGAGATGTATTATGAGATCTATATTCATGGATCCTGATCAGACAGTTTAAATTCAATGGAGCATCATGCATGTGTTCTGGGAGATGGATAGGTGGCTGCAGAAACTACTCTACAACAGCTCTGATGTTTGCAGGTCATATTTTTTTGATAAAAAACAGCTCTGATATTCCAGCAAATTCTGATACTTATAAACGGATGGAGGCAAAGCTGTGAACAACCTTAATATCAGGGCAATGTCTGCCAATTGTGGGATTTGTGGTGGTGGACAAGAAGGCTCTCATTCCATGCATCGGTCATCATTGTGGTAATTTCAGACACTTCAGGCCCATCAAAACAGATTCCTGTTCCCTTTTCCAACTTGTATTGTTTGCAAAAACTTGTAATGTAAATAAAAAAAATTGGTAAATCATATCTGCCTGGCCTTAAAGTTGAGAAGGAATTCCATTCACACAACCAACCGGTCAAAGCCATGATTCTAGATATAATATTTAAGGAATGGTTAACTTGACAACCGGGTCATGGAGATTTTCTTGTATGTTGCTGATAAGCCCCTTTAAAGCTGACCACAAAGTTTTGTTTAGGCTTGATATCTTTGTTTATGTATGATGATATATTTCTTGTCCACTACTGATTTAAAGAAAGAAAAAGGCATTGCGCTTTGTTTTTTGAAGACTATTGTATAAATACACTAATACAGGATTGCTTACCTTGGATTTTGTAAATAAGTCCAACTGCAAGTTGCACTGGATTTGTGTGGATTAGGTTTCTTATGTAATCACTGACCAGCTTTCATCAATAAGAGTGCCATTAGTTTGTTAGGGTATCAAATCAGTATTTAGTCCTGCTATTTGAACCATGCTTTTTGTTACTTTTCTCAAAGTAAAGTTCATGAAGATTAATTGAAGATGCTCTTCAACGAAGTCTTATCAGTCATGTAGGAACACCTTCCACAGATTGCATGTGATGCTGAATTATGAAGAGATACATCTTTAGTGCTGCTATTCAAACCATTCTTTTTGTTACTTTTCTCAGAGTAAAGTTCATGAAGATTTATTGAAGATGCTCTTCAATGAAGTCTTACCAGTCATGTAGGAACACCTTCCACCGATTGCATGTAATGCTGAATTATGAAGAGATGCATTTCAGAGGGAATTATTTAAAGGATATCCAGGTGAGGAATTACGGTTACTATAATACAGAAGACTACAGTGATGCTAATGTGCATGTGAATTTGAAAATTCTGTTCGTCTGGAGAATTCTTCTCTACATGCAGACTAATCAGTATGAGCTTGCATGACAACAGTAGTCAGTAGGGACAATAGTGATGCATCAAAAGCTGACATACAGTAATGATTTGCAAATTGCGAGGGCCACCTTTTCGAAATAACACTGTGAGTCATGTTTTGTAGTTTATCTTTCCTCATATGTGGTCATCTGGTGTTTGAATTTGATCTGATCTACTGTAGCTTTTTTAGTAACACTGACAGATTAATCATGGTAGGGGGTTTGACTGGCTATGTGACTTTGGGTATGAACCATTGTTTTCCATAGTTGACACTAACTTTGAATGGGAGGGTGAGAAGAAAAGTTGATGCCCGAAATGATGGTCCAATGGTGGGAAAGCAATTGGCATAACGATGTCGAGTTATCGCATTGCACCTGTTATTTCGGCGGTCATCGCTGAAGTTAATTGATGAATGAAAGCGGCCAGATTTGTGAAAAAGGGGGAATAGGTTCTCAACATAGTGTCAACATCTATGGAGCCCCTCCACTTTCTTGAATGGAAAAGTACTTCTTAATGGGAGGGACAAGAGGATAAAAAACAAGGCAAGTTCGACAAAAAATCTGTAAAGGGTGAGAGGTAGTGGAGAAAGATATAGGGTCACTAGCTTAAAAGTGAGTTGATGCACTTTTCTTGCTTGCACTATGAGGGGCTCATATAATTCTGATGAACTTGAATTAGCTATGGAATTTTGTTACACTCTCTGAATTCAAGCTTTTAGAAGTTAAAAACTACAGTGCAATCCATTCATCAACAAAAAAAAAAAAAAAAACACTACAGTGCAATACTATATAATGTCCCTACCTTCTTCTTTTGATTGTAGACAGAAACATTTGAATTGGGTGTGGCCAATTGTGCAGGAGAATTCTTTCCATAAAAATCTACCTCTTACTGTAGGTACAACATCAACTGTTCTTTGATCCAAAAGTTGCAGAAGTCCTTTATGTATTGCAGTACATTGGCTTTGTGATTGTTAGTACATCTCTAACAGATTCAATTTGTATTTACATGATTTCTGGAAAAAAAATCAATGAAATGTTGAGCCAAACAGAGTCTCACTTAAGACTTATGGATTGATCATTGACCATCTTCAGAGCTTCTCTTTCTAATCCTTCTGACAACAAAGAGAGTCCAAGCCAATAAATGTGCTGGTTTGTGTTAGTTAATGAAACAGTGTTTGTTTGTTCCCTTCTATTCGACCATAATTGATCATTTTTTGATAAGCCCAATATAAATATAGGACCTAGTGTGCTTATGTTTAGTCCCTCTCAAGCTCACTGTTCATTCAAATATATAAAAAAAATCTCTACTTGTATCTGTAAACATGTAACAGGTTCACTATTTTAAAATAGCTTTACTTGTTGGATTGGTTGATTATGTCAAATTCCAGTTGTTAGTGTGAACTGATTGATTCCATAGATATTAAAAAGAAAGTTACAATTGATCCAGGAATGACACAGGCAAGGATGCATGCATGCACAAACACATCTTTTTATTGTTGTATAATAAATAATTGCTTCCTCAACCAATCTAATGTGAATAATTAAATGGGGATCTAAGCTAGTTACATTGGAGATTATGGTTTATGTCAACATGATAGATTATATTAATTGCATATGTTAAGGTTGTCTATAAGTGGGGGAGGTGGTGAAACCTAAGACTTGGTGCAGTATGTGTGTGAACGCATATAGTTTATGGTATCCATGTTGATTTTAGGTTTACTTTAATTGTTCATTGTAGATATATTTTATAGGGTAAAATTGTTCTAGGTTTACTTTAATTGTTCATTGTAGATATATTTTATGGGGTAAATTCCCCCACAAGCATCCCGAATTACAAGTATTCAAGTAATTGTTTATGTAGACAACATTATGCAAATTATAGTATACAGAATTATATATAGCAAAATAGAGCATACATTTGTGCAAGGCACATATACACGCATTTCTATGTAATTATTAAGTGTACATATATTCACACATTTCTATATGTACCATGTTCCACCTCATCCAAGTCTACCTATATTTTCCTCATGATTTATAATAGTGAATTTTTTATTGAAAGATTTTGCCAAAAAAAAAAAAAAAATCAGCCACAAATCATTCTGAATTGTGAAAATGGGTTATCACTTATTTTCTGAAATATCACATTTTACTTTTTAAGCATAAGAAAAATTCTGTCATGAATTTTTATATGAAAATTAAAACTATAAAAGGTAAGATTTCACAGATATAGCTCCACTTGGGAATCTTTTGTGAAATCAGATTTAAGGTAATCAGTTCCAATATTTTATGTCACAACTTCAATTTTTTTATTTTAAATTTTAGTTTCATGATTAATATTTAACAAAAAAAAAAAACTTTATGAAAAACTAATTGAGAGTAGCTTTTTCAGAATTGATTATTTTAATCAATTTTGATCACAAATTGTTAAAAATTAGTTCTAAATCAGTTTTTAAGATCAACCTTACTTTTTTCCCCTTAAGTTTTTAAATCAAACTCAAGTTAAAAATCTCTAGATTTATTTTATTTTATTTTATTTTAAAAAAAGTGGATATAAGCCATCATCAATGGATTTCATTAAAAAATAGATCAGTATAAAATAGAACAAATAGAGAAGAAAATGAAAGTTTCAAATTGTACAAATCTCTAGATTATAAAAATCAATTCCAAACAAATGGGTCCCAACAAATTCTAGTATAAATACATCCCATTGTGTCCATGAAAGGATCCATCACCCCTCTCCAACATAACTTGAAAAAACACACACCCTTGTGTACCACCACCACCACCACCACCACCATGGGTGTCCAAGAAGAGAACATGAGTGTCCAAGAACAAGAAGAGGAGAACAACACATTGGTGCAGAAGGTGTTCGACCTCTACCACAGCATCTCAAACCTCCCAACCCTCAAGCCCTCCAAAGAAACCAACAACCTCTTCACCCAGCTAGTCCACCTCTGCATCCCCCCCTCCCCCATCGACGTCTCCCGCCTCCCCAAACCCGCCTCCGACATGCGCTCCCGCCTCATCCGTCTCTGCGGCGAGGCCGAGGGCCTCCTCGAGAGCCACTACGCAACCCTCTTAGCCTCCCATGCAAACCCCCTTGACCACCTCCACCTCTTCCCCTACCACTCCAATTACCTCAAACTCAGCCTCCTTGAACACACCATCCTCACCACCCACACCACCACCACCCCCACCTCCATCGCCTTCATTGGCTCGGGCCCGCTCCCTCTCACATCGATCATCCTCGCCACGCGCCACCTCACGCGCGCGCGCTTCCACAACTACGACATCGACACGGCGGCCAACGCCAAGGCCGCGCGCCTCGTGCGCGCGGACCCGGAGCTGCGCGCGCGCATGACGTTCCGCACCGCGGACGTGATGGAGGTGGGCGCGCGCGAGCTGCGCGCGCATGATGTGGTGTTTCTGGCGGCGCTTGTGGGGATGAGTGAGGGGGAGAAGGAGGGGGTGTTGGAACACTTGGGGAGGAACATGGCGCCGGGAGCGCTGCTCATGCTGAGGAGCGCACGCGGAGCGCGCGCGTTTTTGTACCCGGTGGTGGAGGCGGGGATGGTGGGGGACCGGCTTCGGGGAGGGTTCGAGGTGTTGTCGGTTTATCACCCAGAGGACGAGGTCATAAACTCGGTGGTCGTAGCGAGACGGTGTGCGGCGGGGGTGGGGGTGGTGGTGCGGCCGAGCACTTGTAAGTGTATGGAGATCGGGCACATGGTGGGGCATGGCGGGCTGATGGAGGAGCTGCCCTTGGAGGAACAACAACCCTCTTAGGCCCCGTCTGGATCCCCGGTGGGTCGGATTCAATAGTAGAAAATCCATTAAAATGTCACCGTGGATTTAAACATCTTTTTTGTGTTTGCGTTGACATAGTATAATTTGTGTTTACGAGTTTTTTTTTATATTTTAAGCATTTAAAAATCTTTCAAAACATTGCTTTTCCAACGCGTTCTAATTTTTTAGAACGTGAAGGTTTGGACCGCATGTTCAAACAGATCCTTGGAGGCAAAAAAAAATTTTTTCAATGATTTTATTTTTGCATGCCCTGATTTAACTTATCTGAGAGTAATGTATGCGTAATGCATGATGTGGTGTTTTTATTTCGTTTTTCTGAGGTCCTTTTTTCTCTTCCTTTCGTTGAGGGGGTTATATGTAATGTAAGGTTGAGTGTGATGATGCAATAAATATTTACGCATCTTGATATTAATATATACAATTATATCTTATGTGAAAGCTTTGTAAAATAATAACAACTATAATAACAACATGACTATTTGTGCTGATGTGTGCAACATAACAGATTTTGTAGCGTACTTCCTTTTGGTCTCCTTTTATTTTGTTTTATAGAATCTGATACGCCAAGACATCTGGACGGTTGAGGGGGTTTTAAATTATATCGAACTTCAACTGAACTACAGTGTAAAACTGATTTTCAACGAAATCTAGATTTAAAATTGATTTTATAAAAAACTGTCTCTTTACCGTTTATGAAGAAACTCAAGTTTTGAATACTTTTTTCATATAAATCTATCTACAGTTTTTAACCCTAACTTTTCTGTTTAAAATCAGAACGATTTTCTGTAAACTTAAAAGCTATTCAAACGTGGCCTACATATATATCCAAAAATCAGAGTGGTTACTCATTAGTAATTTGTACATACTGCAAATACTATAAATATGATGTGTTTGTACTACAAATTTTTTTTCAAAAAATCAGAATATATACATGTCCAGAGAGGGCTTGCATTTGCAGGGACCATGTATATACAAAGCCAACATATACATAAAAACTGCCATGCAAAACAGACTAAACAGAACAAGAAATTCTGAGAGAAAGGACTGCTCAGATATCTTCCATTCTTGTGCCGTCTCCGGCGATGACCGCGCCACCTACGCCCTCCATGAGGGCGGCGCGCACATCTTCCGGTGGCTTCCAGTGCCTCTTCCTCTGGTTTATGAACCAGTTGTTTATCTGCTTCCGGTCCAATCCCGTTGCCTCTGCGAGCTGCGCCTTCTCTTCGTCCTGATTGAATTTCTTGTAATTAAGGATGCATTTAAGAACACAGCTTGATTATAAAAAATCATACTGTTTTTCACTTCTGCAAATTGATTCCTCAAAACATTTTTTTTCTACTTTTAGAAAACATTTATTTTTATATAAATAAAAAAGAAGTGTTTTTCAAACAGTTTAAAAAAAGCAAACTTTTAATACAAAAAGTATCTCCCTCTGATCTTCGCCATTCTTTCTATGACAAAACAAAACAACGAAGGCGGCCACGCAGACGAAGCTTTTTTAAAAAGAAAAGAAAATGAGCTTCCGGAGATTCGAGTTTTATTTTCCAAAAGCCATACGGCCCTCAGTCACATTTTCCAATTTATCATTCATAATTTTGGGATGTTGGAACATGTTTATAGCTTTTAGCTTCTTGCAAAAGTGAAATAACTCAAACATGTCTCCAAACGTTCCCTAACATCATATTAGGTGATTGGAAAAAATGGATTTTAGCCATAATCCAGTATATGAAATTCCTAATAGAGTAAGTTGATGATATACTCCAATAGGGAGAATGCAAGGTGGTGTGCATTCAACTAATTCTAGTATATAAAAAATGAAAACGCATTAGAAAACTAGAAAAAAAAAAACTATAGAAATAACATATTAATGGTGTGTTTGTGCACAAATTTAAAAGGAAAGTAAAAGAAAGTGAAGAAATATGGGTCAAAGAGAAAGTTGTGGAAATTAAAATATTTCCTTTTGACCAAGTTCCTTAGTGTTTGTGCATGTGATGAAAAAAAATTTCATTACTTCTTTCAAATTCTCATCTATAAAGAATTTTTTTTTCCCATTTTTCTTAATAAGACGAAATAGGAGAAGAAAGTGATGGGTTTTTTTTTCTTTCCCTTATTTGACACAGACACTGTATTTTTGGATGATCAAAGGAAAAATTATTATTTTTCCTCACTTTTCCTTTGACACAGACACACCCTCAGAATTACCGTGGGATATGGCCACTTATGATGGCTGCTCCACCATTCTAATAGCGCGAGTCTCGCATCCTTGGGTAGTTTTCCTTTCTTCCTCTTCTTCAAAAAGTCCTTCCTTAGGTTGCTCAGGTAGCCGCTGTACTTTTGCAATAGCATTTCCTTCAGCTCCTGATCGGTCATTTTAGAGCAGAGGTCTTTGCCGCTCTGTGTCAGATCGGCTTCTCCACAGCTTTCTTCTTCGGATGATCCATCGCCATCTTCTGTACATCAGCAGGTGAGCATTTAAAGAAGTATATATACATCATCTTTTGCACACTATAGATAGCAGCCATTAATTCAATGTTGGTCTGGGATCCTCAACACTTGAAATGTAGAAGAAATACATGACAATGACTCTTTTAGGTTGCATAAGTTTTAATCAGAGACAAAAAAAAAGAAAAAGGAGTGGATAGTTGTGCAACAATGCAAGATCATGGAAATCTATTAAATGAGATGTGGTTGTCTGACAATTTTCACTAATGGCGATACATGTGATTTCTGACATGGTTAATCAAACAGCATTATAAGCTGATACAGACAACTATACATATACAATGCAATTTGTTTTCTTCCCCTGACCATATTGTACATTATCCATAATAACATTTTATCAATCTTATATCTTTATACAAATCCAAGCAGGTATAAATTTTCATCTCAGTGCATCCGGATACAGAAATATTTTATCAATTCAGAACCCTACGGGGCTAAATACAAGAGTTTGAATTGTTTACATTATCAACAAGTAACTATTTGAGATTTTAAAATATACATAGGAAAGAGAATTATATTTCTAACATGATGAGGGAGGCACTAAATGTTGAAATTATGCGCATGAAAAAATCTTAGTGGCTGCATTGTGGAGGTTCCATTAAAAAACTTTCATACGTGTACTACTTAAAGATCAATTTCAGCTTTAACTGAAACGATGACGTGATAGTGTGTGCCCTTGAAGATTATATAAGAAAATCTCAAAAGTAAGTCCAATAAAAAAAAGAAAAGAAAAAAAGAGAGCAAGTCTGATACAACAAATGTTCATCACATGAACCCAACATGATATCAGAGATTCATTAAGAATTTAAGATGAAAGCATGAAGTGATGATTTATGCACTACCAAAGGCACCTACCTGTATGAAGAATCCAAAAATACAGTTACAAGTTACAACTTACAACCGCCTTTATAATTAACTTACTAATTCAAATAAACTTTGAAACGCGCTCAAAAACATAATATATAATCAGGAACAGGAATTTCTAGAATCCAAAAAATTAAAAAATCTACCATAAGAATTTCATATACCCCCCATTTTTAATTTTTCATCTATTGTTTTTTTAAAGTTAGTTTCAGCAGAACCATAAGTATCATTGGCTGCATTTCTCGTGCTTCAGTGTGACAACCCCTTTATTGATTAACAGAACATCAGCATTTCTTTCCAAGACTTCCATACTACATTTCTATAATCTCACATATAATACAGATTTTGTGAAAGATTAATACAACATTGACTCATCAAATTTTAAATGATTTCAAAATATTTTTTATTCCCAAACTTCCATGTAGCCGATTTATTTTATTTATTTTGGCTAGCCAAAGAGATTTTAATTATAGTACAAATTGTGCCATCGTTACAAGTGTTTTTAAAAACATGAATGATAATAAATTAATAATAACAATTACTTTCAGCTCCACTTTCAATACAATTTCTATTTATTAAATGCAACAATATATATAAAATTATATACCGAAATTCAGATAAATAAAAAACGAAAGCTTGCAGAGCACGCAAACGATTACTGCCAAAGGCCCGGTTTGTACGGACTTTCAGAGAAGGCAATATTTTTATAATTTTGCATGGGACGTGACACACAACACTGAAACAAAGAAAACTCAAATCTCCACCGTCCAATCGATTTCAACCCTTACCGGACAGATCGTTGGTGGTCCCTCCGCAAAGGTTGCTCAGCTGCCGTTCGATCTTGTTCAGGAACGTCGTCGCCTCATCGAACGGCCTCGAAAGCTCCTCCTTGTATCTTATCAAAACCTCACAATACGACTCCTACTTCAAATCAAACCGAGCAAAACAAATAAATAAAACGAAGAACAAATAAACGAATCGACTGAAACAGAAATCCCAAATCGGAGTCACCATGAACTCGTCGAGCTCCGGATCGGCGCCGATCTCGAGACATCCGACGGTCGGCGGATAGCTCCCCCTCCCGATCTCCTCGAGAAGGCTCGACATCTCCGGCGGAGCTCCGACCTTCCTGCATTCGATGTAGGCGGAGATCAGGTCCTGGTACTTCGGATGGCATGCGATCTGCGCCTTAATCAGATCCGATATGTACCCTTCGCCGTCCATCCGGTGAACCCGCCCCGGATCGTTGATCAGGAGGTGGTCCATCGATCCGAATCCGTACAGATCTTCCATCGAAGAAGACGAAATGAGCGAGCGAGCGAGTGAGAGAGGGTCGGTTGGTCCGCCATTTTTGAAAGCTTGAGACTACTTGAGAGAGAGCACGATCTCGCACGGACCGGTGGTGGGACCCGCGATGTGATCGTCCCTATTTATAGCCGTCAAATCAGCATTGATGGTGGTGCCGCGTGTCCGCTGATGAACGGCTGAGATGCTGCGTCGCCGGGGCCCACCGTCACGGAGTGCTCCGCGAGTACTGATTCTGGGGCCGCTGGTCAGCTTACGTGGCGGGCTGGGGATTTAATAAAGCGGAACAATAACGCTGATTTTTGGGGAGGGGCCGCGAACGCGATTGCCTATCACTGCAGGTGTGATTTTCTGGTCTTCGCTTACCGTACTCTGCACCGACAACGTTTGAGGGGAGTCCACCGAATGGGGTCAAGATGCGGTCAGACTGACTTCGATGAATATCAATTGTTACAGTATTTCAATTAAATTATATAATCTATCAATTAAATTAAACTATATAATTAATTTTTAAATATATTATTTTTTTTTTGTTGAATTTTATTTATAAATTGTGTAGTTTAATTTGAACGGATGGCATTAAATTTGGTTGGATCTAGCCTTATCAAATGGACGGATGAGATGCGGGCGGACAGGAGGTGTTTGTGAGTCCCATGCAATCACGTGTGATGTGGGGTTTGTGGAGCGAGACAGTATCTTTGAACGTTATCTAAGTGGGGTAGCACCTAAATGCTAATGTAGGACTATGATTGTGATAGAAGCTAACATTGAGTAGGGTCATAAGAGAGACTTTTTTTTCTTTTTTTGTCATGGTTGGTTTGGAATATATTGAATAGGTAACACACATTATTATTATGCTTGTTATTAAATTAAGAATTTGTTCGATTGCATGATTGAAAAACTGATTTTAAGTAAAAATTAAGTTTATGTCTGATTTTGTAAGAAGCTGTTTCTTCACTGAGTCTGAAAAACTCAAGTTCTTGACATTTTTTCACAAAAACCTGTCTGCACCATTTAACTCTAGTTTTTCTGTTTAAAAATCGGTCTGGGAAAAATAATTTTTTACAAACTCAAAAGCTACTAATTTTCAAACGGATCATAAGAAGTGCTGTTAACCAAGTGCTCCGCTTGGTTTGATTCGAAGATAGTTTATTTAATAATAAAAAAATATCTATGTGTGTTGTGAAATAAATCAAATTACACGACGTATAAACAAAATAAATAGACAAAGTGAATGGAAGAGAGAAGTAGAGCTTTTTTTATCCTCAGTTGTTGAAACGTATTACATTACAAATTCTTCCTATTATAGGGAAAGTTAATTTTTTTTTTTTTTTTTGGGGGGGGGGGGGGGGGGGGTGTGTAAACTATTATAGGGAGAGTTAAAAGCTAGGTGTTTCAAGTTAAATATTTGAAAATGTGAGGGTTAGTCAGTTGGATGTTTAAAGGGGGTTTAAGAATCCAAGAGTTGGGGAGGTTAGGCATAGGAGAAACTGTGGACATTCACCTCATTTTCAACAATATCGATATAAAGAAAATTAGATAATTCTCTCTTGAGTTATTTGTCTGATTAGAATGTAATCATAGTTTAAATAGATAAATAGGAACCATCTATATATGCATGTTACTCTCATTTATAACTATTAAATTCTATTGCAATTCATCTACACTAGACCATTAAACTTTCTCGCATTTAATTTACTCTTTCCTTGTCCACCTTTTTCATATGTGAAATAGGGTAAAAGAGTAGTTATTCAGTAAATGGCTTTGATTCGCTCAAAGTTATTCTGTTTTTACTGAGGATTCCTGGTTGTCTCACTCTCAACCAGGAATATAAAAAAATAGAATTGAAATAACAAAAAAATGAATCCTGTGGTAGTGAGAAGTGTTAGTTGTCCTTTGTCATGGCTTTTTAATACAATAATACTCCCGTACAAAAGAGGATAATAAACACACGCACCTCCAGAGAGAAAAAACAAAAGGGGGGGAAAAATGGACGGAACTCTTTTAAACGTCTAAGTAAATCGATTTTAGTTCTTGTAAAAGTAAAAAATCATTACAGGTCTCCATAAATGTATATGGTTTAACAAATTTAGTCCTTGAATTAAATTGTTTTAATAAATATATTCAGATAAATTTCTACAGAATATAAAAAATCTAATTTTTTTGTTTTTAACAAAAATGCCCATGCTTTTTCTAAAAAATTCTTCTGCTATCATGTACTCACCACGGGCAAAAAAATATATATATATGAAAAAATCAATATAATTTCGTGAAAACTTATAAAAATCGAAAAACGTCCTTGTAAAATCAATAAATTCCTTTAAAATCAACCACAAATCTGGATAATATATCACAATAATTTATCAAATAAATTTTAAAATAGTATACAGTAATTTATCATGTTAAGTAAGAGTCAACTACATATCTGGTTAGTTTTAGTTATGATAGAAACTAAAATAAATATTATGTAATAAGAAAAAAACCTGAATGAACTTTTTGATTTTATAGGAATAGACATTCTGCTAACTTTTAATGTATAATTAAGATTAATCACGTACCTAGTTGATTGGGAGTGATGGTAGGAACTGAAATAATATTTTTCTAATAATATAAGGACTTATGATGATTTTTTAATTTTACAGGGAATACAATCAATTTAGCTAACTTTTTATGGAGCTGTATCGCATTTTTTTCCAACCAAAAAAAGAAAAAAGAAAAAAAAGAAAGAAAGAAAAAAGAACAACTTAAGCTTAAATATGAATACAAGGCCATATTTAAAGCCAAGATCTCGTGAGCATGTTATTGTGCTAGTATAATAACCAAAACAAGTAGTACAAAAGGTAGTTGAAGAAAGTACCCTTCAAATAGCCTGGAATGCAAAATAATGCAGTTATAATATTTCAGTATCCAATCTTATTTCAACACTCAAATATCAATAACATCTGCGTCACGTTGTTTGCTACACTTTCAAATGGACAAATCGAACAATGAAAAATAAACAAAGACACCGCATTGAAAGAAAAAAAGATGTGATGCCACATATAAGTGCAGAGTCCACGATTACTCTTCTGCGGCAATCACACTGATCTCACCTTTCTGCAGCATATCATAAAACGACCTCGTCTTCCTCTGCTCGTTCCAGTGATGCATCTTCCAGAGCCCACCAGCCATCAAACCCAATGTGAGGCCAAGCACAATCTCCTTCATCACGCTGGGTCCTTTGTAGATGACACGGGCACCCATTCTCTTACTTCACAGGCTGATACAAATGAATCCTACAACAAGAGTGGAGATTTAGTCAAATAGTATAGACAAGGCACGTGACGGGGAATTACATATGTTATTAACATATCATTCCTGTCTTTCTTGGATCATGTCACACCCTGCCATTTCTCAATAAAAATATCATATACATATAATGCGTGTGCAATTCCCAGAATACAATCTTTGAATTACTATATTGCTGTTTCAGTGTCTTGACATCTACACTGAGAACACGAAATTGCCATGCCAGAATGATAAAAGAAAAACTGGTGGATATTGTTTCATGTCAAATATAAATAATACTTGGAAGGACACAACGAATCCCAGTAACAGCTATCTATCTGTTCAACTGATGAACCCAAGTGACAACAAATTAAAAATATTTCCTTCGCTTGTATGGTTGCATTTATGAGATTGAAAGTACACTAGGAGAAATGTGTGTGCAAATGAGAGAGAAGAGATATGAGAATGCCAAAAAGAGGTGAAGAAGTGTATAACCATCTTTCCCAACCCATCATTAAACCATCTAATCAGTACACATGACCCTATTTGCTTCCAAAAAATGATAACTTAAAGGAAAGTTATGTATTAGAAAATTGTGTCATCACTGAAACAAGACTTGTTCTACATTTGAAAATATGAAGCTCATCAATATGCATATCCCAGCTTAAAGTATACAGAGCCATCACAGCCTGGATAGTATGAGAGACATCAGCAGATAGCTAATTCAAGGTTTGAGCTTTCCTCTTACATGCACGCTATTACATTCCTGCCTCTTACATTCTTAGCCAATTTTAATTTTTTTTAGACATACAATGACAGCATAAGAGAGTATATAATTCACAATTACAGCATTGGCCAGCTTAGTTCAAATAAATGTTTTATTAAATTTCAGTGTGTCCACATAGCATCCCAAAATACCAAGTTACAATGATAAATCAATCATAGCAGAGTCCCAAACCCACAACACATTAACCAAAAACAATGTATCCTCCACCGACAAGTCAAGCAACAAAGCTACATTAGATACCCCAACACATTATGCTTTATCCCCTAATATCACAAAAACATATAACCAAGGGTATCTGACCCACCCATAATGGAAAATGATCCTCAGTTCAATTATTCTGGGGCGAGAGGCGTAAGAGTGGATAGCTTGGGTTCATTGCAAGTGTTGTAATTCATGTTTGCTTGGAGGATTTAGCCTTCCTTATCCTTCTTTTTATTTTAACTAGTCAATGCACACGGGCGTTGCATATAAACAAATTTTTTAAATGTAATGTAATCATTGGTTGGGATTATTGGTTAACTGTGAACTTCTAGATAAAAGATAAAAAATATTCATTTGACATAGGTGCAATGATTAAAGAATTTGAGCATACTACCTGATTTGCCTTTCAGGCAGATGAATGTCTTTTTAAGACATCCATCAATCAGACAGAAGGTGAGTGTATGTGAAGCCTGAAGGAAATTGGAAGATTATAATTATTATGAGAACATGAGAAGAATGATGATTTCAGATAATGAACTATGGGGATTATTATAGGAATTGTGAAAGAGCCAAAAAAAGGATTGAGAAACAGGAGAGGAGCTGAATAATGAGTCAGAAGGGGATGATTCATAAGGGGCTATGGAGAAGTAAATGAGGACCTCCAGGCTAAGTTTTACAATGCACGCATGTTAATATGACCATTGGTTCACATCCCACATTAGTTAGCAAAGTTTTGGTGTTCACATATTCATTCATGGTCACTATTTACGAAAGATTTGAGAGGAGCCAAAACTATTGGTTGATTTTAATTGTCTTTTTAGTGAGTGAATTCAATTCTCACATATCCCATTAAAAAATCAATGATCCACCCGTCTCCACAAAGATATTCCCTTCTCATTGACCTTTCTTTTAGCATTTGGAAACAAAGAAATGGGGCAGAAATGCCAAAAAAATAAAAATTTACAAATAATTATTACACAATGAAACAAAATTATCACAATCCTGGTCCTAGGTTATTCTAGTTATCTTTGATCCTAGTCTTCTAAACATGGAGTAAAAACAACATTCAAAAATGTGGAAATACCAAATCATAAATTAGACAAATTTTATAACTACATGCATTTTATATATGTGTGTATACAAACATAACAAAAACATTATCCGTGCACAAAATTCTACATGGCACCCAAATTGATAAATATCATCATTCTATTCTAACAATTGGGTACAAATTCTTCTCAGTCATGCTTGTTTCATAAACATTTCATAGATGATTATAGGATGATTGGATGAACATTAAAAAAAAAGCCAACGAGATTAAATATATTTATTTGGGTTCTATGATTGACAATGGGCTTTGTAACATGGACCAGAAGAGATCTCATGTTCCTCAAGGAAGGATGAGGTAGGGTTACAGACTTACAACCCCCAATATATTTTGAATTTTTTTAGAAAGTCCATACTTGTCAGACGAACTACATACTACATACCTTAAAAAATTGCGTAAATACTCGAACGAATTGAATGCATACATTTTTTTACATTTTCTTATATACTAGTTTAGGTGAAAGTGGGGACTGCAGGAATGACTGAGTGTATCAACACCCAAAGCAAACAACAACAAAGCGTCAAAGCCTATTTCTTTTTACGCCTATTGCAAGAACCGACTCTTTTCACTGTCGCAAGCACATATTCTACTCTCAAAAATGAATTTAGAACATCATTTTCACATAAGACCAGATAAACCTAAAATAGGGAATAAAGGAAGAAGAAGTGCAAACAACTAGTTCACGCAAACCAATCCATGGACGAGATAAACGACCAACCAACAGCTTTCACAATACACGATAAACGGATTATCATAAACAAAAAAACCAACTTGGATTGAAAGGAAACACATATATATCAAAAGCAGATAATCTATGCTATTGGTGGACAGAAAACACGCAGATCTGGAAACAATTGAAGTAAAAGAGAAAGAATAGATCGTGGATTTAGAATTCTAGGGCTTAAATCGAGAGGGAATGCATGGATTTTTGGGGATCATAAAGAGGAGAAAAAATTAGGGTTTCGAGAGAACTCACCGATTGGAGAGGGCAAGCGGCGCTTCTTCTTCTTCTTCGACTTGTCTGGTTCGCTGGTTTAAGTTTTCTTGCGCCTTCAGTTGACCGAATCGCCCTCACTTTTTTTCTTGGGAACAATCCAAATAGCCCCCGTAAATCTATACGATCACTTGACTTTTCTTACATTCTATATATCACTTTTGAAACAGTTACAATTCAAATGATTCATCTGAATTAAATTTCTATTACATATGATGATCCGTTGACATATGATGAAGAATAATTTTGTAAATGCTTAATTTTATTAATCTTGACAGAAAACACAGTATATAAAAAATTATTTATAATTTATTAAAAATGTAAAAATCTTTTGTACATGATGATTTTATCTATCTAAATGAATTATAGAACCTTATCTCTAGAGATGAAATCATTATTTATAGATGGTTTTTTGTATTTTTAACACGGGATTTTGGTGTACTATTTTTTCAACCATGATTGAGCAAACTAAATATTCGTAGAATAATTCTAATTTATAAATGAGAATTTAATTTAAATGACTATTTGGATTTATATAGTTTCAAGGGGTTATATGGATTTTTCCCTTTGAGTGGGTAGGGGTAGCTTAGTCAATTGGGTCTTGGGCTTCACGGGGTGATGGTGCAACTTGGATCGGTTTACCGGAACCAATCCTAATGGGCCGGTATGGGTTGGGCTTGTTTGACCTGTTGGGTTGGATCATAAAAACCTAGGAAATTCTAAAGTTGGATACAAGTTTTGATTTTGGAAAAAGATACACCCAGTCCCATTGTAGCCCCAATTGTAGTCTATCATATTTTTTTTAAAAAAAAAAAATTATACACTCACCTTTTGAAGTGTATGCTGTTATATGAAATGAAATATATACTGAGATACATTAGTGTATATTTTTTCATAATGAAAAATAAAAAAACAATTAGGTCATATACTATGATAGGACTCATACACTATGATAGTGCAGTATATACTACATTATCATAGTGTATGAGGGTGCAAAACATGCTGCAAAAAAGACTGTGTCTATCAATGCTCTTTGATTTTATGTAGGCCCATCCAACCCCATCCCAAACTTAATTTGGGTCGGGTTATGAATTCTAAACTCATGCTTGGGTAGCCTAATGGGTGGTGAATAGATGGAATAGGAGTGAATAAGTTCAAAAACTTATTTGTTTATAAGGAACAAGTGAATATTGTATCAAAGTAAGTGAGAATAAACGGGTGTTGATACTCCATGTATCACTTGGAATTGTGTTAGTCCACTCAATTTATTCCACTCGATTCGAGAGCTCATATGTAAAATTACATTTTATCACATCTTATAAATCAGGGGATCTAAATATTTACATCTAAAAATGAAATGTTTAGTCATGTTTGCAACTCTACAGCTCGTAAATATTTTTTATTTTTTATTCTAAAGTATATGTTTAACCAATAAAATACATTTTTTTATAAAAATGATTCACGTACTCGTGTGAATTGATACATATATTTTTTTGTGTTTTTTATAATACTAAAATAACATAATATATTTGACGTTATGAAAATTCATAGTGTTAGTGATGTGATAATTGTAGATGAAACTAAAAAAATGTCTTAAGAAGGATTGACATGACAACCTTTTAGACCTCAATGGGATGGTCTAACCACCCAAAAAGTGTACCATTTAGTGGTCCACGTATTGGTTGTGGTCTCTTGTTCATGGTTGATGTCAATGGAGTTGGTTGGAGGAACATTGTTGTTTTCAAATAGTCTGGAGTTTATGTGGATTAGTTTGATAAGGAGGTGAAATGTTGAGGATATGTTATTTTAATTTTAAGAAATAAAAATCATGTGACGTATGTTTAAATCATGATAAAAAAAATAAAAATAAATGTTATCATAACATTTAAATAGAATTTTTTTTTTCATTTTAAAATCAGAATAATTGACCATATTTTATTTCAAATATTATTTTTATACCGAACAAGATATGTTATTTTTTTCTCACTTACGTCTACTTATCCTTTCATCCCACGATCTGATACTGCGATACACGCTTGACTGTTTTATGAATTTTCATATCCTTATAATCACTTGCTCCCTATTTGTGGTGGAGAATTAACAGAGAATATGAGTGAATGTTAGAGAATAGCTCTTATTTGCTGTTTGTTTTTTTAAGATAAACCTGATAGTTATGTCTGAATAAGTTTGAATAAAACATAATAGCTATTTTAAGGAAATACTAAAATTGTTTATCAGGGCTTATCTACGTCAATGAATAAAAATATCACTCTTTGTCATTTTAAAAAATTTATCTCACCTAACAGTCTCACACACACATTTAAAAAATTATCATATCTATCAAATCAATCACACATCTTTTACACTTATTCAAGGGTATTGTTGTGATTTAAAAAATCATAAACTCTTATTCATCCCCTATCTATCACTTATCATCACTTTATCCAAAGTGAACCAAATAATTAAAAAAGTCACTTTTATGTTTCACAATGAGAACAACAGAAAATACAATCAAACAAAAATTTATTTATTCAACAATGATTATAATCTATCCAGATATAACTATAAACCACGAATAAACATTCATCACATGTCTACTAGTTTCTATTAGGCTATCTTCAGCCCTTACTCAAACCTATACCCAAATTTCATTTAAAATTTGAATAAAAACTTGATTCGATATGATGTGTCTCCAATCATCATTTTGTGTTTTACTTAAATCTTTTAAAAAATTTCACATCTTCTTTTAATTATTTCCTATAAACATTTTCAAATTTCTTTCCCCAAACATTTTTACTCAATTTTCCTTTTCTTCAAAATATTTAAATTTAAAAATTATTATCATCCAATTTTTTTTAAAAAAAAGAAAAAATAATATTTTTTTTAATTGGAGTAAAAATAAGAAGTAAAAAAACAAAGATGAAGATTTAAGAAAGAAGATTACTTTTTTTTTTTTTCAAAAGATGGTGAAAATTTTGGGGGGTAGGAAAACATCTAATATAATTAAATTAAAGGTGGAGTTGAAGGGAAAAAAATGTCTCATTAAAAGAAAATGTTGAGATAAAAGAAAAAAAAAGATGTTAAAAATTTGAGTAAAGATTTAAGTAAAAACTTTATTTGATATAGGTTAAAAAAATGATTAAAGAGGGTTTTGAATAATTTTTATTCAAATTTAGATTTGAATAAATGTTTAGATATGGGATTGGAGATGCTCTTGTACAGCATCACTTATAATAATAAAAAAAACAAGGAAAGAATGCCACTATAAATATAAGAGGGAGAGAGATGGATGATTATGAAGTTACCATCACATGTCTACCATTAACTATTACACGCATCATCACTTATAATAAAATAATGCGATCAACAATGTTTAATTAGACCGACTTATAAGATTGTTTAACAGGTCGTTAAAATCAAAATAAAAAATGTACATGAGACGTACCGCCGATTGCTACGGACGGCTTAATTTGCTGTACATTTGGATGCTTATTATAAATATATACATACACACACATATAAAAAAATTCAAAATTAAAAACATTGCAACAGCTGAAAAGGAACCAAACATTTACTTCCGATTTTGCCCTCACCTCCTTACCATTTAAACTATATAATAATAAACTCCATAACTAATGCACTAGATTCCATAATTATAATTATAATTGTTATGTGATGTAGATATATATTTCCACCGGAACCCAACTAGTCACTATGGATATTGGTATTGATATTAATATTCAAATTTAGATTATTTTATCGATTTAGATTTGAATTTTTTTTTATAGATAATTGATGTGTTTAAAAACAAACAACAATTTGAGTTATCCAATGACATTAAAAAGATAGAAAAAGTAAAATCAAAATTTTATAGCCGTTCCTCTCTTTATGATATCTATGGTTATTTAAATTTTCAATGTTATAACTAATATGTGTAATGATAAACATGGATAATTTATACTTTATAATACTAACATATATAATCTTATATATGTTTCTGAGATAAGATACTAATGTATAACCATACTCTAGATATTTAAATATAGATTTTATTTTTTTTATTCTTTATTTTTGGGTAAAATTAACAACTTCCATAACTTAACGGATTGGGTCATCCTAACACAAAAGTCTCAGCTACTAAAATACCAGTAACAACTTTGGTGCTTCCAAATAAAATCAAAGGGCAGATTTGGCAAATTAAAAATCCACCGTTAAAAGAGAAGACCATGACCCCCTTCGGAAATATATAAACCGCCTCTCCCCATCACCTGCAACCACCATCTTTGGTGGGTTCATTCACTCTCACAAACCTTTGTTATTCTAAACTATCTATATATATATAAGGATCACATGATTTTGTTCCTTGCAAGTACAGCGGTACAGCCCCTCCATTGAAGATATGCTGTTTCCATGTTGAAAAGCATTTTCTTTTTTCTTTGTTGGGGGGAAGAGTGTTTGATCAGTTGAAATGGAGAGGCAGAGGAGTTTTACATTGAAGCCTACAAGATTTCTGGTACTATCTTTCACTGTCTCCTCTTCTATGCTCTTCTGCTTCTTCTTCTCCTCCTGGGTTTTCCATGAAACCACCCCTTTAAAATCCCACTTTCACTTCTCACCTGTTGAAACCAAAGTTGAGAATTTGAGGGGCGTTGATGAGATTTCTTCATTCACTGTGGTTAAAAATGTTGATTTGGGAGATACCCACTTGAGAAAAAATGGTGGTGGTGGTGGTGTTTTGGGGGAGACCCTCTTCAGAGGAACTGTGAAAGATGACATTTTGGAAGGTACACATTTGAGGAGAGTGACTAATTCTTCTGAAGGAGATTTGGATTTGGAGGGTACCCATTTGGGGGAATCCGTTGGTTCATCTGGGCAAGCTTTAGATTCAGTCAGGGAGACTCAAAATCCCGTTTTTGGAGATACCCATTTGAGAGATTCGGTTGATCCTCCTGAATGGGCAGTAGATTCAGTCATTGAGGCTGGAGATCGCATAATCGAAGACAACGATGATTCATCCGATGAAGAAGATGAAGAGTTTACTGTTGAAGAGAGTGATGAGTCTGAAACTTCCTCTGAACAAGATTGGGCAGTGAAAGATGAAAACATTTCTTCTTCTGTGGGAACCCCAACTTCAAGTGGAGGGACCATTCAAACAGTTGGAACAGAAAAATGTGACATTTTCAATGGAAGATGGGTTTTTGATGAGAATTATCCACTGTATTCGAACAGTACATGTCCTTACATTGATGAAGGCTTCAGTTGTGAGTCCAATGGGAGGTTGGACAGGAATTACATGAAGTGGAGATGGCAACCACACCACTGTGACATCCCAAGGTACATTATACATCTTATCCACTTGTTTCTTGCTTGGTTTAGCAAACTTTATAGAGAAATGTAGCCCATTGATACACATTTGCATTTCAGGTTTGATGCAGTGAAAATGCTAGAGTTGATCAGAGGGAAGAGACTTGTTTTTGTCGGGGACTCGATCAACAGAAACCAGTGGGAATCAATGATGTGCTTGTTGAGAGGAGCCATCACGGATCCTAAGCGTGTATATGAGGCTCGTGGGAGGAAGATCACAAAGGAGAAGGGGAATTATAATTTCAAATTTGTGGTTAGTTTCCAACATGTAAAAGTTGCAAAATGGGGGTAAATCCATTTTCAAATTGTCCATGGGACATTTTAAGCATATCACTAGTCATATATGATCACTAAAGTTTCTTCTAGATGGTAGTATTTGATCATGCAAGTTTCTGTTGGCAGGATTACCATTGCAGTGTTGAGTACTATGTGACTCATTTCTTGGTTCATGAGGGAAAGGCGAGAGTAGGGAGGAAACGAGCGCAGACGCTGCGCATTGACACCATAGATAGAAGCTCCTCTAAATGGAAAGGAGCAGATATTCTGGTGTTCAACACTGCTCACTGGTGGAACCATCACAAAACAAGAGCAGGGTGAGTACTTATGTTGGGCTGCTTTTTTTTTTTCCTCTCCAGTCTTGCCAGAATATTTCGCTCCGCCTACACACAAGTGATTATATGCCAATTGGGATTTGATTGATGACACTTTTATATGCCCTTTTGGGACCAATTTTCTACTCTCAACCAGGTTTTATAAAAGCTATTTTACAGACTTCTAAAACATTAAAAATTTAAATTTGAAATCAAAAGCTGAATTTGACAAATATCCGTCTGCAACTTATTATCTATAAACATTGATTATGCAAACACAAAATTTGTTTGATGCCATAGCTGACAATGCAAAAAAAAAATGTAGCTTTTCATCGGGCGTGTGCTTCTCAATGGCTCGTGAGCATTGTATTTCTGAACCATAACAAAATGAAGCAATTTACACCTTGATTTCCATCGATTCCTTATCAGGGTGAACTATTATCAAGAAGGAGACCAAGTTCATCAACGTCTGGATGCTCTAATCGCATTCCAGCGAGCTCTGAAAACATGGGCATCATGGGTTGATCACCACGTCAATCCAAACAGAACTCAAGTCTTCTTTAGAAGCTCTGCGCCTTCTCATTTCAGGTCAGTTTTTGTCGATGTGCCTCAAACATTTCGTATCCGTGGATCAAATTTCAGATGACAAATTTTCTTTCACCATACCAGGGGGGGTGAATGGAATTCTGGAGGCCATTGCATGGAAGCCACTCAACCTCATAATGATACTCCGAATCAATACAATCCTCGAAAGAACTTAGTCATCGAGCAGGTTATAAAGGAAATGAGAACTCCTGTGACTCTCTTAAACATAACAGGCTTGTCTCAGTTCCGAATAGACGGCCACCCGTCTATATACGGGAGGAAAGGTTCCCCACGAAACATTCAAGATTGCAGCCACTGGTGTCTTCCTGGAGTCCCAGACACTTGGAATGAGCTACTGTACTATAATTTGCTGTCTCAACAAAAGCAAGTTTCAGTTAATTAGGTTAACAGGCGATCCTGAAGCGGTGATGTTGAGCAAGATTTAAGAGTGACTATGGTGGTGTTTATTAGGTGCCAAGATTTTTTTTTTAATTAACCATTCCAGAATTCATGAATGTGCAATATTTGTTGCTTATGGTATTCAGGCTTGCTGTTGAATTGAACTGCTGATGATGTATGAAACAAAAGCATCTATTTGAAAGCTGACAGAAAGGTCTCAGCTCCACGCAATGAAAATGAATCTCTTTGTAATCTTGAATATTTGCATTTCAGAGAGTCTGGCTCCTTGAAATAATTATATGTAAATAATTAGCAGATAAGTCTCAATTTGTGCTATGGGTTGCAAAACTCATTATGTGTATTGTTTTTTTGAATGACTATTTGCTGTATATTTATTCTTCTGTTAGCCTGGGAGGGTAGTCTAAATGGTACTCTCTTGGTCATGAAGATAACTGGTCTTGCTTTTTCCTCTGTGGATACAAATCATATCTATGTACAAGGTGTTGATTATGAGGTGATGTTTGCTGTTAAGCATTATGTTGTCTCTCTTTGTTTCCCGGTTTCCTAAATCCTAAACCCTGAACTCGACATCTGTGGCATGCTACATGCAAGCACCTCTTTAGGTTTTTTTTTTTTTTCCTTTGGGTTATGCTTAATTTAGTTGTATTCCTGCTTATCATATCCACTCATGGAAATTTTGTACAATTTTAAATTATTTTAAAATTTTAACTTTTTTTAATCAATGCCATTTAGTTATAGTCAAGCCTGAGATGATTGGCTGCCATTAGCTCTGGAAGTCATGTTTTGACAAGGATCTGGAAGCTCAAAAGCTTTTATATCAATGTAACTGCAAGAGTTGCATAGATCTTTGGGTACTAAAATTTTGTATACTCAATGGGTGAACATTATCCGGAAATGTCTCCTACTGATTTACTTTGAATACCACTACTTAGTACATCTCAAATTAATGCGTACACCAGTATTATATTTGTCTTGTTTCATTTGCTTATAATTGAACTGGTCAGATTATGCTCCTCCCCTCACAAACAGAGCTACATTCTATCCATGAATCTTCTTCAAATTGTTGTTTTTATACGAGTCAGAGATCGATTGCCATGAAATCCCTGTCCTGATGAGCATGTTCTCATTTTCTTCCTGTATGACAATGTAAAGGTCTCCTAGAAAGATATAAATCCATGAGCTCTTGATCGCTTATTTCTTAGCTTCCGAATGGTGTATATTTCACTTTGCATGATGGTTTTATGCTTATTCATGCTGCTGGCAGCACCAAACTTTAGCTACTTTAGACTTTGGAAAAGGGCACCAGTTAATTTGTGTAGAATACTCATAATAATTCCATAATGTCTTTCGCACCATAAATCCAGAATTCCTTTTTGCAGATCTTTTGTGGACGATGGAAAGAAAGCCAAAAGGTGTTTTCATTTCGTGGGGATTCTAATTGGCTAGGATTTAGCAAGTATGTATATGTCCTTTTTTAGTAGGCTCAGTAAAACTAGTATTTCACATGTGACTGGCCATATTAACATCGCCTCTTTCTTTTTTACTTTTATTATAAAACATTCCTCTCTTTATAACATTTGTGAAATGAACTTGAACATGTGCAATGCATTCATTAGAAAAATAGGAAATCATAGTGTTCAAGTGGAGGGCTTGTGCAGTCGAAGGTTTTATTTATTTATTTTTTGGGATTATGAGCAATGGTATGAACCACCAACTCATTTTGATCCATTGTAAACAATTTAAATTGATTGAGAAATGGAATAGTAATATAATTTTTGAAGATTATGATTAATCATGCAAAATAATCTACATTATATAATACAAATATGTATAATTTTATAATGTGTGTTGGATTTGGATTTTTTTTTATTGGATACATATCAGGATTATTCATAGAGTGCTGATACACTCGGTCCATTTTGTATCCCCATTCACTATGATAACATATAGGGTTCTATCAGTGTATGGTATTACAAAAAATTTATTATTTCAATGTGAAAAAATATATTAATGTATCTCAGACATTTAACAACATATATTTTATTGGGAGTGTGATTCTTTAAAAAAAGATAATGTGTGTGGACTGGAATTGGGACGGTACAATTGGTTTGGATAAATCATTGTTCTTCTTTAAATGATGTTGTTAAAAGTCAAATTAGATGAGCTTGATTATGGACTTCAGATGGGGTATGGTCCCCTCGATAGGTACTCTACTCATACAAGCTTGGTATCTAGATCAAAAGTGTCCTATAATGCTAGGTCTTGTTAGACATATCCCAATTCATTTTAAAGGTGACATTAAGGGCAACATTTGATTGCACATACATTTGGTAGATTCTACGTTTCAGAATCTGTTTTGGTGGTGAGCTTTTCAAAATTAGATTCTAGCTCTTGTAGGCCAAAAAAAAAAAAAAAAAAAATCATGAATTTTGGAGCTATGAAATGTGAGAGGCTGATTGCTTTGAATCAAACTCTTCTTAAAAGTTGCATCTTGGAAATGATTTTGGAGGGATTTTGGGGCCCATTTGAATATAGACACAAGCTAGGGTTTATACCTATTATTAGAATTGTTGATTTTATCGATAGAATAAATTATTTTCTGTTTGGTTATATTTTCAGTAATTCTTGTTTGAAAATGTAATAATAAAGGTTGGAGTGTTTGGTTGATGAAAAATAAAATGTGAGTTAAATGTAAAAAGTTGATTTGATATGTGGATCTCATTGATATATAAAAGGTGATGGTAGGTGATTTAATGTGATAACATGTGATTTGATAAGTGGGTTTTCTTATACCAATAAAAGAATAACATTATTCAATGAGGGGACTTAAAATACAAAAATCAGTTTATTCTCACTTAATTCTGTATAGTCTATGCCCCTTTATACCACCCACTCAAACAGATTTTTTTACCCCTATTTTCATTTCTCCCTCATATTCTCCCATCCAAACGGGCCTTAAAGATTATACTTTTGTAGAAATCATAATCTAAACTCGGTTTCTAAATGCTCCCAACATTTGAAGGCCCGTTTGAAAATTAGCTTTCTTGAAATCAGATTTTTAAGAAAGCAGAATTTGTTAGATTCCTGCCATTTTGTTTTAGCTCTCTTAAAATGTTGCAATCATCTGGCGTGTTTAGAATCCTGTATGGGTTAAGTTGCTTTTAGCAAAGACGAAATTATATGAAGATAAGTTGGATTATTGATGTTTGATAGGTGATGGTGGGTTTTTTTAACAAACAAGCTCAATCCATCCTATTTGTTTTCTTTTGACACACACACATTAATTATATGGTGTGATCTATGCGAACCACACATATACCTCCTTTATTGAGGTATATATAGTATAATGATATGGTTCGCACGAAAATTTATTATTTGATATACTGAACGTATACAGTTTTCTCTAAAACATATAGCTTATGTTTGGTTCGATAATAAGCTTAGAATAAATTGAAATTAATCGAAATAATCTCATTGTAAATGTTTGAATGACAGAATTAACTAGTACAAAGTGGTATATGAATTCTATCCACCTATTAAAATTAGGTTATACCAGATTATTCAAATAAAAAAAATACATGGATTCACTATCAAATCAACTATTATTACCTCTTATAAATCAATTTTCAAATCCATTGTCATCATTTTTATATTTTTTTATAAATTTTTATCTACACTTTATTCACTTTATCTAAACAACAAAAACTTTATTATTACGTTTTCAAATGGAAATATTTTAAAACACAACGATTTACAAAAATCATTTTATTCTGATTTATATTAAAATAATCATAAATATCTAAATAATTTAATTCTCAAACCAAACTTGGTCATAAATATTTACTATTTTTTAAAAATTAAAATATGAAATTACATATATTGGACGCCCTGGTTACTATGCTTCATTATGTTATTAATTATAATATATATATCGTAAAGAAATAAACTTGCCAAAGCAAAATTTTATAATGGTGACATTTAATTCTCATCAGACATTTCTGACCGCCCTTTGTAATTCTCCGGTGTTCCCGAAATTCACACGTGAGTCCTGACACGTGTCTCCCGCGGTCCAACCATTTTACATGTGAGTATCACCGGTTGAAAAATTCCCATCCTCTCTCACCTACAGCCAAATCAAATTTCAAGAACAAATAACAACATTCTCTGAAGTTATATAACCTCCTGAAAATATATGTATAAATTCAAAAAACCCATTAAACTTCTATTAATACATGAGAAACATTTTCTGAATGTCCCATCATAATGTTATGAAGTAATTATGTAGTAAAAAAAACAAGACTCCCCCTCCTCTCTAAAGTGCCATAGAATTCAGCTGAGCCCCCCAAAAAAGTGTTTGCTTAAAAGGGATTAGCATTTGTGAAGGCTTGATGTTTTAAAATAAAAATATATAGATTATAAAATAAGATCTCCTCCCACACCCCCCCCCCCCAAAAAAAAAAAAAAAAAAAAAAGAGAAAAAAAAAACCTCCATAAGCATGGTTAAAAAGAGAAATAGACAAATTAAAAGCCAAAATAAATAGCATACATAACATTATTTAATTGGGCCACATACATGCATAAACTCAAAAATCTTTCCATTTCTGAGAAAAAAATGTGAGTACTTTACAATTAAGAATTTTCTGGTTAAAATAACTAGATTGAAGCAGAGATTCCATTGGCCGTATCACCGTCAAGATAAATAGCAACATGGAAGGATAAATTTGATCAATACCTATCCTAGATGAAAAGCACATAGTAATTCCAATAATTACCACATATATCAGTATATCACCTTACACAGATCAGTTAGATTGTCCCCTCATATCATGAATATTAGTGGGGGAGGATCGGTTTCATAAGCAATATCCTAATATTTTATGCTCATACACCAATGATATTACATTTCCGATATATAAAATCAAGTTCTTTCTTCAAGTGACACTCGGCCCTATTATCTAGTATGAGACCTGTAGGTTCAGATTTAACCTTTGATGTATTGTTTTTGTAGACGAGTTGTGAAGTGGAAAATTGATACAAAACAGAGAAATGGAAGAAGTATGGGAATCCTATCAACTCTGTTTTGTCATGAAAGAATTTGGTTGAGAAATGTATGGAAAGTCTATTGTGTTGAATGAGTTTGATATATAACCTATACGCTTACATCTATCCATTTTCATAAATAAGAAAACAAAAAACATGAGGAAAAATTGTACCTGGTCACTATTTGTGGGATAACAACTATAAATTCTTATAAAAAAATATGAGGAATTCTTTTTCAATCTATAGGGTCAAAGGTCAAACAAGAATATAAAAATGTTCATGTGGAAGTGGTGTGGGGAATAGAGAAACAAGAACTGACAATGAATGTTTGCTTCCAAAATAGATTTCTTTACACTATCATTCATAATTCGAGAGGCATAAGATTCAAGATTGGTGAATGAAGAGGGCAACGGTCAATAATGTAGAGTGACCACTACATACCAAGTAGACTTCCCTAAGAAGATAAATTGATCATGTTGTGTGCAATCAAGATTGGTGAATGAAGAGGCCAACGCTCAATAATGTAGAGTGACCACTACATACCAGGTAGACTTCCCTAAAAAGATAAGTTGATCATGTTGTGTGCAAGCCCAGTGAGCCAAACAGCTAGAAAGGTAAGGGCTTTTTTTTTTTTTTTTGGGAGAAAGAAAGCGGGATTTCCATCATATTGTATAAAAGGCAATCCACAACTGAAACAAAAATGCTGACATGAGTGTGTTGTAAGGGCGAAGGACAAGGAAAAAATGAACTTGAGGAAACTATGAAACTCCTAATGGTAGGAATTAGGATAACGAATTGATTTGAGTTGTTTGAAAGCTCTCAACACAAGCCACCAGAGAGAAGTTGTTTAGCGGGTTCTCTGCTTGTCATGGCTATCCACATTATTCAATCCACTGGCCTATTCTTATAGTGGCCAAGTTGATTTCCAAATTTTTCCTTCTTTAGGATTCTTTCCCTCTTCCTTATTGACTTTGCAATTAACAAGGAATCTCAGTCATCTATATAATGAACCCAAAATATGCTTTGAAAGCTTATCAAAAATTTAAACTACATCATCAAAATAAATTGAGTTATTTAACGACGATATGAAAAGTACTCATTATAAAGAGATGAAAAGGCATACATGTAAACCAAGGTACTCTTCTTCAATTCTTACAACATCACTATGGTTGCTCTTCACTAGGTTGCCATCCTGATTCAATAACAAAATTGTTGGTTCCCAAACACCAGAGGAATCTATCTGTCACACAAACCATGCTAAATACGTGAGTTACGAATTGGGAACAAGGAAATTAATCTCATATGCAAATTAAATGTTAAATTTTACAGGATTTGGATTCTAAAAAATTGGAGTGAATATAAAATTTATTACTGGACCACTAGATTGATAACACAATATGTACTGATACATGTGCATGTGGTATCTGACACTTCACACAGGAGTATAGGAATGTTGTGAACAAGATCAAATGATCAGAAAAATGATCCCATCTACCCTTATTAATCAAATTGAGACGAGGAAAAAGCATTTGCAAACGTTTGGTTCAGATATCATAAAACAAATCCAACTTTTAAACAGATCAGATCCAAATACAGCGATTCCTTATTATACTCAAATTAATATGGTAACATGATATCTGAATCCAATTTATTGACTATACTTTTACAAATTACTCGACTAAATTAGACTTGAATGCCAATATGTAGCAAAACCTTTACTTTAACATTTTATATTAAGTTCATGCTCTTATAGTCAATTTGACGCAAAGAATGAGAACAAAAAATCTGTTAAAGGTCAAATCAAACTTACCAACAATAAGACGTTAAAAGTAACTAGCTTTGCTTTCATATTTCTTTCAATCATGAAGAGAACACGTACTGATATGTGAAATCTCCTGTTTTTTGTTTTGATGAGACAACAAGTATATATTTTAATGGGTATGTTTTGGATTCATGAGGGGTAATATGGGTGAGCATGGTCTCAGATTCATTGGGGGGTGGGGGTGGTGTGATCTATGATTTATGGGGGATTATATCTCTGATTCATGATGGGAGTGTCTCAAATTCATGGGTATGTTTCGGATTCATGGGGGCAAGTTTGGGGTAGTATGTCTAGGATTTAAGGGGGAGTATGTCCCCAATTCATGGGTGGAGTATGTATCGAACTCATGGTGGGGTATCGTCTCGGATTCATAAGGGATTACGTCCCCCATTCATGGGTGGAGTATGTTTCAGATTCATAGTGGGATATCGTCTCGAATTCATGAGAGAATATGTATCGAATTCATGGGGGAGATATGTCTCAAACTCATGGGGGAGTCTGGCTCGGATTCATGGTCTTGGATTAATGAGGGAGTATGTCTCAGATTTATTCCAATGAATCCGAGACATACTCGTTCATGCATCCGTAGGGGTCGGCAACGGCTCGGCCCGGCCCGGCCGGTTGAAACAACGCACAGGCCCTCGGGCCCGGGGCCGGCCGGGCCAGGCCAACCAGTGGCCAAAAAGAGGGCCCAGGCTGTGCCCACAGGCCCGGGCTGAACGAGCCTAACGGGCTAGGCCTGGGCTTCAAGCCTAGATTTTAAATATACAATTTCTTTTCATTTTTAAATTTTAAGTCGTTCATTTGAAATTTTGAATATAATGTTAAAATAACACAAAATTTTAAGTATAATATTAAAAAAAATTTTTATCTGTTGAATTTTCAATAATAAAAATATTAAATGAATTAATTACTTGAAAAACTAAATAACTACATGTAACTAATTAGATTAACACCTACATAAATGTTAATAATTTGTATAATTCAATCAAATAAAAATTACATAAAATTAAATATGACTCATTTATTGTATTGCCCCCATGGGCCTATGGGCGGGCGTGGCCCGTATTGTTTTTTTGAATGACTGTTTGTTGTATATTTATTTGTTTAAATGGTACTCTCTTGGCCTTGCTTTTTCCTCTGTGGATACAAATCATATCTATGTACAAGGTGTTGATTATGAGGTGATGTTTGCTGTTAAACATTATGTTGTCTCTTTTTCTTTCCGGTTTCTGATTCCTAAACCCTAAACTCGATATCTGTGGCATGCTGCATGCATTCACCTCTTAGCTTTTCTTTTTTTTGGGGTTATGCTTAATTTAGTTGTATTCTTGCTTATCATATCCACTCATGGAAATTTTATACAATTTTAAATTATTTTAAAATTTCAACTTTTTTTAATCCATGCCAATATAGATGACTGGCTGCCTTTAGCTATGGAAGTCATGTTTTGACAAAGATTTGGAAGCTCAGAAGCTTTTATATCAATATAACTGCAAGAGTTGCATAGATCTTTGGGTACTAAAATTTTGTATACTCAAATGGGTGAACATTATCCAGAAATGTCCCCTACTGATTTACTTTGAATACCACTACTTAGTACATCTCAAAATAATGCGTACACCAGTATTATATTTGTCTTGTTTCATTTGCTCATAATTGAACTGGTCAGATTATGCTCCTCCCCTTACAGACAAGCCTACATTCTATCCATGAATCTTCTTCAAATTGTTGTTTTCGTACGAGTCAGAGATCGATTGCCATGAAATCCCTGTCCTGATGAGCATGTTCTCATTTTCTTTCATTGATGACAATGCATGGAAAGGTCTCCTAGAAAGATATAAATTCATGAGCTCTTGATCTCTTATTTCTTAGCTTCCTAATGGTGTATATTTCACTTCGCATGATGGTTTTATGCTTATTCATGCTGCTAGCAGCACTGGACTTTAGCCACTTTAGAATTTGGAAAAGGGCACCAGTTAATTTGTGTAGAATACTCATAATAATTCCATAATGTCTTTCGCACCACAAATTCAGAATTCCTTCTGCAGGTCTTTTGTAGACAGTGGGAGGTGAAAACGTGCTTCTCCTCGAATGGGCTGAACTCGAGGACGGTACGGGCTTGGTTTGGGTAGATCTGTGAAGAGACGACGATGAGGGTCTACCGTGAATGGATTGACGAGGTTTGTCTAGACTAAACCTGATTTATATCAGGCTGCCTACATACCCTTATCAAGGGATCAAGCCACACATAGTTCCTTTTTGGCGAAAACCTCCGAAGGTGAAGCCTAATCTCTATTAAAATGGGATTTCAAGCTTGGGTCTAGGGTTCTCTTTTTTGGAGAAGAAGAAGAAGTCTATGCCCCCTTTCTCTCTCTCTCCATCCCCCCTTTTTGAAGGGGATACCATTTTATTTATAGTGGGAGGGGGTGTGCCTATCGTCATGGAGGTGTGAGCATATCAGGGGATGCAATCCTCATTTGGCCCAACTGAGATGGTGTTGCGTTTATAGCCCAATGTCATGGGCCGAGTCATCGAGGTGGTATGGCCTTTTAAATAGATCCTAAGGTGTGACAAATTTTAGGTTCTACATAGACAATGGAAATTGGCTAGGATTTAGCAAGGTATGTATATGTTCTTTTTTTCTAGGCTCAGTAAAACTAGCATTCCACGTGTGACTGGCCATATTAGCATTGCCTCGTCCTTTTTTACTTTTATTATAAGATATTGCTCTCTATAACATTTGTGCAATGAAGTTGGACATGTGCAATGCATTTTTGATGTCACCTGATGGTGTATGCCAAAAAAAGTGAAAGTCCAGAATATGTTCTTCCAGTGGAATCTTTGAATTCCAAATTCCATAGGATTGCTGTGAAGGCCAGCGTTGGATGTTTATGTTGTCAATATAAATGACAGAAAAACATGAGATGCTATGTATAAAAAAAATTTGTACTGCAGTGTGCAGATATGGATGTCTTAGCGGGATGGTGCGAGTCAGGTAGCGTCTTTGTAGCAGACATTACAGAATTTCAACAAGGAAGAAATTGAAGATTATAGCAATTACGTCAGATGATGATGAAAACTAGCTTATAAAGTCTGACATAGGTTTCATTTGATTATAATAGATGGATGAATGTATGATTTATATAATAAATGAAGCTGTCTAACTGGGCATCACAAATGTGTCAAACTGACTTGCTTGGCCATGTGTATTGCTGGGGGGGAAGTAAACCAAGTTTTTAATACTGACAATGATTTTGAGTTCACACCTCATTAGACACATTTCTGTCCCGTCTGGTGGAAGATGTGATTGTTTTGTCCTAATGTTTTATTCCCCCCCCCCTTTTTTTTTTGTTAGGTTGTCCTAATGTTTGGTGTTACACAATGTCAGACTGAAATGGGACATTAGAAAAATAGGAACTCATAGCGTTCAAGTGGAGGGCTTGTGCAGTCGAAGGTTTTATTTATTTATTTTTTGGGATTATGTTAGGAATGCACTAAGTTTGTCGATTGATCACAGATCATTCGGATACCTTAATATTTGTATCATATTCTAAATTCATATTTTTTTTTCAGATTTGAAGTGGATATGAATTTTTTTTTGGATAATTGGTATGTCTGAATGTGTATACTAATTTGATTTGATAGCTAGGTAACATATATGAGAGAGGAGAATTAATATTGAGATTTTGTCTCTTTTATTCTTCACGGAACATGGAATAATAATATAAATTTTGAAGATTATAGTTAATCATGCAAGATAATTAAATTACAATATATAATACAAATATATATAATTTTATAATATGTGTTGGATTTGGATTTTTTTATTGGATATATATCAGGATTATTCAAAGAGTAATGATACACTCAGTCTATTTTGTATCTTCATACTCTATGATAACGTACATAGTATTCGGGGTTCTATTAATATATGGCGTTACAAAAAAATCATTTTTTCAACGCGAAAAAAATATACTAATGTATCTCGGTATATAATAACAAATAAATTATGTGCTTTCAGCTTCATTGTAATTTTTTTCTAACAAAATTAATTATTTATAAGATCTTATTGATACTTCGTAAAAAAAACAAAAACAGTACATTCAGTATATTCAAGCATTTACTCTTTTTTTTATTTTAATAAAACCACTTTTCATTATAAAGGGCCAGTTTGATGCCATTTTTATTCTCTTTTTGAAGAAACACCCATTCTTCATTCCTGTGCTCATTCTTGATAGAAAGATTTTTCTTTCTATCAAATCTATCATAACTTGATTTTGGAAAAGAGATTTTGGATCATGGTTACCAAACTGGCATAAAGTATATTTTCTCAAGATATGAAAGATTAATTAACAATGCAAATAAATGAAATGGTTGTCAAAGAAGAGAGAAGCAATAAATAAATAAATGAAATGATTGACAAAATTATGCCAACATGGATCATGATTCATGATGCACGCCTCGTGGATTCACAGCAACAACACAGCAACGACATAAAAGTCTGATGCGCAAAACCATACAAATATAAGAAACTAGATTTTTTTTTTTTTGAAGAACTTCTAAGGAGCCACATCGAATTTAATAATAACCATTTATTCTTACAACAATTAAATTGCCAAACATAATACACTGCAATATTTTAAGAACCACAACCATGGTACATGTTCAACTGCGCGGACTTCATTTACTAGTTCAAAAGACATGAATGAAATGAATTCTAGTACTCTTTTCGAGCGTGCCGGGACAACTTATTCATCTCTTTGAATATCATGAAGATTGCAATGCAATTCCATGTAGATAATTTTCTATGATACCCCCTCACTGTACACTGTACATGCATTCACTACTAAGTATATGATGATAGCAAATCTTCAAAAACCTGATCAAGCAATTTTCTGCGCCCGGGTGTGAGTAACCAATGAGTCATCTCTTTTTGATCCTTCAGGTTTGCGTGCCCATGCAGGTGCCTGATCAGGTCCATAGCGATAATCATAGAAAAGCTCCTCGCTGGCTTCAATGTGCTCTTTAGCGAAGATCCCGACCCGATGATCTCCTGCCACCAGCATAACCTGAGGGACCGAGGATTAGCTTTTGAGAAGATGAAAATTGATATCAGTTGAACAGAGATGCGCATACCTTGGCATAGCAGTTTGGGTTTGAAGAATGGTTTGCAAACTTCAGCTTGTCGCCTTTTCGATAAGCGTCGAGAACATACTGCAAATAATCAAGTTTAGCTTTAAAATTTTCCCAAATAGGCAAAAGTAGAATCTGGAGCCCTTACTGGCATCCAAGGAAATTCAAAACTCTTAACAATTTTGTTTTATCAACAAACTCTTCAAGACACAACTGAATTCAAGTGAACCACATTCCCTTGAGAGAAGTATTTGTAGAAAACTATTGAATAGGTTAAGCTAAGATCTGAAGCCTTTAAGTCCTACTCACCTGATCATTCAAATCAAAAAGGAAAGATGAGTTTGCACGATCATAGATCTTCCCACGCTTATCCGCTTCTTTATGGGAAATCAATTCACCTGTGTATTCTCCAAGATAATCATTTTTGTTCACAGGGTTCTGATAATGAATTAAAAAAAAATGTGAGCAACATTAGAAAACAATCCACCAAAAATGCAGAGGGAATTTTAGGTTTGCACCATCCAACCTTTATAAAAGCTCCCCATCCAGCAACATCAGATCTTCCCAACAGGATCTGATAACATAAAATATAAGTTTGTCAACATATAACTAGAAGCAGAGGATATGCTGAAAATGTTACAGTGGATAAGAGTTAATGCAAAAATAAAAGACCATGTGCAGTGGAAAGGAGGAGCTGGCAAGCAATATACAGTAAACTGTTATTCACTTTTGGACCAGAACCAAAACCAGGATTCTCTGATGAAGGGAAAGGTCAGGGCATTCATGTGGGCAATGTGTCTCAACCAAGTCTTGAAAAGACTGACCATAGTAGTTTGGATAGTAAATAAATCCTCCTATAGCCTGTGAAATGTGTGTTTCACACAGAGTCCTCAATTCATCTCTCTGCGAAGTGTGAGTTTACCAAATCAGTATGACCACTGTGGATCAGAGGGCTTGGGTATTCAATTCAAGCATGTTCAACATTTTCCATAGGCAGGCAAAGAAGGGAGCCAGAAGCAGATAAAGTAAATTTGTGTCCATAATCCATCAGATCCATATGGCTATCAAGGAATGAGAATTTATTTCAAGGGAAACTGTGCTCTCCAGAAAAATAATATTTGGGCATCTGTTGTATGCTTTCTCAAGGACTCAAGCAAATACATTATGAAATTAGGCACAGTGCATATTAACAGGGAAGGGAGTTTCTTGTAGTAGGAAATTTTGTGGCCGACTGTAAAAAGTGGGGCATTCCTTATGTTCCTCTTTTTTTCTTTTTTCTTTTTAATTTTACATTATGTTTCTACATGTAGTCCACCAAATGAAATTAAATTGGTGGACACCATCCATTCCTTCAAAACAGAAGAAGCAAGACTAGCATTAATTTTGCAAATATGATCAAAACTACAACCACACACACCCTCTGTTGTTGCTTTAGAAGAAGCTTCATGTTACCACATTGGTAATTATCTCCCCGTGATGGTGGGTTACCAAGTGAACCATCTCCGCAGCTGCATGAGGGACAAAGGAAAAAGAGAAACAGTAATCAAATAATACATACTTTTCATAAAGCCAGGCCACACAAAATAGGGCATCTAAATTGGAGTCAAATACAAGGAATAAGAAGCTCTCAGTGGTAAAAATCACAAGGAAACTATTAGATGAACAGGTCCATACAGTTAACCTATTATGATGCATACTTTAACACAGGTAACTGTTGTGTACAAGCTTACCTTGTAAAGCTACATAACTATGAACTAAAATGTAGGAATAGATAAGTCTCCACAACAAAAGATGAAGAATTGACTTACCTAACCCAACAATTTCGACAAACATCTGGATCACATTCACGGTCAGCTGCAAAGCATGGGCATTGCCGACTTCTGCACTGACTCTTGGCACAATGACATCCTCTAAAACGGTTCTTACAACTCTTTGAGCACCTATTATATCAGCACAAGGATCCTCAGATATGTTAAAAAAAACAACAGTCATGTACTTGAGGCTTCATACAACTGTCCAACAGATGTGAAAAGAAATGCATCTAGCACGTCATTTGACTTTCCTTGCCATAAATTTTCAAACAGATCAGGATACCTACCTCCTCCTTAAAATTCTTTACTAAACTTGTATTTTTCTCAAATTAAATCAATCACATACCCACAATATTTTTCACAGCAAGTTCCATTTTGGTGACATGGGCATTCCTTTCCACACATTAGCTGGCATCCACATGGTGTATATTGTTTACACGACCGGTGTTTACCGTCAACTATTCTTTTACGAATTGAAGGATGGCCAGCAGATTTCCATGAATATTTAAGCTTGCGTGTCTTTCCTCGTCTACGCCAAATTCTTGCTCTTCCAGGCATCTCTGGATCCTAAAGCAACATAATAGTTAATACACCAGCATGATGTTGGCCAAACATAAAAATTACTTATAGAAGGTGCTATTCAAAATAAGGGAAAAAAATTAAAAAAGTCCCGCTAAACTCAAGCTTGAACAAATTAAACAGTAACCCCCCGTATGGGGTGTGACATTGGGTTATTCACTCCTGATAACTATACTAGGATAGATAACAATTCAGACTGAATAAGCTGTTTTTTGTTTGGTTGCATTTTCTGTTATTCTCATTGAAAACCGTAAAAATGATTTTTTGTTGTTTGATTCATCTTGGATAAAGTAATGATAAATGGTTGATAATAGATGAATAAGCGTTTATGACTTTTAAATGACAACTATACCTTTGGGAATAGTGTGAGAAATGTATGATTGATTTGATAGATGTGACAGTTTTTAAAATCTGTGTGAGACTGTTAGGTAAGATAATTTTTTTAAAATGACAGAGAAGAGTATTTTTATCTATTGGCATAGATAAGGCCCGATAAGCAATTCCAACATTTCCTTAGAATAATTATCAGGCTTTCCTAACTTATCCAGACATAACTATCGGGGTTTTCTATCAAAACAAACAACTTTTTTTTACTATTCTCCTGTATTCTTCCTTATTCTGAGCTTATTTCTCACGCCATACGGGGGGTAACATCTTTGAAGGTCATTTTTAACCGAGAATCATTCTTCGACAAACAAGAAAAGGAAAAAGCTTCCAAGTGAGATGCATCAAGTTTTGTAGGAAAGCAATTATGAACAGAAGAGTTCATCGATCAGCTTAAAAGTAAAGTGGCTTGCAGTGCTGAAAAGTCATCATTTTTAACAGCAAACACTATGATAATTGTAAATATAATTTTTTTTGTCAGTAAAATGTGGGAAAAAGCACTTCTGAAATTGATGTTATGCATTTTGATCATCATTACTAGCAGAATGGCATGTATGCCCAGTAGTGAGGAAACCAGTGGCATCATGCAGTGTTCGCACTCAAGACTTAACAAATTCTGTGGGAAGGAATTCTAGGCCATCATAGATGTAAGTGGTGCATTCTGAGTATAAAATCTTCCTTGGGTATTATACATAAAATAGATTTTATACATATAAAATCTCTTTGACATCGAATCTTGACAATAAATATGTTTTAATCTAGATTGATAATGTTTATATAATTTAAGATCACAAACTTGTTATAAAGGAGTGACATGATTTCTCATCAATCCATTTATAGATTATCAAGCCTAATCGCAAAAGGTGAGTAAATAGTAACACAAAAATTTGTATTGCCCATGAAATTGATATCATACATTCACATTACTCTGAAATCCATCAGAACCTAATTGTTGATGTAATATAAACCATTTTGGTGATAGCTATTCATCAATTCCAAATATCTTTCTATGTCTGGTTTTCTAATCAACTATCTATTTCTCTAGATTATATGTCTCCTATTTTTATCTTCTATATATATCACATTTTAGTTCTTTGCTTTCTAATAATTTACAATTATTCCTTTACGAAAAGATTTATGAATGTATATACCGCGTGCAGAGCAAGTGCTTTAGAAAATAAGAATTCTCCATATGACCTACCACATAATCACAGCCAGCCTTCAAATTGCTATCATCGCATGAATTCGGAGACATTGTGGATATATTTGGCATAGCTGCTCCATCAGATAACATGTAATTTGCTACTTCTATGCAGGTCTTCAGGCCAGAAAGCAGATTTCGTGCAATGAGGCAACTGCACAAAAATAAAGATAAGAACTAGTATCATGATCTCGATCATGACATTTCCAAAAAGTGTGCACTAACTAGTGACTTGAACTTGAACAAAACTTTCAAAAATAAAACTAGTGACTTGAACAATGTTATAGCAAGTGTGTTCCCATGGAATCTACTACTATCATTTACTATTATAACTACTAATTAAAAAACACATACAAAAGTATACAAAATCTCAATGAGGTCCCATCACAAGACCTCCCATCTGCCCATTATGCACATCAATTTGGAGCACATCATCACCATTGAATGTTTGGTGTTTCATGTGGTTGCTCACTCTTGATAAATTCCTTATGAAGGCTAACTGGTTAAAATGGGCAAGGGATGGAAATACCTCATGCGATTTGAGCAAACTTGAGGAAAATTTTGATCACCTCTTTTACGGGTGCTCCTATGGTTCTAGGATTTGATCCAACGTAGGGTTGGCCATTGAGAACATTTTGTGACTTCAACAACATTGATGATATGAGGAAATGTTTATGGAAGAGACCCAGAAGAGGCTATCGAAGCAAAGAGGCCAGGTTAAATGGTACCATGACGCATATGGTGTGTGGGGTATTTAGCTTGCACGGAACGAGTGTACCTTCCAAAGCAAGAGAATCTATATAGAGAACATATGGGCGGCAATTGTAGGACTCCTCCAACTACAATGCTCATTGGAGAAGGTTCGAGCGTAAACATTTTTGGTGTCCAGTGGAAAGGGCTGGAAGATATAGTTATAAGGGCTCTTGGCCTTCGATTTTCCCTTTTCTTCCTGCTTTTTTTTAATGGTTTTTCTTTTCTTTTGGATACCCTCATCGCATTTTGTTTGGGGGACAACATTTTCTCTATATGAAGCTCCAACCTTTATTCCAAAAAAAAATCTTATTATTAAAATAACCATGTACCATGTTTTCATTAATTTGCATTATTTTAAAAGAAAGATCAGAGAACACCCCTTGAATTTTATTACCATTGGAGGTATAGCTCCAAATTAAACAAAGGATGAGAGGTCTCCAAAATAACAAAGGAAAATAAAGAACAATATACATCGAAAGCCCGTATACAAAATCTCACCAAGCCTATGAAATCACCCAATCCTTTCCTCAATCAATATGCACTGAATTAACGCCAAATAAATCACCCACAATCTTTTAGAAGGGAAATAATGGATCCATTAGAATCTTAAATAAAGTAGCATTGCACATTCAGGAGCCACCTCAATGGGCCCACAGTGAAAGCACACATGAACAAGACCACCTTAAACACACACAGTGCTATCCAAAACCAATTATGAGGACATTCTAAATACAACATCTCCAAAAGAAATAAACAAAATGAACAAAAACATTCACAGAATAATAAGCAGGTTTTGAAGTTCAAGGCCATGTGAAACATCCAGATAACACCAGTCACTTAGTGCTGTAAAAACATCATCATAGTTTGTTTCTCAACATTATGGAGTTCACTTAAATCTAAGTGATTTGGTTCATATAAATAACAGGAATGGGAATTTTGTGTAGATCCAAATGCATTCAACCAAAAAATGTTTACAAAAACAATGATAAAGTAGTGTATTAATACCTGTTCTTCCCAAAGATCTCTATCCCCTTCAAATATAGTTCTTTCTCCAGGAGATTCCACTCATGGCTAATATGTCCATCATTGAAACTGGATGATTTCTTCAGTGAATGCACTTCATTGACATCACTAACATCAACTTCCATATCATTAGCACCCAATCCGATGTCAATAGGACAAGTTTGTGTTGTCGAATGAAAATTTCTGGTTTCTGCTGACATGTCAATGTGCTTTTTGTGAAATTGATCATCACCAGCAAGGGTGACGGAATTTAGATTGACATCTAGAAGTCCTTCACTAACCATAGAAACTACATCTGAAAATAAATTTTTCTGTTTCTTCCCAGATGAACCTTGTATATTACTGGGAGTAGGACTAAAGTTCCCTAATGGGACAATTTCATGATCCAAGACCTTGCGCTTTCCTGTGTTTTCAGAGGACATATCCACTAAGCCTAAATTGGTGCCAGAGCCTTGAGTGGTTTCAAAACCAGGTCTCCTGTCTATATCAGCACTTTCTGAGGAACCTATAGTAGATAATTTGGATTGTTTGTCAGCAGTCGAGGAGCCAATTCTAACACCATTATCAACTAAATCTGCGGATGGTGAAGAGTTATGATCCGGTGATTCTAAGGTCATAGGTTCAGACTCATTGGCGGCCTTCAGAGCAGATAAATCTTGATGGCCTCTTCTCTGCAGCAGAACTAAAATGTAGGTTATTCTATCAATATAATTTGTACACAACTTACTTCTATGGAATTAAAAAACAACTCACTCTCAGAGATATTATTGATGGTTGATGGAATAACAGTAAAACAAGATTGTGAAAAACCAGATACAGTTACGGATGTCAACTAAAACAATATCAATTTTTGTAAATGGAAGGTTGCCTTTCAAAACCACCAAGAAGTGCTTTGTCTAAGTGTTTTAGAACCACTAATCGCCACTTCTCCTGCAGGAGGAAAAAAACCTCCTTTTTCCAAAAGGAAAAAATAATTCCATCTAGGAGGAGGATATTTCTACCCAAAATAGATATCATGATTAATACCATTTTTAATAGGTAAACCTGCACAGTTTAAAAATTGCAAAGGATATCCTTTCTTTATGCATAACATATTTACTAAAATAATCTTATTTTATTTTGAAAGTTCCAAAAGATACCATCCCCTATGAACCCATTTTATAAAAATTACCCAAATATTCCAGAGAATATTTCTACATATACCCATTTTGAAAATTTTAAACATATCCTCTCCTCATATATACCTTTTTTAAAAATATAATAACTAGGGACTATTTTGAATATTCTGAGGTGTATCATTTCTTTGTATATACTCTTTCTTTCTAACGGCAACCTATGCTATTTTAATAGTATATAGTGCCACAAATTTATGCCTTTTTTTTACTAATATAACCAGGCCTTGAGAGTATTTTGACTGTTTGACAGGGTTTTTAGATTGATTATTTATATTATGCTGCTTCTTGGGGTTACATAACATGATTTGAACATAAATAGCTATTATGGTAAGACTATTTGAAATATGTTATCCTTCTTTCAAGAAGTAGCTTCTGAGTTTTGACCATGATGATATTGCTCATGTTGTATTCCAAGATAGTTTTTTCTTTTGTAGGAATCTGTTTTTCTGAAAATACAAATTGTGGAGAAACATATAGAAATGTGGTCTCAGCTGTTCTCAAATGCAACCTAACATGCCTCCTCCCTGTTGTTGGTCCACAGGGTTGTGACTGGGTCACACTTCTAATCCTAATAGCTTTTGGACTCCTTTACTCCCATAATAAGGGGTTACTATGATACAAAGTAATATATCTGAGATAAATGACCCGCTTAGAAACTACTATGCAAATGAGGTTCCAACAAACCTGATCCTCTCAAATACACTATAATATTGGGAAATCCACGTGCGAGTACAATTGACATGGAAACTAAGAAAGACATGGATTGTACCCTAGAAGGAAGATAATGAACATTTAACAAGAAAAATCAAATGGGGAAACTCACTCAATATTTTCTTTAAAATGTGTTTTATTAAATATGTGTATATACATTGCTAATAGAAATTTCATCCAACAGCTATTGATAAGATCCAAAAAAATATTCATTGAAAGACTGATGTTGAAGATGATTTCAAGAATTAGTATGAAAGTAAAAAATAAAAATAGCAGCTTAATTCAACATTACATTATTCCAAAATGAGAACAACATACCCTAAGGTAGCATTGTTCACTGCATGGTTTCCCATTCTCTGCTGATTCAAAAGAACTGGGCTGCTTTTCATTCTGTCAATATAAAAGCAACTGAAAATGCCACTAATGTGTAGAGTAATTGCAGATAAAGAACTCATGGGAATTCAAAAAAACTTATAACTTACAGGAATAATTATACTCTGTGAGCATCCATGAAGGCGACAATCAAATATCTGTGGAGGAAAAAAAACAGGAAAAATGATTAAATGAATGCATGGTGGCAGACATATCTGACTTATTTAGAATTAAAGCCTCTTTCTGAGAGAAAGGTTTGGAAATATTAGAATTTCATTAGCCATATGAACAACCCTGGCCACGATAGTATCCAATAATGGGGATCTCAAGCTATGATCCAGTTGAACATCCTTATAGATTCCATAATCCATATCGACCAATCAATTGCTCTAATGGATGGTCTAGATCTGAAATAGCAAGATGGAATTTCTTGTGATTAAGTAAATGTCCTGATTGCAGGTAAGTCCGTCAATGTAAGTCAAATCATTTATGGCCATAAATCATAGTAGAGGATTGAAGCTTGATAAATAACGTGTTTTGTTCCTTCTTTTGGATGAGCACACATCCACCAAGCCAGTATATCTGGTTCTCTGGAACAAGATTTTAATCTTCTTTCTGGGTTCTATAGAAAAGAACTTCCTTTATTTAAGAAAGAAGTCAAGGTCTATGTTATCTTACCATGCAACGACGACAAAAGAGTGTGTCAAAGGAATCTAATGCTGCACTGAGAGTCTTGTTTAGAGATAGGCAATTCCCAGATCCTAGTTCTCCAGGATCTTCCGCATTATTGACTTCTTTCTCTTGATACTTCTCCAGGAGCATTTCGTATCTTTCCTGTCAGATACACAGAAGAACATTTTAGCATTTTTGTATAATTTTTTGGGCTTCTTTATCTTATTGATTGTTTTACTTTCTTTGTATTTTTCCTTTCTTATTTGGAACTTCCTCATCTCCTTATGTTTGATGTTTGATTATTTGATATGATTATCCCAACCCCATTTTCAAAATAAATATCCACTTTGGGGGTTTCTTGTAATAAGATTCTCCTATATTATTTTCAAGAAAAAAAAATCCACGCACATCAAAATTTCCAATGGTATTATTCTTGATCTAAATGAAATTTCGTTCTGGAACACCAAAGAACATTGCTGAATTTGTATCAAATTGAAGACATCAAGCAGATAGAAAGGTATCAAGTCACAATAAATAAAAGAGCTGTATAGATCTTAATATATAAGATAATTAATTTTAAGTATATAATTCTGCAAAAGAAATTGGAAACTGCTATCAAAGGTCAGGATTTTCCCCTGCTATGTATCATTACCTCGATCTCATCGGCAGTAGCTTCAATAAACTGTCTCAGGATATTTAGAACTTCTTGCTTTAACCCATGCTCTTGAATGGTCTTCCTGAAAACATAAGGAGCCTGATTTTAAAGTGATGAAAGCTATCATTATGGAAAATTCACAAAAATGTAACAGCAAATTATACCCATTTCCCCCAACAAAAAGAATATATGGGTTCACTCCATGGAAAGTTTGGCCCTTAAAGCCAAGACATCATAGATAGAAAACATAAGCTATGATATTCTCGCACCATACTGATAGACCTATGACTAGGAAAACGCTGACAACAAGACATGTACCAAGTACTCAAACAATAAACTCCTTTGACCAAAATACAAGACAAGCTTCACATGATCCACACAATCCTAACATGCAGATCATTTTGAGCAATTTCCAGTGATTTGATTCTCTCCTGCCTACCTCATACTGACTAGATTAATCTTTCATCCTGAAAGGTGCACCTCTAAATACACCCAAGCAAATTAATTTTCTTGAGTTGAATCTAAACATGTTCAAACAAATACTCTCCATCAACTTAAATGTCTTTCAATACCCTCTGTATATCTTGTGAAGGTCAACTTGAACACACACCATTTCGCAAACTTTGAACTCACAGACAATGTGTATGAAGTTGTGCATATATATACCCACACAATCACTGACAATGAGCAGTCTCATTCAGAATCAGGAGAAACAGAAGAGAAATTTCTTGGCCTTTAGGTAGTTAAAAGGATCTAAGATCTCACATTCAAGAACACTGATCAAAGAAAACAAAAATCAATAAAATATTTCATGGATAGTAAGTCTCTCTGATTTAGCACACCTTTGATTCTGAAATTATTTATGGAAGAGTATGCCACATGAAAGCATAGAGAATTGTGCATGAAATTTGTAAACAAAACTTACACAAATCTTTGTGACAGGATCCAAACTCCCCTTACAGTGAAACAGTTTATTAATTGCAAAATCATATTTTTATAAAAAGAATTACGAAGTCATAGTTGCTTTTATTGAATCAAGAAATGGAATATAGTTAACCAAAAATTAGCCCATGTTACCACTCACCACAACATATGATCTTCACCTTCAGAGAAATCATGCTTCTCCTCCTCTGGTTCTGCAATCTCTTCCTCGCTATCACTACATATCAGTGCTTCACTGCCTCGTTGATCATAGTAAATCTGTCGCCGGCCTACAACAGACTGATCTTCAGCCATTCGCTGGTTTCTGTCCTGTGTTAGTTGCATTTGAGAAACAGCAAGAATATAACCTAGCAATAGAATACTGAAAACAGATGAATTTTTTTTTATAGTAATTTCACATTACTTGTTTTCGTGTTACCAACATTCCATTTAGATGCTTGTACCTGAAGTCTAAAAATAAGGACTCTTTCTCTCTCTTTTTCACTATCATGATTATATGTGTTCTTTCAGAATTGTTCTTGACTTGAAATAAATTCATTGGTACATCAGTTTAGTTTCTTCCCATTTTGGGAGAAAGGTGGGAGAGTATTTGAAAAAGGTCATATATAAAGTGCTAGGAGGAGAGAGATTAAATATGGTCCTAACTTTTGGCATTTTTTTAAATAGAAAGTGGCCACTCCCATGATTTGATCCAAGGAATTTGTCCCATTTTCCCAAGTAGTTTACCATTGCTCCAATAAATGACCACCTTGAAAAATCAGTTCTCAAAAAATGTAGTTTACCATTATTTTAGTTCTATTCTTCTCATGACAAAAAGTAGATTTCACTGTCTACTCTTCAGTTGAACTGCACTAGTTTCCATCCATCCTCTGATTGGCCTGTTCTTTGTGTGCAAAGAAAGTATAAAAAAAGATAACAATGGGTACCATGAATACCATTCATGGTATAAGTAATAATAGATGGTAAAACAATAAAAATCCTGGACATTTTAGGCCAATTCACAGCATACTAGGTAATATGCGATCACTGCCATGTTCTCCTACTGAAAACGGAGAGGAGGCATCTACAATTGCACTATGAAGCATGAAATTAGTTAACTTGATCCAGCCCCAGGACATCAGCACGGTATTCTCCTCTCTTTTAGAAAAACTGAGGCTATCAAGGAATTCACATTTCAGACATAGTTTTCATAATGTTGCACTATATGCAGGATGATGTACAAGCTTAATTTCACAATTTAAAAATAGTAGAAAATAATTTTAAAATCACAAAAAAAAAAACAATTTAGTCAATAATTGGATTATGTTTGATGTCAAAATATTTTTAGGTAGTATATGATAACAAAGTTGGACAACCATGTTTTACACAAAACTTAGTTTCAGATCCCAGATGTGGACATTCTCTGTTTCTAAATAATACTCTTATACTATTATTATGCATAATCATCTACCAACTGAAATGAAAGCATCATATTAAACTCGTCCCTGCATATGCATGGCGTGCAGTGGCTGAATCCAAATGATTCCAGCTTATATATATTTAACTAAAATAGCTGGTTTTGAAAGATAAAATTGACCCACCAAAGAAAAATCACATTGAAAAGGTAAATAAACTATATATATATCAGATATGAAAATTTAATTATAATTATTTCCTAACCTTACCTGCCCAAAAACATCCATGTTGTATATGGCGGAATCTTCTCAACGTAAGGAAGTTTTATAGGGCGAGCAAAAATATTTCCATCACAGCTGTTTCTAAACGCCATCATTGAGGAAAAAACTTCTTCCTGACCACTAACATTTTCTTTGTCTGCTGATCCCATGTTAGGTTCACTCGTCTTACAGAGTGGGTTTTTTATTCTATAACAAAGCATATTCTGTGTTTCATTCTGCTCAGTGGAGCGGCAGTCTCTCGTTGATTCTGCCAATCCAAGAAGTTGGGTGGTATGAACTTCCAAATTCCTTCCATTTCTTTCAAGCTTTTCCTACACAGAGACAGCAGCAACACAAGTCAGTAACTTTATTATGAGGTGACACAAACAAGTGCAGCTCATTAGAAAACCCTCGAGTACACATATTAATGATGAGGTTATTATGTAGTCTGTAGCGTTTCAGGTAGAACCCGAGCAATATTTTAATTATAGAGATATATGAGGGGGCTGCACGCATGATGCACGCCAAATGCATATAGGTAGTTATCAAAGTCAGTCAGTTTCAAAAAAAATTAAACAAATAAGAACTCTTATTAAGGATTGATTTTTCAATCGGCCAAATTACTATTTCTCTATCTAAAGGCCATTCTAGAAAGGACACAAATGATGGATTGTAAATTGTCCTTGTAAAATCCACGGTCCATACTAACAGGGACTTATGGCACAATGATCCCTTCATAAATTATTTTTTCCTGTATAGGGTGTTAACTGAATTGCCCATGAGTGTCACAAAGGTGGGTGACACCTCCTTCGGATTTGCGCAGCCCCTACAATCATAATAGACGTGCCAGTTATGCATGTCATTTGCCTATCTTTGTTAGAATTATGTGGGTGTTTTATATTTAATGCGTACTACACAAAGCTCATTCATTTATATTATACTTCTCTATACACACTGAGATGCGATACAACAATGGAACAGCACATATATTCATATAAAGGCAATCAAACATGTAAACATCAGGGAATAAGAAACCATAAAACAACGACGTACTTTGATCGAATCAGATCTAGAAGATTGAATTTCCCTTTTCAGCTGACCTATCCTGCTCAATATATTCCACGTCCCCTCCTTCACGTGCTCCGCCTCGGACTTCTGAAAATCAATCAAAATACCAAAATCTCCTCTCAATTCAATCATCTCAATGAAAAAATCGACCATTCGATTCGATCGTGACAGATCTACGATCGAATTCTTCGAAAACCGGCTAAACGAAAACAGAGCAATTGAAATTGACCATCAAAAGCGAAATCGATCGATCCAGAAATAGCGTTTTTTTCGAGAGAAAACGAACCTTGCCGGGTTTCATTGCGGAACCAAAACCCTAGAAACTTTGTCGGCTCTGAATCATATCGAGAGAGAGAGTGAGAGAGAGTGGAGGAGGAACCACAGAATCTGTGCTGGTTTAATGAAAGTTGATTATGATTCGTCCAAATATCTTCGTTGTGGTACCCGTCTTTATCTTGCATTCACTTTGTTCACCCAGCGTTTCGCCTATGACTTATTCTTGAATATACAATTATTCTAGCATAAGTGAGTATGAATTAGAATAAAGTGATTTTATATTTGATTGTGTTTTGAATTATTCTCATTAAGAAACTTAATAATAAAGTTTTTGTTGTTTGAATAAAATGTGAATAAAGTGTAGATAAAAATTTATAAAAGGTGAAAAAATGATGATAGTTGATTTGATATGTGATTTAAATGAGGTGATGATGGTTGATTTGACGGTAGACCCATATATTTTTTGGGTGGAATAACTTGGAATAACTTTAATTCCATGGATTGGCTGGAATCTGTATATCACTTTATATCAGTTTATCCAGGCATACATTATCCCTGGGTATTCCGGACATCCAAACACTTTATTTAACATATTCGACCTTATTCGAGGATCTATCTAGAGTTATACTGCATCCAAATGGGGGCTTCGGCTCATATATGGTGTGACGTAGGTTTATTCGGTCATGATAATTATACTAAAATAGATAACAATCCATGTTGAATAAATAAATTTTGATTTAGTTGCTTTTTTTGTTATTAAATGTAAATGTGACATTTTTGTTATTTGGTTCACATTAGAGAAAGTGACGATAAGTAGTGGATAAGGGAGGATAAAAGATCATAATTTTTTAAATGATAATTATATCTTGAATAAGCTTAAGAGATTGATTTAATAAATGCAACAATTTATTAATGTGTGTCGCACTGCTACGTGAAATAAGTTTTTTTAAAATGATAGAGCATGATAGTTTTATCCATTGGCATAGATAAATTTTGATTAGGGACACTAACGAGCTAGTGAGCCGAGCTTTGACATGTTCAAGCTCGGCTCATTTACAATTAGGACTAAGCTTTATTTTGTGTTCAAGCTTGACTTTTTTGGCTCGTGAAAAACTCGGTTAAAACTTGGCTTAGCTCGTTTATAAAAGAGCTTAAGTGTAACCTTGAATCAAGACTCGAGCTCTGACTCATTTAGCTAAAAAAAAACTCATTTAGCTCTTACTTAGCTAAAAAAAAGCTTGTTTAGTAATTAAAACACGTATAAAATAGATAACATGTTAAAAATAGACAATCATATTCGAAAATCATAACTAAATAGTCATACTCAAAACGAGCTCGTATAAGCTTGTGGCTTGGCTATTTTACAATCGAGCTTTAAAAATTATTCAAGTTCAGCTCATTTATCTAATCAAACTAGTCCGAACGAGCTTCAACCGAGTCGAGACTGGACGGAGTGGCTCGATTTGTTTAACACCCCTAACCCTGATAAGCAATTTCAGTATTTTCTTAAAATAGTTATTATGTATTATCTTATCTTATTTAAATATAATTATCATGATTTATTCAGTGAAAATGAATAATGAATAAGAGCTATTTTTCAATATTCATTCATTCTCCCTGTAAATTTTTCACCCCAACGGGGGAAGTGAATCGGAAGATCTTCGCATTCCGGTTGGTTTTGGGGGATAAATATGGATTATGGAATTAGAAATACGTGAAACAGCGTATGAAATGGATTTTATATTTGAATTTTACATTGATATTGGTGAGATACGTGGCACCATAAAATTGATTATTTTTTGTTTGGAACGAATTAGAAAAACTATAATAATAAATTTATAACATTCCACTACGCAGATGGTAGAGTTATTCTATTTTTTTTTTATTATCTTTCTTGGGTTGATAAAAAAAAAATTTGGGTAAGAGACCCCCCCCCCCCATAGTGCATGTTGACCGAACATGTTTAATGTTCATCAAACTATGCATTTATTTAGCTTGGACAAATTTATTACATTTTTTTTAAATAAAAAAACTAATTTTAATTATACTTATGCTTTTATAATTGGATGTTTGACCGCGATGTCAGTCACAAGAGATCTCTTTTATATTAAAAAAAAAAAAGAGAGATTTCTCATATGAATATTTTTATAAAAAATATATAGTTTAATCATCTTCATATTTTTATCATATTTTTTTTTTATACAAAATAATGAGGAACTGACTAATCGTCAGATAGAGCCATGATTGATTAAACCATAAACGCAAGGTGTCCTGAATTTTTCAAAATATTAGAAAAAGTATTATGTGCTTCCTGAGATCTCTTGACCTCTTTAGGTAGTGAAAAAATATTTACTAATTAAAAAATAATATACTCAGTCACATTCATCATTCAAAACTCACATCTCAAGTGTTTTTATTTTTTTTAAAATAGTGAACATCATCTAATGAGGTAAATGCTTTGATAAAAGTGCATCTCGCTCAATTTTGAGTTTGAATGAACCAATTTTTAATAAATATAAGAAAAAATTTAATGAGGTATATGCTTCATTAAGTCTCTAACGAGATATATATGTCTTGTTTTAAACTAAGAAAAAAACTAAATGTAGCAGCATTCTTGTTAATTTAACCAAAGCTTGATTCACAATATGTGCTATGAACTTTTTAAAATATTTAAAAAATACCTCAACTAGACAACCACTTATTTATAGGCCGAACTTATTTATGTTCACCGAACAATGCTTTTATTATCTTTAGAATAAGAGCATTTATTTAGTCTCGATATTCATAATTTAATCAACAATCCTAATAGTCATCACCAGTTTTCATATATGTTTTTCCATGTATATCTACATCTAAAAAGCCAACCATTATCTTTATATGTTTATCATACATGTTTTATATAATTAACTAAATCATCGAATATCTGTCATACACAAATTTCATGACTGTCAACCGAATTTCCAGGCAGAGATAGAATGCAAAGGAGTCCCCTTCCACCCAACAATCAAGGCCTTCCCATCCATCTCAATGGTGCAGTGCCTCCCCCCACTCCCAAACCCTCCAACTATGAGCCCAGCCTGGTACTCCGCCCACCTGTTCAGCCCCACCTCCTCCGCCCCAAACCTCCCAAAAAACGACCTCCAAACGCCGATCTTCACCTGCCTCACGATCCTCTCCTCTCCCTCTGCCGCCACCACGCTCCGTATCCCCTCCCCGCAGAATTCCGATTCGATCCTCCGCCGGTCCCCGTCCTCCCTCCCCATGAATGCGTCCAGCGCGTCGAAGAACGCACCATTGTAGAACAAAGCCTCCACGAACCTCGCCACGAACGACGTCGAGTTCTGGCTTGCCTCCAGCTCTGCCACAGCCATCACTCGGGGGTTTAGTGTCTTTAGCACCTTTAGTAGGCTGACCAGCTCCTCCTGCTTCACTATTAGCCTGTACAGCATCATAGACGAGTACACCACCACAACGTCGGCGGCTTCTGTGAACATGTCGCTTTTCAGTCTGCCCATGTCCGAGACGACGACCGCGTTGAAGGAGAATGGCAGGCTCAGTGACTCTGCGAAGCTGGTGAGCCACCTAAGCAGAATCATAAAGTTAAGTACATATATGTATTGATAAATATTCAACAGATGTTCTTTCTTTTATGTACATTCAAAAATCACTGATTCAAATGTTTTTCCACAAACGCATTTGATTTTATGTTTTGAGCTTTTTCTTTGATAAAATTCCAGGTGTTTTAGAAGTTTTTAAAATAACATTTTTCTAAAGCATGCTGGATTTTAAAAAAACTAATTAATGGTTCAACCACACATCTAAACAGATCTTATGTCATGTTGTCTCATAATCCATTTTATAAAATCAAATTCATCCTTAATAGTGTAAAAGAATAATTTGAAAAGCAGAAAAAAGTGCGTTTTTCAAACCTGGATTTTAGTTTTCCAATCATGCAACCACGTTGTCTCGTAATCTATTTTGTAAAATCAAATCTATCGTTAATAGTATAAAAGAATAATTTGAAAAGAAAAAAAAATTGTGTTTATAGATTTTAGTTTTCCAATCATGCAATCAAACATTCCCTGTATATGTCTCCTATTTTTTTTTAAAAAAAAACATAAATCAAACTTTCTAAAAATTTTATTTACATGTATTATGATCATTTTGGGAAGTAATTTTAAAAAAGTTTAGAATACTCTGTCTGTACCTGCGCGTCTCAGACACTGTGGTCTCCAACTTTGTGACCGCGCTGATCACGAGCCGCTCGCACGGGGGATGCCGCCTTGACGCGAGGTGGTCCATGAGGATGGCCCACTGCACCCCCATCTGTATCCCGAGGTCAATCGCATGCACCCTCTGTGCATCCCCGACGCCGTCGATGATCGCCTGCATCGCCGTGAACTGAATAACCTTACAGAAGGGGAGCACGCGCGCGATCGTGACTAGCAGCGGTTGGGGACTCATCATGGCCTCCAACGCCTCCCCCGCGGGCACGCCCTTCCCCTTCCCCTTCCCCTTCCCGCGCCCTTCCTCGCGCTCGATCCGCGACCGGAGCGCGCGCGCGAAGTAGTGCACGACGCGCTCAACGGGATTCCCCGACGTGGGAGATGATTCTTCGCATTTCTTGAGGAGGGTTTCGGCTCTGCCGTACTGTTGGTTGCCGACCTTCTCGGCCGCGGATAGGAGGAGTTCGGCGAGCTCCACGTTCCGGCTCTCGGCGTGGGTCAGGCTCGAGAGGACGAACCCGAAAGGGTGGCCCTCTGTTTTTGGCGCGGACGATTGGATGAAGCGCGCGCTCGCGAGTCTCAGAACCTCCTCTGTTGATAACTCTTTGAACCCATGCTCGGGTGGCTGTCGCGGCTCTTGCTGTCGCTTCGAGCCCGGCTTGTTGTGGTGGTGGTGGGTCCTTATAAGCTCCAGAGACGACGGAGGCATCAATGGAGGGTTTGGGTTTTCGGGCGCTTGGAATGATTGGATTGCCGTCTGAAGCGTGGCGAACTGTGTGTCGTCCATGGCGACGAAATCGGAGAATGAGTGCGGACCGTTTGTTGGGTTGTCTATGGAGGGGGAGGTCTCTTGGTAGAGGCCATGGCTGGACCAGAAGTCATCAGGTTCCATGGATGAGTTCAAGGTGGAGATTGAAGAGATAAATATATTATTAGAAGTAATTGAAGATTGGGTATTGATGGAGTGGAGTTGATTAAGGAACGAGCACAGGACATGTTAGCTTAGGCGATCTTTGATAGGGATTGTATATTTATAACCAATCTGAGACTTTGTTAGTACTTTTTTTTTTTTTTAGAGTGCATGATTTGTTGAAAATGTTGTGTTGTGATCAAGTAATTGAGCCAGATTTGATTACGTAACGCTGCATGGAAAGTATCGACTTGGCCTCATCCTGGGCGAGTTTTACGTTCTGAAGGCACCAAATCATATATACTAATCAACAATAATAATAGATCTATATAATATGCAGTCGCTTTGCATGAACAGTTCATAGATTTTTGATTGCGTCTCATTTAACGGGCTCCAATTCATTCATTTAACGGGCTCCAATTCATTCAATTAAGGCATTTTATATTTTAATATTTCACAGTATAATCAATAGAAAATGAATGCACGTAACTTAGAAAAAAAAAAAATTTTTTTTTTGCATATATACCCCTGTTAAATTTTAATTTTATAAAAAATGCTTGAAAAAATATACAGGGCAAAAATACTCATAAAAAACTTTAAGTGAGTGCAACAGTACCCCTGTACCACACGTCGTGAAGAACCCTGGATTAATTATGGTTAAAAAGTCTAACTCCACATGTAAATTACCTAAATTCCCTTATTAATTCTGAAAAAATTACATATATATCCTCTTAGAACCCGTATTTTCATAATTACCCATTTTATTTCCACCATTACATAAATATCCCTAAAATTTTAATAAGTCGTACAAATTTAGCCCTCTCTCAATCGCTTTTAAGAACGTTGACTGAACCATGATTAGATTTAACCCATATCTTGTAAAATAACCATTTTACCCCCTCACTTAAACTAAATCATGTCACATGCATGACCTTTCTCTCTCTTTCATCCCTTCTCTTCCAATGCTATAAACCTTAACACTGCAAACCCAAATTGAAATCACCCAAATCGTAACTTTGGTTTGGTTTGGTTTGATTTGGTATTAATTAAGGCTTCCAAATGTAAGACAAAGAAATGGTGGGAAAAATGAAGAACGGGGAGAGAAGAAGGAGCTAGGGTCGTTCAATTGTCCAAATAGAAAGTGGAGGAGGTATTTTGTACTATTTACATGTGATTAAAGGTGGCTAACAGAGATATTTTAACAAATCCTCACATACACTAACCTTAGGGGCAAATTTGCACAACGTATTAAAATTTCAAGGATATTTATGTAATGGTGAAAATAAAAAGGGTAATTATACAAATGCGAGTTTTAAGAGGGGTATATATTATGCAAAAAAAAAAAAAAAAAACTCATTTCGGATGACCTAAGGGAAAACGAATAATATTAACCATACCCTACATAATTTGATCACAAGGACATGATTGCACTCATTTAAAATTTTTTAAAAGTATTTTTGTATTGTGGATTTTTATAAAGATATTTTAACAAAATTAAAATTTAACCAGAGTATATATACAAAAATCATTAAAAAAAAAACTCACCAAATGTTTTGATATGCCAAAAATCTAAAATAAATAAGTTAAATAAATACACTTGCAAATAATCTCTCTCTGTTTATTTCAATGTTATCGCTTTGATTATCACGATAAAAAAAATACTGTAATTATGTATTTTGTACGTTATCGTTACATGTTATCATCTAAAGTTTGATAAAAGTTCACGCGTATCCCACTGGACGGATTCTCCCCGTTCATTCAATGAGATCATACGTCACGAAACCAATTAAAACCCGCCACGTGTATCCACCCTCTCGTATCAAAACTACCTTTTCAGTTCCTTCGCTCCGTCTAAAAAAATTTGTTCGTTTTTTTTCTTTCAACGGGCGAGGCGGCTATCGATCGTACGCTCGTCGATCGGAAAAAATGGCGGAAGAGAAGTACAATCTGAAGAACCCGGCCGTGAAAAGGATCCTCCAGGAGCTCAAGGAGATGCAGTCCAACCCCTCCGCGGACTTCATGGGTCTCCCTCTCGAGGTAACCACACTCTCAAACCCCCTAACCCTAGATTTCTAGGGTTTCTCTTTTCGTCCTCCTCAATCGAATCTGAGCGGTCATACAGTTCGATAGTTTTCAGTGATTAGTTGATGTGAACCATCCGTACCGTCTTTTTATATTGCGATTTGATGTGAATTGGGAATAAATTTCTGTCATTTATGCTGTTTGGTCTCGTTTGGTATCCTGGAGAGACATTTATTGAAGCAGTTTAGGCTATTCCAACCCTATTTGGAATTACTATCCGGTTCAGCTAACTATTATGTTTTATCCGCACTAAACAAGCCGCTTTTTTGGCTAATTTGATCTTACTGTTCCCCTTTTATCAATTTTTTTTATTGGTTTTTGACTGTATGTTCTGTTGTTCTTGGATTTTGTTAGGATAATATATTCGAATGGCAGTTCGCGATCAAAGGACCTTGTGAAACCGAGTTTGAGGGCGGGATCTACCATGGGAGGATCCAGTTGCCCGCAGAGTATCCGTTCAAACCGCCATCGTTTATGTTGTTGACTGTAAGGGCTTCAAAATTCAGAAATCCTAGTTCATTGGGTTTTGTCGTTGTGTTTGTTTTCTAAGCAATTTTTTTTAATTGCCTTTGGGGTTTATTGGGTTACGTTGTGTCTTCTACCAGCCAAGTGGTCGTTTTGAAACGCATACAAAGATATGCCTGAGCATATCGAACTACCATCCGGAACACTGGCAGCCCTCGTGGAGCGGTATGTTCCTGCTTCTGGACCTTGGTGTTTTTTGGTTGTATATGTGGCGTGTTCTTTTGATTGCTTATCTTCTTCTCTATTGATTTTCATGTACTTAAGCACTTTCAATTATCACTTTGATGCATTTAGGATTTCTGCATTTAGAATATGTTCATGGAGTTGATTGGTGATAAAAAAAAAAAAAAGAGTTGATATGATGCAATGTTTTGTTAGTTTGTATCATGTGAATTATGCTTAAATTGAATCTAGCCATATTAACTCATGACTCATGTTGATATGATTCTGTAGTTTATCATTGTTTGGCTATGAATATTCACACAAACAGATTTATGGGACTCTTTTCCACAACTTGTATGGTGACAACACTTTGCCATGCAGGAGATTGCTTTATGCTTGCAAGATTAGATGCAATACTAGAATTCATGGTTGCTCATTACATATAATCTGCTTTTGCTGGCACACTGTTTTTTCCCCTAATGTCACCATTGGACTTGAGAGTAATAACAACAACCCTACTCCTACTTTGATTGTGAACTACCTATAATATTTTTTGAAGTGAATGGGAGTCAATTATTTCCCTTCTAATAATAGTTAGTTGTGAGGCAGAGAAATGGTATATGAATGATGAAATGAACTGAGATTATATTTCAACATATCATAGAATAAAAAAATCTGCCTGTTAAGGTCTCTTGCCTTCACCATTGCAGTGATTTTAGTATCTGATACTCCTTGATAGGATCGGTAAGGATTAAAATATAGAAGCTATAAATTTCTTATAGTTGCATTTTTCCCCTTTGTATGCAGTTCGCACTGCTTTGGTAGCACTGATTGCATTTATGCCCACCAATCCGGACGGGGCGTTGGGCTCACTCGATTACAAGAAGGAAGAAAGGCATGCCCTCGCCATCAAGTCAAGAGATGCAGCCCCAAAATTCGGGACTGCTGATCGTCAAAAAATAATAGATGAGGTCCTTTAATTTTCTTCACTAATGAATCTGAGATATCTTTCTCCTTATATACCAAACCAAGATGAATAAAATTTTCTTTTTTCTCATAGATCCATGAGTACATGCTAAGCAAGGCTCCCCCGATTCCACAACCATCCACACCTCCAACCTTGGATGACACCCCTAACAATGCAGAAAGTGAAGGCAATGCTGCAGGTGCCATTGCAAATCTGCATGAACTCCACGTTAACGCAGATGCTGGTCCAGTGAGGGTTAGCTTCACAGCAGGTCTGAGGTTGACGAGGCGGGTTCCTAGATCCGAGACCGAGACGAGCGAACAGCCCCCGAGGCCTGACCTGGTGGCCTGGAAACCTGATGACCGCCTCTTCACCTGGGTGGCTCTAGGTTTGACTTTCGCCATCTTGGTCTTGATATTAAAGAAGTTCTTGAAATCCAATGGTTATATAGGTTACGTGGGTGGTCTATAAGTTCATATGATAGATTTTCATACAAACTGGACGCTGTTTATGTAAAGAAATGGATTTTGTATCTACATAATGGTTTAAATTAAAGAATGATCTTATTTTTCACTATTGGTCAATACAGAATAGTAAATTTTACACCCACACTCTGCCATCCCCAAGAGAAAAGCATACTATTTTTGTCTCTGCTTCTGCATGATCCAAAAACAAGTGCTTTCCCATCCAAACCAACCCCTTCACCAGCCTAACCACACCCACCATAGTTGTAACATAACAAACAAAAAAACAACCAAAACCTCCACTCAAAACCTCCAACTTCTGAACCCCCAAAGCAACACCAACCAGCATTGCTTCAACCTCCCCTTGCAGCAACCACAACCACAACACACTAAAAGCACCTCCCACCAGAACCCTCTCTTCATGCTCCCCATCCGCTGAGAACCCAAAAATCGTGTCATCCACGATAGACCTGACCACCCCGTCCGACCAATGCAGCGTCACTCCATGCAAACCGATGATGAAAACAGCGCGCAATGGCCAGGCGACGCCAAAAGCTTGTTGTACTGGGGATGATGAGATCGTCCCCTCCACGCCGATGGTGATGCACAGTTGGAAGAAGCACGCGAAGGTCCATGCGAAGCGTGTGCTTGGGCGGATGAGCTTGTTTGTGAGCGCGCTTAGGAGGGCGGTGAGGCAGACGAGCGCAACGAGGCATTGTATGAGTTTGGTGTACAGATGGGGTGATGAAGTGAGCCTGGCCAACAAGAAGAATGAGAGAGGGAGGAGGAGGCTTAGGATGGTGAGGCTGAAGGTGTGGAAGATGTGTTTGAGGGTTGCATCAATGGAGCTTTCTCTATCTCTTGTTCCCATTATTTCTTCAAATTTTTTTGTTTAGTTTGTTCAGATGAAAAAAAGGGTTGCATGAGACGTTTATGTAGGTGAAATTGATGTGCTATGCACGTTTATTCAATGCCTAATGAACGTGTGTGTATGTCATTTTGTTGAGAGGTCAACATAAACACACAACACACACACACATATAGGATGAATAAAATTTCCTAGTTTATTTCACACCTATATTAAAATTAAATATTTTGATTTTTAAGTCCCTACAAACCATCATATTTAGTGATCGATCCCTCTCTTCTTCGTATTTAGGTTTTAGTCCCAGATTTAAATGATAGTTCATTTTTAGTCCCTGATATGAAGAACCTATACATAACTTATTTAATATATTGTCTAGTCCCTTTCAAGGATCTACACATGAATTATCTTTTAATTGAGAGAACAGTAGACATTTATATTCCAACTTAATCAAATCAAAATAAGCAATGTCTGAAAAATAAAAATGCGATAAAAAAAATAGACAATAAAAAAACCTTGTCTCCACTTAGTTCAAAGACCGAAACAGGGGTACATGAGTCACCTTGGTGGACATTAAAACCCGGTAGAAAAGGCTTCTACCAAGCTCCGAAACCACACCTAGAGCAATTTTATTCAATAGACACGCAATCCTAAAACCAAAACAGGGTGTACATGAGCCGCCCCGCGGTGGATACTAAAACCCAGTAAAAAAGACTTCTACCAAGCTTCAAAATTTAATGTTGCAAGAGGCAACATAAAATAAGCATCACTTACTCGAAATATCCATTTTTAACTATGAGTAATAGTTAATATAATGGCGTAGGTGAAAACAAACCATCCAAATGCGGGTCCTCATCGGCGTAACTCAGCAAAGCCTCCAACTTCTGATATATATCAAAAAATATATATGTCAGATTTTCATCAGATTCACCAAATTAGCCCGAATTCATTTCATAAGATCTGAGAGTTGAACGAATTGGCAAGGAGGTGGCTGCAAAAAAATATAAGATTAAATCTCTTCCCGGGTTTTTGAGGAATTTATAGAAGTGTTTCGGACCAATTAATAAATAATTGAACTTCAAATAAAGTTTATAAACACATGATTAGTTAACCTATAGAAGAAATAATAAAAACAAGTTATTCAAATAAAACTAACCTCTCTCAAGTGTATGTCCTCCACATCAGTCGAACGGGAAGCATAATTGTTAACTACATTTGACATGAAAACTGCATCTTCAACACCTTCCATAGTGGATTCACTTCTTTGGAACTCTTCCAATGACTGATCAAAGTTGTTAGTATCAACCACTACAGAGTCAGTGTGGGTGAGTGATCCCAAAGCTTCCATTGATTCTTCCAATAACTGATCAAAGTTGTTAGTATCAACCACTACAGAGTCAGTGTGGATGAGTGATCCCAAAGCTTCCATTGATGGTGGGGTTGTGTTTTGAAGCATGTCTGATGGTACAACATCAGATGCATATGTTGAATTGCTAAATGAGGGCAGGTAATGATCATCAAAAGAAGGCTCGATGGATGGCAGATTCACCAACCATGTTTGAAGCATAGGATTATGAATTCCATTGTTGATAGGTTGTTGTGTCCTCAAAGTGTTTGCAAAGAGTGTTCCAGTGTCGAATTGATCCCCTCCATATGTTGTATTATTAATACAACTATAATTGAGAACAGGAAGTGAGTGAAAATTTAACTGATGATGCATACCATTTTGTCTGACAACACCTGGAAAAGTATTTCGATATCTGATGTCCACACAACCATTTTGTCTGACAACACCTGGAAAAGTATTTCGAGCTGCTCCTTGATTTTCTGTTTTTCCACTTGAATTCTTTTGACGCAGACGGTGCTTCTGTTGCATAAGATTTGTTGGTTAATTCATATAATATAAAAATAAATGAGAATTAAGAAAAATAAACTTAAAAGGACCTCATCACAAATATTTTAAAAACAAGAAAAGATGTCGTCTTCAACAGTAGCTTATTCTACTATGAGAACATTTGGGAGATGAATAGCCACCTGTGTTCTTTCTTTCTAGTTTTTTATTTTATTAATTTCTTGTACTTTCCCGGTTCGAACATTTACTATTTTTCTATGGAATAGAAATGAACAAAGTTCTTCAAAAATAATTTTGAAAACACTTCTAATAGCTAATTTTTTTTTTAAAAGCATGACCATGATATAATTATGTAGATAATTCAAGTAGATTATATTAGTCAATTCCAATCAGAGCAAATTTAAGAAATCCTTGCTTTCAACCTCATTTGTTTCAAAATTTTACAAAAAAAAGAAGAAAAAATTATTTCATTCATATATATATATATATATATAGCTAAAGGAGGTATCCTAAATCCTTCGAAATAAGGATTAATTCTCTGCACTGTTACGTTCACTACCCATCAATGTATTGACTACTATTGTGTTTTTTTTTTTTTGGGAAACACTACTATCGTATATTAGTTTGACTAATTATTTGTTAAGTGCTTAGTTTGGTTAATCATGATGAGATTTCATCAAAGAATATATATATATATATATATATATATATATATATATATATATATATATATATTATTACTTTACTTAGATGAGGTCTACTATCAACAAAAAGTTTGAAATAGTTCAACTCAATCAAACAAAGGTGTTTATTCATTCTATTATTAAACTAATATCCAAATCAGTGCTTTCATTTTACATTATGATTTCTATCTTTTCAATTTCAACAGTATATGTCTAAAACCAGGGTCGGCCATGTGATTGACAAAATAAAATAGAGCCCTAGGCATGTTTGTAAACGGGGCCCCTAAATTCACTTTTTTTTTTCTTTCTAATTTTTATTATTATAAAAAAATTATATTTTAAAATTTTAATTTATATTTTTTTAACAACTAAGCCTAATAAAATAGAACAAGCAAAACTAACATAAAACATAGATAAGTTTTTAAAAATTAAATAAAATAATTCAAAAATAACAAATGAAAACACAAAATCCCAATTAAGTAGGTATAAAAAACAGAAATTAGAAAAGAAGATAAAAACAAATGAAAAAAAATTGACAAGCAAACTGAAATAAATAATCTTAAAAAAAATGTATGAACTAAGTTTCTTCTCTGCAAATTAAAAAACAAACAAATAAATCCTATTAATTAGGAACAACAGTAAAATATGAAAAGAATTTAAAATAAAAATAAAAATTAATTACAAAATAAAATAAAATTCCATAGATATTGGGGCCGGCCCTTTCTAAAATTATTCTCTCCATTTGCTTATTTGATATAATCACATTAACTGAAAAAAACAATATAATACCACAACTTGTGATATCAAAATTTATAAATGTAGCATTTTTTTTTAAAAAAAAGGCGATACTAATTACTAAATAATCAGAAAACATAAACAATAAATCTAAAGGTTTTAAACCGTCTCACAAATATCAATGTTTTATGAAAATAAAATATTAGAAAAGAAATACATAATAAACTATCCTTTGTGAGAATCATCTAAACTAAAACAAACCAAAAATAATCTAACAATTTTTTTTTTAAAAAAAAACATTACCTGTAGGTGACTAGCAATATTTTGTCGAGTTAAGTTGGACTTTGGGTTGGACTTATTCATATGCTCTAAGATTGCCTTAGGGCAAGCCCCTGCAATTAAAAAAAAAAAAATCAACATTGAATTATTGATTGAAACGAATACCAACAATATAAAAAATTTAGTATAAGAAACAAACAATTTCTCAGTTCCACAAAAAGATATATTTAGTTATTCTATCATATCATAACCTTTAATCAGACGGGTAAATTTCTCGGTGTCAAGCCCGGTTTATTTGTCTCTAATCGGTCTCACGGTCGAGAATTATCTCCTCTTCCTTCTTCTTATGTTCACAATCATGTCACTGGCTTGTTTTTGTTCTTCTCTATTTCCTCTCACTTCCTTCAGTGTTTTACTTCAAAATCTTTAATGAAATCGGAATAGCAATATCTACATATTTTTCAAAAAAAAACTTTTAATTTGCAGACGAATAGAAACAATGGGATATGTACATTTTAAGTTAACATTTAGAAATTTGTTTGGATAACTTTTTAAGATTTTGCTTTTCCAACTATCATATTAAATTTAAAATTTATTTTCAAATACTCCCAACCATCCAAGTTAAAAAAAAAAAAAAAAAAATTATAAAAAAAAACTTTTTAAAAATCTAACATTCATCCTGGAAAGTTAACTTCAAAATTTGATTTAATTAAAAATTTATTTCATATCATTTCCAAAGACTACCTAAAAAACAACATACTAAAATTTTTAGCATGCCTCTATGAAGCATCAAAGGTCTCTTCAAGGTTCTTAAAAAAAAATTAGGTTAATGAATTTGATAAATGAACTGTGGGAATCCATATGTGGGGGAGGGGAGGAAACTCTGAATCATCTTTTTTTAGCTGTCCAGACACTTTCGCACTATGGGGCATACTTGAGTGGGTTACCAATGTGAATTTGCGCTTCCAATCGATGCAAGAACTGTGGGAAACGACAACAAGAATGAACAAGAAAGATGACAAGAGAATTTATGTTCAAGGAACATACTTGAGTGGGTCTAGAAACGATGTTGTGTTCAAGGATACCTAGTTTTACATCGAGAATTTATGGAAGATGACGAGACAATACATTGGGGAGGGGGATGGGAATGAGATATCATGGCAGATCATTGAATAAGACTTATTTGGTAGAAGAATTTTTCTTTTTTTTTGGCTTTTGATCCCTTGTATCTTGTTTTTTCCTTTCTTTCTTCTATTTTCTCAAAAACAAAAAACAAAAAAAAATGATAAATGAACAAAAAAATATAAATACTAAATTACAAGCATGCGCTAACTATACTAAGCATATGAAATCTATTTCTGATATACTAATTTTTGAAATGAAACATTACTAATTTTTTAAATGAATCATTTTCTTACTATTTTATGTTAAACAACACTTACACCCATTTTGCAGCCTCATACGCTAGGATAGCATAGTATATACTGCGTTATCATAATATATGTGATTCTATTATAATGTATGAAGTAAGAAATTTTTTGAATTTTTCAAACAGAAAATAATGTATTTCAGTATACTTCATTTCATATAATAATATGTTTTTCAATTATAGAGTGTGTAATTGAAAAAAAAAATGTGTGAATTAAAGGGGATGCCACATATTAGTTTCCTATGTTAAAAATTAAAAGAAAATTTTAGATTCAGTAATTTTTACAGTCCAAAACTAAAACCACACATATTTTATTAAAAAAAAAATAGTAAATATCATCTAATGAATTATATACTTGATAAAAAATAATATATATCATTTTATTTCGAGTTGAATGAACTAATTTTTAGTAAGTGTAAGAAAAACAAATTAACTAGGTACATAAAACTATTTTGAACTGTAAAAAAAACAGCGACCAAACTTTAAATCTTTCAAAAGTTAGAGAGTCTTACTTTCTCCCAATTCATTAACTGCCTCCAGAAATGGTATTTCGATATCTGATGTCCACACAACCCTTTTCTTTGCAGTGGGACTCTGAGAGTCCATGTTCATGTCTTCTACTTCTCCTTCATTATTCATATTGTCATCTTGAGCCAATAATAATACATTTCCTTCATCGACGTAGTTGGACGACTGTACCATGTTCTTGCATTTCTTCACTGTATGTTTCCATAAGTACTTCAAAGATTCATTTGAAATCGGTTTGATGAGACAATCGCATGCACCTTTCGCCATGAATGCATCCATCCCCTCCTCGTTTGACATCACTGTCATTAATAACAGATTCCAGGTTTAAAAAATGACTTACAAAGAATATAAAAGAAGAAGTGGAACTGAATATTTGCTTATTAAAACTTATAAGTAAAAGATTATAGTTTTTAGCATAGCTTTGAGAATTAGTTTTTTCTTCAAAGTTGAGTTTAAAATTGAGTTTGCTGAAAGTTGTTTCTCCACGTATTATGAAAAAACTAGCTTATGTGTCAGCGGCTTTTAATTAAGCTGTATTTTTTTTTTTTTGGGGGAGGGGGTGGAGAAGGTTTGGTAAACTTAGCATTATGCAAACTCAAAAACTCTCAAAACTTGTTTCCAAATGAAGCTTTAAAAGAAACAGTTGTTGTATGTTTATTGAATTTATCGAAACTTTATTTAAACTAAAACATAATTTTTAAAAGTCATAATCTATGAATGGGTTAAAAGATGCTTTTTAAATTATATAGCTTATAAAAAAATTTAAATAACTTTTATTTTGAACACTCGTGACCTTAAACTTTTTTTATTAATAATAAATGTGTATTTATTTATAAATATTACACCAAAAATTGGCAAACTTCTTTTCATCTCTTCAATCAATCTATCTATTATACTAACAAGAAGGGGTTTTCAAGTGTATGTAACGCAATTTTACTTTTTTATCTTCTAACAAATTTATTAAAGTCTATTATATTATTCAAAATTAATATATTTTCTTCTAATTTTATCTTAAAATTTTAAATAGATAATTAGATTATATAACCACAATTGTTCACGTTGTTCCTTCCTAACACTTTGTTAGATTATATTTATGATCTTTCATTTTATATCATGTCATGGTAAGAATGAGAAAAAATAAATGCATATTTTTAATATCAACATATTTAATATGAGATTTTCATCAAATTTATATATGAGCATGCATATATATAAATTGGATATCATCATATCCATATCCACTCAGTCTCATTGAATATTTTTTCATTGGGTTTTTATTTTCATATATATTCTTAAAAAGTCACATTTTGTCAAAATATTCTTAAGATCTGTTATTTCCAACAAAACCCCTTAAAAGAGTTTAAATTATGCATAAATGTTGTTTTTAACTTATTTGATGGGTATTGATGGGTTTAAACTTCCAAATGGAAAATTTTGATAATATATGATTGTTTGACAGATATATATACAAAAAGTCCCCTTTTAATTATAACATATTATTTTCATTTGCAATTTCATAATAAATTTTACTAATGATTGATTTAATAATATAAACATTTTATTATATTATTTACATATGTATAACATGAGCGATTACATCTCATATAAATGGGTTGAAACAAATGAGGGTGCTCGTTTAGAAAAACTGTTTCAATTTTTTTATTATTTACACTCACATCGTGTGCGTGGATGAAAATTAGTTTTTTACTATTGCAAGTAATATTATATTGTATCAAAATTTTATTTATAATTCCATTTGTAGCTCAATTTATTAAAATTTTAGAAATTTCGTATTTGAGAAATATTATACTGAATTGAACTTCCATTTATGTATATTAATTTTCTTTTAAATGTTTGTAAAATTGATTTTATAAGTAAATGTCAACTTATTTTATCAATATAAATCAATTCACTTTTACAGTTTAAAAGAGCATTTTTCACAATTACATTGAAAAAAAATATTTTACAACTTATTCTAACAAGCATCGATGGTTGTTTATTTAGTTTTTTGCTTTTAAACATTTATAACAAACATGTCTACTACTTATTTAAAAAATTAAAATCTATAATCTATAAATTCAAACTGCAACGAACATTACCTGAGTATAGATTTACTTACTGATAATTAATACGCGAACCTCAGGCACAAGTTGCTTGAGGAGTTCGAACACATTCATGTCTGGCATGTAGGCATTACACAGGACGATGTCGAATTTGAGTTCCCTTTTGAGCAGAAGTGACAATGCACATTTTGCCAGTGAACATGTCGTCACTGGAAAGATAACGACTAATCAATGAGCGTTGATACATTCAATTAATTTTATAATCCAGTCTGCAATGCTATACACTATAATAGTGTAGTATATACTGCGCTATTATAATATATAGAGATCTATTATAGTATGTGTCACAAAAAAAAAATATTTAAAACTAAAAAATATACTATTTTATCTTAGTACATACATCATTTCATAAAATAGTACATACTGTAATGAGAGAGTATATAATTTTCTAAAAAAAAATGTGTGCATTGTAAATGGGGACTGCACAGGGCGCCTAGACATATTATTTTCAAAAAATCTTTTTTATCATTTTACTCATGTCTAACTGCTAGAAATTATGACAACTTTGAAATAAGAGGCATTAAACAAAATGATTCTGTCGAATCATATAAAAATTACAACCCTGAGTTCTGGGATTAGATCCATAGTTCAATAATTGATAATACATAGTTGACAATAAAATTTACAAATATTCATGAATTATCACACAATATGACACACACTGATATATATCTATTCTCTCCACTAAAAAGACAGTAGATGTTAAAAAAATAATCTACATATACAAACATTAGATAAAACAGAATTTAAAAGCATTATAGATTTGAATACACCAAATCCAACACAGAGTTTATAGATGGGTTGATTATGATATACAGAATATGAGTTAAATTAAACAATTGGCTGGCTTAATGGGTACCATGCGAAATCTCAAAATGAGTGGTTCCCTTCTTCTGATGATGATACTATCATATTAAATTTTTAAATTTTTTAACTAACTTTAAAAAAAAAATTAAACAACGGATCATAATAAAAATAAATTCCAATAATATAAGAAAAAAAAACAAATACAATTAAAAGGGGATTAAAATAAAACAGAATTTTGAAACAATAAAAAACAAAAAACAAAATAATAAAATCAACACATTTATAAATTAAGCAATAAAAATATATATAAAATAATAAATAAACAATAAAATATAAGAAGATCTAAAAATGAAGAAATGGATAAGCTTCCAAAAATAAAAATAAAAAATAGATAAAAGATCCCTATTTTTGAGATTTAGGAGTCTTTATAAAGAGGTGATGATAGATTGGGTATAATTTTATATGTACTTTTATTCTCTGATATGAGCTTACTCATTCTTATTCCAGCCTATTTCACTACTATTTCTCTACCATCAAACACAAACAAACATTAGATCTATATAAAAAAAAAAAACTATCAACATATACAACATCTTCGTATCTAAAACAACCATAACAAATAAAAAATATATAAAAACTAATCTTAACCTTCATAATTAAATTCTCGCAACTTGTTTGTCAGGTCACCGAGACAATTCTGATCATGATCGATGACCAACACTCGAACTCCTTCAATAACATCATCCATTTTTTTCTTCTTAAGTTTCCAATAGAGAGAGTTCAATAGTAGATGAAGAGCATCTATTTTTTCAAATAGAACTCTTTTTCCCTCCTATGAAAGAGTCTTTTTTTCTTTTTTTTTTTCGACGGACTCGGATTTGATGGAAGTTGACTCTATTTTCTAAACGCTTTTTTAAAATAGCGGATAAGTCATAATCAAACACGTTGCAAAGTCTCAGCGTTTATAGCTAACAGATATTTTTAACTATAAAAGTACTATTGGAAACACTGTTTGAAAATTAAGCAATTTTCCTTTATGATTTTTGAAATTTTGATTTAAAATTATTTTATATAATTAAAAAGTTGAGCTTCAAATTTTGATTTAAGGCCCTGTTTTGAAAACGGATTTGAGAGTTAGCTATTTTTTAAAAACTGAGTTTAAAATTAAATTTGTAAAAATATGTTTGTAGCTAGTCTAAGGAATTCAGCTTTCTCATTTTCAAATGGATCTTAACTTTTAAACTTTTCAATTAAAGAGATGATTAATTATATATAAGGGGGTTATTGTTTTTGTTTACTTAAAAACTCTGTTAATTTGATTTGTTATCAAATGAAAAATATAAATGGAGGCGTTTTAAGTAAATATGATGATTAATTTCAGCAGTTTGGTATGCAATTATTTATTTATTTATTTAATGATTTCTAAAAAAAGTTTGTTTAAAATAAGTGAAACCAAGCCCTTAGTCACCTTTTCTTATAGCATCTAGAAACTTATTTATTCCAAATATAAATTTAAATAACAATCCCACAAAATCCTCAGCAACAGTTTCACCCAATCCTTTATAAATTCATCAAATCAAGAGAGATTGTTTTACTCAAATCACCAAAAATATTTTTTATATGCTTCAACAGTGTGATTTTTATTTTACTCAAAGTCTCAAATCACCAAAAGATTTTTTTCTTTTATATTTTTTTTATGCTGGTCATTTTAAGTATCACAAGTCGTAGTTCTTTTATGTGATTTTTTTAAATAATGGATGATTATGTATTCATTGAAAATTCTCAAAATTTAGAAGATACTCATGGAATACAAATTGTGAAGATAAACTGCTCGCCATCTCTTAGTATCCAATTTCAGGTAACACTCAATCAAACAATTGATAATTGTTATCCAAATAATATTTTTTTTTATTTAAATTTAAAGTTAAGAAAGCTTTTCATTATAGTTTATAAATTAATTTTTGTATGATTTTCAGATCAATTTTTATTAATTATAGTTTATTATTATTTTTTACTTACTGCAAAAGCACAATCACTCAAACCTGCTAGAAAAAAATGATTGTTAGATAATAGGTTCCAAAATTGGTGAATGTCTTAAGATAGATTTTTAAAAAGTTGTAAGTTTCGTATGCAAATTTTCTTTTGTTTATTTAATGATTTCCAAAAAAATAAATTCATTTTAAAACAAGTCAAACCAAGCATCTGGAAACTCATCTATACCAAATTTAAATAAAAAAAAACAATCCCACATAATCCTCAATCAAACTTTGACCCAAACGGCCTTTTAAAAAAAAAAATTTTTAACAATTGACAACTGTTATTCAAAAATTAATTTTTTTCATTCAAATTTAAAATTACGAATGCTTTTTGTTATAGATTTGAAATTAATTTTTTATGGTTTTCAAACAGGGGTGCAACTCTGTTGGGTTGGGTTGAGATGGATTGGGTTGTAGCTTAACTTGAACCCAATCCCAGGTTGAAGAAAGCCAACCCAAACCCAACCCAATCTAACCCTCGGATTTGAGAAGCCCAACCTTAAACCAATCCGGTTTGGTTTGGGTTAGATTCTAAACAATTAAAACATTGTAAAAAAGAAAGATAAAATTAAAAAACATTTTTATTAAAAATATAGAAATAAAGCTATAGAATTGATAGATTATAGATAAAACTAAATTGAATTTATTTCATAATAAATTAAAATTTTAAAATATGACTTAGAATATTTAAATTTAGGTTTGGGTTTTCAACCCCTCAAACCAAACCCATTAAAAGTTTTTTTTATTGGGTAGATTATTTTATTTTATTTTGGGATTTTTGCATGTATACCCATAAAAAATTCAATTATGTCAAAATACCCCTCTAAAAACCAGTAGTGCACAAAATTCAATTTTATCTCAATGAGATTTATAATACATAGGAAATTCCAATTTTGAATTATATCTCAACGGAATTCAAAACTCAGATAAAATGATAAAATTTTAATTTTAATATTATCTCAATCTCATAGATTTTAATTTTATCTAAATCTCAATAGATAATACTCATATTATATTGAGATAAAATTGAAATTTTTAATTATATTTTAATTTAATAGACATGAAATAAATTTAATTTTAATATGTAGATATGATTTATAAATGAAAACAATCACACTTAGGCATGCATCGGGGCTTTCATGCCAAATATAACGTAAATCAGGCCTCCAATTGAAAAATAAAACCAATGTTAGTAAATAATTTTTTTATTATTGATGGAAACAATGTCTTACATTGACTTAGAGTGTGTTTATGCGTAATTTTGAAGAAGAATTTGAGTGAAACCGGTGAAAAAAAGCATATTTCTTTTAATCCATTTACATGTTATTTGTGCCTGATTGATTGTTAAAATGATAGAAAATTTAATTAATATTTTGTTTGCGCCATTGTAATGAAAAATAATTAAAAATAAAATGTTGTTTGCCTAATATTTTTTAATAAAAAATGTTTTTTTGCCTAATATTTTTAAATTTAATATTAATATATTTTGAATTTTAATTATAATAAAAAAGGAATATAAAATTATTTGTGTAATATTTTTAAATAAACAATGTTCTAAAAGACAAACTAATATATAAGTATGCTCACAAGCCATCCACATGAATTTGCAATGTTAAAAAACCATGAAAGATTTTTGTGTTGCAAAGAAGAAAAGTATCCTGATTTTTTTTTATCAACCTAGATCTATTCAGCGAAAACAAACAAACAAACAAAAAAACCCAAAAAATAAATAAATTAAAACTTAGATATGTTCCCAAAAAAAAAAAAAACTTAGTTCAACAAATCAGATATGATCGAATGAAATAAATAAAAAACAATTATGTGAATATTCATTCTGGATGTCCTTACAAAAAAATCAGATTCTTTCACTTTCTTTTTCTTTGGGGTGAGGAAAATAATTTTCCTACATCTTCTGATATGAACAAAATAACAAAGAAAAAATGAGAATTTTTTTTACTATTATTTGACAAGAACACCATGTTTTTAATTAGGTGGTTAAAAAAAATATTTTTTAATATTATTTGATACAAACATACCCTTAATTGGCTTTTTTGCCATTATTTTGACTTAAAAGGAACATGGTTTGACATTTTTTCCCTTCGAAGCAAGGATTTTTATAAAGGGTGGGCTTAACGTGATTTATGTAAATATTTTTTAAAGTTATATCATTATTTTTTTTAATTTCAATAACGTAGATTAAAAAATAAATATGTATATAATAAAATAAAGACATTTAACATAAAATGTATCACTGAATAATTTTAAAATATAATTATCAAATATTAAAACGATATGTCAAATTTCAAATCGATGATTCACAAAAAAAAAAAAGATGTCAAAACATAAATTTAATGTTTTATTTTCTTTCTTTTTTTTTTAGTGGTGGGCTGTTGGTGTTTAGGAATTTCATATGTAGGTGGAGCCTATGACTTATGGGTCCTAATTCAAAGAGTGTTGTTATACACAACTTTTTTTCAACCCTAATTCGAGTCTCATATAAGTCAATAGAAAATTAACAACGCATATACTCATATTAATGAGATATATACTTCAATAATTTTTTTTTACATTTTTTATAGATACATCCATACAATTTAATAATATATGCTTTATTTTTTTTTTATAAAAGCATCTACCTCATTAGATAAAATATATTAATTTTTGAAAAAAATCAATTCACATGTAGATTGGAATTAAGGCAGAAAAAGAAAACTGTACATAACATTATCAAAATTAAAATCAATCTATCACAAACAAAAAAAAATTTTAAAAAAAAATAAAATAAAATCCGGGCGGTGGGGGGGGGGGAGGAGGGGCATGAGACCCCCCTGGACCAAAGGTGGCTCCTCCACGCCGACGGACCGACTAAGCTGCCACCCACCCTCCTGATTATCAGCGTCGGGAGGGACTGTCGAGGAGGCCTATCGGCGTCAGGAGGGAACATCGGGGAGGGCTATCGGCGTCGAGAGGGTGGGCGGCAGCTTAGTCGGTCCATCAGCGGCGATTTGTAAACACGGGCGAGAGAGACAGAGAGAGTGAATGAGATGGGAGGTTTTCATGTCATTGTTTAACCTAGGTTAGGCTAACTATGGTTGTATTGGGGGTAGTTAGTTTTGGTGGATATTTGATTTTAGTTTACCTTGATCACAACCACAGATTCAGTGGACCTTCATCACCCGCAAATCAATATAAAGCAGGCGTACGCTTTTAAAGCCTGCCCATGTAGACCCTATGAGGTGCTACAAGTATTAATAACTATTTTACTATTTCTGTCTTTTTCAATAATTACTTTCTATAATCAAAGAGTTGGTTACAATGGTTGATGTGTCATGATTTTTTGAATTTGATTGAAGGATCAAATCCCATGATTTTTTGTAATTAATATCTTCTCTCTTTTACTTTATAAGATAAAAAAAAAATACATGATCTGTCTATCTGTCCATCTACGGTTTCTTTTTCTTCTCTATGGCTCTACCTAAAATAGAAATTATGTTTGGGTCACATTCCTTGTTTTGTATTTGTTATAATTTTTTATTATTGAATTTGATACTAAATGTTAAATTCGATAACTCTTTTACAACATTTTTTTTAAGAACATATAGAAACAAATCAGAAGGTTGTTTTGGAGGTTTTTCAAGCATTGATTTATTTTTCAAAGGACTTCTCAGCCTCCAATCAGATCGAAAATCATAATTGAACGATTAGATATCATTTCCAATGTTTGTCGATTCAGGTACGGCCTTTTATTTTTTTATTTTTTTTGCATTTATTATAGTTTTTTTTTATTGAATTTGGTGCTAGATGTTAAATTTAACAGCCTTAAATCTGGAGCGTTTGATCTTTAAATTATTTAACAATTATATTTAGAAATCAATTACATTGTGGAATGTAACTAACTTTTAATTACTTTATAAAATTAGTTACTTTATTGAAATCAATTACATTGTGATGGATACAAATGTAACTGACTTCTAATACAATTTATTGTTAAAATTAAGTTACATTTTATAAATGTAACTGAATTTTATTCCGAACTCTAATTTTATACTGTGATTTGTGTTTCATTTATGCATTTATTGAAAAAAAATTGCATCTATCACAAATACTTCATTTGATGATTATAATAAAAAAATTACAAATTAACAACAATGTTTAAAAAAAACGTTGATTATTCCTTATTGCCATTGTTTTCTGGTTGAATGAGAGGCCGCATACAAAAATTTGGTCTTTTTTGGTGTTTTTGATTAAATGAGTTTTTGAATGATTTTGTTTTTCAGTTTTTTTTTAAGAAACCCTGGAGGATTTGAATTTCAATTTTGTTTTCATAAATGTAATTAATTGTTTCTTTTTTTAATTGGTTTTGAAAAAAAATAGGTTTCTTAAAATGAATTAAATATGTTGATATGTTTTTTGGAAAAGAATGAGATGGATTTAATGAGGGAGAAAATTGTGGGTTTTAAATTAAAATAATATTGTATTTTGCTTTCTGAACTTTTTTTAAAAGTTAAATAAATAACCAATGAGATAATGATACATCATGGAGTTAGCGACTTGTGTGTATATATATATATATATATATATATATATATATATATATATATATGTTATTAATGAGCATCCCATTTAATTGGTTGGATGACATGAAACAAGTATACAACATAAATGAATTTCCATGTTGGATGGACACCATAAAATTATAATCATTCCCCTACCGTATAACAAAAAATCATAGTTATTAATTTCAACATGATCCACACATGTTAAACTAAATACATGTTGTGAAAAAAGGCACAGGTCCTTTATTGCCAACATGAACAGCCACATAAGTTAAACATAAAATGTATAGGCATTTCTATGCATAATGCAAAAATAAGAGAACTAAAATAAGAGAACAGTGAGGAGTAGTACATACTCATTAGGTGGTGAAACTAAACAATCACTGTTGAAATTTTGATGGTAAGCCCTCTCTGGTTTCATTCTGCTCATCCACCTGCATGCATTATACATATTGGTTTTTATAATTGGTTAAGCACATGTCCAAACATTGAACCCATAAATATAAAGAGTTATGCTTAACTAAAACATGATTATTTAACATCTAAAGAAGCCTAGTGAAGATTTACCAAGGAATGAAATAGTTCTACAAGAAAAAAAAACTTACCTTTCTAAAAAGTGACTCTAGCATATCCATGTCCATAGTAAATATTGGTGAAAGGTTATCTTCAACACACTGTGTGGTGTTATTCTCATCCTTATTAGGTCCACTTATTTGGAAACCATCACTTTGAGAAACATTGAAAACTTGAGTGTTTTCCGATGGCGCTTTAAAGTTATTGGCATCCGTCATCTGGTCAGGAATCGTGAGCTGATGCATGGATACCGGTACGACATTATGTATATCTGTTGAATTGTTAGATGAATAATCTGTCATGGGAGAACAACCAGCAGAATAATACAAAGAATCCCCGCAACGAGGCATGCTGGATGGTGGCCATGTTGAACTCAACATAATAGGCTGTTCATGGTATATGTTGTTCATTTGTTGATTGTTGATTGCTGGCTGTGTCTCTGCTTGCATTCCTGATGTATCAGAGCACAGTGTGCTTGTAACACCTTGTGGTGGTCCGTGCATTAGTCTATGCACTAATGCACTATGACTTTGGTTAGGCATAGGAAATATTTGTAAATCGAAGCTTTGATGCACTCCATTCTGTCTCTCTGTTTTGTCTACAGCATTTGGAGAGGAGTTGTGGTCATTGCCTTTATTCTCTTCTTTTGCTTGTCTCTTTAAATAGAGACGATATTTCTGTTGCACAAGATTTGCTTTATTTGATCCATAACAATAAATGAGAATAATAAAAGTAAATAAATAAATTTCATTAAAAAAAAGTAAAAATAAATGAACTAATCAGGAACCAACATAATTTGATGATATGTACACTAGTTATATTCTAAATAACATGGACAAGACATTATAGTATTTGAGATTTCATTCCTTTTAGTAAAAGATTTCTGTTATTCTGTATAATCTTATTTGTTCAAAAATTCGAGAAATAAAAAAATTCATACACTATTATATCGTTCATTCATTATCCAATACTATATCACATATTAGTTTAGCTAATTATTAGTAAGTGATCATTTCATTTAATCACCACTTATTATTTTATTTTTTTTAATTTATAGATCAAAAACTATGGTGAGGTAGTTTATTTTTTGTGATTGGCAAATGCTTGAAGTAGTGTCTCTGGTAAAGAAACCTAACATGCAAAAAAAACATATCTAAATTATCCCTTCGATTTACTTACTTTTGCACAAAATTAATCACAATGACTGAATAAATACCAGCTATACCACAGCTTCAAACCTATAATTTAAATTCAATTTTCAGTGTGACAAGAGAAAAAAAAAAGCTAAAAGAAAAACACTCCAATTTGTGATATACCACAGCTTCAAACCTATCAAACTTGTGAATGTATATGACAAATTTTTTTTTTTAAGAAAATCATACATTACCTGCAAGTGACTAGCAACATTTTCTCGAGTCAGATAGGGAACATTCATACGCGCTAGGATTTCCTTAGGACATGCCCCTGAAATTAGAAAAAAAAAAATATAATGAATGCTTGAAACTAATCATAATGATTTTGCTTTGAATTGGTTCATAAATTTAATTAATATCTAAGTTAAAAAGTCTTACCATCGCCCAATTCAGTAACAACATCCACAAATCGTCTGTGAAATGGTGGTTTCCAGTGAAATCTTTTCTTTGTAGTAAGACTTTCATCACGCAATTTTAGATCATCTTCGTCATTCGTTATGTAATTCTTATAATTCATAATGCGCGTTAAAACTGCATTTCCTTCTTCAATGTTCTCCGACGTTTCAATCTTTACAGATTTCCTGATTGTATGTTTCCATATATACTTCAATTGTTCCTCTGAAATTGGTTTGAAAAGACAATCACATGCGCCTTTTGCCATACATTTTTGTATCATTTCCTTCCCCTCAACCGTCGACATCACTGTTATTGATTGAAGAATTCAAACTCAAAAAAGCTTGCAATGAAGATATAAAAACAAACAGTTAGCCATTGAATCATGATTTACTTACTAATAATCGACACGTTAACGTCGTTTGAAATCCGTTCGAGAAGCTCGAATGAATCCATGTCCGACATGAAGGCATCTATCATCACAATGTCGAATTTGACATCCATGTCTTGCACCAGTTTTAGCGCGTATTCTGCCTTTAAACATGTTGTCACTGGAAATAAAAAAAAATTTATGAATAATATTCAATTTATAGGAGTGAAACAACTTGGATATTCACAAAAAATAAAAATGAAAAAGAACATTAAAATTTTTTTCTACCAATATAATGTTCCCACATCGACACCCTTAACTATTCAATAACAACTACACCTCTTCCGAATGCTCATAGAGCTCGCACCGGCACAGAATTTTCTATGATAAAACTGATCACCATATCCGATCCCATAGGTTCTCACACTTTTCTCCTAAAAACCACCTAACCCAAGTACTTGTTAGATCGAATAAGTACATTAGATCGAATAGAATGATTTTGTCGTATGCGGAATACTACCAATCCAACCCATATCAAACCTGGCAGCTCACACTGCAGAATGAAGCTTCAAAGACTGATCCCCACCCTTTCGCAGCAGTTGTTTGCAAGCCTCTCACATGCCCTCAAAAATCTCAAAATCACTCAGGCCGAGCCCAACTGACGATGAACAGGTGATCAGTATTCTCTTCTTCCAAGCCACATATTTGCAAGACTAATTAATCGCCCACGCACAATGAGCAATTATATCCTTGTTAAGAACCTTTCGCAAGTACACAATCCACTAAAACTTTTTTTTCAATCAAAACTATTTTTTTTTTCTTCTATAAAATCTAATCTCAACAAGCATTGCATAATCAATTTTATATAATTGTAATAAGGTAGAATTTGATTTAAAACTGCATTCAAAATCAAATTTTAAAATTAAAGCATATTTTTCTCAATTTAAACACAAGAACTGTTTCTTTTCCGGTAGAGATCAACAGTAGGATGATGGGTATTCAGAAAAACGAAATGAATTGTAACCCTCCACTATAAATAAAATTTTTACACTAAAAAGTAAAAACACAAACACTAATCCATAAAAGAATCAATACATCCAACATCATCTAATTCAAAACAGCTCAACCAACAAAAATTTTAAAAAAAAAAACAAATACACCAAATTTACCAACACAAAATCTAAATAGCTCATCTTTATATTTAAACACTAAAATTAGATGTTCAATTGAATCAATGTATATAAATTCTTTCCACTAAAAAAATACAAACACTACAACGTAAGAACAAAAAACTCAATTAAACCAAATATATCAACACAAAATTAAAACAACTCACCTTTATATTTAAACTCTCTTAACTTATTCGCTACATTGTTATCATTGTCGATCACTAGCACTCGTGTTGTTGCTGCATGTGAATTTGCCATTGATCAAAGTCTTCTCTTCTCTCTCTCTCTCTCTCTTTTACTTCTAGTCTTACTTCTTCAGGGTTGCTATCACTATTTATTTAACGTTTATCTTTTAATATATATATCTCACTTTTTAGTTTAAAAAAATTAATTAAGAGTACACGTGATCATCCGTGAATTATTTTTAGGTCCTTAGAAATTTTTAAGTTTTTTTAAGTCTTTAAAACAATGAAAAATTATTTTTAGTCCTTTGAAAATGAATGTTGTTAGTCTGTCCGTCAAAAATATCAAAAATGTCTTGTTAACATTTTATAAAAGTTAACAATGTATTAAGAAGTATTTACGGATATATTGAAGATATGTATTAAAAAGTGTTAATAGTATATTAAAAAATTTGAAGGGGGGTAATTTTAGTATTTTAAAATCATATCGTGAATTATGGCTTTCTGTTTTACAAGGTGATCTCAACAAATTAAAAGCGTACGTTCGTTCTGTACTGTCCCTCTGATTCTACGGTTGAGATGGATTTGGTGGTTGAGATGTAAACGATATTGACTGCCCTAAAAAAATTAAAAAATTGGAGAAAACGGCGCAGCCGTTTTTTTATAAAAAAGTGATGGCAATTTGATTGGATAAAAATGTGAATTTCTTTTAAATATAAAACATTAATAACCACTAAAAATGTTTGTTTTTTAAATTAATAATAATCACTAAAAAAAAAGAATATAGTGACAATATATTTATGTTTAATTTTAATTAAATGAGAAATATATATTTGCAAAAGTAAGGTGTTCGCCTCACTTCTCACATGACACGTAATTTTAATTAAGTTATAGATAAGATCAAGTGACCATCCAATTATTTCTAATTATTGAATATAAGTGGTTAGATATATATATAAAAAAATGATAAAAAATATTGTATTTCAACAAATAATAATTTTGATGAATTAATATATTAAAAATCAATAACATAACAAATAATAAAATTAAGAGATAAAGGAATTGAAATTGTCTACATCTATTGAAGTCGGTGGAACCTTGCAAATCTAATTGTATCTTGAGAACAAATATTTGGATCTTCGAAATACATGGATAAGGCTTAACGATGCACCAATGACATAATTATTAGACGTAAACAGTTTTACAAAAATTATTAGACGTTAACAGTTGAAAGAAGTCAACCCTTCAATCTTAAAAAAAAAATGATTTCATTTGTTTGTTCGATTAGCATTGTTTTCAAAAAAAATAATAATAAATAAATAAAAGATGATCTGTTTTTCTTCACGTTGTTTTTAAATTCGATAAAATGTGGTACAATGTATACATAGCTTGACATGAAATGAAATAAAATGAGTTTTCAGAAATCAACTTAAACACAAGAACTGTTACTTTTCCGGTAGAGATCAACTGTAACATGATGGGTTTTCAGAAAAACGAAGTGAATTGTAACCGTCCACTATAAATAAAAGTTTTACACTAAAAAGTAAAAACACAAACACTAATCCATAAAAGAATCAATACATCCAACATCATCTAATTCAAAACAGCTTAACCAAAAAAAATTAAAAAAAAAAAAAAACACCAAATTTACCAACACAAAATCTAAATAGCTCATCTTTATATTTAAACACTAAAATTAGATGTTCAATTGAATCAATGTATATAAATTCTTTCCACTAAAAAAATACAAACACTACAACGTAAGAACAAAAAACTCAATTAAACCAAATATATCAACACAAAATTAAAACAACTCACCTTTATATTTAAACTCTCGTAACTTATTCGCCACATCGCGGTCACTATCGATCACTAACACCCGTGTTGTTGCTGAATGTGAATTCTCCATTGATGTTTTCTTTTTCTATACTTCTTCTGTACTTCTCTTATTTCTCTCTCTCTCTTTTACTTCTAGTCTTACTTCTTCAGGGTTGCTATCACTATTTATTTAACGTTTATCTTTTAATATATATATCTCACTTTTTAGTTTAAAAAAATTAATTAAGAGTACACGTGATCATCCGTGAATTATTTTTAGGTCCTTAGAAATTTTTAAGTTTTTTTAAGTCTTTAAAACAATGAAAAATTATTTTTAGTCCTTTGAAAATGAATGTTGTTAGTCTGTCCGTCAAAAATACCAAAAATGTCTTGTTAACATTTTGTAAAAGTTAACAATGTATTAAGAAGTATTTACGGATATATTGAAGATATGTATTAAAAAGTATTAATAATATATTAAAAAATTTAAAGGGGGGGTATTTTTAGTATTTTAAAATCATATCGTGAATTATGGCTTTCTGTTTTACAAGGTGATCTCAACAAATTAAAAGCGTACGTTCGTTCTATACTGTCCCTCTGATTCTACGGTTGAGATGGGTTTGGTGGTTGAGATGTAAACGATATTGACTGCCTGTTACGTCCTAAAAAAATTAAAAAATTGGAGAAAACGGCGCAGCCGTTTTTTTATAAAAAAGTGATGGCAATTTGATTGGATAAAAATGTGAATTTCTTTTAAATATAAAACATTAATAACCACTAAAAATGTTTGTTTTTTAAATTAATAATAATCACTAAAAAAAAAGAATATAGTGACAATATATTTATGTTTAATTTTAATTAAATGAGAAATATATATTTGCAAAAGTAAGGTGTTCGCCTCACTTCTCACATGACACGTAATTTTAATTAAGTTATAGATAAGATCAAGTGACCATCCAATTATTTCTAATTATTGAATATAAGTGGTTAGATATATATATAAAAAAATGATAAAAAATATTGTATTTCAACAAATAATAATTTTGATGAATTAATATATTAAAAATCAATAACATAACAAATAATAAAATTAAGAGATAAAGGAATTGAAATTGTCTACATCTATTGAAGTCGGTGGAACCTTGCAAATCTAATTGTATCTTGAGAACAAATATTTGGATCTTCGAAATACATGGATAAGGCTTAACGATGCACCAATGACATAATTATTAGACGTAAACAGTTTTACAAAAATTATTAGACGTTAACAGTTGAAAGAAGTCAACCCTTCAATCTTAAAAAAAAAATGATTTCATTTGTTTGTTCGATTAGCATTGTTTTCAAAAAAAATAATAATAAATAAATAAAAGATGATCTGTTTTTCTTCACGTTGTTTTTAAATTCGATAAAATGTGGTACAATGTATACATAGCTTGACATGAAATGAAATAAAATGAGTTTTCAGAAATCAACTTAAACACAAGAACTGTTACTTTTCCGGTAGAGATCAACTGTAACATGATGGGTTTTCAGAAAAACGAAGTGAATTGTAACCGTCCACTATAAATAAAAGTTTTACACTAAAAAGTAAAAACACAAACACTAATCCATAAAAGAATCAATACATCCAACATCATCTAATTCAAAACAGCTTAACCAAAAAAAATTAAAAAAAAAAAAAACACCAAATTTACCAACACAAAATCTAAATAGCTCATCTTTATATTTAAACACTAAAATTAGATGTTCAATTGAATCAATGTATATAAATTCTTTCCACTAAAAAAATACAAACACTACAACGTAAGAACAAAAAACTCAATTAAACCAAATATATCAACACAAAATTAAAACAACTCACCTTTATATTTAAACTCTCGTAACTTATTCGCTACATTGTTATCATTGTCGATCACTAGCACTCGTGTTGTTGCTGCATGTGAATCTGCCATTGATCGAAGTCTTCTCTTCTTTTTCTTTTTTACTTCTACTGTTGCTTTTCTGGTTTGTTATCACTATTATTTTATTTTTTTTTACGTTTTCTATATATAAAGAGGGAGAGTTAAAAGACATTTGTGTCCCTCTAAATATAGAAAATCTTATGAAAATCGAAAAAACCCAAATAACCCTCCTTTTAACATATGTTAATTAATTCTAACTCAACCTATCATAGTTAATTCTAACTAAATATCTAACTTATGAAATCACCACGTTTTCAAACCAACAAAACAAATTAGATTCACCGATCAGAAGAAAGAAATTGAAATTTCAACACAAAAACCCCCTTTTCAGAGACTCTATATACTAAAAACACAAACACTACTCCACACAAAAATTCAATACATCCAAGAACATCATCTAATCCAACAAAAAAAAAAAACTCTAAAACACCAAAGTTACCAGCACAAAATCTAAATAGCTCACCTTTATATTTAAACACAACAATTAGATGTTACAACTGAATAAATGTATATAAATTCTTTCCACATAAAAATTTAAATACACCAAATATACCAAAACAAAACAAAATTTAAAATACTCACCTTTATATTTAAACTCACGCAACTTATTTGCCACATCGCAATCACTATCGATCACTAACACCCGTGTTGTTGCTGAATGTGAATCTGCCATTGATCGAAGTCTTCTCTTCTTTTTCTTTTCTTTTTTTACTTCTACTGTTGCTTTTCTGGTTTGTTATCACTATTTTTTTTTTTTTACGTTTTCTATATATAAAGAGGGAGAGTTAAAAGACATTTGTGTCCCTCTAAATATAGAAAATCTTATGAAAATCGAAAAAACCCAAATAACCCTCCCTCTAACATATGTTAATTAATTCTAACTCAACCTATCATAGTTAATTCTAACCCAATATATAACTTATGAAATCACCACGTTTTCAAACCAACAAAACAAATTAGATTCACCGATCAGAAGAAAGAAATTGAAATTTCAACACAAAAACCCCCTTTTCAGAGACTCTATATACTAAAAACACAAACACTACTCCACACAAAAATTCAATACATCCAAGAACATCATCTAATCCAACAAAAAAAAAAAAACTCAAAAACACCAAAGTTACCAGCACAAAATCTAAATAGCTCACCTTTATATTTAAACACAACAATTAGATGTTACAACTGAATAAATGTATATAAATTCTTTCCACATAAAAATTTAAATACACCAAATATACCAAAACAAAACAAAATTTAAAATACTCACCTTTATATTTAAACTCACGCAACTTATTTGCCACATCGCGGTCACTATCGATCACTAACACCCGTGTTGTTGCTGAATGTGAATTCTCCATTGATGTTTTCTTTTTCTATACTTCTTCTGTACTTCTCTTATTTCTCTCTCTCTCTTTTACTTCTAGTCTTACTTCTTCAGGGTTGCTATCACTATTTATTTAACGTTTATCTTTTAATATATATATCTCACTTTTTAGTTTAAAAAAATTAATTAAGAGTACACGTGATCATCCGTGAATTATTTTTAGGTCCTTAGAAATTTTTAAGTTTTTTTAAGTCTTTAAAACAATGAAAAATTATTTTTAGTCCTTTGAAAATGAATGTTGTTAGTCTGTCCGTCAAAAATACCAAAAATGTCTTGTTAACATTTTATAAAAGTTAACAATGTATTAAGAAGTATTTACGGATATATTGAAGATATGTATTAAAAAGTATTAATAATATATTAAAAAATTTAAAGGGGGGGTATTTTTAGTATTTTAAAATCATATCGTGAATTATGGCTTTCTGTTTTACAAGGTGATCTCAACAAATTAAAAGCGTACGTTCGTTCTATACTGTCCCTCTGATTCTACGGTTGAGATGGGTTTGGTGGTTGAGATGTAAACGATATTGACTGCCTGTTACGTCCTAAAAAAATTAAAAAATTGGAGAAAACGGCGCAGCCGTTTTTTTATAAAAAAGTGATGGCAATTTGATTGGATAAAAATGTGAATTTCTTTTAAATATAAAACATTAATAACCACTAAAAATGTTTGTTTTTTAAATTAATAATAATCACTAAAAAAAAAAGAATATAGTGACAATATATTTATGTTTAATTTTAATTAAATGAGAAATATATATTTGCAAAAGTAAGGTGTTCGCCTCACTTCTCACATGACACGTAATTTTAATTAAGTTATAGATAAGATCAAGTGACCATCCAATTATTTCTAATTATTGAATATAAGTTGTTAGATATATATAAAAAAAATAATGAAAAATATTGTATTTCAATAAATAATAATTTTGATGAATTAATATATTAAAAATCAATAAGATAACAAATAATAAAATTAAGAGATAAAGGAATTGAAATTGTCTGACATCTATTGAAGTCGGTGGAACCTTGCAAATCTAATTGTATCTTGAGAACAAATATTTGGATCTTCGAAATACATGGATAAGGCTTAACGATGCACCAATGACATAATTATTAGACGTAAACAGTTTTACAAAAATTATTAGACGTTAACAGTTGAAAGAAGTCAACCCTTCAATCTTAAAAAAAAAATGATTTCATTTGTTTGTTCGATTAGCATTGTTTTCAAAAAAAATAATAATAAATAAATAAAAGATGATCTGTTTTTCTTCATGTTGTTTTTAAATTCGATAAAATGTGGTACAATGTATACATAGCTTGACATGAAATGAAATAAAATGAGTTTTTAGAGTAATTGTGTTTTTTTTTTTGTTTAACAGTTATTAAAAAAATGTTATTTTCGATTAAAGTGAAACCTAGATTTGGGTAAAATGAAGACTCAATTATGTTAATCTTTAAATGGAATATATTTGTTGTAAATTTAGATTTTCGTTTAATTTGGATTATTGTTTAGTAAATCAAATCGGCATAATAGGCACCCAGTTGCATCTTAGCTGTTATAGGGAAAATTTGTCTAGGAAATTTTACTCTCCCATAAATTTTAAGGGTTATTTAGTTTCCACCCTTCTAAAACAGTAAAATTATTAAAAACCCCTTCTAAAACACAATATTATTATAAACCCCCTTTAAATGTTAATTGAATTTGTAAAAAAACCCAAATGAGTTATTTTTTAACAGAATAGGTTATTAAATGATAGATTGACAATAATACCATTACTAAAAAATCCTAACTTGATAGAAAAAAAATGTTATTTAGTTTTTACCCCCCTAAAACAGGAAAATTATTAAAAATAACACTATAAAACACAATATCATTATAAACCCCCTTTAAATGTTAACTGGATTTGTAAAACCCAACAGTCAACAAAACAAAAAGAAATTCAGTACTCCCAAAAAATTTTGACGGAAAGGGGTTTATGTTAATGAAAGGGTCTTTTTTCTATCAAGTTGGGATATTTTTTAGTAAGGGTATTATTGTTAATCCATCATTTAATAACTTATTCCGTCAAACAATAACTTATTTGGGTTTTTTACAAATCCAGTTAGCATTTAAAGGAAGTTTATAATAATATTGTATTTTGCAGGGGTTTTTTAATAATTGACTTGTTTTAATAACCCTAAATTTTAACTATAGCATTGTTGAAAAGTTCTCATAGAGATCTTCAAAATAAGACTAATATTAAATAACTATAACTTCTAGTTTCCTTAGGAGGGGGTTAAATAGATCCACATATGGTTGATTATACAAGAATTATGTTATTTTATTTAATTAAAAAAAATTATTTTAAAAATAATTCCAAAACCATTTAATATTATACTATTTTACAGATTTCAATGAAACCTTTACAATGATATAATTTTTTGTAAAAATGATTTATGTTAACAACATTTATAATTTTGATATAAAATTATATAATAATAAAAATAATATTAATGATAGGAAAAAAAAATGAAAGGAAATGGTTGGAGCGCAAACACTTCACAAAATGAATCTCCTATAAAAATGGAGGTTCTGTCCTTCCTTAGCATTGGAGATGCTCAAAGGTGAGGATGTGTGATCTCCGAGGAAGTACTAAGGGGGGTCATTGATGGAATAATTTGAAGGAAAAAAATTGATATAACCCAATCTCCTTAAGCTCATATCTTTTGTTCTTATTAATGATTTTAGTCATTGAGTCAATATTCCATTAGTACAAGAAGTAAATTCCAGGAATATTCCATTTTGATTATTTGAAATCGGTATTTAAATAAGTCTCTAAAAAACTATTAAAATCTAAATTAGTCTCTTTTTTTTTTACAGAAATCCTTCAAACGTATAAATATTGAGAATACTCTTATCACCTCTGTTGAGAAAGCCTCCTACAGTAACAAAATTTTGTATTTTTATTATAAAAATATATTTTCAAATCCTATTAAAAAAATTATTTATATATGAATTTAAACTATAAATTTGTTTAAATTTAATTAGATTTGATGAATATGTAATATAGATTTTTTATTCATTTTAATTAATTTGTCAGAGAATCTAATTTTATATAAAATTTATAAAACACATTACTTATTTAAATATTAAGATAAGATTAGGAGAAAAAAATAATTGTTTAGGATAATAAAGGATTTTAATAAATTTGTAAGAGATTGCTGATCTTACATGAAATTTTTTCTCTTTTTATAAGTTTAAAGGGAGATATATCAATTTTTTTCAAGAAAGAAAATAAATTTTAAAAGAGTTTTACAATAATTTATCATATATGATTACAGTTAATATCACATATCTGATTAGTTTTTCTGGTATGATAGTAATTTGAAGAGATTTATTGATTTTATAGAGATTTTTTTTTCTTATTTTTATAAATTTAGAAGGAGATATATCGATTTTGATCTAATTAAAAAAAACATAGACAATAGTAGTGTTTTAATTTGCATAAAATAATGCAAACGAGTGATGAATGTTGTCTCCCAGTAATATCATCTTCTGCACGTAAATACTGAGAGACGCGCCTTTTGCACCTCCAATTACCACTGATCTTATAACATGATCAATCATATGGAAAATGATACGTACAGCTTTGTGGCCTATGTGCACAAAATCTCTCTGTGTATATATTTATCTATTGAACTACATATTATTATAAAAAAATAAAATATGTATTAAGATATAATATATATATATATATTTTTTAAAACATAATATCATGTTCATACCAGGTCTTTTTTATAATTCTTAAAATGTTATTTGTCCCTACTCAACAAATTGAGTTTGCTAGCTAGAGGATTCAGACGAAACATTTCTTTATTAGTGCATGTTAATTTTTGGTATACTGTATTTTAACTATTTTCGATCATGATTATCTAAATAGAAAATTCTATCATCTGTCAACAAAAATTTTATTTGAAGATTATTTGAATTTACATAAATAAAAAGTCAAAATGCTATATAGATAAAAGACAGTTTATGGGGGTGTATAGATTTTATCTTTTAATAAATTAAACTTGTGGATTGGACGTGAGACTGTATTTGGAGTAATCCTCAACATTTAATTTACAGTGCGAAGGCAACGGAGAAACTACTTTTTAAATAGAGAGTGGGGCAACAAAACAGAACAGAGGGCATCAGCGCCCGTAATACTTTTACATGTATCTGCAAAACTTGTCCCCATTATCAATTATTGCCGTCTCAATCCTGTCAATTTTTGTCCTTACTCAATGAGAATCAACCCGAAGAACAATCTATTGTTTATGAATTGATCAAAAAGGCTGAACAGAACCATCATATAAAGGAAGAGAACTAAGAACTGGTAGCAAAGACAGAATAGAAGGAGGAGAATAATATAATGGACGCACCGGCAATGGCGTGGTGGTGCGCGGTGGCGTTAGGGGTGGTGCCTCTGCTGGTGCAGCTCTTCTGGTACTGGAACGACCTCAAGTTCCGGGCGCTCCTCAGATGGAGATCGAAGCACGCGAAGCTCCCGCCGGGCTACATGGGACCGCCTTTCTTCGGGGAGATGCTCTGCTTCTTGTGGTACTTCAAGGTCGTCTGCCGGCCGGACGATTTCATCTCCTCAAAGATACGGCGGTGAGTAAGATTTAAGGGTGCAACTTGGATATGTTAAACCTGATACAATTCGACCCAAATAGACTTTTGGACGAGGTTGAGCTTGGATTTAAATGTTCGGGTTCAATTTAAGTATGAACCAAACAACTTTTGCATAGTTGCACCCAAATCCATCCAAAGTAGTAACAAAATTAAATATTTTAAGTTAAATTTCTACTCGCTAACATTATTTATCATATTTATTATTTTCTTTTCTTTTGTAGGCATCAGCTTTTGCATAGTTTCAATTGTTTATATTGATACATCTTAAAAGTCAAATCCATATCTAATTTGAATCAAATTCAAATCAAACTCAATAAATTTAATTCCGATTGAGCTTCTGAATTTGATAGCCATGTTAGATTAGATTTGAATTGACTTCTTCCAATTTCAAGTTAAAATTAAGTTGAGCTTCACCATGTCAGAGTTGCACCCCTAAACTATGATCATGATACTCAAAAAATTCATCATACACCAATTCACCTGTGATCTAATCCTTGTTTAAAAATTTGACTATCATCAATAAATTTCTCACTCAGGGAAACAGTTGATATTTCATCAGGATTGTAAAACCAATTCAGATTATTAATTAAGCATTGGTTGTGATACTCACTAGTACTACTTTCCAATGCCTGAATAGATATGGGGAGGGAGTGGGACTGTATAGAAGCCACCTCCTGGGCTCGCCGACCATCATCTCGTGCTCTCCGACCACCAACAAGTTCATCTTCCAATCCCCAGACTTGTTCCCATTACACTGGCCATCGCCGGAGATCGTCGGCGAGTCCTCCCTCGTGGCTGTGCATGGGAAACAACACCTGAGGCTCAGGAATTTCGTCGTGAACGCGATCAACCACCCGGGCGCCCTCAAGCGGATCGCCGGCACCGTGCAGCCCCGCATCGTCGATTCTCTACGTTATTGGGCGGAGAAGGGCGCCATCAGAGCCTCCGACGAGACAAAGAAGGTAAATATGTTTTTTTTTATGAAAAATGTATATAACTTCATGAGAAATTGAATGGACTACCTGAAGTCAAGGTTGGCGTTTTGATCAGGTCACGTTCGAGAACATATGCAAAATGTTTGTTGGGTTGGACCCGGGGCCGCTAGCGGAGGAGCTCGATCGGTGCTTTGTTGGTCTTCTTGAAGGAGTTAGAGCTTACCCACTCGACTTTCCCGGGACGGCGTTCCGTCACGCACTCCAGGTAACTTGAATGCATGGAAGAAAACTAAAATCAGAAAGAATTTATTAATGCAAAATGTTAACCATAAATCTTTTTAACAAAAACATTTTTTTTTCAATGAACTTTTGGCATAGGTCTTGGATTAAAAAAACATACTCTTATAATTAATTTGTGGTAGGAATATCGGAAGTTTCTTTAAATATTAGGAAACATACAAGCAGAATTCTAAAATTAGTCAACTAACATTATTAGAATAGATTTGACCTTTGATGACTAATTTAACCCCTCATTGGATAAACTATAAAGAATTAAGTTCTCACGAGGTTTATGACTATTCTATAATAAATAAAGATTAAATCATTTTCTATTTGATTATGTTTTGAATTATTCTTTTTAAAAAATACAATAATAAAATTTGTTGTTTGCATAAAATGTGATTCAGGTGTGGATAATGATTTATAAAAAGTAAAAAATGATGATAGATGATTTGACGGTGGATTTATAACAGAATGATAGTTTATTTGACTGTGAGTTTACGTACTCTTTTAGATTGAATAATCATGACATAACAATTACAGAGGTTGGCTGGAATTCATATATGTTATATCATTTTATAACAGTTAATTTTGATATATAAATTTTCATTTATTCTGACCTTTCAAATATCCTGAGAATATTTCAACTAATTCCCTTGTATTTGGACCCTATTCAAGAATCAATCAATCCAACAGGGGCTAAAAGAATTTTTGAATATTTAGATTGTTTGAACACGGGTTCCAAGAAAAGTGTTTCAAAAGCGAAATTTTATTAGATTTTTTTTCTGAATGTTGGTACTCCCATAATTTGATCTGTTGACTTCCTTGGGAGAGGGCTAGCCAACTTTCTTTTGCAATTTTATTAGATTCTTAAAAAATAATTTTTTTATAACTAAAACTCATTTTTAATTCTTAATATTTTAAAATTTTAGATTGTGAAGTATTTAAATAAAAAATGAATGTGTAAAGTAAGATGTATATGAAAACAGAATTTTTTAAAAATTGTTCAAAAATGAATGTGTGAAGTGTCGAAAGAAGCTCAATGTGATGTTTCGGAGGGAGTTGGAGGAGAAGAAGAAGAAGAAGAAAGGGGAGGAAGTTGAAGATATGGAAGGTGATCTAATGGATGGGTTGATGAGAATGAAGGATGAAGAAGGGAAGCCATTGAGCGATGAAGAGGTCCTCGACAACATCATCTCCTTCGTCGTCGCCGGCTACAAGTCCACCGCCCTCGCTACCATGTGGGCACTCTACCACCTTGCCAAGTCTCCTCATGCCCTTCACAAATTGAGGGTAACAACTCTCTCTCTCTCTCTCATATGTCTTGAGTTATATAGTTCTATGGATCAACTCTTTTTTTTTTTTTTTTGAAAAAAGTAGAAATAGCTACCACGATTTCATTTCTGATTTTAAAGTACAATTCTGATAGAAATGAGAGACATAGAAAAAGTACAGATAAAATATAAGAAATGACAGATCCGACGCACGATCTCCTAGTTAGAAGAGGTATCTAACAAAGCCGTTGGTCCGCCTACGCCATCCCGTTCCGTCTAATTAATTAGAAGTTATATTATCACTAGAAAAAGAGACACCCGATAAGTTTCTAATTAATGTCCCATAATCCCATGTCTGGTCGATGAGTTCCCATATTAACCCAAACATCCCCAATTTGAGAACCTCAAGGTCCTCCCAATGGAGAACATATTTTTTTCACTTCAGGAGTTCTAATTGCATCTTAAAATAACAAATCTATTTCATTCATTGAAACAAGAAATGTACCGTACTCATTGTCTTGAGGACATGACTCATTTCACCTCTTTATTTAGATGATGTTGTTTTTGAATTTGTTTTCTTAATTTTGATTTCTATTTTTTTTTCTATATTTGATTACATAAATAAATTTTGTGGTTGTTTCTCATCTTGATAGTTAACCAAATAAAGATAAACTTTTGAAATTATTTTGATTGGTTTAATTTCTTGGTTCGATTTATACACAATAAATTAAAAATTTCTTATGCCCAATTAAATATTTTATATGAAACCAACGGAATTTTTTTCATAGATCCTATACATCCTATATATTTCAGAATTTAATGAGTTTGTATGTATGCAATTAACTAGGAATTTAGGATTTTATTTTATATGGATTCTATATTTTCATTGTTTGTTCTTTTACATTTAATTTGTTATTGTTTTAGTTTTTTAACTTCTCTTTTTTTTGGAACCCTATTTATAAATTTTAATGTTTTAGTTCACACTATTATAAAATCATAGCTATGTCACCGACTACAACCCTGCCTAGCTAATGGGGTACATGTTTTCATGTCCTTGTATTTTTTGTATGACATATTCATAATTTCAATTTATTGGAATATGTGTATATATATTCTACATGCTTCAGTATGCGAAGTATGTAACTTTAAAAAATCAATAGCGTGGTATCAATAAAATGATTGTGTACGTAATTTTTTTTTTTTTAATGATGGAGAGACTTGTTTTCGCTAGCCTTACAGTCAAACTAGTAGGCTACCTCCTCTTGTTGATCTGGTCCCTTAGAAAATTCTTTCTAATTTTGAATTGTGTATGTAATATTGTACAAATGTTATTAGCTAAAGTATTTTTGACACCATTTTAGGAAGAAAATATGGCATTAAGCAAGAAGAACAAAGGAGACTTCATCACCACGGAAGACATCTCGCAACTAAAATACACATCTAAGGTGGTGGAAGAAACAATAAGGCTGGCCAACATCGCCCCGGTGGTGTTTCGCGTCGTGACTAGAGACGTCGACTATCATGGTAATTAATGATCCATGAATCAAAAAAAAAAAAAAATTCATTCTTACATTCCTCAAGTTTTATCATTATAGATCAATTAATGGGCATGGACTGGTGAATTATACAGGTTATCGCCTTCCCAAGGGATGGAAGGTGGCCGTCTGGATCCGTTCCATCCACACGGACCCGAAGAACTTCGAAGATCCGTTGAGTTTCAAACCGGAGAGGTGGAACGAACCGCTTAAGCCAGGCACGTTCCAAGTGTTCGGGGGTGGTGTTAGGATTTGTGCTGGGAACATGCTCGTCAGGATTCAACTCATCATCTTCCTTCACCATCTTGCTCTCTCTTACAAGTAAAATAAATGAAAGCTTTCTTGTCACTTAAAAACACATGTTGTCAGTCTTCAATGAAAGATTGACTTAAAACTAGTCATAACTTCACATGTTAATGCATCTGAGGTGATCAGGTGACCAAACTAACTATAGTAGTTCACTCACTTTGAATGTCTTATTGATGCTTTCAGGTGGGAATTAATCAATCCCGATGCAAAAATAACGTACCTTCCTCATCCGACGCCAGTAGATGGAGCTATGATGAAATTCAGCAAGATATGAGCATGAGAGATTGTGTGTTGTGCTTGTTTTGGTTTGTTATGTTGATCTTAAACAAAGCATGTTGATGGTGCTAACGATGGACATCACTGCCATAATTGTGAATCAGGATATGCACAGATGTTTTATTAGCTAGAGATTGGCACGTGCTGCATATGTTATAAGCGTTACACTCTTCTTTTTTTATATCTCAAGTACAGTTTTATATATCTCATTAAAAAAAACTTATATTTTTATAAATAATATCATTTAATTCATTTAAATATATATATTTTATATTTTATAAAAATATATACCATTTGCGGCTGTGTTTAAGACTGGAAATGGGACTTCCTGTGACATTATCCATATGTTATGGATTAGTCGAAAACCCACTATGATGGGCTGGGCTGAACTGGTCTGGGAATTGAATGTAATGACCCCTGTTGAGGGCTTGAAGCCCCCTGATTACTAGAGACTCCTATTATTCTTCGAACTTTCATATGCACCAAAGTTGTTTATTGATGGTGTTTTCAATGATACCAACTTGTATATAAAACTATATGATTTGGTGTCCATTTGTAGTTTCCTTTTTTTAATTTCACATTCCAATACTAAATAGCACAGGCTTACATCATGAAATTTTTTTAAAAAGATTTATTAGATGTAAACAGATGAAAGAAGTCAACCCTTCAACCCCTAAAAAAAATTGATTTCATTTGTTAGTTCGATTAGCATTGTTTTCAAAAAAAAAGAAAAAAAAGATATATTTTTCTTTGGGTTATTTTTAAGTTCGATAAAATGTGATATAGTGTATACATAGTTTGATATGAAATATATATCAAGGGACAATAGTATATTTTTTTAATATATATATATATAAGTTATTACACGCAATCTTTTTTACAATTTCAAATACAATCTCATATAAAGCATATACAACTTTAAGTGAGATATGTCTCCTTAAATTTTTCACGTTTTATTAAAATGGATTCACTCAATTCAAAATGAAGGGATATAAAATTTTTATCAAAACACATATAAGATTTATTTTTAAAAAAAATTAAAAGATGTGCAAACGGTTTGTGATTAAGTATTTAAGATTATTTTTAACATTTAATTTTAATATTATAATGTACTTGACGATTGAAAGATCACTTCTCGAATACAGACCCGTAATGCTTTATACTTCAGCATATGTATTTATATGAGAAGCCTCGCCTCCTGTCTCCATCAACAATATAATTTTTGTCTTCTCAATCCTGTCAATTTTTGTCCTTACTCAATGAGAATCAACCCGAAGAATAATCTATTGTTTATGAATTGATCAAAAAGGCTGAACAGAACCATCATATAAAGGAAGAGAACTAAGAACTGGTAGCAAAGACAGAATAGAAGGAGGAGAATAATATAATGGACGCACCGGCAATGGCGTGGTGGTGCGCGGTGGCGTTAGGGGTGGTGCCTCTGCTGGTGCAGCTCTTCTGGTACTGGAACGACCTCAAGTTCTGGGCGCTCCTCAGATGGAGATCGAAGAACGCGAAGCTCCCGCCGGGATACATGGGACCGCCTTTCTTCGGGGAGATGCTCAGCTTCTTGTGGTACTTCAAGGTCGTCCGCCGGCCTGACGATTTCATCTCCTCCAAGATACAAAGGTGAGTAGGATTTAGGAGTGCAACTTGGCCGGGCGCCTTAAATCTCAGGCTTGTGTAACCAACTGCCGTTATATATAGTGTATCTCAGTTTCAAAAAGAAAAAATGATCCAACTTGATCCAAATCAATTTTTGGGGGTCAAGTTTGAACCAGAGCAAACTCAACTCGAATCTACTTTCGGCTGCGATATCAAGTCAACCAAACTTAAAAAATTTAAATATTTTAAATTAAATTTTAATTGTAAAATGCGAAAAAAAAAAAAAATTGACTTATCTAATTTTCTACTTAAAATGTATCACTTTTATGATTTCACTTTTTATTCTCCCTCTAACAATTTTTTTTTTTTTTTTTTTTGTGTGAGTATCAGTTTTTACAATCTTGTGCAGAAATACAAATGTTTAAATTGATACATTTTAAAAATCAATTCTGATCCAACCCGAATCAATCTTGAATCGAATCTAATGGGTTGGTTCGAGTTGAACTTTTCATATTTGAAGGTCAGATTAGATTGGTTTTAGGTTGACTTCCTCTAAGGGTTTAAGTTGAGCTCCAAAGCGATACAATCTGTCAAGTTTAATTTGATTAAGTGGATCAGCCTGAAATCAGCTCATTCATCAGGATTGCAGAAAGATAGCCAATTAAACAATATTGGTTGTATTGTAATACTTACTAGTACTACTATCCAATGCTTTGAATAGATATGGGGAGGGAGTGGGACTTTATAGAAGCCACCTCCTCGGCTCGCCAACCATCATCACGTGCTCTCCGACCACCAACAAGTTCATCTTCCAATCGCCAGACTCGTTCCCGTTACACTGGCCATCGCCGGAGCTCGTCGGGGAATCCTCCATCGGGTACATGCACGGGAAACAACATCTGAGGGTCAAGAACTTCATCGTGAACGCGATCAACCACCCGAACGCGCTCAGGCGGATCGCCAGCGCCATGCAGCCCCGCATCGTCGATTCTCTGCGTTTTTGGGCAGAGAAGGGCGCGATCAGAGCCTCCCACGAGACAAAGACGGTATATTATGCTTTTATGAAAAATGCATCTACATTCCTAAGAAGTTGAATGGACTATCTGAGAAGTCAGGTTGGCGTTTCAGGTCACGTTTGAGAACACGTGCAAGGTGTTTGTTGGGTTGGACCCTGGACCGCTTGCGGAGGAGCTCGATCGGTGCTTTGTGGGTCTTGTTGGAGGAGTTAGAGCTTACCCGCTCGACTTCCCAGGGACCGCGTTCCATCACGCACTCCAGGTAACATGGTGGAAGAGTTGGTTTAGCAAAGGGTTAAGATTTTAATGATAAGTTGTTATAACTTTAGAGGAAATTTTTTTTATCAATTTTATCAATATTCACATTTACCAAATTGAAACAAAAATGGGAATAAATGTTATTCTAATTTTTGGATGGAATAAAATATCCTTATTTTCATTTCAAAATCGGGACAATTGTCTGTACTTTATTTTGATTATTTTTTATACCAAACGGGATAAGTTGTCATACTTCTCACTTATCCCCACAATTACTCTTTATCCCACCATTTATCCCCTTGTCAAACCAATCTTTAGCAAGGGGTTAAGCTTTTGAGGATAAGTTGTCCTAATTTTAGAGGATAAAAAGTTTATCAATTTTGTCATTATTTATATTTGTTAAAATTAAAACAAAAAATGAGGATAAATGTTATCATAGCTGATCTTTAGGTGGAACAAAAAATCCTTATTTTCATTTTAAAATTAAAACAAATGTCCGTATTTTATTCTAATTATTTTTTATATCAAACAAGAGAAGTCATCATATTCCTCACTACCCTATACTTACCTCTTATCATATCGCTTATCCCTTTGCCAAAGTTTAAACCTTCTGGGAATCCTTCAAACTCCTCCAACACCATATTTTCTCTATAATTGTGCATGGTGTTTTGTGTGTTTTATGCGTTTGGAAGATCGATTGAGTGGTTTGAGATGCGATGCAGTGCCGAAAGAAGCTTAATGCGATGTTTCGAGGGGAGTTGGAGAAGAAGAAGAAGAAGAAAGGGGGGGAAGCTGGAGATATGGAAGGTGATCTAATGGATGGGTTGATGAGAATGAAGGATGAAGAAGGGAAGCCATTGAGCGATGAAGAGGTCCTCGACAACATCATCTCCCTCGTCGTCGCCGGCTACGAGACCACCGCCCTCGCCACCATGTGGGCACTCTACCACCTCGCCAAGTCTCCTCATGCCCTTCACAAATTGAGGGTAATTATCAACTCTCTCTCTCTCTCTCTCTCTACCACCACTGCCCTCCCCATCATGGGGTACGGTACATGTTTTCATGTCCTTCTGTTATTTGTTTAACGGATTTATAATTCATTGGAATATGACATTTTTTAGCGGGCGAACTTTAAAAAATCAATACATTGTGTATATGATATTGTGCAAATGTTATTAGCTAAACTATTTTGACATGGATTTAGGAAGAAAATATGGCATTAAGCAAGAAGAACAAAGGAGACTTCATCACCATGGCAGACATTTCACAGCTGAAATACACTGCTAAGGTGGTGGAAGAAACCATAAGACTGGCCAACATCGCCCCGATGTTGTTTCGCGCTGTGACTAGAGACGTCGACTATCGTGGTAATTAATGATCAATCAATCCCCAAAAAAATGATTCATTCTTACATTCTTCGAGTTTTATTAAATCAATTGATGGGCATTCCTTTGGAGAATTATAGGCTACAGGATTCCCAAGGGATGGAAGGTGGCCATCTGGATCCGGTCCATCCACACGGATCCGAAGAACTTCGAAGATCCGTTGAGTTTCAACCCTGAGAGGTGGAACGAGCCGCCCAAACCTGGCACATTCCAGGTGTTCGGAGGCGGCGTTAGGGTGTGCGCGGGGAACATGCTCACCAGGATTGAGCTCATCATCTTCCTTCACCATCTTGCTCTCTCTTACAAGTAAAATAAATGAAAGCTTTCTTGTCACTTAAAAACATATGTTGTCAGTCTCTCACGAGTGACCGACTTGAAACTATCACAATTTCACATCTTAATACATGCGAGGTGATCAGACTAACTATGGTAGTTTTTTTTTTTTTTAGCTGGGTAAAAAAAAAAAAAAAGTTCACTCACTTGAATGTTTTATTTATTGATACTTTCAGGTGGGAATTAATCAATCCCGATGCGAAAATAATGTATCTTCCTCATCCGAGGCCAGTAGATGGAGCTATGATGAAATTCAGCAAGATATGAGCATGAACTTTGCATGTTGATCTATTACCAAAGCATGTTGATGGTGGTGAATCAAGATTTGCACACATGTTTTATTAGTTGGAGATTTGCATGTGTATATGTTATGAGCATTGTTACACTTATTCTTATTCGTTAATAGTCCCAAATGCAAGGTCATGTATAATTTAATTTATTAAAATATGTATTTATAAAAATACATACTTCAGTAGATGAGGTATATGATTGTTAAAAAAATAAAAACATAAACAGATTGTTTTAGGGACTGAAAATTGGATGAGTGTAACATTTTTGTCTCTAACCAACTATGATGGGCTGGGCCGAGCCAGGTTGGGAGTCGAATTTAATGACCTATTTTGGTTGAGGAAGGCATGAAGCCCCCTGATTACTATAAGTTACTAATTAAAAAAAAAAAAAACGTGTGATTGGTAAAAAATAACTGAGTCTAACATTTTCCTTATCCTATTATTCATCCAACTTTCATATGCACCAAACTTGTTTGTTGGTGGTGTTTTTGTAACATTATCCTTTCAATTATGTCAATTGTATATAAAACTATATGATTTGGTGTCCGTTTGTACTTTCCCCATCTTTAATCCACATTCCAATACTAAATAGTACAAGCATAATAAGCACATACTCCCATTAAGACAAAATAAAAATTACGTTTTAATAAAGATACCTTATTTATATATAAACCCCCTTCACCCCTAACAAATTCAAATTTGTTAAATTGAGATGATTACTCCTATATTTTACAGAAATGCGAATTCTTGCTATTATTTTTGAAATTCAAATGGTACTACACAATGTTTTAAAATTTGACTCTGAACCACTAGATTACCGTGATGTGATAAATAAATTAATTATTAACTGACACTTTACAAAAGAGTTCTGATACATAAACCTCATTCACACAAGCCCCCATGAAGTATCATTATCTCATTGGTGGCTTGTTTGACTTTTAAAAAAGTTAAGGAGGCAAAATACAATATTACCCTCATTTAAAACCCACGATTTTCTCCCTCATTAAATTCATCTCTACCTTTTTCAAAAAATATATCAACATATTCAATTCATTTTAAGAAACCTATTTTTTTCAAAACCAATTAAAAAAAATCATTAATTACATTTATGAAAACAGAATCAAAATTCAAATTATTTAGGATTTCTTAAAAAGAAACTAAAAACAGACATCATTCAAAAAACCCATTTCATCAAAAACATAAAAGAAAGACCAAAATTTTGTTTGCGGCTCTCATTCAACAAGAAAACAATGGCGATAAGGAATAATCAACATTTTTTTTTAAACACTATTGTTAATTTGTAATTTTTCGATTTCAATAATCAAACAAAGTAGTTGTGATGAATGTAATTTTTTTTTCAATAAATGTAGAAATGAAACACAAATCACATTATAAAATTAGAGTTCGGAATAAAATTCAGTTGCATTTATAAAATGTAATTTAATTTTAACAATAAATTACATTAAAATTCAGTTACATTTATAAATGTAATTGACTTCGTTTATATAAAGCAATTAAAAGTTAGTTAAATTTCACAATGTAACTGACTTCCAGATATAATTGTTAAACAATTTAAATATCAAACGCTCCAAATTCAATAAAAAAAAAAGCTGTAACAAATGCAAAACAAACAAAAAATAAAAGGTCGCACCTGAATCAACAAACAGTGGAAACGACATTCAATCGTTCAATTATGATTTCCGATCTGATCGGAGGCTGAAAAGTCCTCCGAAAAACAAATCAATGCTTGAAAAACCTTCAGTCCTCTGAAAAACAAATTAATGTTTGAAAAACTTTCAGTTCTTCAAAAAATAAATTAATGCTTGAAAAACCTCACATTCTGATCTGGTTCTATGTGTTCTTTAAAAAAATGTTGTAAAAGAGTTATCGAATTTAGCATTTAGCATCAAATTGAATAATAAAAAATTATAACAAATGCAAAACAAGGGATGTGACCCAAATACAAATTTTATTTTAGGTGGAGAAGAAAAAGAAGCCGTAGATGGATAGACAAATAGATCATGTAATTTTTTTTAATCTTATAAAGCAAAAGAAAGAAGATTATTAAATACCAAAAATCATGATTTGATCTTCCAAACAAATTCAAAAAATCATGACACATCAGCCATTGTAACCAACTCCTTGATTATAGGGAGTAATTACTGGAAAAAAAAGACAGAAATGACAAAATAGGTATTAACACTTTTGTCATCAAATGAAAAAACTATTTCGTGGACTTTTGATACTCTTTTTAAGTTTTTATGTAACATCATCATGAATCTCTTCTTTCACAAATGATAATTGATTTATTTTATAGTTTAACAAAAGATCGATTTTTATATTTTAACCTGATTCTTACTTATTATTTGGTTTTGAGGGATAAATAGAAAACCAGACCGATTGATGGTTTAATCGGTTGACCCTGTTCATCTGACCTAATTTTTTTTAATATCAGAATTACTATTACATTTACACATTCTTTACAATAAATAAAAGGAAGAGAAGAACAGGTGCAGTTGCAAAAGAGGTTATCCACACTAGATTCTAGTTGATAACCTTATTCCCAAATGGTCCATTCCCTACTGCAGTGGGCATTTGATAATAAAACCCATCTCATTAAATGAGTGAAAAAGAAAAGCAGAGGCCAACTTGCCCTGTCCAACCCCCCTTAAATAATTGAATCTAACTGATTCCCATCCACTTCATTATATCTCTCACCTCCTCCTCCCTCTCTCCCTCTTTTTCTCTCTCCTCTCTCTCTCTCTCTCTCTCAACAACCTCTCATCTCTTCTCCTCTTGGTCACAAAAAATCACAAAACAAAACCAAAAAAAAAAAAAGATTTGAAGGAGTCCCAGAATGGATGGTCCTCTACCCACAAAGCAAGATTTGAAGCCTATACAAGAGCCCAAAAAGAGGTGATCTTTTTTTCTCCTGTCATGGGATGTCTATGGAGGTGTTGTTTCCAAAGTCATTTGATTAGTGTAAGTTGATTTAAACATGGTGGTGTAGGAAGGTGTTACAGAAGTCTGTGGTGACTTTAAGGGTTGAAGCAGAAGGTGGTGGTAGGCAGAAGGGAGAAGGTCCTCCTCCTGACCAGTGGTCTTGGAGGAAGTATGGCCAGAAACCCATCAAAGGTTCTCCCTATCCAAGGTTAAGCTTTATCAATTTTTCCTCTTTTTTTTTTTTTTTTTTTTTGTATGAAATTGAAATATCTGTATCTTCTTCATGATTAAAGATTTCTGGTTTTGATAAAGGGGAAAAAAGGAAAAAGATACATGCAGCCCCACTGTAGCCCAATTGCAGTCCATCTAGTTTTTCTTTTATTAAAAAATCATTCACTCATCATTTGAAATGCATGCCGTTATATGAAATAAAGTATATACTAAAATACAATAGTGTATCTTTTTTCATGATAAAAAAATTTAAAAAAAAATTAGGTCATACACTATGATAGAACCTCATACACTATGATAGTGCAGTACATACTACGTTATCAAAGCGTATGAGACTGTAAAACGGGTTGTAAAACAGATTGCGTGTATCAGCGCTCGGAAGAAGAAAAAAAATTCACAGTACTGAATATCCCCACAGACGTCAAACACAAAGAATAGTTGCTTTTTGTTCTCCTCTATCTGTCCCCAGAAAGCTTCTGTATAGATAACTTCATATTGGTTATCTATGTGTCCTTTTATTCCTAGTGTCTTTTGTTCTTGCATCAGTGTTCTGTTTCAGTCTCACCAAACCCATTTACCTAAAAAGATGAATATTTAGAGAAAAAAAAATTTAGAGGGTTTGGTTATCCCAATTATTTTTGTTAGTTCAACAGCCCAACTCAACAAACCCATGATACTGTGGTATGATAAAATAGGAATTCTCCAGTTGTTCTTTTTTGCCTTGTTTGGTACCAACAAATCCTTGAGAATAAGAATTCTGCAATACCCCAAATCTCCATTGGGTTTGGTGTTACTGTATTCTGTTTGCTTTTTGTAGTTCAACAAAAAAAAACAGCTCAATTTCTTTATTGGGGGATTCCTTTGGCACCTTCTGTAATTTTGTTTGTTACAACTATTACAACCCCCCCCCCCCCCCCCCCCCCTCTAAAAAAAAAAAGAGGAAATGTTAGTACCGTCATTCCATCATTTTCTTAGTCCCAACACGTTACTGAAAATTTCAAGATATGTATGTCTAATAAAGAATGTACATTCAAGAAAAGTAGACTCAAATGAATTAAATACACATCTCCCCTAACCATTCAGTTATATGAATCATATATTCTATTAGAACTGCAAGAATGATCAGCACCTACTTTTTTAAACATGTACAGGCTAGTCTAAATGAATTGTTTGCTTGTTTTGGTACTTTAAAACAGGGGATATTACAGATGCAGCACCTCCAAGGGCTGTTCAGCAAAGAAGCAAGTGGAGAGGTGCAGCACAGATGGCTCAATATTCATCATCACCTACAGCTCTACCCACAACCATCCTGACCCAGAACTTCACACCACCAACCCCACCACACCACAGAACCACCCAACCCAAGCCCTTCTTTCCACCACCCCCACCAGTCCCAACCACCCAGTACAATCCACCCAAAACAATATTAAACAAGAAGACCACCTCCCAAGTGAAGACCCCAACTCCCAACCCCCCACCAACTCATCACATGAGACCACCACCAATGAGAATTCAATGATGGAAGAAGAACCAGAGAAGACAAGCGAGCTTCTCTTTGATGAAAAGGATGGACCCCATGAAATGATGACCTTCCCAACTACATCGACATCGACATCAACATCAATAGCAACAGCATCAACACCACCCAAATCAGAAGAGAATGACTTCTTTGATGAGCTTGGAGAGTTGCCCACCTGCTCATCCTTCACAAGCTGGGTGGGGGGCAACTTCTTTGATGAAAGGGCACTTCTATTGCCCTCTTAGAATCATTTAGTCACTCTGTTTATTGGAAAGATATGTAGTAGTGCAAAAAAGGGAAAAAAATAGTTAAACAATACTGTTCACTGGCTCTTTTCAAGTGTTTCTTGTGCCCTTTTTGCTTAGATGGTGGGATGGAAAAGTTGAAAAAGTTGAATGGCTTTTGGGGTTTGTGGAGGTAAAAAAAAAAAACCAATGGATGCCTGGTTTGGTGGTGCTGTTACCCTTGTGACACTGATGAAAGCACTTGTACAACTTGGAAACTTGTGAGGGTGGTTAAAATGTGGTCCAAGGAGGGCAGTTGTCATTGTTTTTTGTTGAGTGCACGAGTTTCATGAGCAGGGAATAAATAATGGAGTAGTGGTTGGACTTTATATGTGGAGGTTTTTCATTGGGCACTTGGCCAACATAATGGATTTGGCTACTTGTTCGTAAGAGGGGCAATTCAGCCAATTTCATTGCCCAAAAAACTATATGACAACAATAAATGGAATATATAGAGAGGTTAAAGATAACATAAATGGATGTAACTTAAATTGAGTGTTGTTACAGAGTCTTTATTTCCAGCCTCACAAGCATTTGATTTTTAATTTTTTCTGTGAGGGGGACATATGCAATTCATTAGAGTACATTTTCATCATGAAGTATACACATTCAAAAAAAAAATCAAAGCATGTGGAGACTACAAATGAGGTTGGTGTAACAATATCCAATTTACATATGTATTTGGATCAAGAGGTACTGAATATGAAATTTGTCAACTAGTTGAAAGAAAGACTAGCATCTACAAGGAATTCAATAACAAGAGAAAAATATCACCGTCCAATAATTTGAAAAATGAAGTGGGAACTCAAATAAGATGGCGTGTGAAGAGTAAGCAATCATGCATGACAACTCCTAAAGCTGACACAGAATAGGAATTAGGATAGGCTAATTCTAATTCTAAAAATTGACCTAGTTGAGCAAGGCAATTAAATTTCAACCTAAATTAGAGGATAGTCCAGATACCAATGAACCATAAAAGATTGCAAGGACTTCCAAACTCCCACACTGGGACGAATTAGGTACTACCAAGTTTTGATGTCTTATTTAGGCATCTAGCAAAATATGAAAAGATACCAAAACAGTTATAGTACAGATCTTCAAAGATGATGCACTAGCAATCTTTAAAGTAGAGTCTGATGTGTAACTTTATATAATGTCAAACTGAACTTCAACTGAAAACTAGACTCCTAGACTTAAAAAGTGTACAAAATACATTCTCTGCAGTTTTCATGATCAATTTCATTACACAAAAACTCAAAACAGCAACCTTCATCCTCAGGAAGCATATTCACTTGTTGAAGATAAGAAGACAACTGCTGTCTATCTCTCTAATTACCGTAAGAATAGAAAGTGAAGAAGTAAAATGCACCACAACTAAAGTCCTTACTCTTCTGAAGCTGGTAGTGGCTGAAGGGCTTTCAGAGGATTCAAGATAACACCATCGATGAGTCCATAGTCTTTGGCTTCTTTCGCACTCATGAAGAAGTCACGGTCAGTGTCCTGGTTGATCTTTTCCAAGCTTTGGCCGGTGTGGTAGGAGAGGTACCCGTTCAAGTTCGCCTTGTGATGCAGCATTTCATTTGCCTATAAGAACAATGTGGAGATGACATGTGAGCCAAGTACAATTGAGTCGCAAACAGCAAATTCAGTCCAAATTTACTAGCGATAAAGCATAAAGGATCAATTTGTGATGTGATAGGCTAACAAGGGTTCAAGCATAATGCAATGCTGATACTAAATGAGAAATCTAAAGTTTGGCATATAGTGCTAAAATTTTACCTGAATGTCTATATCAGTTTGCCCACCTTGGGCTCCACCAAGAGGTTGGTGAATCATTATCCTAGAGTTTGGTAAGCTGTATCTTTTCCCTGCACAAAATTGGTAATAAGAATGGTAGAAAAATCCATTGTCAGGAACTGGGGGAAAATCTTCAACTAATCCTAATAGAAGACAAGAAAGAGCATACCTTTTGTGCCAGAGCTAAGAATGAAAGCTCCCATACTGTTGATGAAATGACAAACATCACCAACTGAAAATCAGTAGATTAAAGAAAATTGCAGACATGCAATTAAAGAATTGATCATGCAATTTGAAATTTCCAACAAGTCATACAGTGCAACAAGTCCTCAAACAAACAGGCAGCTAATGTACTATCACACGTGAATGATTATGAGGCTCATCTCAAAATAATTGAAAAGGCCCCCAGTATAATTGAATTAGTATATGACCAATCGTTGGCCTAAAACCAACCCGCTATAAGAATTTTAAACAACTCTTCAAACATTGTCAGATAGTGTTTAGTCCTCAAACAAACACGCATGCTATGGTGATTTAAAATTACTTGCTCCCTGGCCCTCCCTCCCTCCCTGTCAAATAAACATGCATGCTATGGTGATGTAAAATTGCTTGTTCCCCCCTCCGGCACATCTAGTCTGAGCAGCAAAATTTAAGTGAAGGTAACAGATATGCGGCCTCCATATCAATGATATAATTTATTAACAACAGAAACAGGGCACTATGAGTTTATGTAGTCTGCAAGCTTAGAACACATGATACTCACGAGTTAAAGACCATAGCAAAATATACCAATTCACCAGCACTGTTAAAACATTCTGATAACTCTAGTGATACTTCTTGGTAAACAGTGAGATGGGGGAAAACAATATTTGTAGCTTGAGAAGGTTAAAGCAGACTGAAAGGAAATAGCTCATTCATCATATACTTTTACCATCGTATCCAAGTGCATCAAAATAAATTGACACCAAAAAATGTTAAAAAGTGCCCTGGTAACATTGCAGGAAAATGGAAAAGATGCATAATGCATATGTGCAAAATATATTGAATACTTACAGGATGTGTTGAGTATTGTAACAGAGTGAAGCTTAATTCTTATTCTAAAAGAGGTGGATTTTCTGCTGCAATGAACTAATTATTTTCATCCACGATCTCCCAATTGTAGATCTTAAGCCACATGCCATGGTAAAATGACAATGAAAAGTGGTTCATAGCTATGAAGAGAGTGAATATAGAGATTATGTGATCTTAGATAAGTTAAAAGTTTTTAAGTAATTTGGGGATGCAAGATAATCACAACAATGACGACATAACACAATTGTATTACGTGGGTAAATGCATGCATCCGCAAGAAGAATTTCAGAGAAATTAAAAATACACAAGAACTGAATGCAAGTTTGGATAATTTAATATCACAAATATTCATTCTGCCACAATGCCACATGAACAGTTGTGTTTGTGCAAAGTAATGAGACATAAATACTGCAACTTCAGACAATTACTTGAATCAACATTTAATATTTCATTGTTTTGCACATCCTGTAAAATGCAAAAAAATATCAATTATGCAGTTGACCAGTATATAATAGCACTTCCAGGTGCTCATCACACTACTATCATGTGCAAACACATAACTAAAAACTATACACCCACATCAAAAAGTCTTCTTTCGAAATAAAAACGCTCCTCTTCTATCTTGAAAAAGCAGTCTGTAAACTGCTTAATGACACGGATTGAGACGAATTTCTCCAATCAAAGGTTCATATTATTATCGGTGATTAAAACTTTTAACTTGAACATGATACACCAACTAATCCATGGCTCGGCCTATAAAAGAAGATCAAGAAAACCAGCTTACACAAATATGTCACTTCCATAAGAAACCAATACAACATAACAGATCAAGTACCAAAACACAATGCACCAATGCAGCCACCCATCTATCTTTCTACATCCCACAAACATGTAAAACAATAAAACACAGATAAATAAACAAAACCAATGGAAATGAAGACAATGAGATTTCATCTTACCTGGCAGCAAGCCCAACACAAACGGTAGAGACATCCGGCCTGATGTGCCTCATAGTGTCAAATATGGCCATTCCTAATGCAAGAAAACCCACCATCCTTTCAAAATTGATAAAACTAAAACATAAACAACACAAACACACAACAAAAAAAAAAAAAAGACACCATCAACCACCTGCCGTCACAGAACCTCCTGGAGAGTTCACGTACATAAGGATATCCTACCAAAATTCACCCCAATAAACTAATCAAAACATCACCCAATCTCAACTCATAACATCAAATTGAAGCAATGTCAAACCTTAGTGGGATCGATCGCGTCGAGGTAAAGCAGCTGAGCAACAATGATGTTTGCCATGTCATCGTCCACCGGCCCTCCACACCGTATTATCCTCTACAGAAAAAAAAAAAGATACCAATTTGAGAAGTACAACCAAACAAATCACTCAAAAACAACATCATATATTAAAAAAAAATTCAAAAATTTGAGCCATACATGCTGGAAAAGCTGACTAATGACGCTCTGGAACCGCTCCTGCACCATCGGAGGCGGACCCTGCCCCGCCTGCGCATCCACCGGGAAATACGGAGACGAAGGCACCACCAAATCCTCCCTTTTTTTTTAATGAAAAATTAAAAAAAATCACCGACAATTCACAAATCCAAGCAACGAAACCCTAACGAAAACTGACCTGATAGACCAGACCCCGGTCTTGGAAGTCTGGGAGGTCGAACAGACCGCCCGGGTTGGGGTTCTCCTGACATGCTTTGAAGGGCGAAGCTGTAGAGAAGGTGGAGGGAGGAGGGAGGGTTTTGATGCAAAGGCGAAGCGTTTTGGGGCCGATGCGGATGTTATCGCCGTCGTCGACGCCATTTTTGGCTTTCTCACTCTCTGGTTGACGCTGTGCGTATGTTTGGGTATGTTTGGGGGGGTGGAGGGTTATCCGAATTTGAGGCGGAGTAGCGGCGCTGAAAGTGTCCCGACTCCGCAAGCAAGCCAGCAAAAAATAAAAAAAGACAGGCGGGTCTGGGTTGTGGGTTTAGAAGGGGGTATGGGCTCAGAGGATGTCCCTATTGAATTGACCGGCCCAAACGAGCCCACGGTATTTATGACGTGTGTGTGCGTATTTACATTTGTTAAATGGGCTATATACAATTTTTTTTTTTCTACAATTCAAAATACAATTCTATATATCTAAAAATTCAGTGAAACAGATGATGTACATGCATTGTTAAATTTTTTTACACTTATTAAAAATGGATTCATTCAACTAGAAATAGAACGACATACATTTTTTTATCAAATCATATACCCCATTAGATGATTTTTATTATTTTTTAAAAAATAAAAACATGTTTGATCTGAGTTTTGAACCGTAAGAATGATTGAATATAACTTTTTTTTTTATTAAAATCATGGCAAAAAAGATAATATAAAAGAAGATAGATCATATAACATTCTAGTATAACAAATCATATAACATTCTAGCATATATGTAAAAGAAAAAAGAGAAAAATGATAGGCTCAGCTCTCTCATCACATTCAGTCCCAAATAGTCTGAATTTTTTTATTATTTTTTAAAGCGAAGTACATCGATATTCAATGAGGCATATACTTCATTAAAAAATAATGTATATAGGGGGGGGGGGAGGCACCTCTCAGTCCCTTCTTCATGGATCAATTTTGGTTTAGTTTATCCTATATGCTTGTGGGTAGCCCTGTCAACGGGTCGGGGTGGACTTAATTGTCGGGTATTTTGGGTCGGGTTCATATCGGATCTCGGGTCGGGTCGGGTCGACCCATTAACAAGTTCAGGCCAGACAAAGAGAAATTCAGAAACTTTTCAAGGGCCTACAATGGCTTCATTTTTTTTCTTTTTAATAGAGTCTAATGTATTATAAATAGTTCTTCACTATTTTGATTTTTAAATGTTTTATGAGGGAATATTTAGAATACGATTTGGATTATTATGTTTTTAGTAAAAATATTTCAAATGTTTAAAATTTTAAATGATTGTTCAATATTTAGTTATAAATGTTTGGTTGAATTATGAGTGTTAAGTTGGTTCATAAATAAAAAAAATTACATAATATTTAGATTGACTCAATCGGGTCCAACAGATTGGGTCTGGATGGACCCAGATCTGACACATTTTGATTGTCAGATCCTTCGAGTCAGATATTTACGCCTTTTATCGGATCGAGTTCATGTCCGGTCCGGGTCAACCCGTTAACAGGCCTACCTGTGGGTGTACGAGGCTTATTTATGTTTGCTTCTACATGCATTTTGGGTTTTCTCTCCATTCTAATAGCCTACTTTATCTCAAAAAAAAGTATACCTTGTTCACGAAATGAGATATAAGTTCAACTAATGAAATATTTGCCTTAAAAAATTAAACATATATATATTCAAATAAATGCACTCATTGATTTATTTTTAAAAATCAACCAATACAAAATTATAAACATGGATATATAGAACATATGAAAACTAAATTCTACATCTGGCGTGATGGATTTCGATATTGGTAACATTCACAACAGTTACCTTCTGAATAACAATATTGGATTTCATATGAAACACAGGTCATGACTAGGGTACATTTTATCAGTTGCATCTGTATTTGTTTCAAAGACGTGAAAATGAATACCAGATATCAATATCTGTTTTTGAATACAGTACACATGGAATACATTAATACTACTACTGCAGTCCAACTCCTATGCACATAATTAACAAAATGTTCCATTAGACCCTCTCATTTAAGATACTTCTACCTTTAATACTTGTCCACAACAAAAACATCTCATAAGAACAGCATCACAAAATCAAACTGAAACTTACAGTCATTAGTCATCACACCTCCTCGTGTTAGCTGGATTAGGTCCACATCTGATATCCTACCCAACGAGCATTCAAATTACAAGTCATCTAATTGTTCAAGACAAGAGAACTTTACAGACCAGGCAATAAGCTTGTCGATTAGCGCTCTTCTGCAAAAGCAGACTCGTTCTTACCTACCGTCACGGCTTTCAAGAAGTTGTCGAATGGGCTGGCTGGAGGCAGCTTCAGAGACCTCCATGGTTCGCCTTGCTTATCAAAGTATAACTGCAGAAAGAAAGAACCACCGTATCCAAGTAAGCATAGAGAATCGGAAGAAAAAAAATGTGAGCGTGTCATCAAAGAACTGCACCTTCCGAACCGGTGGATGCTCCTCGGTCAGCACCAGTGAAGTCACTGACAGCTTGTCATCAATCGGCTCATGATTGCTGCCCAACCAGCTTGAGAGCTTCTTCCTTGTGCAAGAGCCATGTGCCTCACATTGGCTAGCCATCATGCTGTAGGGGAGTGGTGAGGTTGATACTGACGTCCCAGCCACCTGCCCAGCAACCTGAAGTGCCTGTTTTACATGCACATTCAGTTAGCCCCCGTTTGTTTCAAGAATAAGAGGGTGGATAAGGAAAGAATAAACTTGTAAAAAAATCTATGTTTGTTTAGTATGGATAAATTGTAATAGGTATGCCTTGATAAGTTAGAATAAATCATCATATAACTGTACCTGACAGGAAGGCAGGCATAAATGATTCTTGCTTATCCATCCAAAACTATATTCTATTAAGATTTAAGACACAAAAAATACCAAACAGAAAATCATCTAATTCTCTTCTATCTCTGTATAACTAGTTTATGTCAGGATAAACTATATGTGAACCAAACAAGGGTTTAAGGTATTTAATCACACCAGGTGATATGAAGTTACAAAAACTGTGGAAACAGTAGTATAGAAAAATCATATTGATTGAATGTTGAATGAGAATAGTAGAAACGATCCTCTGGCTGTCCTTTAGGCTATAAACTACAGATCCTTTAATCTAGGACCATCTGATAAACATGATCTTACAGTAACTAAAGTTTTACAATAGAAATGGGCACCAAAGAAGCGGATCTAGGACCATCCTTTATTCTATTTGCTCCACCGTCCAATAAATGGACTATGATACATATAATCAATGGTGAAGATACACTAAAAAATTGGTGTTGCATCGGGAGTACTTGAATTGAATTGTTGTGAAATATTTAGAATAATAATAGGATTGTATAAGTCTAAGGCCCCGTTTGATTGCGCGTTTGGTGCGCTTTTGCTTTTTGAAAAGCTGAAAAGCTAAAATCGTGCAGCCAAACGGGGCAGCTTTTTACAGAATCGGAAGCTGGATTCCTTTTAATTTTTTCCTCAAAATCTGTGTTTTGAAAAGCTCAAAAACAACGCTTTTTGGTCGGAATCGATTTTTTGAATTAAAAAGCAGCTTTCTCTGCCAAACATTAAACTCCTTTCAAATATTGATTCCTGAATTAAAAAAAAACATCTTAAAAAAGTCAAGGTCTAAAATCATCTTAAAAAGCAACTTTATTCCAAAAGCTACTTTTCAATCTGTGTTTCCAAATGGACCCTAAGACAGCATCTTGTTAATGGCACATTTTCTAACACATATAGGAAGACAAACCAACAAGTGCAATGTATCTATGAGAGTACATGATACATCTTCTACATTTTTACAAATGTTGCAAAATTTTCTAATGTAAAAATGGATAATGGGGAGAGAGCGGGAGAGGGGGAGAGAGAGAGAGAGAGTACCGATTCTAGCAGTTGCCCAACACTTATAATGTGGGTCAAGGGCAGCGAACCAGGCAGCTTGTTAATGCACTGAGGGATCTCAGTAACGGAAGATTCGCTGGCTGTGTCATCATCTGTTGAAGCAGACCTCTGAAAATCCTATTGAAAGAAATCAAAGCCCATCTAGATATCTGAGATTTATTGAAGGGAGGAGAGATGCACACATAAAAAATATTTAGGATGGAATTATCCCATGTGTACAAATGACACTTGATATGTACAAATGACACTTGAAGTGCTAACCAATCCTTTGTTTTCTCTTTTTTGTTATTTTCTAGAGGGAAAAAATTTCATTTCTGTGAATTTGACCTATATCTTCTAACAGAGAAACTGTACAGAAATGCAAAGTGAGATGTCCATTTTTTCAGACTGACCCAATTGCTTGATGCTGGAACTAATGAACACATTTAAATGTTACGCACTTATGGTGGCATTTGAAAATTCTTTCAGAAAATACACATGATAATGTATGTTTTATACAGAATAGTATATGATTAATATCACTTAAAATATTGAGATGAGGCCACATATATCCCTTCTACCATCAACGTGAAACTTCCTTAATGAGAATTCACGAAACTTCCTTTGACTTAACCAACATACCAGATCACAAAAATGGGACTCTCTACAAAGCACCATAGATTGAACATGGTCCAATTTGAGTACTGACTGATGACACAACATAAATCGGTCATCAGGAACGAATTCTTCTGAAAGCAGCTTGGCTGTGTCATCCATGTCCAGCTGAGAACAGGTGAAAGAACAATGAGTTTAAATCTTGAAATGTTATGAAAAGAACATCAGCATATATGTCAAAATACATACATCTAATATGTTAGCAAGGCCTTGAACTATAATATCCTGTAAATTCTGATCTGATTCACATGCTGCCTTTCTAAGTTCAGAGAGTGTGGATGAGGCTGATTGTTGGTCAGAGAGGGATCCATACTCCCTTACATCTACCTGAGGTTTTATATGTAGTTGCATGTCATTGCTAACATGGAGATACGGATCTACCTGTGTTAGAAACAAAAACTTGTTTATGTCAGTTCAATAGTAAAATGAGATTACAACTAACTGTCTGCTACATAGACGATCAGGGAAGGGAAGATTGGTTTTCTGAAAAACTTACTTCATGAGGGATCAATGAGTTAAGTGAATGATTCAACTCAGAAATATTGTAGAACCTTCCCGCAAATGCTAACATGGCAGTTGCCATTGCAAAAAGAGATCTCTGGACTGATGGAGGCAGTTTTCCTGTCAAGATTTTCCCATGACCTCCGATTTATAAGCACATTATAGATGTTACTTAAAATTATTAATATTGGATTCCAAGTCTTCTTGACCATTCAGGTTGTTAAAAGAATAAATGATGCAGATTCATAAACCTTTTGGTACCTTGAGAATCCAGGGCTACATTTTTGAGAGACAAAGGAAGCTGAAAGGAGCGCATCAAAATGCTATCAACCAGATTCTGTCAAAATCAAGATCAGTAGTATGGTATTATGGCCAGATGAACATATAAAAAATCCTAGACTTCAATTACACGAAAATTGCCTATTAAACTTACGGTCAACAGGCTACTATAAGGATAAACCTATTTGAAATTTTAAAAAGCTGACCAAGCTGCTAGCATAGGAAAATATTCATCAATGATGTAACATTTAAATTGATAATAACCTTTATTGCCAATTCAATATAAGTTAAAGCAAAAAATAATATCAAGACTAACGATATCATGATAAAGGAGTTTTAAAGGAACCTTAATACATTATAATTTGTAGACAGCAGACTGCAATGTTTCTCACATAAATGTTTTTTATCTGTAAATACAAAATACACAATAGAAATTTACAAAGGTTTGCAGAATTATGTTGAGAAAATTTGAGAAAAATAGAGAGCACAGTATTACAGGAAGTAAGCGTCAATGAATTGCAGTTTTGAAGTGTGGGAAACAATTTACTGATAGCAATGCCTCTGATAAATTGCTTCTGAGCAGTTGTGATAGGTATGTAAAAAGTTTAGAAGGTCATCAGATAAGGTAATAACTGTGTGTATGAATTGGACAAACTACTGTAATGAAACTATCTATATGAGAATAATTTTTCTACAACTTTAAATTAACAGCAGGTGCCAATTGAAAACATATCAATAAAAATCATGCAATCTCACCTTCATTCGTGAAGAAATGAGAGTCAAACTGAATGAATGAGCTATAGCTTGAAAATTTCCTGGCAAATTGTCAGGAAGATTTGCTTGTACCCAGAAAGAAGAAAGTAATTGCGCTATCTGATCTTCACTTAATATAACAATATTTGTCTCCTGTAACCAAAAAAAAAAATCTCTCGTATTAAACAATTTACATCTTTTCAATTAAAAGAACCAATGGTATAACGTCAATGTGGAGCACAAATTTAATTTTCTGATGCAACAGATGTTCATGCTCGCCCATTAGGAGATTAGTTCTCAATATAACAGTTGCTACTTCCTTGAAAAATATGAAATATGTGAAGCACTTACTGTGTCCATAGATGTTGTGGAACAAGCAGTTCGATCAATGACGAGGCAATTTAAATACAGGTTTGGGGAAGTTTTGCGGGCCCATCCATGTTTCAGTTCTTCATCAATCACCTCACTATCCTTGAATTCATCCCGAGTATCATCCATAGGCTTATCTGTCTTCAGACCTTCCTTTTCCCGGCGAAGTTTTGCAAGTAAAGCAGAAGCAGAAGCAAAAACAGATGCTGTTTTCGACTGCCACCTCCTTGTTTCATTCAAATACTCCAGCTGAAAAGGAGCACCATGTCTAGCATTGTTGGCATATGGAACGAGAAGAACAGAAAATATCCTGTGAGCTCCTATACGTGTTTCAACATCTGGATGCACCATGGCCTTCAGAAGCTGGAGAAGAAGTGCCTCCGGAAAGACCTATACAGAAAGAAGAAAAAATAATTTGAAACCTGCATGTTAAAAACAGCATCCGCAATCCAAACAAATAGTGGATAAATAATTAGCCATTTTTGAGGGAGAACATTGATGAAAGTATGAATCTTTATGCACATCTAGCACAGTTTGACCTATTGGAGCTTACTATCAATTTCAATCTCTTTGATTTTGAAAATCCCTTTAGAAAGAGAGAGAAAATGACCATTCTTGATTCAGAATGCAATTTAGATGACCGGTGGAATATATATAAGATTGGATTTATTTAAGCATAATGAACCTCCAGATAGCAGATTAGCTGACCTCCAGGTGGCAAGTTTGACCTTCTCTTCACCATCCCAAAAATGTAACACGCATAAAAGAGAAAGAATAAAGATACAGAACCTCTATAATCTTCTAGGTTAGGTATCTCAATAAATATTTATTATAGCAATTATTCAGTTCAGTTTTTCATTGCAAACATGATAGTTACACAAAGACAAGAACATGCACGCAAAGCATACCACATACATGAAGATTGATTAATTTCACCAAGGATACGAAGATGATTAGAATGATTGTATTTAAGATACAACTGCATGGTTTCATTGTCCTTACCAAGTAGTTCAGATGGCAAGAGAGGAGACAGATAACTAAAATTTCAATCTACCTGCTGTGTATTTGAACTGGCAAATGTAAAGGAAATAGTATGAGCAAGGATCAGCAGTGATTCAATTGTTGCCCTCGCAACAACCACAACAGACGGCAATTTCTCCAGCGTTATCATCATCATGTCAAGCAGTGGTCGTGCATCACCAATCTGAAAGAGATAAGAACAATAAGATAAATTGAAAGCAAGAAATAATAAAGAACTTTAATGTTGAAGTAATGTCTCTTCAATATTGTATTACACGTCATTTTGTAAGAAGATAATTATAAAGTACTCGAATTATGGTAAATAATTTAGTCAACATTGTTAAAGCAATGGTAAAGTGCCTGGGCTAACATGACAAAATCATGGATTTTAGTCTTGAGATTAGTCACTTGGCCAAAAAAAATTGTCAAACATTAGGACCGTATTCAGTCTCTCCCTTCCCGTCACCCCACTACATACAAGAACTCTCCGGTGATGGTCTTTCTTATAAGAGGGTACTTAGGCCCTATAAAATATCTCAAAAGAGAAACATCTAGTATTCAGTAAGTGCATACAGGAAGCATCCCCACAAACATAAACTGTTTTACTATTCATGTCAAAAGGAGGGAAGACATTCTTAAATGTTTAATCATGATTCTTTAAGATTTTTTTATTTTTACTGTAATGGGAAGAGAAGCCTCTTGGATATCAGGTATATCTTCGTGAATGATGATATTGCCCACATCCAATAAAAATATATAATCTCGATGAGTTTCAATAAAATAAGGACCAGTAATAGAAACCAACCTGCCTAGATATCTCCAATAAGCAGCTCTCAATAGAATTTTGCAGCATGATATTCCAATTTGATTCTTGATGTCCAACTACATCAACTGTTGCTTGTAGACTTTTTGTCAAATGCCGGCACAAGTCTCTGATAATTCCAACATCAACAGCAGCTTGTGTGTTCAGCTGTCGAACCAAAGCAGTAGCAATCTGTACAATATCGGACTTAACTTGAGGATCAAGCACAACATTTTTATGGTCCAGATGGCGGATGACACAGCCTAATATCGATTGCTCAATCCCTGCAAGTATTAGTAATTAGAAAAATAGGACTATGATACAAATCAAGAATCAACATTGCCAAAAGTAGTAAAGACAAAATAGAGATCAAACCCCTTATATTCCATAGCTTTAAATTACAATAAATTTCAAAAAGTTTCTCAAATCTTACAAAAGTGGCGACTGGCGCAGGATTGTTCAAATGTGGATAAATTAAAATATCCCAAAAACGTATGTAAAGCAACTAATATTTAAAGCCAATATATGGCAAGCAAAAAACCAGATCAAATTCCTACCCACCCTCCTCCAGAATCATCAGAAACAAGAAATCCTCAATGTAAAATCAATCTGCCCAGCCTTTAGGAAGTCAGTTACACTGGTGTCAATTGTGTAATTTTAACAAAATTTTGAAAATGCATGAGAAGCATGATATTAGATTTAATAGGTAAACCATTCACAATGACTTAAAATACTGCAAAGAATGTTAATGATGTTAAGTATTTTTGTTAGATAAACCATAGGATTTGAACCTATGACCTCAGTCGCAAATTCTCTTGCCCTCCACAGAGTTGTGGGTCCAAATCAAAAGAACAAGAAAAATTCTTGCAGCAATTATAAATATTATAAGAATTAAAAGCTCCAAATGAAACAAAAAACAAAGAAATGCATTGATATACCTGAACCCTCCACCAAGTAAGACATATCAGAAAGGACAACCATAGCCAAACCGTCCTTAAAAGCCCAATGTCTTCCCTCGTCGAAGTACAAAAACATAGGCTCCAATAGACGACGCATTGTTGTACTTTCCTTGGCCAATTCTGCAATTTTCTGGATGCATATCTGTGCCCATACTCTAGGTAATTCAATCTCCTCTCTGCAGTGACACAAAGCAAGACAGCCATCTGGCTTAAAATGTAGTGATAGATAAACAATTCTTTCATAAAAGAAAATATTTTAGAATGACAATTAGCAATGAATAAAAATACTGGATGAAATTAATTCATTGATACTACCTTGTCATCATAGAAATGTCCTTTATCTCTGGTCGTGGTCTAACAGCCAGGTGCATTGGGCTGACACCATCACCAACACCTACAAGGCTTCTTGTTTCACATCGAACTATTTCATCAACCCAATGATGGTGTGAATCCACTCTTTCAGTGTCATCTTCCACATCATCATGTACTCCATAGTTATCCAAAATGGCTTTCACAATCTGGAAAACAAATGGGCATTTAATATATATCGAAGACTATCTCAAACTTTAAAATGTAAACAACATCCAAGGTGTTAAGAAGTTTCTGCTTTGGTTTTAATGGTTGGATAATGATATCACTTTTAGGCAATTGAGTAAAGCTTTTAATATCATCCATGAATAACTGAATCGCAAAAATGAAGAGAAATTTTCCCAGAATACACAATTCAGCAGGTGACCAAACTAATGGGAGAACAGCTGCATTGGTTTTATATTCCTCACAGAGGTGATAGTCTCCAGTAACTCAAACAGAACCTAAATTGCATTACACAAAACGTGTCTTCAGTAATTATTAATAAAAAAAAAATCAATTACTAGCAATTTCAAACTTCCTGAATTGAGGTCACTAGTAGATGCTGCTGGCTTCCTGATAATAGGCGATCTCAAACACAATTTTTAGCAAGTATCAGAGAGATGATTATTTCGAAAGCCACTTCCTAGAACAATTAAAGAAAGATATTGATGATCAAGGAGAACTTACTTCATCAAAATAAGCAAAAATGTGAGAGAATCTAGCCATGAACCAAACCTGTAGCAGAAACAATAGTCAATATGCCAAGTGATCAGGAGGAGGAGCAAGTCATCCTAAGTAGATGTGGATGAAGTGTAATGGAACATGCCAAGATGCAGCTTCCATAAAAAAACAGGAAAATAAACAGACTACCATTGCTGAAAGACAATGCAAGCCTGCTGCTCGTAAACTGGATTTGGTAAGATCTTCCCCATCCTTACAGGCCAGCGCACATACTTTGGGAGCCAAGTTTTCAATATTGTGAGTGTAGGTTCTATCTCCCTGTCCATTTAGGAATTTAAAACAATTAAAAACGCATTGCCATATCAAAACTAGAATATTTGACCGAAAATATTTTGCTTACCAAAATTACTTTTTGAGTAGGCAGCAATACATTATTAAATTAAATGATTCACATTATAATCAGCATAATACAAGATGACATCATGATGATCAGCACAAAGTGTCAAGCAGCAAAATTCATATATGCGTCAAGAACAAGAATACAAGATAGTTTATTTGATGTTCCCCCAGAAATTCACATGATCTTTTTTATTAGAACACAACGACAAGGATAAATGTGAAAGCTCAATCGATTCTTCTCAAAAAAAATTTAATGGAGAAACGGAAGGGAGAACCTACCACCAGTTTCTTAATAAAGGAAATGGGGTACAGTATCAGTAAAAATCCAAGCAAGCTTTTGATAAGCTTTAAAAATAAAAAAATAAAAAAAGATAACACACAGGCTCATCATCAGGTCAACTCTTTTCAAATAAATGAAATTGCAGCAATCTAGCACAAACATGATAATGAAAAATAACTAAACTGATCATCCCTATCTATTTTCTAGAGGTATCACGAGACACAGCTCCCCAAGACAGTGTTCATTTAGGCTGATTACACCATAAAAAACCAGAATTCAAATTAATCTGGAACTTCTTGCGCTAAGAAAGTGACTATAGGAACTTTTTGTTCAATCCAATATCCTGGCATCCACATTAGATGTCTATAAACAGAATGACCTGGCCTCAAGAAAACTTCCATGTCTTTGGACAAATCATTCATCCTGAAAATGATAACTTTGAATTTCGAAAAATCTCCAGATGGAATTTCTCACTGTACATCAAGCCTCATTATAACTGATCTCAAATCATATAATTCATGTTTCATGCCCAAAACAGAATATGTTCAATGGTTCAATATATGTAAATGGCTGCAAATGTGTGTGACCACAAATTACAAGCAATGGTAGAAAGAAAATGAAGATTTTAAGAGAGAAATTTTAAGTTGGTGGTATAATGATTGTTTAGGACAAGAAAAGTGTGCATTCATAATCTCACCTGACTGTATATAAATCTTGTCAGTGTTTGGCATCCAAGAGTCCGTATGTCGTCATGCCTCTTGTCATCTAGAAGCTCAATGACGACATTCAAGAGACTTTCAGCAAAATATGCCCTGTGCCATGAAAATGCATTCCATCAAATAAAAGAAAGATCTCAAACATTAGAAACTACATAAAACTCATATATTTAAATGGAAAACAGGGGTTGAGCATCTTTTCCCCCATTCCCCGACTCCCAACAATTTCCTTGGATTGCCACTCCCCATAATTATATACCATCTTAATCCTAATAATGGTGACTTATACAAGAAAACTTAGATCATCAATCTCAACATGAGTAGAAAAGATGGAAATGAGACAAATAAAAGGAACTTCGATCAGGAGTTTAGGTCAGGATGATATTAGGAGTGAACACACTTATTCTACCGTTAGAGATTGTCTCAAGATGATATTAGGAGTGAACACTCCTACGATTATGGGGAACATTTGGTGGCAAGTCCAGCTATATAAATTGTGTAGGAAGATGGCCTCCCAGAAACTCTATATGAGTGAAGAGGGTTGCTGTTACATTAAGATCCAATTGTGAAGTAATGCTAGATCATGCTATTTTTCATTCAATGAAGCTGACCCTTGAAAAGAGGGAGAAAGCTCAGTAGAATGGAGTAATATCCAGTGAACTTTCAAGTTTCGGATACCCATGATATGTGGAAAATGTATTGGAAATTCATAATTCCCCGGAAGGCTGCTGAAACAGGTCAGTACCTTTAAATTGTGTAGGAAGATAATATGACAGACTACAGTAAAGGGTAACAAACAAGTTTACATAAAGATCCATTTAGAGAGCCAATGAAGTACATGGTGACTGGTGAAACATAAATCCAGCAATAAAACATCATATAATTATGGATTGTAACAATGAGAAAATGATCTTTATGGATTTGCCACATATCTGGTGTTGAATAAAAAAAAAAAAAGAGATAGCAAAGGATGCAGATGACTAGAACAAGCATTCTGGACCAAGGAAATTTCATGAAGGATAAGAAGTAGAATGAGAAACCAGTGAAAACTGGACACAAGAATTCCAATAAGAGAAGTATCACATGACCATTAAATTCGTGCTAGGAATCTGTCATCATCCAATACATAGAAATATCTCTTTAGCACTTACATCTGTGCCTTACACATGCAAAGCAATTTACTGTATGCTTCATGAATAATTTTAATAGACTCGAGGTGCCCACTTCGCAGTTCTTTATAGCACCTTTGCTCAAGATATTTGGCAATCTGCAACAAAAAGAAGTCCCGAATTCAATTACATTAATATTTAAATTGAACTAGAAAAAAAATTAAGAACCTAAGTTTCCAAGTCAGGACCTTGGGGATACGAAATGGGTTCTTTGCAGCATATTCGCACAGCTTTATGATTTTTCGATCATTTGGAGGACCTTCCTGCAAAAGAGAACAGCACGTGTAACCATGTACTTCTTTTAATACACCAATGTTGTACCCCTTAATTTTGCAATGTATTTACAGTGGCAACACCCAGTTTATCTCCACAAATAGAGAACAAAAGATATAAAGAAAATAAAAGAAATGTGCAATAGGCTTCTAAATCTTTTGAGTTCAAACAGACATTTTAGTCCAGCAGAAACTAAGAAGAAAAAAACCATGGCAAGTAAAATTAAGTGTGTAGATAAATGTGCCTTTGGTCCTCCAATAAATGACAGTGATCCAATTTCAGCAACTTATAATATGACGGGTCATGTTGGAAAGCCAAGGAGAACATAAAATCTATGTTTAGGCCCGGCATGTCATTCATCCACAGATAATCACCCCTTCCATTTCGAAAACCAAAATTCTTATACTTTAGAGAGGCTATACTTAACCATAACATTCATTTAATGAACATCCACAGCAAGGCAAGCAGAGGAAGGTCTTGACCGCATTGTGTGACTTGAGTGAATTGGATTTTTTTACAAAAAAAAAGGGGGAATGGATGCCCAAGATAATACTTCAACTCGAACAGCAAATGAGGGTGCATACATCAATAAACTATGCTACATTGAGCAAAAGAAGCCATATAGTAAATTAAAAAACACCACAAAGAAACACCTTAAAATCTCCCAAGTCATGGAGCACTTACAAGTGTTTTGGGGAAGATTTCAGCAAGATATTTCTTGTATCGCTTGACGGGATGCTGAGAACTCGGTCTTAGCGCAGGGCAGCAAACACACATGTTCCCACACGCAGGAATAACCTTCCTTGATATGAAACCCATTATAGGAGGACAACAGAAACCAGGACAGGAGGAAAAAAAACACTAAGAACTCCCCTTCAAAACCTCAAATATGCACTCAAAAGTCAAAACAACCTGCAAAATTTCCCAAACAGATGCATTGATAAAGACCAAGTAATACATAAAGCAATACCAAGAGTAGTAAGAGATGAGAAAACCCACTAAGAATATCCCATCAAAACATATAAAAAAAGCACTCGAAATAACTTTTTAAGTTCCCAAAACATACGAGGCAATTAAAACCCAAGCAATGCATGTGTGAAACAAGACACAAAAAACAACCAAAGATCTAACCCCAAAAATTGAAATTCAAGTAAACCCAAGTAATGTGTGTATGAAAATAAACCGAACAAAGGTCCAACCGCAGATGCTACAAGGGACTGAGAAAGACCACGGATAGCAGTAACAAAAAGCACCCAAAAAAAAAACATATTTTGATTCTGACCTCAAAATTACAATGCGAAACCCATGATCCACCCTGCAAAATAAAACAAGAGAAAGACTAATCATCAACAACCCAAAAAAGTAAACCACAGGAACTAAACAAACCCAACAATGCAGTAAAAACAAGACCCCGAATCCCCAATAAAACCCAACAGAGACCGATCTATGCAATGTACAGTAGAAAACAAAGAAAGCTCGATCGATCAAAAACAGCTCAACAAAACAAAAATCACAGAAAACAAAAGAAACCCAACAATGCAGTGAAGAATGAAACCTCAAAAACCCAACAAGGGAGAAAACCTCGTCGCAAAAAGAGATCAACCCATGAAATCTACTGGAGAGAACAGACAAAACAAAGCAAACCCATTTAAAGTTTCACCGAGAAGATCTCCAAAGCACCGTCTCCCAACAATGCAACGAAAGACCCAAAAAAACCCAACAAGTGAGAGAATCTATTGGACCCAGACGATCTTTAAAGCACCCTCCTTTACCCCTCTCTCTAAACACACGCGAGAACAGAAAAAACTGTACTAAAACAGAGGCGTCAGAGAGCGAGAGGAAGAGAGAGAGAGAGAGAATGAAATGTGAATGAAAAAATATATTAATTAAATAAAAAAAGAGGGGACGTTTTTGAGGGAGAGCAGACCACGTGATGCGGTGCAGTGTTTCAGTCTCCCAAGTCTGGCTTTTTATGAGTTGATGATGATGATGATGATTTTGTTGTTGTTGTTTTTGGAGGTTTAGATTTTCAAAATAAAAAAGAAAGACTTTGAAGTCTGAAAGGATTCCCATTTGTTTTTAACTCTTGAAAGGGTTCACCCAAAAATCAAATCAAAATTAACATGGAGTTCAAGGCATCTCATTTAAGAGGTTTTTAATTCATTAAATGTTAGTCAAAGTTGATCTGGCACTCCATGTGATCATCTTATAGGGACATAAGAGACAACAATAGGTCTTCAGGACAATATAAATATAATAGACTCATTTCAGAGGAATTTGTGTTTTTGGCAACTGATGTGGTTTTTTTAAAAAAATATATATATATTTAATTGTCTTTTTGTGAGTGATTTTTGTGTTGTGTGTTTGGAACAAAAACAACCATTAAAACAAAAATCAACCGCCCTTTTATGGTGGATTAGCTTGAAAATCTATGTAAGGGATCTCTAGCGTGATCAAGAACAATAAATCTAAGTCATGTTTGGAAAACATAAATTGAAAAAGAGTTTTAACTTTCTAACATGTATTTTGATAATGTAATCATTTAAATTGATTTTTATTTAATCAAGTAATCACATTTGTTGTTGATTATGAAAATTGATTTCGTTGAATTAAACATAGTTTTCAAAACACTTTTTTTTTATTAAAATCCATATGCAGTTTTTTAATTCCGTAGACATGTTTGATAACCTATTTAAACACCCCAAAATCAAATGCCATAGCCAATATAGCCTAAATATAAAGTCCTCACTATACATATATACAGACAAACCCTTACAATCATAAGAGGGATTTCTACTGTAGTCCTTAAAAAATCAATGTTTGTAATGATAACTTCAACGGGAAAAAATGACCGGGTCAACTAACTGTCATTTTAATTGTGACAGTGGTGATTATTTCTAATGCAAAAAAAAAACTTTCGTGACGCTTGATATTATTTAAATCTTTATATAACAAAAAAAAAATTAACATATATAGAAATTGAATTTTTACGATAAAAAACTAACTGTTTAGACAATTCTTAATCGGCCCTCAAAACCACTTATGTAATAGATGAGTTGATCTGTCTTTTAATTTTAAACTAGTTTTTATTTATTATCATTTTTTAATATTGACTAGATAGAAAATCATATTGATGGATAGTTTAAGTGTTCGGATGATTAATCATATAATCAAAATTCCATTTAAATAGAGCTCACATGCAAATACAACCTTGCATGTTAGACTAAAAAATATCATGTACAATCATTCATACAATTATTTTACTACTCTAACATGTTTTTTTAATACAAAAATAAAAAATACATGCTTAAATAAATTAAATGCATATTTTCTCATATTTTTTCTAATGAAGTTTATACTCTCTTATTCAAGTATGTACTCCAATTAGTACTCTCTCAGAACTGTATGAATGATCATGAATGTCAGTGCCCAAACATGATATCCAAACTAGGGTTTTTTCTTCTTGGTATATCCAAGCTAGTTTCCAGGACAATTGAATTACGTTCATATGAAGCATGTAATGTTACAACAGATGACCTAGGACTTAATTGAATATCAATGTGTGAGCAAGCACTTGTATGCATTTAAACTTTACATGTGTATAAATAATAAAATAAATCCTATCCTCAAATGGGTCAACAGTGGATTAGATGAAGAGCTATTTGGATGCTTGGATATATCAATGGATACAAAGGTTCATAGGGTATGTACAGTACACATTAGTTGGCTCCCCTACATTTACCCCAACCAACACGTCACCCAACTTTTCCCTGGTTCAGATAAATATAAAACTATATGTATAGGTATTAAATATCACCATATTGATGTTTGTTCAAACAAAGTCCCCATCCCTATTTAATGTACCTAGCAAAAAGAACAATGTGGTGCACCTGCCATGGTACACTAATTGAACACCAACTTGGTGGAACAGTGGTTGATATTTATTATAATATTATGACCACTTTTTATATTCTTTAATGACACAAAAACTCATGGTTTTACGGTACTAATATTATTTACTGTATGTTAAAAAAATTGTAACCATACCAAGACAAAAAAAAAAAAAAAGCAGTAACAAAATTTGAAGTGTATAAGTAGACTAGTCCCGCGAATAATATGAATTTAAATACCACCGATTTTGATTACAAAAGCATAGGACGTGTGATCTCTTTTTTGTACCAACGCACATGGTCACTGACCAATAAAATTAAGCCACGTGTAATCCATGTTCTGGTGTACTAATCCATGTTCATGAATCATCAGAGGTCCACCATGAAAATAGTCATGTCTGGGAAGGGGCCCATCTCAAGTGAGGAGAGGCCACTGATTGAAGAGCCCACGTGGGTTTTGAATTTTGGAGATAAGGTTCCCCTTGTGATGCCAACATGGTTGTTTGAGACAACAAACAAATGAGCTTTTTTTTTTTTCTGGTACTACTAATGAAATTACACTTGAGTTTTTTATTTTTTGAAATGTATAATTATTATAATAAAAAATATTACACATTTCATCTAACAAAAAAAATATAGGTGACTAATGAAATGAGAGTTGCATCTAAAGATTAGGCGTACTAGTACAAGTAAAAAAATTTATGGGATGTTTAGATGGAGGAATTATAGTGAAATAAGTAGAGATAAAATGGAATAAGACTCGAAAGAGTGTTTGGAAATCAAGAATAACTAGGAATTAGTATACTAGTATAAACTGGCATAAAATAGTATTGTTATACCTCCTCCCCCCTGGAATTGGTTATTCCATCTAATCCATTCAACATGTGTATGTGGGTCCCACCAGTCTCATCCAATGGCAACCAAAACCACCACCACGTCCAGGTCCTCTTAAACCACCACCACTTTCACGGCTTAAGCATGTCTCTGATTTCGGGGAAGAGGAGAGTAGAAAAGGCACCACTTTATAATATAATTAATGCATGTGGGGAATATACATCTTCATCTTATTCACTATCAATCAACATTTTCTTGGTCAACCAAACAACAAAAATTCATTATTACGTTTTTTTTAATGAGAATAATAAAAAATACAACTAAACAAAAAATGACTTATTCTTTATCTATATAGATATAATTATTTATCCTGAATAACCTAATTCATCTACCTAAACAGGTAAGTCCATAGTTTGATCATGGAGAATAATGACAAGTGGACGCTGAAGATAGGATCAACCACATGCTTCCTATGTTGTGAATCCTATGGGAATAGTTGTTACATGAACAAAACGAATAATTGTAAATCTCATTCATGTTTTATGTGAAGTGAACAAATTGTATCATGTGATTGAGGTGCATAATGACATAACGGTCGGAGAAAGACAATAGAATAGCAAAGATGGAGCATTATAGGGCTCTTATTTCTACCCAAAAGGCTAAAACATATATATACCGTTCATTTGAAAGTATACTGACACAAATTTTCTGAGCCATACATATACGATATACCTTTTGTTTTTTTGAGAAAGTGATAGTTCATTCATAATCAGCCGAATTGTGAGAGAGTAGAAGAGATAAAAACAAGCATAAGTAGAAGATAACTAATTGGAAAAGAAGAAAACACAGAGGGAGACGTGCTGTCGAGCCACACGAGATGTTGTTCCTCTACCCGGATCTGCTCCCCCGAAGTAGAAATATGCCTCACACCCACCAGGTAGCGTCCCCAGTCCGTAATCAAGTAGATAGCGTCGTCCCACAGGTTCTCCATATAGAATGTCGTACCTTTGAAGATCCAATCGTTTCTTGCGCGCCATATCGCCCACAAACCTGCGGGGATCACGATCCGATGAAACTGACCAGACACACATTTATCTCCCTGGTTGATCGGTGCTGTCATAGCCTCCCAGAGCTCGTCCAAATTCTGAAAATGGCAAACTGCACCCGCTGCCAACCCGAATCTATCCCAGAACCTCGCCAATTCCGGGCAATTCCGAAGTAAATGTAGATCTATTGATTCCGGTGCCACCCCACATAGTACGATTCTGTTGGATCTGCTGGCCTCCATTTAGCGCGATACATTTTGATCAACAGACGGCCTTGTAGCACCAACCAGAGGTAAAGTTTGATCTCGCATGGGAGGCGCCATTTCCATATCTTTGGCATGCGCTGCGCCATACTCAGGTTTCCCTCCAGTCTCCAGAGGCCTCGTCCACCACAGGTACCCCGTATTGACTTTATATTTTTTGGTCGGGGGGTCACCCCATGTTCGCACGTCGGTGATTCCTGCACACGGGCCCATTGTTGGGGGTATGTCGAGAAGCACCGCCAACTTGCCAACTTGCGCCTCTGACGCGATTCTTCGTAGGTGAAGGCGCCATTCTCCATTGCCTTCCACGCCTCGTGAACCTTCTCCTCTTCTGCTGCACTGAAGAGGTGAGGGAAGAGACTGCTAAATCCATCCTCCCCACACCACCTATCCGACCAAAACCGAATATTTTCACCATTCCCGAGCTTTCCAGATAAGTGCGGACGCGAATTCTTCTACCAACCCGAGCCACCCTTTGCATAAGAAAGACATTTTAGGCAAGCAAGAAGGGTAGATCGATGTACCATCCCAGCCTCCAAACTTCTCCCGAAACACGCATCCCGACATGGAGTTATCACTAACGGCCCACTTCCAAAGCCACTTGGAAAGGAGGGCGTTATTCATCTTTCTCAAGTCTAGGATGCTAGCTAAGCCACCTTTCTCACGAGGTTGACACATCTTCTCCCATTTTATCAAGCATGAACTGTGAGCCTCTCGATTCAAGCCATTCCAAAAGAAATGGCATCTTATTGATTCAAGCTTCTTTAAAATGCTCTGTGGCACACGAAATGTGGCTAAATAGAACATCGGTATGTTGGAGATGACTGCGTGTAACGAGGTGAATTTTCCTCCTCTACTTAAAGCACGATTTTGCCACCCTTCCAGCCGTTTTTCGATCCGGTAGATCAAAGGTTGCCAGTCACTTCGAAGTAGTCTCCGGTGTACCAATGGGAGCCCGAGATGTTTGCGTGGGAAGCTTTGTTGTTGGCATTCAAAAATAATTGCAAGCTCGTCAACATGTGGGATATACCTTTTGTTCCATGTGGGATGATTCGGATGAAAAACAATGCTGGTCGGAGCATTTTTCATTTTAATAACCTATAAAAATTGATGATGAGATTACTGACAAAATTACATTCTTTTATAATTCCAATACGGAGCATAGATCGACCATTGATACACTTAATTTTATTGCAGTCTATTTTGTAGCCTTATATACTATAATGTATATTGCATTATCATAATGTATGTGGTTATATCATAATGTATAGCATACGAAATAAAAAAATTTCAAATATAATATTATATCTCAATATATATTTTATTTTATATAACAGTACGTGCTTCAATGAGAGTGTATAAGTTTTTTAAAAATAAAAGATGTGCACTACAAATAGAGATATACAAAGGGATGGACATATTATTTTCCAACACATGTCATAGTAAGCATGTCAATTATCTGAAAAATACGAATCCGATCCGAATCCATATAAAAAAGGCGATGATCCGGAGTGCGGATATGGATACCAGTCTATTCGATACGAAAAACCCGATATATATATATATATATATATATATTGTTCATATTGTTATCTTGTATAATTAATCACGATGATAATATATTGTAATACTATTAAATTTTTAATGTATAATATTTTAAGAGAAAATAAACCTTAAATATCAATTAATTTTCATATCTTTTTAAAATAATATTTGATTATTCAAATTAATGTTAATATTTAAGCATGTCGATTATCTAAAAAATATTCGTATCCGAAAGGATCCGAATCCAAAAATTAATATCCATATCAGAATCTAAAAGTTAAGATATAGATATTGATGTATTCGATTTGTATCCGTCCGATTAACATGCTTACATAATAGGCTTTTGAGTTCGGTATTAGAACCACCGGATGTCCAACCCATACTCACATGGGCCAGGACTTGAGCATCCACTAAAAGGAATCGAGCCCATCCGTGATTGTCTCAGCCCAGTAGTTTTATATAGGAAATCGTCGCCGATAAACTATCTTAGGCCTGATTTGACATTAGAATAAGGGATTGAGACAAAGAAATAATTGAGTTAAACATGTTATCTTGGGCCTGGTATGGACAACTGTCCGTATTTTAAGAGAAAAAGTTGAGATATTTTGTTCTAAGTAGAAGGAGGAACATACTTTATCCCTATTTTTTAATCCAATTTTACAAAACGTGAACAACATTTATAACTGTCATTTCTAAAAAAACAAAAACAAAAAACTTTATGAAATCTTTTAATAGAAAGGGTAAACTTTGTATTTTTAAATTTTTATCCCATATTTTATATCATGTGATTCAAATGCAAAGTTACATGAGAAAACAAAAAAATAAGGATAACAAAATACATTACCAAATGTAAATATGAATAAAAATAATAATTTTTTTATCCTCATAAATTATGCTAACTTATCTTAAATATCTATCCCTTGACCAAACTAGGCCTTAGTGAATTATATACTTAGTGCAACATTTACTTCATTAGAGTGGTGTATGAATTTTTTTTTAATTATTAAAAAAAAATATGTACTAATTTATCGAGATATATATTTTATCTTTCATAATAACATGTAATTTATTGAATGAGTTTATATTTTAAAAAAAAGTTAATGGTCGGGGCTGCCGACGAGGTTGGTTGTATCATTAATACCATTTTTTTATAAGAAATTCTTTTGTCTTTAAAATTATCCTAATTTTTAATATAAACTGTTTTAATATGTATATTAACCCTAGCCATAAAATAAATATTGTAGGTGGTAAGAGGAACCATATAAAAAAAATAAAAATAAATATTAAAAGTTAATATACAATCTAAAATGGTGTAATCAACGAAAAAAAAGCTAAAGATGATATATGTAAATCCTACATGGTGGTAGCATTCATTGGACCTATATATCTAGGGCTGCAACTCGGGTGGGTTGGGTTCGGGTTGACCCCAACCCGAACCCAATCCGAATTTCAAACTACTCAATCCTAACCCGACTCAATCTGATTTTCAATCCGAATTGGACCAACCCGTAATTAAATAAACCAACCCAACCCAACCCGACCCAACCCAAATTTCTAACATGATGTGTAAATTAAATAAATCAACCCGACCCAACCCGTAAGATTAGCTAGGTTTACCTAAAATTTAGACTACTCATATTAGAAGCTACAGAATGAACGGTCATGATTTTTTTTTTAGCTATTAGTTTACGGATTCGGGTTGGGTCGGGTTGTAAGTGAGGCCAACCCGAACTTAACTCGATTTGTGAGTCAATTCGAATTGGCCAACTCAAACCCGAACCCGAATCCGATTTGATCAACCCAATCCAAGTTGCAGCCCTGTACGTATCATAAATTCGCCCTTGATTTAGCATGTTATCATCGGTTATAAATTATTTTCATTCATGGGACCGTTATGTTGTCGCCGTTGATTTAGAACGCCTAAGATTCCCTTTGAATGTCAAACTGAAAAACAACTTTCACTCAAAACCAAATTTGGAAACTATCCAAATAACCCCTGTAAACTGTCCATATAACATCCCGAATTTAAAGTTTAATCTCTAAAAACACTTATATAAATCCAAATAACTCTCCGAATTAAACTCCTGTTGATAAATAAATAATATTTAGCGAATATTCCGTTTCGTTAACCCTAATGGAAAACCTTACGTATATGACAATTTTATCCCTCCGGGTATAATATAAACTCTATCCGGAGGATAAAATCCTTATTTATAGATGATTTTTTTATACTTTTAATACGTTGTAGAGAGTTTTTTGTATACTATATTTTTAACCAGGGTTAACTAGACAGAATATCCGTAGAATAATCTTAATCTGTCAATAAATATTTAACTCATAAGCCTATTTGGATTTACATAGATGTTTTCAAAGGGTTATATGGAATTTAGAAAAAGTCAAGAGGTTATATGAATTTCAAACAGTTTACATAGAGTTATTTGGATTTTTCTCATTTTTTAAATATTAGAATGATAGCTTTCCAAAAGTTAAAAGTTTCTCAACTCTTTTAAAGACTAAAATTTCACATATAAAAAACAAAAATCATATTTTTAAAAGCCGGGAAGAAATGTATTTGAAAATGAGTTTAAATTAAATTTGATTCTCATACATGAAATCGGTCCAATCCCAAATCAAAACATATCCTAAAAATCTATTAAGGGTCTGTTTGAAAACATATTTGAAAAATAAGATTTTGAATAAAATGACTTAAATAAACTTAATCTGTGAAAAACGCATTTTCTGTATTTTTTAAAAAACAATATTTTTGTACTAAAAACTGTAAGTAACTTTTTGTTTAAATCATCTTTTTAGAATGCATTTTACAACACTTTTCAACTTTCTATTTAATTAAAAATAGAATCATCTTATTTAAGTATTGCTAAACGCCCCATGAGTGTTTGAAGCCTAGCTCAACGTTCGTGCGTAACAGTCCATTACACCCAGTCTACCTATATCAAACCTAACTTCCATTCTAATTAAATTAAGGGAAAAATCCATAGAACCTCTTGAAATCTGACTAAAATTCATATAACTCCCTGACTTTTCTTAAAATCCATATAACCTTTTGAAAACACCTACTAAATCCAAATAATCCTCTGAATAAAATTTTCGTTAATATATGATGAATATTTTGTGAATATTTCGTTTGGTTAACCCTTACTGAAAGCACAATATAATAAAAAAAACTACTACAATGTCTTAAAAATGTGAAAAATCCTATAAAAATGACAATTTTACCCTTTCTGGATATATTATAAAACCATATCTAGAAGGGTACAATCATCATTTATAGAAGATTTTTCACATTTTTAATACATTGTAAAGTGTTTTTGGTATATTGTATTTTCTACCATGGTTAACCAAGCATAATATTAACAAAATATTCATTATCTGTTAACGTAAATTTTATTCAGAGGGTTATTTGGATTTACTAGATATTTTCAGGGGGTTATATGAATTTTTCCCTTAAATTAAATATAAACAATGATCAACATCAATCCAATACGTGAATGGCACAACGATGTATGATCAATGAATTGTACAGTTAGTAGGCGGCGCCAACGAACCCTCCTAATAATGAATAGCTAGACATGGCACATCCAAACACCACCCACATAAAATGTGTCACTTTCGTATCATCATATAAAAAAATATCTATTACAAACTAAGACACGTAATTCCCTATATACATCCAAAGAAGAATTCCCTATTATTTTCAAAAAAAAAAAAAAAAAAAGAAGAAGTAGAATTCCCTATGAAAATGTATGTTTGATGAGCAGACGCCAACCTAGAAAGAAAAGGAAAATACGTATACGTTGCTTGCTGGAATAACAATCCAATGATGACAGTGAATTGAAAGGTATGGAAATTCAAGCAGGTATAAGAGACCGAACAAGATATTCAGTTCTCCAGGCTGACCCACCAGGCTCTATGATGTCTCTGACCAATGGAAAATATATGATCATGATTCATCCAACCACACACACACCATCCCCGATTGAATAACGACATCAACTATTATGATATTAATAATTATTCTAACATAGATAAATATCATTAGAATATGTCATTTTCCGTTTGATTTTGTGTTTAGTTATTCATATTTGAAAATGTAATAATGAATTTTTTTGTTATTTGGTTGATCAAGAATAAGATGTGGATAAAATATGAATAAAACGTGAATAAAGATTTATAAAATATAAAAAATGATTTAACACATGGGTCTGATAGGTGATTTGACATATGAGTTTCATTTATGTCAGTAAAATAGATATTGTGAAATAATTAAATTTCAATGGGAGGCTGAAATACCAATATCAGCTTATAATTTTCAACTATTTTAACATAATTATATTCAACTATTCCATGCAAACAAATAACTGTTGTGGGCTTATTCACTCTTATTTTTATATAATCCAATGCTATTCTTTTATCCAAACATGTCATTATTTTTGTGATGGACAAAGTAAGGTGATGTTTGGCAGCGGCTGAAAGCGGATTTTAAGTACTGATTAATAAGTGCAGAAAGAGGTTATGATGATAATCTTTAAAAGTTCAAGAAAAAAAACGTTTGGTTCAGCGAAAAATATTAAGCAGTTATTTAGATAAGTGTGTTTGGTTGATCACTTAACATATGTGCTTATTGGAAGAGTATTTTGGTCCATTTTATGAGTGGTGAATGTTATTTTGATGTTTGGTTGAAATGGAGGAAACATGCTTTTTTTTTTTAGATATTAAAGATTATTCTTTTTAAACATGTTAAAAATACATCAACCACTACTACCATTTGAAGAACCAAAAATTATTCTATCTGGATACCCACACATACAAAAATAATATATTGTTTGTTTAATCCGTTGAAAACTCTGATAATTAATATATTTCCACCTATCTCATAGGATTGCAAAGACTCCTCAATTGAACTGCAAACACATCCAAATGCCCTCATTCAAAAAAAAGGACTGCAAAAAACCTTATGGGCCTTTTTTGTAAGAGTTTGACAGTAGTATAAATTCTACAAATATGCACCCATAAAAATGTTAAGCCCCAAAATAGATATTAACTCAGGTTGGCACTTGGCAATCAATTTAGAAGAGTGTTAAGCCTGTTAAACTATCTTTCATATAGATGCAAATGATGAAGATGCAAATTTCTACCAACTGATCTGTCACTGTACGTAGTCTGAAGATGCTAAGGATTTCACAGGGCATTTGATTTCATAGATGTGTAGTGAAAGAACAAAAGCTCAACAATGCACAACAATGACAACTGAAAACAGGCATTGCAATTAACTCAAACATTTTAGAGAAAGATACACACTATACCTCACTATATTTATCACAGGCAACATCAAAATAAAGACATTTACATCATAAATATAAAATGTAGACATGGTTATGGTATAATATATAAGTTCAGAAGCTGTATTTCATTCTTCCTCTTTTTTGCTTGCTGATATTTTGTAGAACACAACTCAAACTGAGTAATGAAAGGATTCTAAATCAAAACTTTGATGCACCTGAAACTTCAAACTTCAGACAAGCAATTCAATAGAGTTCATCCCTAAAGAAAAGATGAAAGTTCGTAACATTTCTTCCCAGTAATGAAGGTCACTCAACATGAACCGCTACAATAAACGAAATACCAGGGACAACAATGTGTTGCAACAATGACATGAAAAAGAATAGATAACAAGAAAAATGAGACATGAAAGGTGAGATTTCTAACAAAAAATGAGACATGAAAGGTGAGATTTCTAACAAAAAATGAGACATGAAAGGTGAGATTTCTAACAAATATTGATACGATGAACATCCAGTCAAACAGACGATGAGTTACATTGAACAGAAAGCAACAGATAACACCAAACATAGACTATACAACATTAATGCAGTGCTCAATGGGAAACTCCTCGCTATAAACCTTTTGAAATCCAATAATTCAACATTCAACAATCATGCCCCTCACAATTGAATGCATAGAAATTTCAAAGTCCCAACACATTCTTCACCAAAAAAAAACACATGAACACTATAAAGTTCTATAACTAGCTTTTCCATATGTCAAATAGAGAGTGAATGTCAAAGCATCCAAATTGGAGTTCATATTAACTGGAAGGTGCAAAAGAATCATCACCAATCAAAATTTACAAATTTAACTCACCAAAAATCAAAATTAAAATTTACATCAACACCCATCCAGAACATATGCCCTCTAATCAAAATGTGAGTTATATATACCACCAACGTCAGTACTTTGTCGAAAAGAAATTACCATGAATAGTCAGTGCACCCAAAAACCCCCAAATTTTCAAAAATCGTTAACCTGAAAAGGAACAAAATCCATATTTTTTTCACAAATTTAAATTTATTATATGATCCAAGAAACCCTAAACAGTATAAAGAGGTTCAGATCTGATGAACAAAAGCGAAAAAAGGAGGAGATTTCATGGGTTTTACCTTGATTGTTGGCTAGGGTGGAGATCCAAAGCAGCTATGAAGCAGATCGGACTGTCGGGGCGTTTGTTGGAGACGGTGAGAGAGAGATCGAAGTGTATCGGCGCTCTTTGTGGTCTGGTGACAAATCGAGAGGAAGGATTAGTGTACGAACATCATCGTCTTCTCAAGGGAGATCACCGAAAACGAGGATGTCGTCCGTGAGAATGTCGTTCGGCGTAGACGAAGGAACACAGATCGAAGAGGTTTGGTAGTTCTTCTGTCGTCCGAAAATAAGGTTTACATGTAGGTGTTTTCGGCGCTGAAAGGAGGAGAGAGAAGACTTCAGTAAAATCTGGTTTATATACCCTACGTAAATAACAAAATGTTGCGGGCAATCTTGTTTTTTCACAGACCGGTTGGAACCACTGGATGCGTGATCAGGTTTTTAAGTGCACCATCCAACGTTGAAAAATTTGGATGAAAAATGTCTTAATGAGATAATACATATGTGCTTATTTGAACAACACAATTAAAGAAGTTTTTAAGCTTTAATCTAAATAATAAATAAGCACTTATTATCATTGCAAACAAACACCACCTAAGTTTGTTTTGACGAGGGTGACATAATTAAAAGGGTATAGGGATTAGGTATTCTTTGTTAGGGAGCCGGCCAAATTATAAAAAAGACAGGAAGTAAGAAAAAGAAGGCGTTTTGAATGAAATAGTCAATCGGGGTTGGCATCAATGTTGGCCTCTTCTTATTTTTCAGACATTCTTTTTTTTGATCTCCCAATCACACGTGATTGAAATTATATTAAAATATCTGTTTTTAAAAAACCTACAATAATGAAAAGCAAAATTTATATCATACGTATTATTTTTTATTTTTTCATACTATACTATTACAATATGTAATATATAAATCTAAGGATTTTTATTTTTAAGTCCATGTAAACATGTCTATTTAAGAATCGGTCTCTCACTTCTTCATATTTCTTTTTTAGTTTCCATATTCAACCGTCTATTTAGTTTTTAGTCCCTCCGTGAGACGTCTGTTCATACATCGTTAATTTGTAAAGTATGATTTATTTTTAAGTCCTTGCAAACTATGTTATTTAGTGATTAGTCTTTCTTTTCTTCATGTTTTACGGGGACTCACTATACAACATAGTTTACAGCAGGAACTGATCACTAAATAACATAGTTTATAAAGACTTAAAAATAAAATCATATTTTATAAATTAACAGTGGATGAACGAATATTTGACAGAGGAATTAAAAATTAAATAACGATTGAATATAAAAATAAAAAATAAATAATAAATAAAAAACGATCTTAAATAAATATATTTATATGTTTTGAAACTAAAAATCCCGTGAATTTAAAGTGGTTGTTATTGCAGTACAGACAACACTGCAAAATAGGACCAGAACATCATTGCTCTCTTCCAACATGTCAAGCCACCAACACCAAACTGAGTTCTTTCAGAAAAATAATAATAATAAAAAAAAAAAACTCAAACACATGTAACACAAAATAAACTTCTGAAAGAAGCGACAAAAAAATAGAAGCAAAGAAAAAAAAAAATCAAAATCACAAACTCTGCCCATCCCCAACACCCCCACCCCCCTCACCACCCTCCGATGTGGTCACCCACCTTAACCTCCACCCTCCTCCACCTCCTCCTCCTCCTCCTCCCCTCCACCGCAGAAGCCGACGTCGAGACGCCATCAACAGTCATCAACACCACCTGCTCCCCCACCAAGACCCCCAACCCTCCAACCTTCGATGTCAACTTCATCAACACAATGGAGACCGTCTACCAAGACATCGCCCGCACCGGCTTCGGCTCCTCCGTCTCCGGCTCCAACTCTTCCCAACCCGTCTTCGGCCTCGGCCAGTGCTTCTCCTACCTCTCCTGGGTCGATTGTCAGCTCTGCTACTCCCAGAGCCGCATCTCCCTCCCCAACTGCCTCCCCTCGGCCTCCGCCCGCGTGTACCTGAGCGGGTGCTTCCTCCGATACGACGGCTACAACTTCTCGGCCGAGGCAATCGGACCCTCTGACGTTTCCAGGTGTGGGTTCTCCCAAAACGTGTCGGATTCGGCCAAATTCGCCGACTTGGTCGGTGGGTTGGTGTCGAATTTGACGGGGGAGGCGTATAATCAGAGTGGGTACTACAAAGCCGGACAAGCTTCGTCCATGAAAGGTCGTAAGAAATTGGATGTCTATGCTGTTGCGCTGTGTTGGAGGTCTTTGAATGAGAGTGGGTGCAGAGAGTGCTTGGAGAATGCGAGGGAGAGGGTCCAAGGTTGCGTTCCGGCCTCCGATGGGCGGGCTTTGAATACTGGTTGTTATGTTAGGTACTCCACCCTGCCTTTCTATTTGCCCGCCTCGAATTCGAGCGGCGGCCATTCTTCCCGTAAGTGGCTTTTCGTGTTCTTGGGAAAGTTGGTATTTTGTGTTTTCAATTGTGATGTTTCCATTGCTTGTTGTTTGATTTGATTGGATGGGAAGCTTATACAGGTAATTCTGGATTGTTTGTTGATGTTTTTCTTATGGATTTTGTGGAACAGATGCTTGGCGTACGATTGTGGCTGTTCTGGCATCTGTTCTTGCAGCATTGTTGATTATTGGAGGGCTGATTCTCTGGAGAAGGAGAGTTTATCACCATTTATATGATGGTAAGAAAGGCAGAGATGCTTCAATGGTTAGCTGTTTTGAATGTGTTTTTGAAGTCTGATCACCTTGTATCATTGTTGCAGACAACGAAGGTTCTTCACGAATCATCAGATCGATTCAAGAGTCCAACCTGAGTTTTAAATATGAAGACTTGAAGAATGCAACAATGGAATTCAAACTGGAGAACAAGCTTGGTCAGGGTGGTTATGGTTCTGTTTACAAGGTATATCAACCACATCAAGTTTCATAAACTACGTATGAAAGATTGCATGATATGTTTGTTCATTTTAAACCTATTTTTTTTGTCAGGGAGTTCTTCCAGATGGGAGAGAGATTGCTGTCAAGAGACTGTTCTTCAATACAAGGCAATCGGTGGATCAGTTCTTCAATGAAGTAAAGCTCATAAGTGAAGTTCAACATAAGAACCTCGTTAAGATATTCGGATGCAGTGTTGAAGGACCCGAGAGCCTTCTAGTCTATGAATACCTCTGCAACACCAGCCTCGATAAGTTCCTATTCGGTGAGCATTCGTTTAGTATTGTATCAATTCAAATATCAAGAACAACATAACATGATTGACTCATAAGAGGTTCCATTCAAAACCAGATGCGTTCAAGAAGAATATGTTGAATTGGAAGAGGAGGTTTGGCATCATTGTTGGGACGGCGGAGGGATTGGCTTACCTCCATGACTCTTCTGTGGTTAGGATCATTCACCGGGACATTAAAGCCGGGAACATATTATTGGATGAAAAATTCAGGCCTAAGATATCGGATTTTGGGCTGGCGAGATATTTTGCAGAGGGCCAGAGCCATCTCAGCACAGGACTAGCAGGAACTTTGTAAGTCGATGAACCATTCTCATGTTATTGCATGATGAACATTTTTCAATCAACAAAGTTAGTAACCTTAGCTAAATGTATGTGACACTTTTGAATTGGTTGATTATTTCAGAGGCTACATGGCTCCTGAATATATAATTCATGGTCATTTAACAGAGAAGGCCGATGTCTACAGCTACGGTGTACTGGTTCTTGAAGTCCTTACTGGGCAGAAAAACAGCAATTCCGTATCATTATCATCAGAAGGCCAATCCCTCATTCATGCGGTATTGATTACACACTCCACTGCATCTTTAGATCATTAGTTTCATTTAAAAGTATAAGATCCTATTTCATTCCTGGACGACCCATGCAAAATTTCCTGGATTTGTGTATCAAAATTGTATTCCAACAGAATGATAAATTCACATTACGAACCAGAGTTACCAAATTAGCCTTAAATTACTATCTTATGATGACAAATTTGATCTTTCTCTCTTCAGGTATGGAAACACTACAATTCAGACACCGTGCTCGAAATGCTCGATCCCATGGTTCGAGATGAATGCAGTGAAGAACAAGCTCTCAAAGTACTCCATGTGGGTCTTCTGTGCACACAAGCATCTCCCATTCTCAGGCCATCAATGTGGAAGGTGGTGGAGATGCTCAATGGGAAGTCTAGAGACCTTCCTGCCCCGACAGAGCCGCCTTTCATCAATATAAGAGCTGCAAGTCTACGAACAGATGGCTCGGGAACTTCTACCGCAGTGAATTCCTCTTCTAAAGGTCCTGTCTCGGTGAACCAGTTGTCACTGAGTATTGTAAGAGCGAGATGACAAGCCTTTTTGTTGTTGTACAAGAGATTCTTTCAATGGTTTTACAAGTTTTGGAGAATGTATACTAGATGTAGTGAAAATTGTTTGATACTAATTCAATATAATACACACACACAATATAGTTTTTCATTTTGATGAGGTACACTTTCTGCAGCTTGGTTTTGTAGTATTTTTGTTCACCTTGTCTGTATCAGAGGAGAAAATCCATTCCCAATTAGTGAACAGTCATGCTTCATCTTCAAAGTTTATCTTCGCGAAGCCTCTGTTATTGAAGTCATGATTCTTGTTCTGTTTGAAAGAAAATTTTTCTTGGCTGACATCCCATCTCTCTCTTCCATATGGGTGTGACATAAAAACAAATGGATGGAGAGAAACCTCTTCTGACATGCATCAGATAATAATAACTTCATGTGAATCATGTTATAATAAAAATATACTAATGATTGAATTGGTCAGTTTAGTCAATCCTTTGTTCCATATGACCATCATTTTCCCTTTGGAGAACCAAATATTCATGGTATGAAAATGAGGAAACTAAGCTTCTTGGATGAATTGTATGTATGTTTATAGGGTTAAAGATATTTAAGTCCCTACAAACATGAAAAAACCCATATAAATCCCTGCTAAAGTTGGGATAGACATATGAGTCCTTGCAAACTCTAAAAAACCCAATTAATATCCCTGAATTAAATTTCCATCCAAACTTAATAGAATATTCTTAGAATATTTCATCACATATAATTGTGTAGACATTGAAGTCCCTATAAGCAGTCATAAAGACAAATTAGTTTCTGCAAAAGACAAAATTTTTCCTGAAAGACTTTTACATTAAATTGTGTATACATTGCAGTCCCTATAAACAATCATAAAGACAAATTAGTCATTGCAAAAAATAAAATTGTCCCTGAAAGACTTTTAAATTTAATTGGATAGACATTATAGTCCTTATAAACAATCGTAAAGACAAATTGGTCTCTGTAAAAGACAAAAATGCCCTTAAAGGATTTTTACATTTGGATGAAAATTTAACTGAGGGATGATAATTGGGTTTTTGTGAGTTTTCAGATACTCGTACGTCTGTCTCAACTTTAACAAGGACTTATATGGGTTTTTCCATATTTGTAGGGATTTAGATGTCTCTAACCCATATTTATATTCAGCTATACTGAAAGGGAGAGCAGCAGAAGAGATCCAAATGTCAGATGAATATCATACCAAAGAAACAAAAAGATCAGTTGAATTTCAACACACCTAAAATTAACGCCATTCAGTACGCTTTTATCCATTCTCTCCTTTGAACACTTCAGATTATAATTTATGTCATTGATTAAATCAGATGGCTTTTCCTTTCTAACTCATTTTTCATACAGATAACTGTCAAACCATACTCTATAAGCCTATCATTCTCAGTGAAATATATGTTTCGAAGATTGTTAAAGTTGGTTGATCACTGTCTTATAGTTTAATCAAGACAGAGCTAGGTCCACAAGCAAATTCATTCCCTTCAACGCATCTTGGATATTATAATTTCCCTGGATTAAATGTAAATATAATAATACATTTTAAAATGGAAATACCAACTACCAAATGAATATATCTATTATACTGACTGAAAATGTCAAAGTTTTCAAATACGTTCCTTCATTTGTAACATTTTCATTTCTTATGTTACCTTTTAGTTATTTATGACATGTGATTTTATATTAAAGATAAGAATGAAAAATAAAATATTTTTAATATATTAAAAGATAGCCTGAGATATTGATATTCAGGTCAGAGATTTCATACTGTGATTATGGTGATCTTGAAGGTTATTTGAATTTTTTGGGTGGGTTGTTAGGAATTATTTTATTTTATTTTATTATAAAAAGAATCCATTGAGATTAAAGGGTTTAATTATCAGATTATTTTATTTTATTTTTTGTAAGTTTTTCTTAAATATTCATTAACATAACACATTTTTTAATTACTTTTATTTTGACGCACATCGTGCGTGCGTGGATGAATACTATTAACCACTATATGGAATAAATGGTCCATAATGTGCAATGAAGTTGATTAAAACTGTGATAGCATGTTGGTTTATCAGTGAAATTCATGATGCACAAGAGTATAAGCACAGGTTGGATATAGAACTTGTATTGCTAAAGCCTTTTGAGTGATGAATATACATCAATGATAATTGATAACCTTCCTTTGCAAGATTACATGCACCAGAAAAGACTTCAATGATACACACCAGTATCAATAGAAATGAAATACCACATTCTATAGCCATCTCTGGTTGCATAAATAGGAGTAGTGGATATTCCAAGCAGGATTGTCTGCACAAACAAGTAGCAAAGTATGGGAAGAGACATCAGCAGGTTGCGACCCTCGGCGTCCCCTCATGTATTGCCTTGTAGCATTGCAGGCTGCAAAGGGGGAGCTTCGACTTGGAATCTCGGTATCTGTATGTGTTTGTACACGAAGGTCCAATACATTTCTCACGTGGGGGTGGATAACTGCATTTTTACGACCAAAAAAACCACGACAAATGTAATTAAAAACATCACATAAGAAACTAAGACATGTACAAGAGAGGATCTGATGTACTGTGTAAATTATGAGGGGAAAGAAAAGGAGACTTAAACCTGTTGTTTATAAATTTTACAATTTTGTAATCCACTACCGGAAAATACGTAAATGGAGACACTATCAAGATGATGTACAAAAATAACACTGTTGGCATGTTTTTTTAATGGGAGTTGTTACACGTAGTCTTTATTTCCACAGCACTATCAACATGTTAAGTGGGTATATACAATTCATTGGAATATATACTTCATTTTTTATGAAGGTACATACTTCATTACATGAAACAGAGACCTTAAAAAAAATGTGGGGCATGCATTCGGGGTATCCCAATTCCCAAACAATATCCTTTTTCAATATTGTGATCTTTTGTTGGCCAATGGTCACTACACAGATGCAACACTAAACTAAGAAACTACTGCCCTATACCAGAACAGAAAACTAAGAAGTCAAAGGATATAGAATGCTAGAAAGAGGAAGAAAAGAATAAGACCTGCATGGATTAGACTCAAAGATACTTGGCAGCTCAACATCTGTTGCGAAGGTAACAACTGTCCCATTTGGTCCCGAGACCCATCTAATCATGTCTGATGCAAGCATTGCACCATTTGCAGACCTCTCCTGAGTAAACAACAAGTTTACAAAAGAAAAAAAAAATCAGCTGATATCAGACTACACATCCATTTTGGTGGAAATAGTTTATGCATCAGACCACAGTTCAATACCAGTGCCAAATCATCCCTATGCTTGCGCATCTTGTCCTCACGTTTCTTCCTGCTTGAGTCCTGACCCAATATTTTTCTAATTGCCTCTGCCTGCAAATAATAATGATGAATCCAATTCCAAACTTGGTGAATCAAAAGTAATTCACAGAAATAATACAAAATTTAAAATCAAAATAAAAAGCTAACCACCTCAGATTCTTTTGCTGCCTTTTCTACTTGTAATCTGCGCCTCTGAGCAGCCTCCGCTTTCTTCAGCTGCTGCTCCACTTCAGAGAGCTTCTCTTTTTGCTCTGCACATTTTACAACCACAAACAGATCAGATAAACAGTGAAGAGTAATTTTAATGGAACCCAAAAAACAATTAAATATTATATAAAATACTATATCTGTCATTACTTCTTGGGGGAGCAGGTGGCAATCCATTAGGGAACTCGATCAGACTCGCAGAAGGACCACTAGAGGCATCTTTTCCAGACTGAAGGGCACGTTGTCGCGTCGTAAGGGATGTTTCTCTTTTAACCTCGGGAACTTCATCAATTGTTTCCTTCTTCTCTGTCTTCCTCATGTCAGGTACAGTGTCTGATCCCAGCTCTTCTTCTTCAGCATAATCCATATCATGAAAGTCCCTGGTTGATATAGATTTTTTCCTGCTATCCTTGGAATGCCTTGACGACGAACCATAGTCATCATCGCTGTTCATCACCGGGCTTTTTAAAACCTTTGCAAGCTTTTGTTTTTTGACATTGTCCTTTCCATAATCTTCGTATTCAGGACGGAAACCAACTCGTCCAGCCTTGGAAGTTCTGAGCCTCTCAAGATATCGCATCTCATCATCTTCATCACCATCCTTGAAGTCAGTGTCAAGCACACGTCTCTTGGGCACTCTCTTGCTTTTACGAGTGGGCTCAGAAGAGGCAATGACAGGCTTGTCAACCTTCTTGGAGGAAGCTAAATCTCCTCTGATGAAGTCCTTCCCTCCTTGGAAGCTGCTGCCTTTTTCTGGAGGTGATTGATCATCGTCTGATGTTTCCTGCAATACAAAAGAAAACAAAACATAACAAAGATAAGTTCATCATAAATCCGTCACAAAAAAAAGCTTTTAAAAGCTGACCTTTCTTAAAAAAATTACGTAGAGAGACCTTAGCAGCCAATCACTTGATTTGAACAGAACGAAATCACAAGAGATAATTTAGCTGTTGAGAACTATTGTTCATAAACGAGCATCAGATACCACCCAAAAAAAACATTTGGATAATTTAGTTGTTGGGAACTATCATTTATGAACAAGAATTTACATAGCAAGAAGGTTTTTAATTTTTTAAAAAGATCTAATAAAAGACCTTCTCAAATCCCAAAGACCAGATCTAGAGTAAAAATTCAAGACCTTAACGAAGAACAAAATAAAAAAAAGAGGAGAAGTATTATAATTGCAATAAATATGGTCACTATGCTAATGAATGTACCCGTCTTTTTAAGAATAACAAAGAAAAATAAAAAGATATGAATATGACTTGGGATGATAGTAGTGATAGCTCCAATTTTAATAAAAGAATGATAATCTAATGTCTTCCACTACTAAACTAGATCTTGTTGTTCGAGGGCTTTCTTTTAATAAAATAGCACCTATATTTCTCTCACACAAAAAGAAAAAGAAAAAGAAAAGATCTTGATGCAAGTAATGAGTCTAAGTTCACAAATTCATTAAGAAAATCACAGTCCAAAACAGCATAATAACAACATGTTGACATACCAGAAGTAAAATCTTTTGCCGCCGTAAAGTGGCCTCCGTCTGGCGTGGTGGCTTCACCGAATATAAAGAAGCACTACCTCCTCCAGCCCCATTGGCATTAGATTTTGCTTGAATTGTGCATGTAACACCCCCAAGCTTAAGCTTTACTTTTCTCGGTTTTGTTTCATCTGTTGGTACCTCACCCGACTGCTCCACATTACCGCTATCAGCATTCCTTCCATGGCCACTGTGGCTTTCCACACGCCTTGACTGGATATCCGAAATTTCTTTCATCTTGATCGAGCTTTTCCAATTAACCGGGGCTAGGACACCTTCTCTGCATCGTTTGATATCCGACCCATCACGTCCCCGATCATTAGTTGCAGATGCTCCACCTCTAGAGCTACTGTTGTTTCCATAAAACCCATCGATTTTGTTAACCGAGATGGACTTGGATGCAACACTATTCAGATTACACTCATTCCTCCTAATGCTAGCTTCATGGCCTGGATCTTCATCGGTAGATGGTGTCGAAGAGTTAGACGAGACATTATTGCTGTCCAAAACTGGCTGCGAATCCAAATGGGGTCGCCTGGACGAAGCACTCCGGCGCTTTCTTGTCACAGCATTTGCCATACCAAATCCGGAACAATGCAAGCTCTCCATCAGAAGAGAAAAAATTATTCACAGAACGTTCACAAGGATCCTTTTATCTGAAACTGGATATACAACACCATATGTCAACAACAAGGTCATTTACTTAATCATCAATGACATCAATCATCAACATTACCCAACCCGCTTAAAAATGAAAATTAATGATTCAACAAACATATATCCAATTCTTCATTTCAAATTCCAGGCCAAACTTCAAGAGAGAGAGAGAGAGAGAGAACACATGAAAACATTATAAAAGATAGAAGCCAACATTGCGATAAACTAAAATGATTAGTACAAAAGATGAAAGTGATTCTTTGGTGACAATTCAGTGCATGAAAATCCTATGTAAATCTACAAAGTCAAATATTTTTCAGCACAAACAATCGGTTGAATCCATTTCTAGAAATAAAAAACTAAGAAACCAAAAAAGGGAAAAAAATAATAAGATAAAGGGAGAGATGAAACTGGATCTGGATATACTGATCATACCACTTGAGGCCAAAAAAAATTCCCAATAGACCCATCCGCCAAAGAAAAACCAAAACAATATTCAACATTCTTACATCAACAAAACCCGAGTTTTTTTTTTTTTTTTGATAAAAGAAGCCAAACAAGAGATCATGAAAGAAAACCAACATGCCATATCGCACAATCAGAAGTACCAAATCACGCCATACAAAATAAAAATAAGAATGGAAGAAAAGCCAATATCCAAATCATAAAGAATCATCTTTTGATATACCCATCAACGAAAAACCACAATAAACAAGAAACCCATATAAAAAATATCCATCAGAGATGAGAAAGAGAAGGAAAGATTTACCTTTATTTCTTAGTAGAAACTCAAAACCACCCCCTTTTGAGGAAGAGATGACGAGACGATTGAAATAACACGACACAGTAAACCGTGTTTGAGACTCTCTCTGTCTCTCTCTTTTTTTTGGGTGGGTTGGGCAGTCGATGGTGGTGGTGATGGGGTGACGGTGACATCGCGTAATGTTCGTTCATTTGATCCTTGGGTGCTGTTGCACTCGTATTTTTTCCCAGTCTAAAATACAGTCTTATATATCATATAAGAAATCCAATGAAATATATAGCTAGTTAGATGTTGTATATGCCTCATTAAATATTTTCTTACCTTTAATAAAAATAGATTCATTCAACTCAAAATGAAATGAAATATACTTTTTATCAAAGCATATACCTCATTAAATGATGTTTACTATTTTTATAAAAAGGAAAAACACATGGCCCCTGTTTGTTTTGGGAATAAGCCTCCGGATAACCCCGGATAACCTCGGATAAGGAATAAAGGGTGTTTGGAAACCCCGAATAACCCCATATAAAGTATGTTAAAATAAACTGATATAAAGTGATATATAGATTTCAACCCACCCCTGGAATTAAAGTTATCCTAGGTTATTCTACTCAAAGAATATATAGGCCCATTGTCAAATCAATTGTCATCACCTCTTATAAATCACCTGTTAAATCAACTATCATTATTTTTTCATCTTTTATAAATCATTATCCATACTTTATTCAAATTTTACTCAAGCAACGAAACATTTATTCTTACATTTACCAACGAGAATAATTCAAAACACAACCAAACACAAAATCATTTTATCATTATTTATATCCAAGAATAAATCATATTCTCGTTCCAAACGGGGAGAGGGGTAAGGTCTAAGTTTTAGTTGATAAATGTGACTGAATCTAACATCTTCCTTTTATCTTTTCCGCCATGGTTAGACAGGGGAACATGAAAGAAGGGAAAATCTTTTCTGGGCAGTTCTATGCCCACCACCTATTTTATTTAGCCCACCGTCTAATTAAACTAACTACCCTGGATGTTTGTTATTCTTTAACCCATTAATCTATACATTAAAAACACAAAAACTCATGGACTCGTGTCAATACCAAACTAGATATCTCTTTAATCGAACCGCACAACCAATTGTTGGATACATATTTCACTCTCCTATTAGATCCAATCAGCTATTGAAAAAAATATGAATTCCTAAGTATCATCAGTATCCAATAGGAGAGTGAAATATATACCCAATAATTGATTGTGCAGTTCGATTAAAAGAGTGTCTAGTTCAGTACTGATCGAACCGACCAGATCTAGTCTTGATTGGATCTGGTCTCCCCTCCAACACATTTTTCTTGTATTAAGGAACAAGATCAAGTGGAGACCGGGCATCCCAACGTCTTGCGAGTTGCGACTTCTGTGAAGTACAAGTTGAGACTGTGGATCACTTGTTCTTTGGTTGATCAGAAACAACCCGACTGTGAGATCTTCTCGGTTTGGCCATGGGTACACAAATCTCTTGTCAAAACAAGGAGGACCTCTGGTGCGTGATGGATAGGGGGGCTCGGGGGCAGTGACAAGAGGCTGTGTGCCCGTTTGTTTCAACTCGCTCTTCTTGCGGCTCTTTGGGCAATTTGGCATGCGAGGAATGCTTGTATTTTCAGGGGAAGCACTTGTGGGGAGACACTAAATACTTGATATCGTGCTGCCGGAGTGAAATTTGTCCGGACGCTGGATGGGCTACTTCAGTTCACTGAAGCAAGAAGCACCTATGGGGCGTAGTCCCCTCTTCATCCGGGGTGCTGGATGGTGCACTCTTGCTTTCAACTATCCCTTTTGCCTCCCTTCTTATTCTTCTATTTGTTTTTTTGCCTTGCTTGAACGCGGGGTGCACACCTTGTGTAACCACGGTCGGGTCTCAATGGGTTGTTATCCGCACTATTTCTCATTGCATTTTAAACCTTCTGTAACTTAATATTCTAGTTATAAAATGGTCTACCTTTTTCCTCATTAAAAAAAAAAAAAGATCAAAAGTATCAAAGATGAAGTACATGTTATATTAAAAGCAAATGGGACTATACATGAGATTGTATAAAACTGTACATGGGGTTGCATTCAAGACTACCCTTAACCATTTTATTTTAGCAATGACAAAGACTTACTACAATCAGGTATTTCTACAAACACCACATCATCTAATGGCTAATGCTAATAGAACAATCAATTACAAAAAGTGAATAATGTATACATTTAATTTATTGAATTTGACCGCACTTTAATTTAAAAAAAAAACACGTATTTCACTGGATAGAATATACAGATATATTCTTAAAAAATAAAAATAGAAAACGTGTTCAATTTACTGCAAAAATGACTAAGCTTAACTTTTTCCTTCGTTGTTGGGTGTGTGTCGGTGTGTGAAACACACAACCACCATGCCCCTAGCATCCATGTATACAAGGGAAATACAAACAATATCATTTACACAACATGATAATATCTCATCCTGAGAGATACACTGTTTTTCTCACTTATTAAAAAGACCTCTTCAAACAACACATAAAACAAAGGCTTAGCAAAAGTCAGCTCCTTCAAACATAAACATCAAAATTACAACAAGGTGTTTATTTCCTTTATTTGAAAGCTACTCAGGCCACAACAACATAGGCAGACGAAGGCCAACCCTTCATTAGTTGGCGCTCTTCACAACCGTGACCGGACAGCTACCGTTGCTCACCACGTGGTTGCTCACACTGCCCAGCAACACCCTGCCGGAATCAAACAATTGTATCATGCATTGCATCTTCCGAAAAATAGGACTACGAGACAAGTTTGGTCACTCTAGTTTCTAATGAGAATTCTTCCTTCACATGAATCCAATTCTTATAGATTCTATAAGAATGAAGATTATATAAAGTTTTGCAAAGGAAGTATTCTGAATGTCATTCGCTGGGTGTTCCAGCAAAAGGAGAATGAGGATACCAGAATGGCCCTAATTCAATGACAACCATAACTGGATAGAATTTAACCTCTTGATCTTGCCTAGTCCCCTGTTTCCAATCACGAGACAGCTCAAGGGGATGCTATCGATCGCCTCACATATCTTCTCACGAGCGTCACCCCAGTAGATCTTCATGAGCACAACAACCTAGAACATGGATTTTGTTTGGTTAAATGGGTGTGTTATAGTTAAATTGTGTATTGCTAGTGTGATGAAGTGAGTTTAGAGATAAGATTCCATTAGTGCTCGTCAATCCTCAACGGGGGGGATTCACATGTGCCCAAATTCATTACAAGACTTACATATTAAATATATGGGTGACACGTGTCAGTCCTTCATTGAAGACTGACGAGAACTGAAGAGATATAGCACTACCTGGATCCCATCAAGAGAGTTTACCTCTTTTTGCCTCGCCACAGTGTTTAGTATATCCAAGGTTTCAGCATCAGGGTGTACCCCATACTTCTTGGCGATGAGAGGGTCCGAGAAGTCAGATAGAGGGATGAATGCTGCAAATAATTCAATTTATCACTCGTCATCGACATTCTATAATGACATCATAAAGGAGATATTACATTTAAATTCTTGACCGGAAAAAATAGCTATGTACATGTTGGTGTGTTGTTAAGACTTATGTTTTTTTTATTATATTCAAAATCTAGAACAATCATAATACTACATAAAGGTGATAAACACTGATAAAGGTAACAAAAGTTGGATAAACTTGTACAATGATGAGATATAAAAGAAATAATTCAAACTTCAACTACCTACTCTCGACTGAATCATAGAAGCATTGGACATTTGGACCTGATGTGCCCCAAAACAATTAACTCAAATAAGAAGCTATTTGGTTTTGGGGAATTTAGATCTCCAATCCTTGGCTATTAATAAAACATAATGCAATTTTCGAAAAACCCAACTTCAAGACAAATTCTATGCCTATTCCAATTTCAGAATTTCAAAAGGTGAAATTCAAAAATCCTAATTGGAACTCCCGGCCCACAACACACAAATAGGACTAAAAAAAGAGTTGTGAACAGGTCAAACTGATCTTGTACAAAACGTGCCACAACTAAACCAACGAGCTATGGGTCAAAAGACTATCCAACCAACCATGACCAGCTCTTAATCCAAGAACTTTGATGTAAATGCTCAACAAAATCTTATAACAATATAAACATTAGACGAAGGCAAACACTTGATTTGGTTTCTTCAAGTTCAATGAGTGCACAAAATGTCAAAAAAGGACTGTGTGGAACTAAAACCTAGTGATGGGAGCAAAAAAATGCACCCCACAAATTCTAAATCAATTATGAACTCAGTTAAATTATGTGTTATGTATATGTTGGCCTCATTAGCAAGGCTAACCATGTATTAGGGAGTCTTTATTTCCACCCTTGAAAACACTTCACACACCCCGCCCATTTTTGAGATCTATTTTACATAACATATATAATACACCTCATATTTAAAGGGTTATTTTCATTTTTTTTTTTTTTTGCACATCCCCTCCTCTCTCTTCCGACAAAACCCTAACTCCTCATAATAACCAATTTTTTAATGGATCTTGAGTTCTTAAGTTCAAATAAAGCGGGGTGTACAATTATATTAGGGGGTAGAAATAAAGGCACCCATTAATAAATAAATATCCAACAAAGACCGCTAATCTAATCAAAGTACCTCATTTACCATCCAAACCACATTGACATCAACTTTAATAGTTGACAATCAAATTTCTACCCCAAACCCAAACATAAAAAACATTCATTCTTAGATCTTGCGATGAAAAAAAAAACACTCTCAACACTGTTTACAGGGTAAAGTACATGAAAATTCGATTTCAAGAACTGAGTGTTAAAAATTTCAAATCATCATTCAATTTTATCATCATGAATGTCTGTGATACCACGATTGTTCCTCTATATTATCCAAAATTATCAGAAATGATTAATTTAGACAGCGCTTAATTGCGGGATTGTAAAACTGATTTTATGTAATAGTTGGATTTAAAACCCACGCTTTTGTAATCCGCGGTTGAAATTTATTTGTAGAAAGCTGTTACAGTGAAACTACTTGTTTGCACAATTACACAAGCAGTTTTCTGCAAACATGAAAATCGCCAAATCATGCAACCAAAACTGCCTTAAACGCGCTTCGAATAGGTTTGAAAGAAAAGAAAAACCATCGATAAAACTTAATAAAACTATAAAATCAGCCAAAACTGGAGAGATAGAGATATAGAGAGAGAGAGAGAGAGAAGGGGGAGGGGGTTGTGTGTACGGACGGGAACCGGTGGCCTCCCAGAGCTGCATCTCTCCCTCCTCGTAGAGGACCTCCTTCTGGACGTTGATGATGATGAGGTGGTCCCCGCTCCTCGCGACGTTCTCCACCGTCCATTTCAGCGCCGCCTTGCTGCACGGTGAGAAGTCCACCGCCACTCCTACCCTCCGATCCCCCTCCATCTCTCTCTCTGTCTCTTTCTCTCTCTCTCTCTCTAAAATGTTCCCTTCTTTTCAGAAGATTCGTTTTGAGAATCAGAAGAGAAAGGGGAGGAGAAACAATTGACGACGGGACAATTGGAAGTCAGACGTGAACGTGGACCCCACCGTCCCGACAGATGTATTTCGGATTGGTTTTGTATGCGAATTTACGATGTTGCCATGATTCGCTGTCTTTTCCTTTGCAATGGTTAGGATTGGCTGGCCGAACGAACTCGTAGGCAGCGTTTTATAACGCGACTGATTATGTAGAAAGCTATTTTTTTTATTTTTTAAATTGTAGTTTTTAAATATTATTTATTTAAAATTTATTTATAAAACATTATAATTATAAAATTATTTAATTGTACGGTTGTAGAATCAATTTTTTATAATCATAAATGTCTGCATAATCGCACAACCAAATTTACACGACTCTACCAATGTTTTAAAAATGGATAAGCTAGTATTAATTCTGGATGAATATGTCAGCACCACGTGTCATGGGGCATTTCAATATTTCAACAATCCACCCAAAATGAATGGTTTCAATGATTATATCATATAATAAATAGGATAGGGACAGTTCATCCATATATATATATATAATAAATAGGATAGGGACAGTTCATCCATATATATATATTAATTTTATGTAAAGTTGAAATGCAGATTTTACATGTATTTTAATTTTTTTAAAATATTAAATTACATGTTTCGATAATAAAAATATATATCTTTCTATTTTAAATTTAATGAACTCATTTTTTAACAAATAGAAAAGAAATTACGAGTTATATACATCACTTAAATAGTAATATATCTCATTGAATAGATGGTTAAAAGGTATATTGGATTACATTTGGGACTGCATTGTGTGTAACAGTGCTTGTATTAATACGTGCAAAGATCGAATAAGCCTTGCTATCTTCATATTAATGTAGAATGTATCTGAGTAAAATATTTTCAGATTTAAAACTAGTATGAATATTTTTTATATAATTGGATGATATATAAATGGGAATGTACAAATGACATATTGAGACTTAAGAATGAAGAATGACATGTGCGAGGACCCACATGTCAAATAATCATTTATCATATATTATAAATTAGAAGGATCCACATATTGAATCCTTTTTTCATTTATTAACAAATATGTATCCATATTTATTCACATATGAATAAAAATAATGTTGCTAATGCATGGTTTTTTTTGCAATGTATTAATGATCAATCAAACAACGTTACCTTATTAGGTTTTTCAATAAAAATAGATAAAAACATGACCAAACAAAAAAAAAAATTTATTTCTTATTAGAATAGTATCTATCACAAAATAGTTTAAGAGCTAACATAAAAAAACCCAATACGTTTTTTTATTCCAAACGCAGTGTATGTGAAATTTCTTAAAATCACAATTGTATCATGCAAGCAAATCAAAGAGAAACAAACGAATAAAATCCTGATGAATACGCATATAAACATCAAGGGTTCACGAAGGAGTACACGGAGGTGTACGTTTGCACAAGTGTGAGAATGATAAGGAAGATTGCGGCCGCCAACGAAAGGATCGCCCACGGGTTCTTGAAGTAGTCCCGCGCGAGCACGGCCCGCCACTTGTTCCACTTCGACCCGCAGTGCTTGTTCACTGCGTAGAACAGCTCGTTGAGGTAGCTCCGCCCGTTATTCACGAAAACCTGCGTGCACAGCTCCCCGAACAGGCGCGCCATCTCCTCTTCGTTGCTTTTCCCGATCCTCAGAATCCCCTCCCCCTGGAGGACCCTCACGTCGCCCGGGGTTTTGATCATCCGCTCCATGAACACCGCGTAGTAGGTTATGTGGTCCATGGTCTTTGGGTAGCACTGCTCGAACGCAATCAGGTTCCTCAAGACGGGGATGGTGTGCTCGTAGATGCACAACACGGGGATCTGATGCAAGCCCGAATGTACATCAAAATATTAAAATAGAGGAAAATTCTATATAATTAATCATGAAAAATTGTCTAAAATTCATCCCGATCTTTTTTTAAAATCTATATAACCTTCTAAAAATACCAATGTAAATCCAAATAACTCCTGAGTTAAATTTCCATTGTCTGATGGGGAATATTATGTGAATTTTCTTTTTTATTAACCATGACTGAAAACATAGTATAACAGAAAATCCCCTTCAATGTGTGAAAAATGTGAGAAATCATATGTAAATTATAATTTTATCACTCTGGATAGTGTTTTATAATCTACTCGATGGGATAAAATCACTATTTACATAAGGTTTCTCACATTTTTAACATATTAGAGAATTTTTTTATAGACTGTGTTTTCAACCGGAATTAACCAAAAGAAATATTCCTTATCTGTAAATGAAAGTTTATCTTAGAGGGTTATTTGGATTTACATAGTTACATTGTTTTAAAATAGTTTTATAAATTTAAAAAAAGTAAAGGGATTATATGGATTTTACACTGTTTAGATATGGTTATTTGGATTTTTTTTTCTAAAATATATAACATAAATAAAAAAAATAAAAAAGAAAATCCCAATTGCATCAGGACCTCCATGACGCCGTTGTTGAAAGTCACGTCGAGGAAGCTGCACCTCCTCTTCTGCTTGAACACGATCCCCGCCGCCTTCTGCTCCGTCGCGCTTAGCATCCAGCCCGTCCCGGACGGCCACGGTAGACGCTCCGCGTGCTCGTTGTCTTGGCGGAAACACGGAAGCACGTGACAATCGCGCCTGCAGGCCACTGCTTTGATGAACCTGTCGAAACGACCTGGAGGGGTCGTGGGCCTCATCGCTCTGGGGTCCGGCACGAGCATGACATGGAACAGATGAAGCAGGTGATGGACTTTGGGGTTCCCTATCCTGACGTAGTGTTCGCTTTGGTCGATCTTGTTCAAAAGATGCGTGGCGAGGTCGACGAGGGGTACGTTGTCCCGATCGCTTGGTGGGAGGAGCAGATCGAAGAGCGCCTCGACTATGAAAAAAGGGATTTGGTTCTCCATCTTGAGAAGATCATGGTCCACCAGCTCCAATGAGTACAACAAGTTGTGGATGTCGCCCTTCGCGGGTTCCTCGTCGCCTTGCTCGCTCCACACCCAGTTGTCGTTCTTCGCCTCCTTTGCTAGTTTCTTTAGTTCGTCGTCCTCTTCCGTCGATTTCTCCCCGTTTTCTTCTAATCGCTTCATGAAGCTTTGCAGTTTAAGCAACCCGGTCCTTGTGGGGCCGTTATTCTCCAGTGACCTCAACAACTCATCTACCTCAATTTCTTGGTCGCTCCCATCATCTGTATTTTCACCCTTCAATTTCATGGCCGCCTTCTTCTCGCGGAGGAGGATGCCGAGGATGAAGCATCCATCAAGTAGCTGCACTTTGTGTTATTGATTAGCACAAGTTAGAAATTCCGTTTGGATTCGCGATGAGGCGACTTCAAGATATTCTTCACCGCAAATCCAAACATAATCAAATCGTTCGGTGTTTATGACACATATCACACGTTTTCTTCAAAAAAATAAAATAAAATCTAGATTTGGAAAAGATGGTGAAATATTGCTTTTCAAACATTGGATTTGAGGGGTGATTAATGAAAGCCCGCGTTTGAAAAGCTAAATATTTTCTAACAGGTTCAAAGGTCTAAGGTCTTGTTGAACCGCAGCTTGGTAGATTCTGATGTTGAAAAACTAAATATTTTCATGCGCGGATCGAAACACATTTTCAGCGTTTATTTTTCAATCATTTCTCTTGTTTTCAGGTTTTAAAAAAAATGCAGCGAGTGAGGAACTATCAAAATAAAGTTTTTCAAAAGATGGTTTGAAACGAATTTTAAGAATCCCAATGTATTAATTACATGCACCCAAATCACAAATTGTGAGGGCAATTAATGGATTTTTTTTTTTTTAGCAAGACCCACAAGGGGGAAGGTACAGCAACTCGGCACAAGGCCCATAGATCAACATAAAACTACCCCTCAAAAGGGGTTGATCGGGATCAAACTCAAATTGTCCAGGTGGGACGGGTGCAACTCATCCACCACGCCAACGAGGGGACATGCAAAAAATTGAAAGACAAGCAAACCCATCTTTTAAATGATGGAGGTGATGAACAACATTTTAGATCTTTCATGAACCGAGCTTTGGGAAAGTTGAGTAAATGATAACCAATGATAAAATCCTGAGGGAATTAATCTTTAAAAAAAAAAAAAATTTCAGATCTTCTAAAAAGTTAGAACAATACCATCATCTCGGAGAACTCCCTGCTCCCCATATTGACGCGCTCAGAGTAGCAGCTCCGCGCCCGACCCTCCAAGGCCATCATCTTCTGGAGGCACTCCTCCAGCTTGTCCTCCGGGTGTTTGTCGAAGAGGCGGCGCGCCATGCGCCACTTGTGCTCCTCCATGGCACTGAGCCTCTCCTTGCCCCGGTGGTAGGGACCGATGGAGACCACCCCCGGCTCGTACGCGTCCGGGTCAAGCGCGCGCAGGTTGCCAGGAACCACAAATATGGAACACTCTTCCTCGCGCCAACGCTTCTCGAAAGCGTCACCCAGTCTGTTCCTCAGCGAATCCACCCACTCTTTTTTAGGGACCATGGGCGGAGCGGATGGACCTGCGCCGGCGTCTGTCGTCCCATTTTGGCCTTCCATGTTCAGATGTTCTTTTGACCACTCAAGAGTCAAGATGAGAAACAATGACTTTTGGATCAGCTTATATTCTTGTATGTTTGAAGGAAATAATCATGTTGTACAATCCGTCAGCATTGTATAGTCCGTCCGATGTTTTTTCGATTTATTCAAGATCTAGACCTATTTTATTTAAAAACAAAAAGACAGTTTGGTTTTATGAGCTGTCTGAATTGTAGTCATGTTGGGGATGAGGCAAGCACGTTCAAATCATTAATGTTTAGGGTTAAAATATCTAAGTCTCTACAAACACGGAAAAACACATATAAGTCCCTACTAAAATTGGGACAGACGTACGAGTCCCTGAAAACTCAAAAAACCCAATTATCATCCCTGAGTTAAATTTTCATCCAAATTTAACGGAATATTCCTACAATATTCCATCACATATAATTGTGTAGACATTGAAGTCCTTATAAATAGTCATAAAGACAAATTAGTCCCTGCAAAAGATAAAATTGCCCCTGAAAAACTTTTACATTAAATTATGTACACATTGAGTCCCTATAAACAATCATAAAGATAAATTAATTCCTACAAAAGATAAAATTGCCCTGAATGATTTTTACATTTAATTGGATAAACATTACAGTCCTTATAAATAATCGTAAAGACAAAATGGTCCCTGTAAAAGACTAAAATACCCTTGAAGAATGCATTCTACCGGTTAAAATATTGTTTTTACATCCAAATTGTGATCTTCAGGTGGAGTGTGATTGATAGGATAGAAGATGAAAAAATAAATAAATTATATTATTTATTTTTATGATTGTTTATAAGGACTGCAATGTCTATACATTTAAATGTAAAAATCTTTCAGAGGTATTTTTATCTTTTACAGGGATCAATTTGTCTTTACGATTGTTTATAAATACTGTAATGTCTATTCAATTAAATGTAAAAGTCTTTCAGGGACAATTTTATCTTTTGCGGGGATTAATTTTCTTTATGATTATTTATAGGGACAAAAATGTGCACACAATTTAATGTAAAAGTATTTTAGGGACAATTTTATCTTTTGCAGGGATTAAATTGTCTTTATGACTGTTTATAAAGACTTTAATGTCAACACAATTATATGTGATGGAATATTCTGGGAATAGTTCCTTAAGTTTGGATGGAAATTTAACTCAGGGATGATAATTGGGTTTTTCTAAGTTTTCAGGAACTCGTACATCTGTCCCAATTTTAATAGGGACTTATATGGATTTTCTCATGTTTGTAGGAACTTAGATGCCTTTAACCCTGTTTAATATTGTTTTTAAGGTGGTGGGGTTTGAATGAATAAAAATACATCTAGCCCATGGCTTTGTTTGAGAATAAACATGAAATAAGTGATAATTAGTTGGAATAATATCATTTTGGATGTTTAGATGACATGAATAAATAAAAATTTGTATATCAGAATTAACTGGTATAAATTGATATATAGATTCCAACCAACCTATGTAATTAAATTAGTTCAGATTATTCAACCCAAAAGAATATGTGAGTCTACTATCAAATCAACTGCCATCATCTCTTATAAATCAACAGTCATTATTTTTCATATTTTATAAATCCTTGTCTACACCTTATTCACATTTTATCAAAACAATAAAAAATTTAATATTACGTTTCTCAACAAAAATAATTCAAAACACAATTAAACCAAACATCATTTTATTTTTATTTATATTAAAATAGTTATAAATCTTCAAATAACTTAATTGGCGAACTATCTAATGAATCTAAAAAGGTAGCTGGGATTGTTTTCCTCGAATCATCATCAATTGTATGAACATCCTATTTGCACCCATTGAATATGTTTAGATGAATATAAGAACCTAAAATCCATGCCCCCTTTGGAAAATCTACATTCATTTGCGCTTCTCTCGTGTCCATATTTTAAACTTACACGTACTTTGTACTTTCGACAAAGAGGAGTAGCACGCTATCAAGGAGAAGGAGGTGATCTAATGAAAAGAAATTGTATGGGCGCCGATATCCGCACCTCATCTTATAAGAAACCTACGCTTTTAAAAAAATTAAAAAAAAAGTTTTTATGTATTGTAGTAGTAAACGAAAATCCACCTCGAGGTTGACATTCCATTTGACGACGGTGGTGAATGATGGTCGCCAAAGGTTCTGACGAGTGCATTAACCCAGGTCGGTAACCACTCAGACGACGGTGTTGAAGTATGGTCACCCAAAAGCTCGGCAAGCTAAAGTTAGAGATAATAAATTCACGTTTTTATAAGTTTCAACCTAAATAGACAAATTTCACATTTAAATATATAGAATAGACAATCATGATAACATTTATAACACATCAAAATACAATGTTAGCATTCTATAATGAATTATTCATATGACTACATTACAAAATACATGTTCAAATTTCAAAAGTCATACATGAAGAGAAAAAAAAGTACCATAAAATAATAATAATAATAATAATAATAATAATAATAATAATACAGAAGCAGGGAGGGGGTGGAGACGAAGCAGGCCTTTTTTGTGGTCAAATAATTATTTTTATGTTTATTTTTATTTTTTGAAAAAAGGAGTAATCGTTTTTATTGGATATGTTATTTATTTTTATATATGAAAAAATCAATATAGTCACATGAATGGTTGTAGAATTTGAATATGTATTTTGTTGTATAGTCACGTGAATGGTTGGTTATGGAATGCGAACGTCATATTTTGATGTGTTATAAATGCTGCTATAGCTGTCTGTTACATGTGTTTAAATGTAAAATTTATCTATTTGGTTTGAAACTTGTAAAAATGTGAATGTATTCTATCTTACCTTAGCTCGCCGGGCCTTTGGACGACCATACTTCAGTACCGTCGTCGGAGTGGTTGCCGACCTGGGTTGGTACACTCATCAGAACCTTTGGCGACCACCATCGTCAGAGAAAATTCCGACCTCAGGGTGGATTTTCGTTTACTGCTACAGTACATAAATTTATTTTTATTTTTTTTAAAAGGGTGGGTTTCTTGTAAGATGAGGTGCGGATATCGGCCCCCAAATTGTATTCTATAAGAAAAGATGCAAATAGATACACGTATATTAAAGGGATATGATAGTGTAAACATATATGTATAGATGCATCAATTTTTAAAGGATAATGCTAGATACAATCCTAAATACAGTTCCACAGATATTTGCACACATTTTAATTCTTTTAAAATAATAAATATCATCTTATAAGGTTTATTTTTTAATAAAAAAATCTATATCACTTTCATTTTGAATTGAATAGATTCATTTTTAACAAATATAAAAAAAATTAAGTATATATAATTCACATGTATACGTAACTCACAAGATGTCTAATGAAGAATATTGGACTGCAAACTTCTTTTAGACACTTGCGTATGCCGTATGCGTCACATGGAATCGGGTGTACTCATGTCCGAATAATCCGACCGATTGCCACAACATACTGGTTTTTGCGGGTCGGATCTGTTGCTCAGACCTGGATCGCCATGAAAGAAAGAAACCTCAAAAAGCCCTAAACCCTCGATTCCATTTCCCGGCGAAAGATCAAATGGCGTACGGGCGAAGCTTCCGCTCCTCCTCCTCCGCCGTCTCCACCTTCAATCACCTCCTCCGCCGCCGCCTCAGCCCCTTCCCCTCCTTCCACCTCCTCCACGCCGGCGACGATGCCGAAACCCCATCCCCTTCCGCCCCAATCGCCCCTTCCAGCCGATCCCCATCTCATCCCTCCATTTCTCACCTCCGTGGATCCTCCGCCGTCCGATTCAACAGATCCTCGCCGTCGTTGACGGGTCTCCCAGGCTTCGCCCTCCCACTCGGGCTCCACCCCTCACTGGGAAGCAGGAGCTACTCCTCGTCGCCCTCCGTCGGCGGGGGATCGGAAGGTGTTGAGTACATGAAGGACGTCGCCGACGTGATCACCGACGCGGCCGCCGAGGCTTCTGTGGTCGTGGCGCCTGTCGCGAACGAGGTTGCGATTGCGGCTGCTGATTCTTTTCCACCCGTGGCGGCGCTGCAGTACTTCATCGATGGTGTACATAACCTATTTGGTGTCAATTGGTCTGTATTCACTGATTGTTTTATTTCATTATTTATTTATTTATAGGGATTGATAGATATGGGAAAGAAAGGGAAGCCAGAAGAAAAGATTTGATTGTTTTATGTTGTAGGTGGGTGGCGATTGCTTTGACGACTCTCTTCATCCGAAGTGCTACGGTTCCGCTTATTGTGAATCAGTTGAAATCTACTATGAAACTCTCTGTAAGCTATTCGATACGTGATTCATTATTGGGCATGTGCAACTTTTAGTGAAAGCTGGGTAATATTACATTTTTCTTATTGTTTCTGAATTGGGATATGGTTAACTGTCTGTATGTAATGAATAACAAGTGTGTCATAAAATATTTTTTAAATTTTTTTTTGGTAATCTGTGGTCATGGGGTTTGAATATCATGTTCACTTAATTGTCAGCTAATCATTCCATGTACTATAGAATGTCTATTGATTATTCCACAATTTAGCCCAGTATGAAATGCTTGTCTGGTGATGGGGATATCATTCATCAAGTGTTCATGGTCAATCTAGTTTTGATTTTTAAGGCGGTGTAATGTTAGAATGCCAAACATGAACTCGTCTTTGATAATGAATGATTCATTCTGCAATTCTAGTCTTTTGACTTGCATAAGTTGCTGATGTGTATGCTGATTCTTTGTGTTGAAATCTCCATCGCATATGGAGTGCATGATCCCCCCTGCATCTAACATTGACACCTCATATCTTTGTTCTGCGGTCATATAGTTTTCCTTTCTTTACATTTTCTGCCACTATGTCGTTAATTGCTATCACCTTCTATAAACAATTTTATTCATTTACTTTCATCATGTGCAGGAAATGAGGCCAGAACTAGAAGCAATCAAGCAAGATATGGCTATCGTTCGTAACTTTCTTCTCTCCTTTTCAGTTGAATGCATTTTAATGATATCCCATAAGATTTTGTCCTTTTCATATATCTGTAGACAATGGACCCAGCCCTTGCTCAAGAGCAGCAAAAGCGTGTGAAAGAACTGTTTAAAAAGTAAGAAATATGTGGAGGCTGCTCCCACTCTGAGCAAGCTATGAATTACAAGCTTTCGCATTTGTCTGAATAAAATTTATCCAGTTTCTGGGTTTTTAGTGTTATTTAAAAATGTCTTGGATTATATATAATTTATTCTCAATGTAATTTAAAGTATGCTTTCTTTAATGGACTTCCTGCATGGCTGCATCTTATAGTAAAACTGGTCTTTAGGCATTTTCTCTCAAATCATTAATTGAACAAGTTGCCTGTAAAACGAGAGGATGATTGTCAGTGGCACATAAACAAGCCGATAGTAATCTCTTTATTGATATGTTGTTATGAATGATGAATTGATTTCTGAACTGAAATTATCTGTTTACATATACATTCGTACTTATAACTGGTTCCAAACTATAGATGATTTGGTCATATGCCCTTTTTTGTCATATGTAGCCAGTTTTAAGTATATTAATTGTCATGTACTGTCAAAGTATCCAACATTGAGGTGTATAATTGTGTATATTATGTTAGGCCGTGCTTGTATTGTATTCTCATTTGTATGATCTGTAAGACATGAAGAGTGCTATTTTATTTTTCCTTTTAGTTAGCAATACTTTTCTTTTGGTAATATGATTAATATGGTTCTGAACTTAATATCCAAGGTTCTCAAGGTTATAGGTTCCAACTTTTTCCATCACTCTTCACATCATATTTACTCGAGAATTTATTATGGATAACTTACTTTCTGCTTCACTTAAGTAACACCTGTGATACAATGACGGCAGGCGAACAAAACAATAACAATCCAAAAATTAAAACTGTTATGTTATATTTGTTTGCCAATTCTGAATAATGGTTTCCTTTTTCTTAAAATACTTGTTTAATCTTCATTTCATAATGTGTTTTGGCAACTGGCCTTTGCAGGCATGGTGTCACTCCCTTTACTCCATTGAAGGGGCTTTTAATTCAAGGTCCCATTTTCATTAGCTTTTTCATGGCTGTAAGATTCTGAAGCTCATTTGTGTTTTCTTTAACAATTACTGGAATCCCTACTAGAGATTGAAGTATGGTCTTTGTCTATCATGTTTCTTGCAGATCTCTAACATGGTTGAGAAAGTTCCTTCTTTTAAAAGTGGTGGAACATTGTGGTTCACTGATTTGACAACTCCTGATACTTTATACATCCTTCCAGTTCTGACAGCATTGACCTTCTTGTTAACGGTGGAGGCAAGTCTTTTCCTTTTTTTTAATATCTGCACAATTTTGTTGACAAAAACACATAAATATTGGTAATCTTCCTTTAGAGATCAAATTATTTCTGTTTTTCTTTGATTTGTTTATCAATTAAAAAATACGAGTTTGATTTTAATTCCATTTTGAGATGTGTTTCTTTGATGAGATCAATTCTGGATTGAGATATTCAAGGATAAACACGAATCAAATTGAACCAAAATATTTGTAGTTTGTATTTTAGTGTGCTAGTTTTCCATTTGGAAATGAATTGAACTATTGGAATGATATTTTCTATGAAAATCCTGATTATAGTCTTGATCTGTAGAAATTCATTAGATCTGAATTTGTCTGTTGCCTTCATTATATTGATATTGTGTTATGGAATCATAGTATTTTTACAATCCTTGAAATTGTTTCACAGTTGATGAAGTTAAAACTGACATTAGAATGCTTATATTTGTAGTACCTTATTTTGTAATGGTTCTCTTAATATTTTTATTTGGAGGAACCATGGTTAGTTTATTAGGATGGCCTACATTGACATCTTAGCAGGTCCAGAGTTCAGACAGACTTTAATTTAACTAATACTTCTCTGGTGCAGTTAAACATGCAAGATGGTTTGGAAGGGAATCCTATTGCTGGAAAAATGAAAAACTTTTCCAGAATCCTTGCTGTTGCAACAGTTCCATTTACAATGGGTTTCCCGAAGGTATGTTATTGAATTTGGTATGTGTGGACTATTTCCATGTGCACATCTCATGTTGATTTCTTGATGCAATATAAGAGCTGTGGCTCATTGAGACACAATATAGTGAGTCCATCCAATCTGAATTTATTTGCTTTTGGAAACTCTCTGTTATAGTAATAAACACTGCACATGGACAATTCCCTCATTTTCCATGTTCTATTTTTGAATTTCAATGCAAACCCGCAATATGAAAGAGCACTCACTGGTGAGACAGACTTTGCCAGGCAGATGATTTTAGTTGTTATGGTTTAATTTCAGTCCATCAATTTGGTATTACATGCTGTTTTGCCTCTATATTTTTCCAAACTTTTGCCATGTACCAATCAGTGAACATTTATATCAACCTGCTCATTGATGAACTTCCACCCCAAATTCTTCATTGTTGCTTCCTGATTTAGTGGTGTAATATCTGACATGCTTTACCTCGTGACAGCCATATTGCTTATTATGCAACATGTAATAAAATTTGAATTTTCTTTCTCATAATCTATGTAAAGTTGCTTCTGATCCAATCATTTCCATAACCTGGCAGGCCATATTCTGTTATTGGATCACATCAAACTTTTTCTCCCTTTGCTATGGAGCTGGTGAGTCCCGGGAACAATTCATGTTTTGTTTTGACAACTATTTTTAACCATGTAACAGCTATTATTTGTTTGTTCCCCCCCCCCCCCCCTAACAGCTATTAAACGCCCTCCTGTGAGGAAGTTCTTAAATCTTCCTCCTGTCGTTCCACCACCGCCCGTTACGGAAAAACTAAGCTTTCCATTGAGTGGGGGACCCAAACAAACCCCTCCAGCATCTTCTCCATCTCCTGCTGTACAACAACCACAATTGTACGAGAAAAAGATATCCTCCAATGCTGTCCTCAGTCAGCGACTTAGAAGCCTAGAAAAGTCCGTGAAAGGAAAAAATAAATCGAAGAGAAGGTGAGATGAAACTACTGTTTCATCACAGCTCAGATCCTGAGTGCCCTAGGTTGTTTTGTAGTTCCGCCATAGATCAAGGAAATATTGACGTGATGATGAGTAATTCATTACATGCAATTTATAAATTTTGACTTGATTATCATTTTTGTTCCTTGTATTTGGAAATAATTTGAGCCTCCATTATGTGTGCAGTCTGTATCTCAAACAATAAGATGAATGCTCCATGAGTGATTTTCTTTCTTAGGTGATGGTTCAGCTTGTTATATCAAATGTTGTCTTCTGAGACTTCTATCTTGAGAACTCTTTGTTTCCTATCACTTTGATGTTTCCCTTCTCTGGATTATACTTGACAGATATATCTGATTCCCCAAAAACGGTGATGATAAACACGAACTTTTACTACAGATGTAGAGCTTGCTCTTCATCACATCGGCCTCGTATTCATGGATCTAGCATTTCAATCAGGTTGTTCGACTTGTAGTGTTGCCATACCTGATAAAGAAAGAATATCTAACCTTGGTAAGTATGCAATAGTTTTGGTTAGACACGCTGTAGATATTAGTGTTACCATTGTCATGAGAGAAGAATTAAGTGTTACCATTATTAAAAAAAAAAAACGTAAAAAAGAAAAATGCATTCAATTGGTTGAGTGTGTGTATCATTTGTTATAAAAGAATTGTACTTCTTTAGTTATGTATGCACTTTATGTTTTTTGATGAGCATTGTTACACTTCAGTTTATTCACAATCCTATATACCGTTACTTGCACTAAGATATATAATAACTCATTAATATTTTTTTTACATATTTTATAAATGAGTCTATATATTCATTAGAACATATAATTCATTATTTAAATAAATTACTCACCTTTTTGGATGAGTTAAAAAATTTTAAAAATAAAAACAAAAACGATACGTGGACTGCATGTCTGCATTTGGGTCCTCGTGTGATTGGGCTAATGGGCTTTCATGAACAAATACAATCGTAAACCAAGGTCAGTGCCTCGGACAGACCATGACCCAATAAACGCCATGAGAAGGACAAAAAATAAAACACTCGTCGTCACATAACGGCGAACGAAGGGTAGATCCGTAAATATGGACACCTTTTTAGTATAATATAACAACCCCCGAAACCCTAGAACTCCTTTTCATCGCCCTCAAAAGAGATCTCCTCAGCAGCGGCAACTCTCTCTCTCTCTCTCATCAAATCTTCTGCAGGTGAGACGTTCTATTCAAAATTCTCTCTTTCATTTCAAGTTATCGTGTATTAATGTAATTCTCTTTCATGTTCTTAATTATTCGTTATTTCCACAATACGTGTGAATTTCAAGATTCAGATCCTTATTTTAATCTGGATCCTAACGAGTGGTATCGTAGGTTTTGTGATGATGATAGGGGAGGCAATAACGCAGAAAGAAAAGGTATAGGTTGAGTTGATGATGTAGATTTGTGATCTCAATAGTCAATATCGATATTTCTTCTTCGATATAAGGGAATGAGAAGGATGGGGGAAACAAAGAGAAGTAAAGATTAAAAAAGTAGGGGATTAAATAAATTAAGGTGAAGGGCGTAATAAAGTTTGTGTTTCGACAATTATTCAGTGAGAGTTCCATTCGGTAAGGTATGTGTGTATTAGGAAATTATACAGTGTATGGTAAAAGCATATAGTTAATCAAACAAGCAAAAATGTGTGAATGCGACGAGGATAACTAGAGTTAATTTTTAAAATTATGAAGAATGGGTAAACCGTCCAGATTAAATGGATACCCAGATTCTGAAGATACTAAATGCATAATTTGATGAAGAGAAGTATGTTTCACTCTAAGTGAATAACTCCAGGTGCGTAGCATACCAAAGAATGGTACCAGAAGAACAGAAACACATTCAAGAGAAGGAGCAAAACAGGAAGATTGACTGCTTTGCTTCACTTGCAATTAAAAGATAGCTTTCTTCAAAAGGTCAATAACAAGAACGACTTCCTACTCACCTAATAAAGGATCACCTTCTTATGAGATTGCAAGGGACAGGTACGTAATTCTCGGGTTGTCTTTTGTCTTGGTATAGAGACTCAGGACCCGCTAAATCGTTCCCCAGTTCAACGAGCCGAGCCATATTGACCTCCCCCAAAACGCCTAGTAAGAGTTCCCCTACCTACGAGAAAGATACCTACGGTCCGGTCGACGAATTGCCAATTCAAAAAAGTACTACTTGCCGACGCAAAGTGGTGAGAGTGAAGCGATATAGAGACTAAGGTTAAGCAAGGTTAGTCAAAGATCTCTGCGAAGACAGTCAGGCTACTAGGCCGATAGGTATGGAATATTTTTAGTACTTTGTGGCTATTGTGACAAGTACCAAATGAGCAATACTTGAGTAGCAGTGTTTTACATCACAGTGAACTTAGAAAAAGTTTTTGTTTCAGAATATTTCAAATGGCTATGATGAAAATGTTTAATGAACAGAAATTTAGTTGGAAAATTTAGACTCATGGCAAGCCAAAACAGGTTTATGATCACCGTGAAGTTGGGGCTTCTTCTATACTGATTATGAATATTTTTCTTTGTTATGATGGTTTTGCAAGATGGTTAATGTAGGGAGTTATAGTTGGTGAATGTAAGTGGAATTCCTAGTTGTTCATTGGTTACCAGAGTCTTGGGTATTTGCTCATTCGTTAGTTACTAGGAAAAATCCTTAGGAAGTCAGTCTCCTTCCCTGGAATTAGGGTATCACTAATTCTTAAAAGTTTCTTTTGAATTTAGTGAGAACTGGTGGAAGGAACGAATGTTTATCTGTTATTTTGAAATGAAAACAACTCTTGTTTAAGAAACCCATCCAACGCATCTGATTGTTCTCCTCTTCCCCTGTCCATATATCTCATATTCAATTCTGTTTATTCTTTAACTCATTCATCTGCTGCACTAGATGTTCTTTGTTTTTCATTTATAATTGTATAACTTGATTGGCTTCCTCATGTATGTGTATCGAGTGACAAGATTTTGTTATTCCTGAGAAACTTACAACATTATGCTCCAACACATGCCTCAAAATCAGCTGTGTGAAATGAGCTGCTGAAGAGTGCGGTTTTAGATGAGTTCTGTTTAAATGTATTTTTGTGTCAGAAATTTTATAATCAACTTCTTTAGATTTTTCCTTTTCCCCTAAAAAAACATCTTCAGATGTTGAAGGTTCCTTGGATGATTTTGAAGTTTAGTAATCTGAGGACCTATTTTCATTATTTTATCTCAAGAGTTGAATTTTAAAACCACATTCAATGGATTATCACGCATTTGATGATAATCCATTTTTATGAAATCTTTTATGAAATCTTTTAATTCATTTCAAAGAAGCAATTTTAAAAATATCATTCATCGATAAAATGTTTAAAGACATTATGGCATATGTCAAACAGTTTGACCTGAACAATATAGAATTGTCATATATGATAATCGGAAAGTATAAATCACCATTTGTACTTATGATAATATAACAGTCTGTGCTGATGTTTTTGTAACAATTTGCTTCTTCTATGGCTGTTTCTTCAAATGTAGATGATGATTTTTGTAAATGTATGACTTTACTTGATTTTATTTATGAAATATGACTCATTATGATAAATTAATTGATGTATGTATGTATATTGTATGTGCACACATGTGCGCACACGTATGTACTGAATGTACACACATGTGTTAGTAGTATGATATAATATGTTGATTGTGCATACAACAGTAGGAGAAGGTCTTTATTTGCTTTTCTATTTCCACTTAACTTATCAGTGCCAGGAGTTAATAACAAATGTTATTTTCTCGTAGACCATGATTGTTGCACCTAATATAGTAGTCCACATTCTATTATTACCAATATCTTATTTTTTCATGTGAGTGTTTTGATCCCTTGCTTTCTGATTCTGCAGAATTTGTGACCCAAGAGATATCATGTATATTAGCACTTTTCATTAACATAAATAATTGATGAACATATATAAAATTGTGAATTTTTTTTTTTTTTTGAATCCATACTGTATTGGAATGAATTGCCTCTTGTTTCAGACCCACATAAATCTCCTAAATTATAGTTCCCATCCAACAGCTCATCATCAGGTCATTCCTCCAGTTAGCCTCTTGATTGCCAGATTGGTTTGTCTTGGCAGATGTCAACATTTGGATTTTCAATTAGAATGTGGTACGCAGTGTGCTCAATCAAGATGGCATTCTCGTATCCTTGTTCGGCTTGGATGAGTGTCAATCCTTTCTTACCTTCCTTTTCAAACTTCAATAACTAATTAATGATTCGTCATGGATGAGTCAAAATGGTCTTAGTGGCTGCTTGGTAAAAATCTTTGTTGCTGATTAAATGAGGCATGGGATGTCTATTTATGAAGTATCACAGTAATCTTTTCCTTATATGAGTGTATTTGGTTTGGCAAATTAATTGGCAGTTTTACTTCATAAATGGACATGCCAACCAAAACACAACCTGATTACTTTTGATTGTCTGAAGTTTTTTTTCCTTCCGATAAATAATTGTATAAATTAATAATCATTTACCCCAGGCTATATGATCCACATCTTGTATGCGATTTACAGGGTGAAGCATGGATACCCAAGTGAAGCTTGCCATCGTGGTGAAAGTGATGGGTCGAACGGGATCAAGAGGACAAGTGACACAGGTCAGGGTCAAATTCCTGGACGATCAGAACCGTCTCATCATGAGGAACGTGAAGGGACCGGTTCGAGAGGGTGACGTTCTTACCTTGCTCGAGTCTGAGAGGGAAGCAAGGAGGCTTCGTTGATCGCCCTCCATTGCTGGTTCAATCTGAGTTTTAGCTGGCATTGTTGCCCTGTATTCATGTTTTAGTTGTTCGCCATATCTAGGAGAATATCGTTTTATATCCATGGACTGAGAATGCAATTTTGTGATCTCTCTTTTGATCTGTTAACTTTGGATGCTTTAATGCTTGAGTATGAAAGATTGTGTTAAGTACCTCGCTGATTATACAAAGATTCTCAGTTCTCATTTCAATGCTGGCTGCCCGAAGTTATTTTTATCGACTTTGTTGGTTGGTATATACATTATTTTCCCCAACTGTGGGCATTGTTGTGTTGTTGAATTGCACCACAATGTTTTTATTTAATGGAGGAATGATAAGAGTCATTATATCAGAAACTGTAACAACAGCACTAGCCAATATTACCATACATGATTGTCAACTTCACCCGGTAGGTCCCAAGATGGTCATTTCCATCATTCCGAGACCATTGACTTTTGTCTTTTATGGTTGTTGGCCGTCCCTCAGTCATCCAGTTTTGTCAAGTCTCTTTCATTCTTGTATTTATTTATTTATCCTTACATCATTTGCAGCTCTAGTCTTCCATTAACGTCTCTGTTTCTGTCTCTGTTTTCTCTGTTTTTGTTTACCATCTGAGGAAGCTGAGAAGCCATCACCATAAGCTGTTGGTCTCTCTGTGTGCAATGGATGAAGAAGACTGGGTGGACTCCTTGAAGAGAAGGATGGAGGAGGCCCACTGCAAACGGCAGCGTCAAGACCCCTGCTCCATCTTCCGAGTCCCTGCTAACCTCCGTCGGTGCAACCTCAAATCCTACGATCCAACCTTGATCCACTATGGACCTTACGATCCCAGCTTCGTCTCCATCGGCCCCTACCACCGCGGGAAGCCTTGCCTCCAGCAGGTCGAGGACTTAAAGTGGCGCACCCTCCGCAGCCTCCTGTTGAGGAACCAGGCTGTTGGTCTCGAGAGGTGCCTCGAGGAGATGAAGGATCTGGAGGCACGTGCGCGGGGCTGCTACTCCGAGGTCGTTGACATGTACAGCAAGGACTTTGTCGAGATGATGCTCCTTGACGGGTGTTTCATCGTTTTTGTTCTTGCGTGTGAGATGGATTACGCTAATCAGGCAGAGGAGGATGAGGAGGAGGGTGTGCTTAAGGTATGGATGTGGCCGGATGTGAAGAAAGACCTGCTTTTGCTGGAAAATCAGATACCCTTTTTCGTGGTGAAGGCACTCTTTCAGTTGCTGGTAAGCCCATTTGAAGGGATCGCTAGCGCAGAAGAGCTCGCGATCAAGGCCTTGATCCGTTGTTACCCGGGGAGGAGGGACTCACTCCCCGCCGTGCCCGGCGGCCGAATCCATCACCTGCTCCATCTATTTTATAAATCGATTCTTCCGGTCACCGAGACTGAACGATTGGATGCGAATAACCATGATTTGCTTCCTCTCTATCAACCCAAAACATCAACGAAAGGTGTGCTGGAATCGATACCGAGCGCGGCGGATCTAAAAGAGGCCGGGGTGAAGTTCAAGGTGAAGAAGAACGTGACGTCCTTCTTGGACGTGACCTTCTGCGGCAGAGTGATGGAGATCCCACTCCTCGCTCTCTATGACAAGACCGAGTCAGTGCTCCGCAACCTCATCGCGTTTGAGCGGTGCTACATGAACACCGGAGACCATGTCACGCGCTACGCGCTGTTCATGGACTGCCTTGCGCACGGTCCACGGGACATGTCAATCCTGCGCAAGGAGGGGATCATTGTGAATTGGCTGAGTGGAGACGAGGAGGCCGCGCGCATGTTCAATCAGCTCTTTGTGGAGGTCGCATATGATCCGTGGAAGAACAATTACCTTTCAGGATTGTTCGTCGAAGTGAGTAGGTTTTGCGGGTTGAGGCAGAACCGGTGGCGGGCGAAGCTGGTGCGTGATTATTTTGGTAACCCGTGGGCGATCATCTCGCTGGGAGCGGCTGTTATGTTTCTCATCCTGACGTTCTTGCAGACATTCTTCGCTGTGTATTCCTATTTTTGCCCGCCGTCCTAATACGGGTTTGATTCTATAATGTATTGATGATCTTTGATTTATAGTGATAAATCTCCTAGGATACGATGGTTGAGCTTCTTGTGATAGTGATATATTTCAGACCAAAAAACAATAGGGAATCGAGTGTTGTGTTCCCTCTCTCAAAGAGAGTTTAGGACTAGGAATTCTGCGAAACTCGATTTCAGATTGTGAGATGCACAAATGTTTACTACGACGGGTGAACTGATGAACAAAATTACATTCTTGGGGGGCTTTAAATAAAACGAGGATGACAGTTTAGAAGAATCCATTCAACAGTTTTTTTTTTTTTAATGCAATATAGTCAAGTTCTATTCTAGATAAAAAAAAAAGTACATGATTGAGAAGGATGAGAAGATTGAAAGAACATAAAAATCAATAAAGATACATGATAGAAAGCGAAAACATGACACACTCGCGTCCATAGTGCCAAACATCCCCTCTTCCGAACCACGTCAACAGCTTCCCTCGATAGGTCAAGTAGAAAAGATTTTTACCCTCCGCCTCCAAAAGAGGCGCCGCTACTCAGTGATCCATAAAATGGAATCTCCGATGTGGATGCTGGACACCCCGCACGAGTGTACCCCATTCAACACAGTTGGTTGTTCAATTGTTCCGAATTCTCTCTCATGTGTCTTCATGGATGAACATCTCATTCAAATTCCAATTGAATATGATGTGTCTTCATGCATGTCACTTTGAGAGAAAAACATAGATCTAACAGTCTTAGCACTAATTTGTTGATACTCTAGCTAATGTAAAGAGTTTGGGTCAAGAAATATCTCTTAGAGTGAGAATTTCGTGCGGCCTATATTCCACAATGGGGGATTCAATTATTCATCACACCCCCAAATTTCCTTTTTTTTTTTTTTTATAGAGGAGAGAACGGTGTTCGGATTCTCTGTGTGAAAGTCACAAAAAAAATATATGGCAACTAATAAAAAAATATCATATAAATGATAAAAATTCTTTATGTGAAAGTCATAGAAAAATCATATAACAACTAATAAAAAAATATCACGTAAATGATAAAAATTTATCACAATGAATTATTTAAATAAAATTATTTAATCTACGTGGCATGTTCTTATAGAATGTCATGGGTAGTGGTGGTAAACGAGCCCGAGTCCGAGCCGCTCGAGCGGAGCTCGATTAAAACTCGTTCGGACTCGTTCGATTAGATAAAAGAGTCGAATTTGAACAATTTTTAAAGTTCGATTATAAATGGGCCAAGCTTGAACCTATACGAGCTTGTTTCAAATATGATTATTTAGTGATGGTTTTTGAATATGACTATCTATTTTTTATATATGTTATTTATTTTTCGCGTTCTTTAATTACTAAACAAACTTTTTTCGAGCTAAACTAGCTTTTTTTGAATTGAATGAGTCCAAGCTCGAGCCTTGATTCGAGCTTGTACTCGAGCTTGTTTTACAAACGAGTCGAGCCGAACTTTAATTGAACTTTTCACGAGCCAAATAAGTCGAACTTGAATACAAAATTAAACTCGATCCAAAATTGGATCTAAATATAAATGAATCGAGCTTGAACATAATCATAAAATTAAAGCTAGACTCGTTTACCACCCATAGCCTTAATAAGATTTCTACGTGGCTTTCACATGGAGGATCCGGACTCAAAGAAACCCACCCCGAGTCCCAATCTCTCTCTCCCTCTCTCTCAAAACGAAAATCCTGAAAAAGTCATTGAATGTGACGATCGAGAAGGATTCCACCATCAAGGACCGCCGCGGCCGTTCCACCAGCCACGACGACTACCTCCCCGAGACCACCATCACCTCTCACCCCCCACCGCCTCCTTGATTGTCGCCGCCGTACCAGCAACCCCCCATCGTCGTCGACTCGTCGCTGACTTCCGCAGCCAGCCTCGTAACTGGATCTACTGTAAGTCCCCGCAACATCTCCTCCCGCCCCGTCACCGCCTTCTCCCTATGCATCGGCGGCTCCCACTGCCTCTTCCAAAAATTTGGGTGTGGGTTGAGTAACTAAAGAGGTGGAAATAAAGACGCCCTTCCAAAATAATCTTTGAGGTATACATTTACATGTAAAAATATGCGTGCGCGTGAGAGTGAGAGAAAGAGAGAACACATGTATGTCATTTTTATAGCCTTGAAGTTGCAATCATCCACCTTGTTTAATCCTGACTAGGCTAACAAATTCTATGTTAAAAAAAAATATAAACTCGTGCATTTAATTCATTCTAGTGTATTTGTTATAGTTTATAAGTGTATATTTTATTAGTTAAATATATATATTAAAAAAAATAACGATAAAAAGCCTACAGATATTCTTAGGGTATGTTGTATGTATATTTCATTCTAGTCCCAACCAGCATTAATTAAGTGGTTAGAGGACACCGCCGCTTTGTGGCTTGCTCGGATTCGACACCTGTTTTTGGTTAAGGTTGGCCAAAATTATGTTGTTACAAATCCTGTTGGGCTGGGCTAATGTGGGCTTTGTACCACAATGTTAATCTGGACCCCTTATAAGGCATCGCTTGATTTTTTGTAACTGTATAATTAAATTAAAAAATTGAGACAGCTTTTTACGCAACAGAATAAGACAAAAAAGTATATACCAAAGCACTTGTTGTACGGATGACTCTTTTCTTTTTTCTGTTATCGTTCCAAGTTACGTATAAGTTGAGTAGCGTACTGCGTACGTGGATCTCAAGTCGTGAAAGAATGAAGGAAAAATCATTAATTACAGCGAAATATAGGACCTACATTGATTTAAAGATTTTACAGGATTTATTTAAGATTACAAGAGTTATATCGTTTTTTCCCTTATTACATAGCAGACGTAAAACAAACAGTGTGCCGAAGCCCCACACTTTCCAGCCCAGGACGACTTTTTGCACAATATTTTATTAGGATTTTTATTTTTAAATATTTATAAACTAAATTATTTAATGATCAATCTTTTCTCTTCATATTTTATTTTAACTTTCCAATTTCAAATGTTTTTCTTTTTGTTTTTAATCCTTGCATCAAACGTCCGTTTGAATATTCGAAGAAAATTCCATTTAACGTTAGTTTGTCAAGGAAATTTTTAAAAAATATCAAAATTGCCCTAGAAATATTTATTTTTAATTTCTTACAAACTATGTTATTTAGTTATCAATCCCTTAATTCTTCATATTGTATTTTAAGTTTTCAAATTTAATTATCCTTTTCGTTATTAGTCACTCGACAAAATATTTATCTGATTTTGTAAATATTTTTGTTGGAATTTTAAGTGATCAAAAATTGCATTTGTCCATATTAAACCCCCTTAGCATTTTTATTGCATGAGTTACAAATGAAATCATTGCATGCATTTGTAACTCCTACCTTCATTATTTAGTGGAGGATGGGAATTAAAGGAGAAAAACGTTTCAATTGAAATCGGTTTCATTAGCATATAAATGGTTACAATTAATTGTGATTGTCCATTAGAATTTAAAGCATATACGTTTTCATGTGTGTTGTGACTATAAATATTCATGGCTAGCTCTCATGCATCATAGGAATATAATAAGAGAAATAAGCCCTTATGTGTAGTGGTGTTTTAGCCAACATAGCCGATCCCACTGTGTTATAGATTTTATGAAAATCATTTTTTCTCCAAGTCATAGTTCCCAACACCTTGTTGTTTGATCCAATTCCTAATCTGGGCGTCTGAAAGGATCGTAGTCTGTTCAACGTGGTTCTTCCGTAGCTCGCACCCCGGAAGAACAAAACCTGTTGTGGTCGTATCTCTCAGTGGTAAGAGCCATTCAACTCTGTGCGTGAGGGGGTCTTATTAACCGAGGACAGAGTGTCTTCACTCACTTCCACATTTTCGGATACACTTTTCTAATCCCTTACTCTTTTATTTCGTGTTTTTACGATATATTTTAGAGTATGCATGATTTAATATATATTTGATGTTTATATTATTAATGTGTTAATTATAAGAATTCGTGTTCAGCCTAATATTTGTTTGTTACGCACATAAATTCTAACATTTTGATTTTTAAAATTTGTATATAAAAAATTTGGTAAAATGTTTAAAACAAAACTGTATTTGCATTGTTAGGTGTCGAGTGACAATTTCAGTATAACTTGAACTCCAATATAAGAGTGTCAGTGCAAAAAGAGATGTTATGTTTATGTATCCAAACAAAAGCACTCATTCCATTGCATAAGCCCACCCAATCTGATATTGTATTTTCTTACAGCGTTAACTGTCTAATTGGGTTGAAACCTAAGCAATATTGTTTTCGCAAGAGAGATTTTAGATTCAGAGCAACTATGGTAGATAGTCCTTACAGTGTCAACTTGTCATCAATGATCGAGATTGTATCTCAAACACCAATATGTATAGATCAGAATGAAAATGAAGGACTTTAAATTGGCTTGAATTCTTTTGGAATCCCAAGTCTTACATTTGAATCCAAACAGTTTCACTGGATTTAATTTAAATCCAAAGTTCTAAACATAGTTCTAAAAAATTCCATAAAGAACCTATGATTTAAGCCTCCTCATGATTTTGTTGGTACTGGGAATCTGATTGACGCCCATTAGAAGGCATATACAGATTTGGGGTTTCAATTTAAAAGTTAAAATAGTGCAACACTTCAATTACAGTTCCATCAACAGCTCTGTAAAAAAATTAAACATTTACTCTTTAAATCATGCTGCTTAGTCAAAATTTATTCAGAATGGAAAACTATATAATGAAATAAAGAAATGCCTAATCCAAAATCACACAATGTGTCAACGTCGGATGTGATGAGTGGACTCTTTGCGCCAGATTAGATTAACTGTGTTTCCACTCTGGACCAGAGTGACATGTCTAGGGCTGATAAACGAACCAAGCCGCTCGGGCTTGGCTCGGGTTTGATTCAGTTTGAGCTCGTTCAATTAGGCAAATGAGCGAGCTCGGACAATTTTTAAAGCTCGGTTAGGCTCGGGACCTGGATCGAGTTTCATTTTATGTTCAAACTCGACTCGTTTGTATTATAAAAAACTTAGTTGAATCTTAATTCAACTCCTTTGTAAAATCAGAATATTAAATCAACACAAAGTTATGCTCGTCGTTTAGGCTCATGAACTTGGCTCATTTAGGCTAAAATTTTATTTTCAACCCCTAAAAACCCTAAAAGGAAGAAGAATGCTAGGCTCGTTGAGGCTCATGAGCTGAGCTCGGCTCGGCTTGACTCGTTTATAAACGAGTCGAGCTTGAACATGTCAAAGTTCGACTTATTTACCACCCCTAGACATGCCCTCCATCTTTCAATAAGATCCATGTACGATAAGTTAAGTAAATTATGAAAGGATTAACTTAATAAATAGTGGAAATAAAGAAGTAACATTTGTTGCTGCCATTTAAAGAGTCATTATTATGAGAATATTGAATATTTATTATCATTATTATGATAGAATTAGTTTCCTGGTTTTCAGAGTTTCTTTTTATAATATTTTAGGTTTTTCATTGTGTATCTATAAATTGAGCATTTGGCTCCTCTAATATAATACCAAGAATTTCCTTTCTTTTATTCTAACATGGTATCAGAGCTACCCAAAAACCCTAGATCCACAAAATCTTTTTCTTATTCTTCCGCGCTCCAATTGAGGAGTGTTCGCGGAGGAGGACTTTTGATACCCATATTTTTCTTCTTCGTATTTTTCTTCCTGAGATCTTCCTTGAGATTCAACGCTTGTCGTGCCTGCCTCCGCGCGCCATCTCCACTGTTTGTCCACTCTAGTTCGCATGCCCGACGCATCTGTCACACTTAGACCGTCGCATCCGTCTCTACGAAGATTTTTTAACCAATCCTCACGGACACTAATCTCAGGGACATATTTACACGATTTATAAAAAATTTAGGGGTATTTATACCACCGTAGAAATAAGAGGGGCAATTCTACAAATATAGATTTTAAGAGAGGCGTATATGCAAAAAAAAACCTTAATTTTTTTTAAGATTTTTTGCATGTATACCATAAAAAAACATACTATTTAATTTTATATCACTCCAAATAACCTATTTATTTTTATACAATTGAAATATATATAACTTATGCATATTTATCATCCTAGTTAACTTTCATTCAAATTTTTATTTAAACAGTTAAAGTCTTAGAGAAATAACTAAATTACCCTTCTTCTTCTTTTTTTGCATATTTTACCTTACCAAATATAATATCTATAAAAATAAAAAATATTCATTTTAACATGAAAATGATAAATTTATTCTAAAATCCAAAAAACATAAAGATTAATCACACAAACTATTTATTAGCGAAGACATAATAATTATTAATACTTACATTAGTAAAAATAAAATAAAATTATTTTAAAAACAATTAATCATATATAATACAAAATGATAATTTTTTTAAAAAATTAGATCTTGATTGAAAAAAAAGGAAAGAAGGGGTAAGATTGAATGACTCATAATTGATTTGGAAAGAACAAAAAATTAATTAAGTTATTATGTTTAATTATTTACATTATCACAAATATTATATGTTAAGGTTATTTTTGTCATTTTTACTTTTTAGTTTAAAAACTAACTATAGTTAAGGTTCATTTTGATTAAAAATGATAAAAATGGGGCACGTTTTTACATTAACAAAAATTCTAATGGTATAAAAATAAATACGTTATTTGTGGTGGTATAAAAATAAATATAATATTTTTTTATGGTATACATGTAAAAAACCCTTTTTTTATGTCCTCTCATGTGTATACCCGGACACATGTAATCAATTGATAAATTAATTTTAGGAAAAAAAACTTTGAAAACTTCAAATAGCCTACAGATAAAAAATGATTAAAATTTTTTTTATCTCCGCCAATAAAATATTCTTCTCCTAGATAATCACTAATAGGTAAACCAACTAGTACATAATTGGATTCTTGTCTATTGTAATCATATGGAATTTCTCGATCCCCATTTACTTGTAATGATAATCATCTCCAAATATACGAGTATTACTTATCCTCATAAATGGAATTAATTAATATATTTATGTGATAGAATATCATATTGTGGGGATTTCAATAAACTTCAAAACCCTAGATCTCATGCCGATTGATGAAGAAAAGAAAAGAATATGCCTATTTGTCGCCATTGAATGTTTATAATTAATTTTTTTTAAATATTATTCACATCTTATTTATTTTTTATCTACAAATTATCAATGACTAACCAAACAATAAAATTTTATTATTATATTTATAAACAAAAATAAATTAAAAAGTACAACAAACCAAACATAATATGCTTAATTTTTATGGATGAAAAGGCAGACAAATGCCTAAACTTTGATCAGTAAAATTAAGTAAATATCCAAAGCATACAAACATACAGAAAAAAAAAAAAAACCCACCCAGATAGAAGAGAAGTCTATCAAATACACATACACTGGGGTCCTATGCACACCAAAAGACCTATTCCTCAATGAGGAGCTGTCCTCGGGGGGCTATAAATCTCCATGATCGAATACGAAATTCCTTTTAGCTGTTAGGATGGTAGGTGGTATACACAGCATAGTATGTCTGCAAGAAAGTGAGAACGAAGAGCACAATAGCCGCGATCACGGAACAGATGGACCAGGGGTTCCCGAAATAATCACTACATAAAATCTCCCGATACTTGTGCAGCTGCAACTGTCGATACCTATTGACCTCATTATATAATGTGGCATACTTGTCATTGGCGGTGTCGACAACCTCGCTGCGCAGCTGCTTGAAGACGCCCAACACCTCTTCCTGGCTCCCCAACCAGTTGATCACGATCTCCTCGTCCATCAGCGTCGAAATGTCGGTGCTATCGCCGATGAGGAAGGCCATCATGATGACATAGTGTGAGATGTGTGTGAGTTTTTTCTCTCCGCCGAAGCACTGCTCGAATGCGATGATGTTGCGGAGCATGGTCTGCGTGTAGGGGTAGAGTATCAGTGTCGGGATCTCCATCACCCCCTTCTGGAATGTCACGTCCAGGAAGGACTTGGCATTGTTTTTTGGCTTGAATTTCACCCCGGCCTTCTTCAACTCCGTCACGCTCGGGATCCCCTTACTCTGCCCCTCCGATGCTCCGGGACGTAGCCAATGCCGAAGATCGCTCATCATCTTCTTGAACTTCTTCATCATTGGACCGTCAGCCGGGACAGTTCTTTCTCTCGCCGATGCTCGGTTGGCGCTCCTGCAATAACTGGGAAGAAATCCCCGTTGCCACAGATTGCTCAGCGTCTTCTTGAACTTCATCATTGGACCCTCAGGCGCTGGGACAGTACTTTCGTCCGGGACCAGCGGGAGTGCTATGGCTAAGTAGAATAGATGGAGCAAATGATGGATTTTAGTTTCGTCCTTGGGTACATATTCAAAGAAATACTTTTTCCCGGGGTACGCTCTGATCAGCGTCCCCAATGCGACATTAGCCAGTGTTACCTTCTCCTCCTCATCAGTGGATAGTAGTAGTAGTTTGAAGAGTTCGTCGAGGACGAAGAAGGGGATCTGTAAAAAAAAAATCAGACCCACGTATTTTTATTTTTAAAAATAATAAACAACATTCAATGAGGAATACGTTTTGAAAAAAAAAATTGTATACATAGCTATATTTCGAGTCGAATGAACCTATTTTTACTAAATATAAAAAACAATTAATGAGTTATTTACTTCATCTAACAATACACATGTTTAATTGTATTTGTACCTGGTTTTCAAGCAAGAGAAGGTCCGCCACCAGCGATCTGAAGATGGGCCACGCGGGAGCTATCGCGCCGTTGTTCTCTGCAGGTTGTTGTCGATCTGGACGGAGTACGATATCCTCCAATCTTTCATTTAGGATAAAAAGCACGAGACAGCCGTCGAGGACCATCATCTTTGCGAAGTCTTCGTCAGGGATTTGAAAAGTTTCAGAATAGCAGCTCCGCGCGCGCGGTATGAGGACCATCATCTTGTCGAGACATTCATGGAGGGTGGTCTTCTTTGGGTTATTGGAGAGGAAGAATCGGAGGGCGTGCCACTTGAACTCCTCCATGGGTTGCAGTTGAGGATTCTTGCGGTGGAACGGGCCGATGGAAATGAATCTGGGATCGTAAGGTCCGTTGCGCATCTTCTTTGGGCCGAAGGTTCTGAAACTGGACCAGCGGAGATAAGTGGGTACTCTGAAGATGGAGCAGGGCTCTCTGCGCCACTGGTTGCTTTGGGTTTTCTTGGTCATCTCATCCTCCATGGACTTCTCCAAATCATTTATCTTTACTTCAATCTCCCCTCTTTATTGGAAAATAAATAAATAATTAGCTCCCAACCGGTAGAGGGCAAATAATCAATTAAATAAATAATGTTTCGTTTGATTGTGCTTTAAATTATTCTAATTAAAAAATATAATAATAAAAACTTTGTTATTAATTTGATTGATCAAGAGTAAATTGTTTAGCTAAAATATAAACAAGATGCGAATAAAAACATATAAAAAGAAAAATAATAATTTGACATGCACATTTTATGATTTAAAAGAGGCTATACATCTACGTATGCTGATTCAATTCCTACAATATTGTTACCTTATCAATGTAAATTGTGATATAATTTGGGTATACATAGAATATTTGACAAAAGGATATGTAAAAAATAAAACCACTAACATATGGTGCTTTGATATATTAAAAAAATTAAGGATTTAATAAAGAGAAAATATTCAAAAGAAATCTTCTAAATATAAAAAATACCCAAATTGGCTACTTTTTAAAATTATACCAAAAACATTCTTATTCTACAATTTTAGATTATATAATGACTTGACTACCACTACATTATCTACTATTAAACCGTCATCACATATATTTAATTGTGTAACACAACAATTGAAAAATATTAATAAATAATAAAATATTTTTTAAATTTATTATTATTTTTGTATATCTAAATATACCATTAAGATTTTTAAAAATTGAACATCTTCGTTATAAAATATTTTTAGATAGATATTTCAGACTTTCTAAAGTCTTTGGAGCATTTATATATGTTTAATATTGTACAAAAATCCTCATGCAAGACATTTATAAAAATATAAATAACAAAAAAATTAAAAACTTTAAAAGTTAGGAAAAATCCAAAAAAAGAGTTTTAAACATTTTTTATAGCATACTTTAAATTTTTAATAACATGTAAAATCATTCTCACATAAAAATATTTTTTTTATATGAATATTATTTTTCAATTGATGTTTATAAAAAGTTTTAAATATAATTAGAGAGAGTTTAAAACTTACACAAAAGTATGTTAGTCTTTTTAGTTTTCAAAATTATGAAAAAAAAAAAATTTGTACAATTTTTAAAAGCGATTGATTTGGGTAATACTACCTTTTAGAACATTTTTTTGGGCATTTTCCCTTTAATAAATACTTGAAATTATTTTTTTATTTTCTATTTTACTGAATACATTAAATGACATCCTACAAATATCCCTACTTCATTTAATGGAAGGTGTTAATGGAAATTCGGCTTACCTCTGGGGCTGGTTTTCACATGTGCAAAAACAGTGTAATAAGTTAAAAGGAAAATTTTTATATCAGTACATATTGATGGGATTTCAATCAGTACATGTCTCAATGAGCGATACATGTTCATCGAAGAGTTAATAATCTTTTGCTAATTAAAAAATCACTGGTATAAATCTTATTAGTGTATTTTGATGGACACGTGTCGCTGTTGATGGACTTTTTATCAGTATGTACTAATATGAAAATTTTGCACAATGAAGATAACGAAAATTTTTCTTATCAGTACGTACCAAAGGGATTGTTATTAGGACATAGCTGGATGAATGACAAGTGTGCATTAAAATGCATTAATGAGAATTTTATAATTATTTTTTAATTAATAAAATATATTTAACTCTTTAATAAACACATGTCATCCATCCAACTATGTACTAATAACATTATAACAATCCCATCAATACGTAATGAATGAATTTTTTTTATCAAGTTACGTATATGCATCTCCCCGACTAGGAGTGACCGTATTGTATACATGGGACTCTGCCATACTTGAATCTGATGAAGTTCAACTGCATAGCATTCTGACCTATTAGTTATTTTAATGGAATGTTATATATTAAAATGGAATAGCATATAAAAGACTTCATGCAAGATCTCATTTTATTAGTTTGGGTAACAACCAGCCCCACCACTTATATCTCTCATCTCACTACCTTGCTAAACCAACCATATTAAACATATGGTAATTCTAAATCCACTGTCATTTATATTCAAAACACAACAAATCGCAAACCCACCATCTCACACATTCTTCTCTCTTTTCTCTCATCTTCTCTCTCCCTCCTGGGTCTCCGTTATATTCACCCCCGTCGTCGATAGAGGTGGCTCTCGACAGTGACATCTGGAAAGACGGCGGCGGCACGAAAGAGGCTCGGAGATTTGGTGATAGGTTAGTTAGGGCGGGTTTGAGGAGGACCCAACGAGGAATATGAAATTTTAGTCTTTCTTTCTTTAATTGGAGAGCTTGGTGGTGGTGGTGGTAGGTTTTAGAAGGAGAAGATTGATCGGTGGTGGCGGTGAGTTGTATAAGGAGAAGATTGATTGGTTGTAGATTTCATTTATGACAGGGACAAAAATAAATATTATCTAATAAGATAGGAATTAAATTTACGGTTGACTTTAATCATACATGATAAATTATCATAATACACTTCTAAAATTTACTTATTAATTTATTGTAATACACTAACCAGATTTAATTTATAGATGACTTTAAGAAGATTTACTATAAAAAGAAGTATATCGATTTTTCCATTCCTTTTTTTTATTGTACTTGGTGAGTATAAGATAGCGGGGAATTTTTTTTAAAAAAAACAGACATTTTTGTCATGAAAATGATTAAATCATGTTTTTCATTTTTTCAAGGGGCTTATTTGAATACCATCTATTCGAACATTTAACTCAAGGACTAAATCCGTTAACCATATATATTTTTTGTGGACCCGTGATGATTTTTCAATTTTACAGGCCTAACACCGATTTAGAAAACTTTTCAGGAATTATATCATATTTTCCCTTTTAAATAATGTTACGACAGTAGAGTTTTTTATTTTTTACAAATTTATGGAAAAATTTATATGCTTCATCTAGTAAAACAATATATGAAAGGGGGGATAACATAAAAGACTGCGTGAAGGATCTCATTTTATTAGTCTGGGTAATAATATTTCAAAGGTTTTTTTTTTGAAAAAAAAAGAGGTTAATTACCTGTGTGGGTTCAGTTTTGGTTGATGAGCTGAGCTGGCCGCTTGCAGTGAAGCCATACCTCTCTCCGAAGTTGTTGCTTTTCTCACACTGCGGATTGCTCAATTTCTAAGCTCTGATTTCCTCCCCCCCGGCCAGTGAAGATCTTATCAGTTTGAGGGGTTCATATACATATATCGGAAGGTCTTGTATCATAGGTGGAAAGTTGAAATTCGTTGCCCTTGATTAGAGAAACTAAGATACTTGCCTTGCTAATTGAAGCATACAACCAGGCCTTGCATGACCCATTATTCTAAAGCTAAAAATGACACCCCACACTCAAAAGTACGTTCAGTTGAATATAATACTGTTTGTCTCAAGATTCATGAGAGAGAGATTTATAACGTTCCTATTTTTTTTATTTTTTTTGTTCTATAGTGTGTGTGTGTGTTTGTCCATACAAGATTGCGTATAATAATGTAAAAATTTACATGCGGCATGTGTGAATCTAAATATGATGAGTAGAGGAGAGGCCACAAAATAGCATTAGCTCGAGGGATAGAGAGAGACTATTGTTTGGGCAATTGTAATACTGGCCCAATGCTGTCATCTCAGCGTTGGCTTTGATTTTTTTTACATATACAAGATGTAATTAATTATAGATCATGTTTTATATAAACTACGTAATTTTTTTACAAATGCTATTAAACTTGAATATTAGAATTTAATATCCAAACTTTAAAATTAAGATAAGATTCAAAATTTAAAATTTTATAAGATTTATAAGACGTTCTTTATTGTGTATCCATTGTTCAGTACCATAGAGGTCTTGATGAATTTCCTTATCACGGATTACTGTATCTTAATAAATGAACTATCAAATTTTTCGTTTCAAAAAAAAAAAAAAAAACATTTGACACGCATATGAGTCCCCTAATTTATATATAAGAGATGATGATAGATACTTTAACATGTGAATCTCCCTTATAAGTGCATTAAATTGAGTGCAATAATATAATTCTAAAATACCTATAATACTAATTTCATCTCATTTTTAGATGTTCTGGCATAGTTATACACACATATTCATTGCAAACAAGCATTTTTTTTTTTTTTACTTCTTCACTCTTATTATACCCTATCCATTCTTCTACCCAAATTGGGCATCCAAAAAAAAAAATTAAACATTTTGAGTTCAATCTCCCAACTGATCACGGATAGATGACTGTATATCAACCAGTGGAATAAATCATGTTTTATTTAGTTGTGTTTTTTAAGTTATTCTAAAAGGTAATTTCAGTCATTGTCTATTTTGAATTTTTCTTAAAATAGATATGATTATAATTTTTCAACAAAAAAAAAAATCTAAAGGTACGTTTAAATGTGAGGTTAAAACAATGAAATTTTTAAAATCATTGTTTTGTTAGCGTTTTAATTGTTAGATTTTTTTAATCTAAAAATATAAGATAGCTGTTTGAAAAGTTAAATGTTAAAAATGTGATTGGATCCGCGTCTAAGAATCTTTAGCTTTTCAAACGTATGATCTAATCAGTTTGAGAGGTTTATATATATATATATATAAAGGCCTTGTATCATAGGTGGAAAGTTTGAAACTCATTGCCCTTGATTAAAGAAACTAAGATACTTGCCTTGCTAATTAAAGCAGATAAACAGTCCTTTCATTTCCCCATTATTCTAAAGCTAAAAATGACACCTCACACTCAAAGTACGTTCAGTTGAATCCAATACTGCTTGTCACCAAATTTACGAGAGAGACAAATTTATAGCGTTCCTATGTTTTTTCTTATTTATTTTTTATCTATAGTGTGTGGGTTTGAATACTCTATTTATTTTTTTATACTTGTTTTGTACTTTGATCAATCAGACGGTTATAAATTCATCAAATAAAATAGATCCATTTATCCATTTATGATTTGATATATTTATAACCGTTTAATTCTAATTGTAATGATGTGATAATTCCATAATAAAAATCAAATAAGATACAAACAAAATATCCAAATCCAGTGTGTGCACGATGAGATTTAAGATTTTTTCTCATTTATAAAAATTTCTATAAACTATGTATATGTTTTTTTTACAAATGTTATTAAACTTGAATCTTAGATTAAATTTAAATTTTAAATTTTAAAATTGTAGAATTTAAGATCCAAAATTTAAAATTAAGATGAGATTCAAAATTTAAAATTAAGATAATGTTTGAAATAGGGGTGGTAAACGAACTGAACGAGTCGAGCTTTGACCTGTTCAAACTCGATTCGTTTAGTATCAGGATCAGCTCAGTTCGGTTCAGAACCGAGCTTAATTTTGTGTTCATACTCGGCTCGTTTGACTCGTGAAAAACTCAGTTGAAACTCGATTCGAGCTCATTTAGCTAAAAAAAAAATTGTTTGACATTTGAGAAATTATCTTTTACAAATGACAACATCTTATACACGTGAAAATAACATAAACTCGGGCTCGGCTAGGGTTTTTTATTTCCCCCCCTTTTTATGTTAAGTAACGAGCTCAGGTTCGACTCGTTTACAAATGGAGTTTTAAAAATTGTTCAAACTCGGCTCGTTTGTCTAATCAAACAAGCCTGAATGAGCTTTAACTAAACTGAGCCCAAACTGCTCGACTTGTTTACCACCCCTAATTTGAAATTTAATCTTATAAAACAATCATTCAAAATTCAAAATATAAAATTTAAAATGGAAGTTTAAGAATTTGGGAAAAAAATCATAATTACAAATCAAAGAGATAAACAAAGAAATTAAGAAAATAAAACATTCAGAACAGGTAGATTAAACTTTATCCCACGAAAAATCTGGCTTCACTTTTATTTTGTTTTAATAGGTGTAAGCATCTCAAATTCGATAGAGTTCCATAGAAGAGTAAAGTAAGCAATCAATTTTTGCTCCAACATCCGTCAAACAGAATTGATTCTGATGTTTTTAGATTTGAACATCTGAGGACCACCTCATCTCCGTTTGCCAGATCAGATCACCAGTTATTGTATGATGATTCATGCCTTTTATCACCCTTCTGGTTGAACCTCTTCCATCATTTTCTACTTGTGCTGCATTTGATTTTCTACTTTTGATGCATGAGTTAAATATCTCTGTAAAAAATAAATAGTCATTTTTGTAGTCTTTTTTCTATGATTACTAAATTTTCTTTTAATGTATGTTCTTAGCTAATGAAATATATGCATTTATAAAATACTAGTTCGTGTATATGTACATCACACGTGAATTGTTTTAAATATTATTTAAGATTATCTTTTTGTTTATATTATTATATTAAAGTTTTAAAGCATTTCTTTAACATAAGGTTTTTCTTTTTTGAAATATAATGAATGAGAATTAGTACATAAATTTAACAAAACATTATTATTGGAGTAAGACCTGGTTTGACTTAAATCACATGTTATCCCATATAACATAAAAAAAAAAAAAAAAGACAAAACATAAACAATTATCCGTATTTTAGAAAAAAAAAGTGAGAATATTTTATTCTAGTTAAAAGGTGAAATAGACTTTATCTCTTTTTTTAATTGTAAAGCATAGGCAACATTTATGACTACCATTCCCAAAAAAACAAAAACCAACTTTGTAAAACCAAAATCAACAATATTAATATCACTTTAATAGAAAGGATAGACTTGACATTTTTTAATATTTTTTTAAAATTATTCCATATTTTACATAATGTGATTCAAATACAAAATTAAAAATAATAACACAAAAAAAATAGAAAAAAATAAAATACATTATCAAATGTAAATATGAATAAAAATAATGATCTTTTTATTCTTATAAATTATGTTAACTTATCTTAAATATTTATCATTTTACCAAACTAGACCGAAGAATTTTTTTATTTTTTTAAGCTTGATCCCAAGGATTTGATTCTTAGTCACCCCTTTACAGAAAAAGGATGCTAGCTAACTTAACCAAAGTTGTAACTAAGAGGTCATGCGAGCTCAAATTTAAACAATTACCTACATAAAAAAAAAACACATTTCAAACATTAGTCCTAACTAGATATACGGATAAACTACAAATTCTTAACAAAGTTTAGTTAAACATATTAACTATTATCTTTAAATCCAATATGGAAATAGGGACTTGTTTTTTAGATATTAATAATACATGATTAAAATCTTTACATTGTATTATATCATATTAATTTAATAAACAATTTTACATTTGTATAATAAATGATTTTTATTACATTATAAAACTTATTAAAGCTTATAAAAAGTATAACATTGAATAATATATGAAAATAACACAAGTTGGATTACACAATTATTTTATTGCATAAGATCTTTGGAAGGGCATTATATAGGTCAAATAGAAAACTCAGATGTGAATTTAAATTAATGCTAAAAACGGTAACTGCTAAAAATGGTAAGTAATACAACAAATTCATATTTACATTCATATGTGAATTTAAATTAATGCGGAAAAAAACGTTAATTCATATTAATTGTAAAATATCCCACTTGAATTTGAAATGTTAATTAAACGGTACAGCCTAGGTAGCCATTAAAAATCAGTAGGGGAGACCTTATTGGATAAGGTTATGTATTTCTTTTCAAACCTTCAATCCAATCTACACATGTTTTAAATTTTTTAAAAATAGCATATTTCATTCAATTTATAAAAAAAAATGAAATATATGCTCTAACTAATGGCATTGATGCACTTATAGAAAATGTAAAAAAAATTTATCGAATCATATATATTGTTAATGTGAATATACTCTGATAATTTTCTATCGACACATATAAGACTGAAATTAAGACTAAAAAAAATTGTATAACAACACTCAGCTATAAGATTTCAAGTAACTTTCCTAAAACGAATCTATGACCTCTGGAAAAAGTCAGGCATCCATTTTACATTTCATGTAAAGACATGCATCATTTTTAACTTAGAAAAGATATGGTAGAGAGTTACCTTCGTATCTTCACTGCAGTGGATCAGGAGGTACTTGATAAGCATGCATGGCCAACTCGAAAACTCTTGTCACTAAATTATTCTTTTAAAAACTGTGATGCATGTTGAGATCTGAATCAGTAGTATCATGCTCATAGTTGTTGATGAGATTGAAAAATGTTGAAGCGTGAAAAAAAAATCATTCGCATTTCATAGCACGAGCAATCTCCCATGTGATGAAATCATTCGCTTGGTCCAGACTAGAACCAAGTTCATCGACCCCCTTCTTACAATTTACAATGGCAACCATATATCTTTCATTCTCAAGCGTATAAAGATACATAGCCTGTTCATCCTGCATGGATTCCATATAATAATCATCAGAAAGCATAATAATTTATATCAACTCATTTTTTTCAAGGAAATATATGAGCATAGATTGTTGGTTAATTGAATATTTAAAAATTAGATTCAATCAAGGATATTGGGGCAAAAAAGGAAATCATGATGAAACAAATTTATAAAAATCATGATCAAATTTATATTTTTGCCCCTTATCATGGTGAGATTCACAATGGATAACAAAGATGGACTGAGAAAACATTACCAAATTAATCATTTATGATTTACCTCAGGCAGAGCGTAGAACTCATCAGGTGAGATCTGCAGAATCTCTGCGGCAGTTTGACAACTACACCATGCCATCAACTTTGCGCTCTCATCTGCTGCTATCGTCACTTTCAAATGAAAACTGCGCACAGTTTCACTGTGACAAGTGCAACGGCAAAAGTCACACAACACAGACCCATCTGAGCCCTCACCCACGAAATTTCCACAAATAGCATGTGTGAATCTTGCAGTGACATGATGGTGTTCAACTTGATCAAGGCGAACACTGCATATCTGTCCAATTGTTATAAGAACGGCAATGATGCATAATAATACAGATAAAATATATTACCTAAGTGAATATCATGAAATCATAATGTCTGCTTCCTCATCTTTTTGCATCGCATGTAAAAGCAGACCCAAATCACAGTGCGAGTTTGTTACAGAACGCAACATGTTTTTTTGTTACTTTTTCTAGATAAATCAACTGACAAACACACGGATGGAAGAGACGATTTAATCATGTAACCACATCTTTGGTCCTGTTTCACTAAATTTAAATTAAGAAGAGTCAACATGATACAGTACGAGAATGCCCTTTTAGTATGGAAAAAGTAAGACTGTCACGCAGAATCAGTGAGAGATTCATTGAATACTTTGTGATGAGCAATTATTTATATGCAAAAACCCCCTCTGCATCAGCACAAGGATGACCAAGTGACAGATTACATCTGAATCAAAGCTAATAAAACCATCAATAAAATTTCTAGAAACCATGAGGATGATATTCACCAAATACTCATGGTCTATCATATTTTAAGGACTATGGAGGAAAAGAATTTTCACCGAAGTGTTGTATAAGATTTTTAAAAAAAATTTACACAAAACCAGTGATGTGTGTGCATTGATTACGATAGATGAAAGGGAGGGAATCTGTCTATTTGACATGGGCCACGCGGCACCTGTAGAAAGCTTAGCACAGTGCTGCAATAAGAACATTAACATGTATGTCGGCGTTGTGCACAGATATAAAAAACTAGGCACATCTACAAAATCCATAAGCGTAGTTCATGTTTTAATTATGCATAGTGAATTTGCTACATTAGGGTTTTGTAGCATAATAAAAAGAACATGTCAATAGTAAAAAAATGGCTCCAAGAATATGGGGAAGATAGAGAACTCAGAATTTCAGGAAAAATCAGGAAGAAAGGGGTAAAGCAAACAAGTTCAAAGAAAAGGTATTATGTGCAAACCATAAACCATAAAGAAACTTGTTCATATTAAAAACTTACACAGGTCATATTAGTCTTGTTGGAGAGTCCAGAAAGATGTGATAACTGATGGAGACATGAAGAATTAAGTATAGCTGGTAAACAACTTAAATTAACCAAAGAAGCCCCATCATTTTTCTCAAACCATTCCACTTTGAGTCTGCCAAGCAAAATATTCAAGTAAAAGAATAAGTGCAGTAATCCAAATAAGTAGAAGAATGGCACATCAGACTAAAAAAAGTTGAATAAATAAAGACTGTTGAGGCACTATTGCAGAAATAAGCCAACATATGAAAAATGCCTGCTTCTGAGCATTTGGCATTAACAGAATAAGCCAAGATGTTAAAAAAAAAAAAGTTCATGGCATTAAATAGATTTTACATACCGGTTAGTCTTAGTCATAGAGCAGGTCAAGCCTGATATAAATATTGTATGACCAGAGCCCAGTCTTCCAAAAGACCTGACAAACAACAGGCAAATCCTGAGAAAATATACATCCAACAACCTAAGTATACTGGTACAACAAAGGATGGGACGCATTGCATAACATGACTATTAAAATTTATCCCACGGGATTGAATCACTGCTATTCACTGCTTTCTAGTTCTGAACAATGATACATCCGGGTGTACGGTGCATGTATAAATCAACATTGATATAGCTCACTATTATTACCATGATCTGATGAAGTGTAACTTCACTGCAATTGCTCCAGTGGTATCTTCAATGGTCAATGAAAAAGCAGTATCATTGGTATGTCTTTCTCGATAAATGTTTGTAACAACACCATAAAGGCTGATGCCAGTCATTTTGTTATGAAGATCTGCCACAAATATCTGCAAAAATGTTGAAATATTGATGAAGGCAGTAAGGAGATAATACATCTAAAACCAAACTATTATTCAGATTATAAGTGATAATGAGTAAGTTTTATGGAAGAGACGAGCCAGTTGTATTCAGAACTAGAATAGAAATAACAGAAATCAAAGAGAAGTTATGATATCAGATAATCATTTCAAGAAATCAAGTAAAATTGTTCTTCTTTATTAACTTCGTAATTCTCATTGAGAGTGAAGAGAAAATGAATATTGCACAAAATTTAGCTCATAAATGCTAAAGAAACTAATACCAAGAAGCAAACACAATGACCTCAATATCAAGCAACAGGCACAAATAATGATCTAACAACAGAGCATTGGTTGCATCTGAAACAGAGTCCTCTACGAAGGGTGCGCCGAGAGGTTTTTGGTTTTGTTTTTCCTTTTGCATGTACTTCCCTTCGGGCTTTACTTTCTTATTGATTAATATGAGGGCGACAGACTACTGTTTCATTAAAAAAAAAAAGTGGAATATTGGTTTTGGCAGATTTGGTGGCATATATTGGCCTCTGGATCTTTTCCAAACAAATCTTAAAAGGAAAACATCCGTTTTGATATAAACACTGCAACACTGATAAGAAGAACAATGTCACAGGTACAATGAACCCACAAGTTAATGATATATAAATAATAACTCCGTCGATGAAAAAACAGTTTGAGTGGTAAAGGTTCCTATCAAAGAGACAATAAGTAAAAACAATTAAAACTGATGGTTAGCAGCGTTATGTATTCATGGAACATGACAAGAATCCAAGACCATTCCCAATCTTACATAGCAAATGTATATTGTTCCCCGCTTGAAGCACTAACTTACTTCTTGTGGTGAAATAATTTGTTCTGGCACCTTTCAACTACTCTACAATCAATGGATTCAAAGTGCAAATTCATAAGCCCAGCCATACAGCATACATGCATTATGAGAACAAACTCTAGAATTGTGGCCAGGAGATTGCATTCCAAACAGGAAGGCAGGATGTATCCTGTCATATTGGATCCATTGTTCTTTATAAGCACATGCTTATGGTCAATATCAAAAACTTAAAAAAAATGACATGACAGAGACATTCTTCAAGTGGCACAAAATGACAATAATGATTCTAAATCACTTATGATTCCAAATGGTGATATACTTACGCGGAATGGGTAGTTGCTGAAGTTAATGGAGCCCTGAGAATCACAAGGTAATGATACTTGAGAAGGTTTGCAACTCTGCGTTTGATCTAGTGAACTAGCAAGCAATGATCCCTGATATCTGCTTTGCGTCGATGCCAGCATCACCTGAACAATATGCATATCAGAAACCGTTTCTAGGCAGGGCAAGCATCAAGTACTGACAGTAGCCATTAACTACCTGTTCCTTGTGCTGTACAAATGGTACCATGTATAATTGTGTAGCACTACCATACTCTAAACAAATTTCTTCGCTTGTCTCAATGCTGCAGTCAACAGCATTTGCAATATATGGTCTATCCAATGCAAGCATACTTCCAATGCTGGATAAAAATTACTGACAGTCATCTCTTGACAGGAAATTAGTCTGGAAATTCCAAATCCAGTGCAAGTGTTAACCTGAAAAAATTGGTGAGGAGAACCTGCTCACCCCATAAGAGAAACTTCAACTTGAAGCCATCATTGTCAATGAGCGTAATTTGTTTTCTCTGTAAAGAACCAAACTTCTCTTGGACTTCCAATGGACCAATTGATTCAATCCTGAAAAAATAGAACAAATCCTAACAGATAAAGGACTTCCAATGGACCAATTGATTCAATCCTGGAAAATTAGAATAAATCCTAACAGATAAAACTAGACAAAGATGTGTATGATAAGTAACAGTCACCATCTTGCATTAACATACAAATAACATCAAGGGTTCGTATTAGCATTTTCCTTTCCAGGGAACAAAAAAAGACAAGGCAAGAACAGCATTAGATGACAGACATTGATGCAATCAAAGTGAATCATATAATCTGGTTTGGCCAATATAAATATAGGGCAAGGTGATCTGTTTACACCTGTGTAATATGAATGTGAGCTAGAAATCGATCAGAGATACAGAAGTCCACCTCAGCTTAGGCAGAAGGTAAATTTGATAACATTTTGGATTGCAAAACTACCTTCTACATATAAAAGAACTCCACAATGCAAATTCTAATTTGATGAGCAGACACTCATTCCCATTCATAATAAAGACTAGTGATCTATCTATCAGCAGATAATTGAACTCATATGACAATTCAGATCTCCAGAAAAACTGAGGGGCCTTCAAAGTGGAGCTTTCCAAAAGTACTAATAACTTACAAATATTAATGCTCCGGGTTCAGAATACAACCCCAGTATTCGCTTGGAATCTGAAATAATATTGCATCAGTTGTACGATTAAATGTAATATAGTTTGAACCAGTGAAAAAGAGAGCATTTTTCATCCATCTGGTAACCAACTGCTTATTTTCTTTTGCAACATTGTTTTAGCTATGCAGTAATGCCTCGACATCTACAACAAAACATTCTATAAGAAAATGACGTGATAACATGTACATGTTGCCTTGACTTTCTTGCAAATAAAAATCACAGATGAACATCCTAAAGCACCATGGAATGAGCATAGAACATAGAATGACTATGCTCTAATGTTTGAAATGGATTTTCTCTGATTTGATATTTAACATAGGTTTTAGTGAAACCAAGCCGGCTGAATGATTTGTGAAAATTGGTTCAAATTTTGAATGTAGTGCCACAAGAATAATAAAGCAGAATTAAAAAGATGGATTCAACCCTCAGGGACTCTTTAAATATGGTATCTAGTTAGAGGATTAATAGAAGCTAAAAACTGAATGGAAGTACAAAGTGATCATGCCTTGCATAAAAAGAATATGAAGCCCCATTCTGGACAGCATCAAGGGATATGGAAGAGAAGGAATCTGAACAGAACTGTGCTCCCAGCAACATTGCATCATCATCTTGATCCTACATCACAAGACAACAAACCAATTCAATCTATCATAAGGATGGTTTTCTAAGATGTGACATAATTTGTACTTGCAACATCAGGACTATGAAGCATGAGGTAATTACCACATTAAAGATGAGAGAGTCATCTGATGTAAAGAGTGTCAATAAAAATGATTACCGATATGAATCCATCTAAGAACTTTAAATAAACATCATGCAGACCAATCATAACAAAGTGCTGAAATTGATCTGTAATCATTTGTAGAATATGGGTCTTTTGTTCTGAGAAATACCTCATCTAATAATACCACCATATATTCCGTTGGCAAAAGTCGAGTGTGTCCAGGACCTTCTGCAGCAGTTCGAAGGCAACATCCCGTGAGAAAGATTTCACGCCCTTTCTTCAGTATCCCATGATCAAGATCCACCAGATTGTAGTACCTGAAGCAGACAAAAGCACACCATATAATCTCAAAAAGGTTCTAATTGAAAAGAAACTGATAAGCACTAATCTAGCTATTTTGATATACCAAAACAGAACAGGCAACATCACATTCATATATAGATGTACCAAGTTTTAGATGCAGCTGTAAAGAGAGACAATCGTAATAGTTGGATGATGGATAAAAACATTTATACAGTACCATACCAACCATGGCCAATAACTTTGTAGTCGGGACACGAAAGATGATAAACACATACCTTGGATCATCTAATGTGGATATATGAAGCAAACTAGCAAAACAGTATTCATAAAGCTGTCAAAAAAATTGTTGGAAAAGAGGCAAAGTTGATGGTGTTTTAATAGTTTTGTACTCAAAAGTCCCATTGTTTAAGTCTTTCCTGGAGAGGATGTTAAACTCATCAGCTGGTGTCTATATCTTTTATAGTTATATATCAGAAACACACCACATAAGTTACTGTTACCCACTCATAAACCAAATAACATGGAAAAATAAATTATGCTGGCAAACATATATTTCAGATCAATATCAAATCCCTTTCTTTCTTCTGCCCAGTCAAAAGACGAACGGAAAATAAAAAAGCAGATTAACTCAAACAGTTTTCAACTTCACCTGCGATGGAGATAAATCTCAATTGTGTTTGAGCTCCACAGATCACCCAAATTGACCATGTATATGTCCGTACCTGTGAATAAAATCAACATGAATCAGCGATAACAATACTAACAACACTGCAAAATGATAACTCCCCGAATAAAAAATAAATCAGAAAGCTTGCAATACCTGGTAGAAGAAACACATCCAAAACAACAGCTTCAAGCACGCTATTCGTAGACAAGAAACTCTTCTCATGAATCGAGTCCATGGTGACTGTATTGGGAAGCCTCGCCCTCCTATGTCGGTTTCTCGAAGGGATCAAGTGATCTGACCTTCTTTTAGAGGTCATTGACTTGTTCTGTTCGTTCCAAGCCTGAAACTAACGCGAATCAGTCCAAACATAGTTCCGATTAAAGATCAACAGCCCCCAAAGTGTTCTACCTACCTGGAAGAGATCGGAGAGGAGGATGGCAGAGGTGACGCCGCTGGAGTATGCCACGCAAGTCTTCAGGACGCGAGAGACGATCCAGCTCCAACAAGGCCCCCTCGCGACCTCATCTCCGCCGTTGGTCCCCTGGTCCTCTTCCTCGGACGGTGGCGGCGGTGATGATAGGACCGACCTGGCGTGCTCGATGAACCCTAGAAATGCATCGTCTCCGTCTACGATGGCGCTGTTGTCGTCTTCGTAGTGGATCGGTTGAAGAGACGTAGATGACATTTTTTGGGGGGCATATGGAGAGATGGATGGGACATGGAGTCTTGAAACCCTGATTTGAGAGATACAGAGACTGACCTAGGTCGATTTGGCGGGAAAATTTTATTACCGTTGTTTCAATTTTTTTTTTTTTTTTTTTTCTGGAGCGCTTTTACACGGAATCATATTTACAACCTTAAATGCTCCATAGAAGTGTATACATTTTTCGAAACACGTTGTTTTATCATATTTTTAATTGCGAGATTTTTTTTACTTAAAAAGCATTGCATCTCACATCCAAATTTTTTTTTTAAGGTGTGTATCTATTTAAAAAAATTATATTTGTTAAAAATAAGTTTATTTAATTTGAAATGAAACGATGTATACTTTTCATTAGATTATGAGGTTTTCTAATTTTAAAAAATTAAAACGCGTGTGGGGACTGTCCGTGGAACAGTCACATGATTGTCCCTCACATTTTTCCTTTTTTTATAATCACAAATGTAGTCCATTTCACATTTTTAATAAATGAAATATCATTCAATTCACTAAGATACAAATTTATATATTATGTTTTCAACTTTATTCTTTTGTAATGTTTATTTATTTTTTATTTTATACTTAGGGGGCGTTTGGCGCTGCGGAATGCGGATTTTAAGTACTGATTAATAAGTGCAGAAAGAGGTTATGCTGATAATATTTAAGGAGTTTAGAAAAAAAAGTGTTTGGTTCAATGAAAAATATTATACAGTTATTTAGATAAGTGTGTTTGGTTGACCACTTAATATATGTGCTTATTAGGAGGGTATTTCGGTCCATTTTATAAGTGCTGAATGTTATTTTGATGTTTGGTTAAAACAATAAATTTTGTTTATAAATTTAAATTTGCTATGAAAACCAATCCAAGATTGTCGACGCTCTTAGCAAAAAAAATACACAAAATAAATAATAAAAAAAAACAAAACAAAAAGCAAATTCACAACACAAACAACTCCAAAATCTATGCATATGCCAAACACAAAACACAAATCCAAAATTATCAATTCCAACCTGTTCAGTGATGTTTATTATCATTCTCATTATTAGTACAAAAATCAAACAATTTACAAACAATTCGAGAGTTCGAGAGCTACATATCATGTCATTATACAATACATAGAGCTTGTAAATATTACAACATTCTCAATTCAAAAAACAACTCCACAGGGCACTGAATATGTGGTTCTATTGAGAAGCCCTGATGAATCTGCATAGAAAAAAGGAACAAGCAAACACAACAGCAAAACAGATTAACATAGGCCTCCAATGGTCTATAATAAAGATAAACATGATATGATGATAAACACAGTTTTACTTATAAATTACCAACACAAACATATTCAAAGAAGCAAGTTTATGCAAATAACAAAGAACAAAGGCGAAAAGGATGAAATGTAACATCTTTTGCATTCTGCTCCAATAAAAAACCCTATTCCAGATAATCCAGTTTATTCCACCAGTAATTCTTTAGCCAAACACGGGCTAAAAAGGCAGTACTGCTGTACTGGTACGTCACTGAACTAGTGTACCCAGCGGCCTGTGCTTTGTTCTAAGAGAGACTACAGAAATATGCATTTTCAGGATAACATTCATAAGTCAGTAAAAATGGATTACAACTTTAGAATAGTGAAAAGATGCTGGTGATTATGGTGATATTTGCAAAACCAGCACCCACAAGTCAGGTCCACAGCAATAATCATTTCTGGTTCCGCTCCTTACATGAGTTGGCAGATGAATTGAATGTCTCAACCAAATATATAGAGAAAGAGAGGAAGAAGAGAGGATGAAGCCACTACAAAAGTTAAAAAGGAAATAATAGAACCACACAAAATGAAATAACAAAAATAAAAGAACAAGAACCAAATTCATGACATTGGATAAATTAATAAAAGAAGCCTTTACGAAATAGCTAGACAGTCCAACATCAAGCACAATAATATTTGCATTCAATGAAGTTGAACAAAAGATGACCACATTCATGAAATTTTCAGGTATCATAGCCAATCTGTCAGCAAAAAGTATGCATTCAAAGTATGTGTTAGTGGTTACTCTTAATCATCACTATAGCATGGGTATCACCATAAGAAGAAGCCACAGAGAAGAATTAGCATGTTGGTTGAAGAAGCACGCATTTAATTGACCTTGAAAAGAGTTCTGAAAATCACCCAAGAATGACAAGACAATAGAACCACAATACTGGAAAATGAAGCACAGGCACTGGAAAATGTAAAACGATGACTCTGATTCTGCCGTCTAGAATCCACAACCAAATGCACTTGTTTAACTTATAAACTCCGCGAACTTATAAAATAAAATTTTCCCATGATCATAAAAAATTGATAGTGCAGATTTGTGAAAAAAAAGGAAAAGAAGGGTACATTTCAAATTTGCAAAAGATGCTAGTAGATTCAGCAAAAAAATTTGTTTGACAACACCTGCATCAGAAAAACTGTGATATATAATAAATGTGCAGAGTTCCATATATTGTCTGGTCTAGCATAAGTTCAAAATTTGTCACAAGTAGTTGGTATTCTTGCGAGATAAAAAATTAATCAATTGCAAGAGAATAGTATGCTTCAAAGAGATTGCCTTTACCACATGAGAGAACATTTGAAAATAATAATCTATCCAGAAGGATTTCTACTGACGTTATACATATAAGATCAATATTAGCATCTGCAGGTGCATAAGGGCACTATGGGTGGCCACATAGTGCCAGATCAATTACAACTTAATTAAAAAAAAAGTAAGAAGCTGCATGTAAAGAATACATGCATATGATACTGACAGACAGATGCCTTGATCCAAAACAATTCATATTTTGCACCTAAAATATGCGGAAAGAAAATCAAATTGCAGCCTTTCCAGTCATCATGTTTAAAAAAAATAACCTCCAGAAAAAAGAGTTTAAATTTAAAAAAAGAAACAAAAGTAATTCTCACAAGAAGTCAAGAACAAAAAATATGTACAGATTTGTCAATCTTTCAAGCAATTCACCAGATCTTTGTTGGTGATGTGATTACTCTCATATCCCCCCCCCCCTTTAATTCTACTTATCCTAAACTTCTACACATATTCCATCAAAGGGCACCACTGATATCAAATTATGTATCTCCAAATTTGTGGAAAATCTTTTTTCATGAGACAAGAAAATCTACAGGTAAGACCATTAACAAAAATGAAAAAAAAAATAAATATTTCTCAGCACCAAAAGAAACCCATCTCTAGTTGTCTTGAATATCCCTCCCCACTTTCAACCTCCTCAACCTACTGCTTCCATGGTAATTCAAGCAACTCAACAATGACATTCCTACAAGACATAAAATATCTATAATATGCATACTAACAAAAACAATCCATTGAACCCTAACTATATAGAGATTCAAGAAAAAAAAACTTTCTAATAAGAAAAATCTACAGGTAAGACAATTACCTTCAAATCAGGGCTGAGAGGTCGAAACAGAGGAGGATGAAACAGAAACTGTCGGCGCTCAGAGGTCGAATCAGAGGAAGTTGGAGCTCAGGTGGAGAGGAAGACACGCGACGATGGATCGACTGGCTCGAAAATGGGGGATCGAAGACTTGGGGTTCTTAGACGGTTGAGGTCGTCGAAAACGAGGGGTCTGGAGATGATGGAGTGGCTCGAAAACGGGGGTTTCCGGCAACGGTGGAGGTAGATCGTGCAAAATCGTGCGATTAGGGTTTAGGAGGGTCTCGACCAGTTCTTTTCCTTGAGGAGAAAAATGTGAGGAGAGAGACTATGTGAGGTCGAAAAAATATCTTATATACCACTCGTAAATTTTTCAAAGTCTAGGGGCACCATGGTCTTTTCACGTGGGGGACGAGTAGGCGGTATGCGAGTAGCGGAAAAATAAGTAACAATGAAGGGGCTGAAAATTTCAGGGCATTTGGACGGAAAGAGGGTTAAAATCAGTACTTATTTGAGTCTCAACCAAACATACTTAAAACAAAAAGTCACTGAAAATTTCGGTTTTAGTCCAATAAGCACTGATTTTAAGCCGAACCAAACACAGCCTTATTCTTCTATGTAATTATCCAAGATTTATATTGAATTTTGATTTTAAGTTAGAGCAAAAATAAAAAAAAATATACATATTTTTAAGCAAAAAATATCATATCTATATTCTATTAAAAAATTGATTTCAGAATTATAAAAGTATATGATTTTGATTCACTTTTTTACAAAAAAAAATTAGATAAATAAATATATTCTGATACAATATATATTTTTATTTCAAACTTTCTATTGTAGGGATATATTTTAATTAAAATAATAATTATTGAGAAACATTTTTACTTCCACATTTAAATGCATATTTATTATTTTATTTATATATAATATATAATGTTTTGCCACATGTTTTAACATGTGCATAAAACTAATATATACTTGAGGTATATGAATCAAGAAAAAATGAATTTTGAACTATAAACTAATTGTAACATTATTTACATTGGTGGTTCCGAGGCTAACAAAGATCATATATATCAATTGGTGGTTTCGGCTGGCGCACGAAAAATATGGTAAACTAGGAATGAGACAGTACTTAAAGACTCAAGAGTATATGTGGAGAATACGGGAAATCCATGGCGTTACTAATAAGAGAACGGAGGAGAAGGATTGCTAGTGCAAGGGAGGCCTCACTCCACAAAGGCACAATTGAAGTTGTGATTTAAGGGCAAGGTCCAGGGTGAAAGGTGGAGGTATATACTATATACCCCATCTATTGTTTCAAACACGCATCCCATCTTCTTCTTTTGAGGTGGCAGAGAGCCAGAGACATGGTTGAGTTGTCCCCGTTCTACTTCAAAACCAAGAGCGAAAAAATGACCTGCAGTTTCAAACGCATGCGCGAACACGTAACTTTCCTCCTATAAAATGAACCACGGATCCATCACAAACACACACTCTTGATTACACAATCAAAATCAAACAATGGAGATGCCACGCAATGGAGAACACGCGCACCACACGATAACCGTCCACGAAGAGCAAGAGTGGGCGTCGATGGTGCGCGAGAAGCTGGAGCTCTCATTCAAGAAGCACCACAAGCTCTCCAAGACCCCCTACCCCCTCCCGAAGGTCCCCCCCAACATCCGCAAAGGCGACCCGCAAGCGTACGAGCCGAGGTCCGCCTCCATCGGCCCGTACCACGCCACAAAAGACTCGACCCTCGCCATGGTCGACCCAAAGTGGCAGTGCGTGAGTTCCCTCCTCGCAATGCACCCGCACTGCAACATCAACGAGTGCCTTCACGAGATGCTGAGCCTCACTAAGCGCCTGCGCGCGTGCTACAACGACGACGATGTCGACTGGTTCACCGACACGTCTCTCGCGCAGATGATGCTTATCGATGGCTACTTCATCATATCCCTCCTCCTGACCCACGCGGGTTACATGCGCCGCCACGGCAAGCATAACATATGGACTTCTGATGAGATTAAGTATGATTTACTTGTGCTTGAGAACCAGACCCCCTTCTTCGTGCTCGTCGCCCTCTTCGACGAGCTACGCATCACCGACCCACCCTACCGCGACCTATGCAGGCTCGCCATCCACTTCTTCGACCTCCACCCGCGCCCCGCACAACGTGCTTTGATCAAGCCCGACCAGGTGCAACACCTGCTTCACCTGTTCCACATGTCTCTCACCAACACCGGAGGGGATTGTATGATAACATCGCGACGTGATCGCGAGCATGACCATGGAGAGGGTGCTTTTCAGGTAAGCAAATCAATAGAGCGGATACAGATTCGACAAGTATTTGAATATGATATTCAGTGGATATTTAAAATAAAAGTTTTGTTACACCTGAAATTTTTTTTTAGCCCAATTTCAATCGTATATATCACAATAGTATCATATGTTTACATTAATGATGTAAATGCATTGTTAAATTTTTTTATTTTTTTATGAATGAATTCATATAATTAATTAGAAATATACTATTTTAAAAAACTGTAAAAAAAAAAATGTTGTTCATATCATTTTCCTTAAAATAAATATATGTATTGATCCAAAAATCTGGAATCAGATTCAAATAATTACCTGAAATATCTAAAAAATGAATATGAATATATGATTCAAATGTTGATATCAAATAATAAAATCCATACATCTAATATCTTATATATGTAAAAATAAAATTCAATAATTATTTAATATAAAACATAAAATTATAAATTTATACACAAAACATTACACGGGGCTAAAGCAAAAGGATATAATGTAAAAAACTCATATTAATCTTAAAAATATAAATATACAAATATAATAAATAATAAGATAATAATATTTCGAATACAAATATTTTTTTGAATCCGATTCAAAATATTTCATATATAGATATTTTATTTAGCATTTAAATATCAAATAATTTTTTAAATTTTCGGATACAATACGTGTTAAGATCCAAAAAAATTTCCGATAACTGGGTGGCTTATTTTCAGCGTCTTGGGATTCATCTTCTCCTTGCTCTGCTGCTGCTTCAACTTCGGCCCCTCCTCCGACGATGAGTCGGCCCCGAAGTCCGTACCATGCGCCACAGAACTGGAAGAGTCCGGCGTGAAGTTCAAGAAGAAGCTCACGGAAGGCAACGGGAGCTTCTTAGGCGTCACCTTCCGCGACGGGTCGATGGAGGTGCCGCCGCTTCACGTCTACGACTACAGCAACTCGGTCTTCCGGAACCTCATCGCGTTTGAACAGTGCACCATCAACACCACGAACAACGGAGGAACCCCCGTCACAGACTACGCGATGCTGATGGACTCGCTGGTGGACACGGCGCAGGACGTCGCGATACTGCACCGGAGCGGGATCATCGTGCATGGGTTGGGGAGCGATAAGGAGGTGGCGAGGCTGTTCAACCGACTCTGCAATGAGGTTTGTCACAGGGAGTCGTCTTCGGTGCCGTCGATGTATGGGGGGCTTTATGTGGGGGTGGAGAAGTATTGTAGCTCGGACTGGCATAGGTGGTGGGCAGGGTTGAAGCTCAAGTACTTTAACAGTCCTTGGGCGGTTGTTTCTTTGGTGGCGGCGATTGTGTTGCTCGTGCTCACTTTGGTGCAGACGTACTACTCTGTCCTCGGTTACTACAATGATAATGGCTCAAAGAATTAGTTCCAGAACTAGTATTGTTAGTTGTTTATGTCTTGTTGTATTTCTTGTTTGGAGATGAGAGGTTTTTGATAGTTTGCTTGTGATTTTATTGGTAGGGACTGTAAAAGGAATGATATGAATTGTAGTCGTTACTCATCAAAATAAAATAAAATAAAGAATGATGCATGAATTGTAATTTAATTTACAGGCAAAAATGTTATATAAATTATTTTTCTATCCTAATTTCAGTTCACAAAATTTCTTGACCCACTATTGGCCAAACTACCTGGGCACTGGGTCTAATGTGAGTAGGATCACTTAGCCATGCTTCATAATTAGAAAAACGGGCGCCATGGAAGTACATGCCACTCAGCCAAAGAAAGATGATGGAGAGTTGACCGAAATGAGCACTAAATACTTTTCGAGAAATCTCCTCCAAATCACTGGTATGGCTATCGAAATCGTGAGCATCATGTTTTAGAATTATACAAAAATAATTTTCTAAGTTATAAACAGTTCATGAGATTTTTAATTATCGAACGGTCACAAGCGCTGTGGATAATCAAATTATCTTATATGCGTTGGATCTAACCCAGATCCGTTCATGAGATGGAATGTTCAAAAGATTCCGCAACGGGGCGATGGAGGTGCCGCTGCTTCACATGTAGGACTACAACAACTCGGTTGTTCGGAACCTCAACACATTCAAACAATGCACTTTCAACATCACGGATAAAGGAACGCTCATGAGGTTTTTAAAAATCGAACAGTCAAAAGCACAATTAAATTGTCACACTTGTTTTAGAATTATACACCTAATTTTTTAAGTTTAAAAATATTTAAAAGTATTTTTAAAACTCAATAATACTCAAAATATAAAAATCAAATTTCTTTTGTTAAAAGTTTTTCGGTTGAGTGAGTTGTGAAACATTTTAAATAGAGGTCGTGAAGAGTTTAAGTAGTCAATTAAATGCTCACATGATTTATCAAAAAAGTGTTTTTTTAAACGATTTTTAAAAAGTGGTTGAGTGCGGAATAGAGGTGAGATAAGGCGAAAAAAAAAACATGTCGGTAAGGAAGAATAACCCTCAATAGCCACTATAATGAGAATCATTTTTACAGTCCAATAACAATGCTTTATGTGCTCGCAACTCAAGATTCTAATAACAAGGGCTTACGACTTGAATAGCCCACCATATGTAAATCTGATCTGTCAATCCCTTCACATCCGATGACCGGCTCATTTGAAATCATGATTTGGAACCAAATCTCATATTATATGTTTAATTTAGAACTATTAATGATCGTTTCTCCAAGTCTCTCTAATATATATCAAATACCCCTAAATTGAAGATCTCTCTCATCCATCCGATAAGAGAGAGATTCACTATTGATCTTAGGACAACCTTAGTAGTTATTGAGGGATGTGAGAAATCTTTTTTCTGTAACATCCTTTTTTAAACAACTATACTCGAACAGACATGCATTTATACAGATACTATGTATCCACATGCATAACAGCTCTTTTCGGAAGGGGATGCATGTCATAAACATGCCACTGAAAGACTCTACTGAGACACATCCTTTATTTTTTAAGCTGACTTGAACGTCAGAGGGTCTTATGCGAGTTACCCCTACCATGTTTCCACAATGCTCGATGAGTAAAATCGCTAACAACCTAACTATTCTTGTCAAGAAAGCGAAGCAAACGGATCAACCCATATCCGATTCGTTATTTTCGGTCCCTCCGCTATTTATGAAAAATTAGTGTAAATCTTGATAATATTCCAGTGGGAGTGAAAATACTCCTTGCAACCCAAAAAAAAAATACTAAAAATAAAAATAACGATGACATGGTAAAAAAATAATACAACGAAAAATAATGATGACATGGTGTCATATAATATCAATTTATCCTAAATCAGTGACACCGTAAACAAGGGCTAAAAGGTATGTTTGTGTATATGTTTTTCAAAAGAAAATTTTGATGATAATTCTATCACATGTTTTTTTTTTAGATTGATCTAAAAATCAATTTCATTATAAAATTTTATTTTTTAAACATCATTTTTAAGAAAAATGTTAAGGCCTTATTTACAGTTCACATGTATCATTTTTTTTAAATCTTACACTCTCAAAGTAATTATTTTTATTATATGAAATAAAATATATATTAAGATATTATAAAAAAGACTTTGTTAACGTATATGCGCTCTTTGTTTTTAGGATGCGTTTGGTTATTTGATTGCACAACTCTTGCGATTGCGGAAAGTTGATTCTGCAATCGTACAATTAAATAATTTTACTATAACAGTTTCTTGTAGATATTTTTAATAAATAGTATTTTAAAACTGTGATTTTTAAAAAATAGGAAAGTGATATTTGTGCATAATCAATTTTAAAACTCAAATCCATGTAAAAACAATTTAGTTTTGCAATGGAATAACCACACACACTTTCCTTTGTCAAACACATTTACAATAACCAATAAATACAATATAAAACATATTTATAAAGCCAGCGGAAGTGATTTTTTTGGACCGTCGATTTCTGATCCGACGAAAGTAACGATAGACTACGAGTCGCCGCCTTTTTGGTGACCGATCCGATCTTCACCGAAACTCTGTGAGGCGGTCTCTCTCTGCGAAACCCTAATTGGAGCTGTTTTTATAACTAAAAAATTGAGATTGGAAGAGGAGACGAACCGATCGATCGATCGATCGAGAGATGTCGAAGAGGAAGTTCGGCTTCGAAGGGTTCGGCATAAACCGCCCGGCGACGTACAACTTCGAGAGGCCTCAGGCCCCGACGAGGCTCTACGTCCCGCCCTCCTCCCACTCCGGCAGTGCCTCCGGCGGCGAACACGACAACCATGAGGACCACGACCTCGACGACATAGACTACGCCGAGGACCACCACGAATCCGACGCCGCCGCGGCTGCAACCGCAGCGGACGAGGAGATCGACCCGCTGGACGCATTCATGGAGGGGATCCAGGAGGATCTGCGGGCCGCTCCGCCCGCCTCGTCGGTCCAGCCCGCGAAGGCCGGGGGGAAGGCGGAGAGGTACGCGGACTCCGACGAGGACGACGACCCCGTGGAGAGCTTCTTGAAGGCGAAGAAGGACTTGGGGCTCACACTGGCGTCGGACGCGCTCAGAGCGGGATATGATTCCGATGAGGAGGTCTATGCGGCGGCGAAGGCGGTCGATGCTGGGATGGTGGAGTATGATTCGGATGATAATCCGGTCGTGCTTGATAAGAGGAAGATCGAGCCGATACCGGCCCTGGATCATAGTGGGATCGATTACGAGCCATTCAATAAGGATTTCTACGAAGAGAAGGCTTCCATATCAGGTAAATTTGGGGTTTTGTTTACGTGAATTATTGTTTTCTTTGATTGTTTTTTTCTTGAAATCATGCATAGACATCATATTGGATTCTAAACATGAGATTTGAATGCTGTGGATGGTGGGCTGCTTGTTGGAGGGGAACCTTCTCAGTGCTTGAACACAATAAAGTTCGTTTTTTAAATTCTTTTGTTGAATACCATAAAAATTCTTCTCTTTTCTCCCTGAATAGTCCTCCCCCCCACCCCAATTGCACACTGTGGTTTGAAAATTTGAATACTGGACAAAAATTGCAATGGTCTGATTTTTGCAAAATTATCTTATATTTTGTGATGTGTAGGCGTTCTTTCACCTGAATTGTACTTTTGTAATTGTCGTTATTCCAAGAGGATCAATGGTGTGACTTGAGGCCATCGAAGTTTTGCTTCTGAATTGCCCTTAAGACTATAACTTTTAAAGAATTTCCCACAAGCCAGGTTCATTGCATTAATAGAAAATGAAGATTTGAGACAGAGTACCATGAACTTGAAAATAGATGTTAGATGAGATATTATGAGCTAAGTTATGTTATTCATTGATTGTTGTATTCATAATACTTACTGTATATGATTTTTCCTGCATGCATTTTTATTTTCTTCCAGGAATGAGTGATGAAGAAGTGGCGGAATACAGTAGAGGTTTGGCTATTCGGGTTTCTGGTTTAGAGGTACCGAGGCCGATTAAGCTTTTTGAAGATTGTGGGTTTTCTGCCCAACTGATGGGTGCTATTGGAAAACAAGGATATCAGAAGCCTACACCGATACAATGCCAAGCTTTACCCATTGTGCTTTCAGGAAGAGATATCATCGGCATTGCAAAAACTGGTTCTGGAAAAACTGCTGCTTTCGTTCTCCCGATGATCGTCCATATTATGGACCAGCCAGAACTTGCGAAAGAAGAGGGCCCGATTGGAGTGATTTGTGCACCTACGAGAGAATTGGCGCATCAGATATACCTGGAGGCAAAAAAATTTGCAAAACCTCATGGGATTCGAGTATCTGCTGTCTATGGTGGAATGTCCAAACTTGAACAGTTTAAAGAGCTAAAGGCAGGCTGTGAGATAGTTGTGGCTACACCAGGGAGACTGATTGACATGATAAAGATGAAGGCATTGACAATGTTGAGGACGACCTATTTGGTTCTGGATGAAGCGGATCGTATGTTTGATCTTGGGTTTGAGCCTCAGATAAGGTCTATTGTTGGGCAGATCAGACCTGACCGACAGACGCTTCTTTTCTCAGCAACCATGCCTCGCAAAGTAGAAAGACTAGCTAGAGAAATCCTTACTGATCCTATCAGGGTTACAGTTGGTGAAGTTGGAATGGCTAATGAGGACATAACTCAAGTTGTTCATGTAATTCCTTCTGATGCTGAAAAGATGCCATGGCTTCTCGGGAAGCTTCCTTCTATGATTGATGATGGAGATGTTTTGGTATTTGCTTCCAAGAAAGCTACAGTGGATGAGATTGAATCTCAGCTCATCCAAAAAAGCTTCAAAGTGGCAGCTCTTCATGGTGACAAAGACCAGTCTTCTCGAATGGAAACTTTGCAGAAGTTCAAGTCAGGGATCTACCATGTTCTTGTTGCCACAGATGTTGCAGCGCGAGGACTTGACATAAAATCAATCAAGTCCGTTGTGAACTTTGATATTGCAAGAGACATGGACATGCATGTCCATCGTATTGGTAGGACAGGACGTGCTGGAGATAAAGAAGGAACTGCCTACACCCTTATCACACAGAAGGAAGCACGGTTTGCTGGTGAATTAGTCAACAGCTTGATTGCAGCTGGTCAGAATGTGACTCCCGAGCTAATGGATCTGGCCATGAAGGTAAAAAGTTGCAATTTCAATGTGTCTTCATTATTTGAACATCCTCTATGTGTGCATGTGTGGCTTCTATTCGTGTTTGTGTGTTGTTGTGGATATATTCAGCAATTAAGGCAGAGAGTTTTTCCCACATCCATCTCGATTTATAAATCCCATGATTTCCCATTAAACTTTGAGTTGTTGGTCCTGTATTTAGTTATTTACATATTTGAACATTTTGCTAGAAACCTGCTAACAAAGAGGCTACACTGGCTTTTCAGTTTTGCAATATGTGTTGCCTATTTCAATTGAACTTATCAATATGAATAATTCTCTATAATCTCTCAAAGTCGTTAATTGACATCTATGTGAGACCTCCACAACCATAGTCCATAATAATCTTATACCTAAGCGATCTCTACTTTTACTGTCCATCTTTGCTGATATGTTGTGAAATTTTAAGAATGGCAAATAAATAAATATCACAAATAGCAAACAAAGTGAAGATTGCAAACAAATTATCACAGCCTCTGTGGATCTCAGAACATCAGACTTTACATAGATGTATGTGTAGTGGTTGGGACAGTTGGAACTACAAAGTCTTTAAAATATCAATATTAATGAACATTTCATCTTTTGTGTGATGCATGCACATCAGTTTGCCAGTTTTAATACAAAAAAAAAAAAAATTGCATGTCCAAAAGTGAAGTCTGCTCATCCTTTCATTTACTCATTTTTTTGTTCTGTAATTTAACGAGTTTGCTAAATGGATCGTGTCGGAATCTTTTTAGGATGGGAGATACAAGGCAAAACGAGATGCAAGGAAAGGGTCTGGTAAGAATATTTTTGCTGTATTTATTGCTCTGAAATATTGCCAATGCTTGAAACTTCTTCCTGCATAGTGGTAAATAAAATTAATATTTGTAGGAAGGAAAGGAGGCGGCGGAAGAGGGAAGGGTGGCAGTGGCGGTCGAGGTGTACGTGGCGTGGATTTTGGCATGGGCATAGGTTACAACCCCACATCAACAAGCACACCCATGCATTCGGCTCCGAGTAGATCTTCAGCTGTCAATGCATTGAGAACGGGAATGATGACTCAGTTCAAGAGCAACTTCGTCGCTGCAACTTCCAATCCACAAAGTGGAGGTGGAGCTCAGTCCAGCACGTCTGTTAAACGGCCCACACTAGCTGGCTTTGTTTCAGGTGGTTCAATAGGTGGGGAATCATATAGCACAAAAGCAGCTGCTCCCGCTCCCTCTCCCTTTACTTCCACTGCTAGACCAGGTGTAAACACGGTGAAAAACTCTGAAAGGTAATTTATCATAATCTCCTCTGATATCTTTTGTGGATATAATGCTGGGAAATTTAATCCCCATTATAATTTCTATTTCTGTCCCTCTTAATCTGAGAAGATATGTTTTCCATTTGCAGTTCTAGAGACAGACCTCGTGAGAGACGGCGTCCTTCTGGTTGGGATCGTTAGTTTTTTTTCCCCTTAAATGTTGTGTTTATACTGATTCTGTACACCCTCAAAAGTTTGGATAGAACAGGTTTCAAGTTTCAACCCAGTTCTTATTTTATATCTCTCAATATATCCTTGCTTTTGTAATCTATAATTTTTTCTTTCTACTATATTTTTCATATATTCTGAGTATCTTAGTAAATGTAATTCAATACCACAAAGGTTTGACATTTTTGAAATCTGACCCAAGTGATGCATGAATACACTTCAACTATAGACTAGATATATGATGGTGAAGGTCTTGTGTGGCTATTATAGAAAAAGAAGGAAAAATTGGCTTGGGTGGCCTTCATCTTCAAGGGTTGAGGGCATTGAATAAATAAAAAAAACTCTTGTTTATGCCTCAGTTCTAAATTGATAATGTTACAGTTTTATTTGCATTATTCGCAGTCATTTTTATACAGTCCCCGTGGTTTTAAATTCTTATAAAAGTATATAATTTATGTACTGAAATATGTATCTTTACCCACAAAAAAAAAAAGACGAAATATATATATGTAAAGGCACTCCTTTACATATTAAAAAAAAAAAAATTCATTCTAGGAATTTGATAAATCCAGCCCTTATTTTAGCTTTACTTTTAGCACCAAACATTTATATAAGGGTATATGCATTTATACAAGGATCCTATATACCAATACCATTGAAATAAAAGCAAGATCAAAAGTGGGCCTAAAAGTACTTAATTCCTCAGTCCATTGATTAGAAAAATGGAATACATACATAAAGAAGGCGTGCAACACTCACTCTAAACAACATTTTAGTTGAGGTTGAAAGTGATGTACATCTCCAATGCAACTCTGATTTCTATTTGACTAAACTGCAGTTTTGACAAGATCCTCTGTTTTCGAAGTATTCTTACATGGGTTTTCCTCTTTCATCATTTCAAAAACATACCCTTGTCTTATAAGCCTTTTCCAAGGCACACATCTTGTATCTGCAACCAGGGAAAAACCAGTGACATTACATTATCACATAAAAACATCAAGCCTGTGAACTGCAACAATTTGTCAACAGCTCTTTACATCACTAATTACGTGTCCAAGGCATAATCCATATTAAGGCATCTATACTTTTGGGCATTGGTCTACATTATTTTTCCCGCTAAGTCGCCTGCGGCGTGCGACGTTTGGGCAGATGTCCAAGCAAGGTTCATGAAGGGCTTTGTCATCTGCAGATGGTGGGGGAGAAACGCCAAATTTGAACTGCCAAGTAAAAGATAATCAGTTGTTTTGTACTTTGAAAACCAAAAAAAATGAGTGCTCCCTTGAAAGAATGTTACAGCTCTTACTTAAGGATCAATGAATTGGTTTATCAAATGCATAAGAGAGTTTAAATCCATTTGGACAGTTTTCTTATATAGAAAACAGAAGGGCTTCAAAAAATTATCTCCATTATTGCTAGCTACGATGAAGTAGATGCCTAAGCGCTGGTCTTATACCCACTGTATTACTAAATGATACTATAACATAATAATGTCAAATAAGGCTTCTCTTATGCCAAGTGAAACCTAGACCTAGTGTAATTGTCTGTGATGGCAAAAGATATTCAATTTGCGTGAAGCTTATATTAAGTTGAACCAAATTTCCATATGTGAATTCATGTTAGCAATAGGGTGTCAATTAAATGCAAGCACTAGGGAATTTACACGAGACTTTCACACTATAGGATTATTTGAGCATCACAAATTTCATTGTCAGGAAAGAGTCATCTGAGGAAGAGAAATGTACTTGCAATCATATATTAGAATTAGAAAAATACTAAGTGATTCTCGAAACCATTCCATTTAAGAAGTAAATGATATTACCTGGCAACTATAGTCTGTAAAATTGGGTTCCATCAGTAATGGGACTCCCATGTGCTCATTGAAGAATGTCTGCAAGAATTGTTCCAAAACAAATTAGTGTATATGCAAATTTCGCTAATAAATTATCAAAAGAGTTTGGACCAGTTTTTAATACAAGTATAGGCATCAGTCTATAACAGATTATGACCCCATTATATTAGTGTTCAGGCTAAACATGGAAACCACATCTCCGACGGTCTGACCTGAGTTGGCAGCTTGCATGTGTTAATACAAATCCCCACACATTTACTTTCTTCCAAATACTTGCACTTTTGTACAAGCACCTACATCAATGTGCGAGAAATGAAATTAGCGTTAAGAAAAAAATTGAAAAATATGGTACATCTTGAATATGTAGTCATGCAAATATAATAGCAGCATCACCAAGCTATTACCCCGCTTTGGCAAGATGATCCATCAGGAAGATCAACAGAATTTACAGCGCAGGGACCCATCAACCATTGACAAGAGAGTGCTGTCGCCCTTGCTTCAGAGCACAAATAAACCTTAGTTACAATCAAAGAACAGTTAGACTTTGATGATATGTGCCACTAAGTGAACCCTTATTTTGATTAGAGCCAGCGTCTGATATCTAAGTGGGAGAAACAAACTTACCAACCATCATAGCAGCTACCTTGCCCTCACCAAGTGGTGCTATGAGCAATTGAAAGAGTTCTAACAAGAAGGGAGGAAACAAAGATCTCAGTACCCGAACCTGGAACATAAAAAGAAAGATTTTCAGGAGTTCGTCAAAGAAAATTTAAGTAACTCATCACAACATATAACCTAGAAAATGCAGTTCAAAATGGGTATTGAGTCTCTTTCAATTGGAGATATTATGTCAAAATTCATGGCCGACTTTGACTTGTGATTGGCTGTTAGATGACTAAGTGCAGAACCATGTTTGACAGATGACATAATCAGCAAGGATTGGTGAAAGGAAAGGGATTTGCAGGCGCCAAGTTATATCATATTGAATGTACTACATAAACATGTAAACAAAATGCACATTATGGAGCCCCTGAACACTTAATAGATCACATCTAATTATGGTAGGGAAAATTCTATAAAAGCTTTAAAATAAAACTACTACACCTGTTAAAACATTTGATAGGTATCATTGTTATGTTCACAAGAAAAACAAAAGCATCAAAGTTGTATAAAGATATATCCAACCAACTGAATCTCAAAACTGCCCTGTGTGGTTTACATAGGTGAAACCCCCTCATCATTTGTATGCATACTACCATTGTGAAGTGAACACTAATCCATTTTTACACATATAAAATAAAATAAAATTTAGGAAGTGATCATTAAACATACAACTATACAAGCACAAGAAGTAATGAAGAAAAATAAGTTGCAAAGTGAAGAGAAATTTAAGATACCGCGGCTTCCTCAGTTTCCAAATTGGTCCGTCCCTTCATCATGAGACGGTTAACAACTTCAATCAATCCATCGTATCCAGGCTTCTCCGAATCCCATCCAACCTCCTATATAGCTTTTGCATCAGCAATCACAGAACAAAAGCAAAACATGAGAGAATTACCATCATTCAAGAAAACCCAAAATGCAAAACCAATCAAATTTTCCGGATTAAAAAAAAATACTATTGGGCACATCAAACATTCTTAAATTATATAAAATTCCACAAAACTTGAACAATCTCATTTTCCTCATTGGGGGGGGGGGGGCAAATTAGGTTTCATCAATTGAACTAACATCAATTTCTGTTGAAATCACAATCATGGAATACAATCCACATCTCAATTTAGAAGACCCATCTAATTCAAATGTTTCCAACTGCTGGATTTTCCAGACTCACCTCGACCATTTTGTGCCTGAAAAACGAGAGGAACAGCCCGTCGAACATCCCCGGTTTGTATTCCAATTTCCCTTCTTCAATCTGAAATTGAAAAAAAAAAACATAAAAAAAGACATCTATAGAGAATCCAATTCAAGAAACCAAGAAATAAAGCAATATATACAATCAACAGAACAAACCGTTTCGGATTGAGTTGAGGAACAACATAGGCGAAAATTAGGGTTTCTGTGAAGGGTTTTGGGTTTCAAGGAAGGAAGAGAAGAGAGAGAGGAAGAGAGAGGGAGGCGGTGAAGAATCAGAGCCTCCATTGAAGAGCAGTCAAACAGATAAAATAAAAATAACAAATAGTGGGAAAAATAAAAAAAAACAGTGATATAGTTGACAATTACGTATAATGACGAAACTACCCTCGAATTTCCCGTTGCATGCATCGAAGTAAACGTTCATGAATTGAATAAATATACATTCGGTCTTTGTTGACGAGTTTCCAAAAATAAATGCATTTCTTACATTAAATGTGATTATACGAAATAATTTAAAAGTAATTTAATGATTTTTGCAAGTGTAAACTTCCTTTCTCATTAATAAAATAAAATATATAAACATTCTAAAATGCAAATATAAATCGTTTGGACGCATGTGACTTTGGTTTTTCTGATATAAAACTAGATAACAATGGTCTACTGTTCATCAATATATATATATATATATATATATATTTCAAATTATTACATATGAAAATATTCAATATTTAAATTATTTATTTATTGAAACTTATGATTTTTTCCTTTTTCTTTTAAATAGATACATAATGATAAATTTGACCTAGTGTTCTATGACTCTGACAGATTAAAAACAAGAGTAAAAAGGTGCATTCCAGTGGACATAACATTTTTTAGAAATAGCTTTTTCAAAATTGTACTTTTGTTAAATTCTTAAAAAACATTTTTTTCAAAATTTAAATTCTTTTGCTTTATTAAGAAGTTGCAATCAATCACACGAGGCAATTGAAAATCAGTTTGAATTAAATATCAATTTATAATAATTGCATGATTGGGACTTTTTGTTAGCCATTACATAAACTTATATCTTACCAATAGGAAAATGACGTTACAAGAGATTGGTTGTATATGCAAAAGCCAAAAATCATAATTTATTTTATATTCAGGTTTTATAAATTTAAAATAGCAGATGAAATCTTATAATTTTTAAAATGATAATTCTACGTTTTGTTTGTGTTTAGACATGAGGCTCGGAACAAGTGTTTTCTGATATATTACATGATGGATTTTTTAAAAATATATGTCAAACTAAATTATTTTTCATGGATAATATTAGATATTTTAAATAATAAAAATGTAATTTCATAAAAAAAAGATAAACATACAAATATATATTTCACCTAGTTGAAGATATAAAACTGAATGTAGAACTTGCAAGTTATAGTTGATACACAAAATCTCAATTAAAACCTGAAGATATTGTTATCCGTTAGATTATCTTATTCAAATTTATATCTACATTTAGAAAATACAGGGTTGTTGAAAATTTGGATAAAATAGTTGAGTCTCCCCAGAATTGAATAAAAATTTGAGTAAATTTGTTTATTAAATATGAGTATAGATAAATTATTAAAGAAATTTTTTAGGTTAATTTTTTATTGAAATTTAAAATTGAATACTCATTAGAAAAGCTTCAAAGATAATGAACGGAGGGGGTCTAACAAAACGGTCTCCCGCATCTCAACCGTCCAATATCTGGAATTTGGTAGGGCATTACACGTAGTTCTGTCTATTCTCGGGGGGCCTTTTAGTCATTCAAAAATCCCACTCATTCTCTCTTCGCACCACTCGCCACTCACGCCACCACTACAAAAGCTGCAACTCTTTATTTTACTGAAAAACTGCAAGTCTTTTGAAGAAGTCTCTCACAGAGAGAGAGAGAGAGAGAGAGAGAGATGAAGGAGAAGGGGAAGCTGACCATGGAAGGCTACGCGGACTTCTACAACGACCACGACTTCGATCTCACCATCAAACAACTCAATCAGGTCTCCATTCATCCCCCTCTCGATCCAAATCCATCAAATCCTCTTCATAGACTCTCTAATCTTCATTTTTTTTTCAAAATTTCCATCTCTGCATCAGATCCTCCTCCTCAATGGATACATGAAGATCCACAAGCGTCCAAAGGTGAGAAATCTCATCTGAAACCCTGATTTCTTTTTTTAAGTTTAATTTCGTTCTCTCGTTCACAGAAAGACGTGCTGGACGCCCTGGCGATGGTCGAGATGGTGTGCCCTCTCAGATCGACGATCAGGGACAGCGCCTCCATCGCACGCGCCCCGATCTCCGTCGACCAGGTCACGCGTGACATAGACGACCTCGGATGGCGCGAGTGCCCGATCCGCTCCGTCGAGTCGATCTTCCCGGCGATCGAGGACGACGGGGAGGTCGTACTGACTATCAAGGCGGCGGGCGGAGAAGGGGACGAGACGCCACCCGTCGGCGCATCCGCCACGCGGCGGAAGCGGAAGGCGGAGAAGCTGCCGCGGAGGAGGTCTCTGAAGAAGATGCGCGCCGTCGCCGACGTCCACGTACGCTCCTCCTTTCAGTCCCCGTGAAAGGTGAAGGCCGAGAGAGGTTGGGTGCCGTTGATTTCTTTTTTTTTTTGTACGGTTCCGATTTCGTTTCGGCGTTCTGTTGGGTTTTTGGTTTTTTCTGTAAATAATGGGGAAAACTAAAAAACAGCGGACGAAAATAGGATTTTGGGGGGTCCACTGCATCGACGGTGATTAGTGCGTCGATTTCGATGAGTACCGAAAATAGGAGTTTCAAAATGACGGGAGCACCGATAAAACATAGAGTGCGCAAACTGATGGTACCGATATGTCTGCGATCCGTTTTGGGATTTTCATATTCTCCCCCTAAAATGTTTTAAAATTTTATTTTTATATATAAAAAAATTAGGGTTAAATTCATATGAACCCCCGAAAAATGTCAGATATTCAGATTAGCCCCTCAAAAATGTGAATATCCGTATAACACGTTGACGAAGATAATTAAAAGGTGGTAGATATGGTGGACGAGAGACTGGAATGGAAATTCGATTCAAATGAGATCGCCGTTGATGTCTTGGGTTTAGTAAGATGTGAATAAAGGCAGAGCTGGGTGAGAGGCCTTCAATGGTGGATGGTCTGAGGTTTATGGAGGACAAAGTATCGAAAACAAAGGTGAAAGACTGAATTGTTTGGCTGCGAAGTGCAAGTTGAGTTGGTTTTTCTGGTTTTAGAAGGGAATGATCAGAAGTATGTTAGAATTTTTTATGTGTTTCTCAATATGGTGTGAGGTTTGACGATGATAAAGCTAATAATACAAAGTTAATGGACACTTTGGAGCATTAGATATTAGATGACAGTAGAGGATATTAGAGGACACATAGTTGTTTGGGTGGTGGCTAACCGATGATTGTATTATTTAAATTGGTAATTATATTAAAGTTATTTATTTATTTATTTATTCTTTAATTTTTACAGAAATGTTATTTAAAATAAAGAATGATATTTATAAAGAAATAACACATTCAAATTTATTTGTGCTTTTCAATAAAATTAATATAATCTAACCCCGTGACATTGTAATTTCTGTAAGTGATAACAAGTATCATCTTTTTATAAATACACCTTGACAAGAGATGGTGGGATCAAGAGGGATCATGACTGGAGTTGGAGAAGGAGAATGGGGGGGGGGGGGGATTGAGGGAAAATGAGATAGGAGTTCAGAAATCTAAGAGAGAGGATGGGGAGACAAAAAATAAGTAGAAACTCATTTATAACGGGTAGAATTCGATACACCATTGGTCAGTAGCCTGGTAGGGTAGGTTAAGTTTCAATCTTTCTATCATATTTTTTTTGTTCTTTTATTTTTTAGGTTAGACGAGAGATTGGACAGGTTAGGCATGATTTAGGCTAGGCAAGCTCAGGCGCTTGTTTAATAAACTTGGTATTAGGCGTGCAATCACCTAGATCCATTTAGACCATCTACCCGCTTAGGCGTCGCCCAAACAACTGAGGGTATTTTGGAGTGTTAGTTGTTAAAATTTCAGGGTATTATATGCTCATATGTTTTATGGATAATATTAAGTAACGAAATATCCCTCACAAATTGACATAAAATTAACTGAGGAAAGTATTTGTTTAACTTTGAGGTGGTTATATAGATTTTCATAAAAAAATAAGTGGATATGAATATTAGTAGATTTTCAGGGTGTTATATACATTTTTCTCAAAATATTAATATTTATAAAACCAATTTTTCCTTTTTTTTTATTTCAACCAGCAATTTTTGTATAGATTTTCATCTCCTAACAAATATTTTTCAATAAATACTATTAATATCTTACTAAATTCTTTATAAATGCTTTTAAATACTATTTTAATAAATTCATATACCAAAAACTTTTTTTTTTTTTTTTTTTACATAGTCCGGCCGTCACAAACACACGGCCAAAGGTCAGGTCTTTTTTTGTTTCCAACAAGATTTGATACCACATCCCCATAGAATGGAAGTGTCCTAAACCACCACACCATATGTGAGCTGGACAAGAGATAAATTCCCATTGACGTGGTTTTCTTTACATGAAACAAAAAAATATTCTTCCAAAAACAAACAGTGAAATTTGTTTTTTAAAATAACATATTACATATTATCTTAACAAACGTTCTTTTTAACATTTTATCTTAATAAACACACATCACATTTTATATTAATAAATATTTTTTTCATATTTATCTTCACAAATTTACAAATACAAAAGGTAAAAGTGTGGTCTCATCAAAGTACATCAAAAGGATAATATTTATCAAAAATTGTTTTTCTTAAAATAATGTCATTCATTATCACCAAATGATAATTATCACACTAAACACTAGATTTATGGTAATATTTGTCGAAAATATTTGATTCTCATATAAAAAAATCAGTCAGTGTTTTATTTTTATTAGCCAAGGAAGCATTTATACCCACCAACCCAGCATCCGTTCCCACCAAACCCAAAAAATAAAAATTTGAGGAAAGAGAGAGAAAGAAGGAGAGGGAAAGGAGACAAAATTCCTCTCCTCCCATGAAAGGTTAGTTGGTGGGAGTATCCATTCTCTTTTGTTGAATATTAACCATCATTAATATGACCCAGCAATTCTAAATGGACGAAATTTTTAAAAACAATGTAATGTATTAAAAAAAAAAAATCAAAACATACTGAAACTACGAAAGCGACTGGGTGCAACAATTCTTCCCAAAAATCAACCACATAAAACCAGCCATTTGAATATATATGAATAACAAAAAGAAAAGTGCCCATGGCAGCAAAAATTTGAACAACAACAAAAGCCCCAGAAAAAAAAATGAAAAAAAAAAAAAAAAAGCCCCACATCGAACATGTTTTACAAGACATGAAAAATATATGCTTCTACAAAAGACAGTGATGAACCATCTGAAACATAAAAAAATTCACCTGTTCTAAAGATTGTCGATGGGCGTGAATGGGACGGACCTGGGCCTGAACACCATGTATCCCACAAAAATGGATACGCACAATGCAACGAATGATAATATCAATGACAGGGCAGAGGGTAGGCCCCAAGAGCTCCCTGACCCAGCTTGTGATGATGAAAAGCCAGCCCCAGACACTACCTCAAGAGATAACCAGTCGCAGCTGACCGAATAATGCTGAGATCCTCTCCATGGTTTCCCGTCGACCGGATACCAGAAAGCCACTGCAAACTTGCTTGACTGACCGATCACAAACTGGGCGTCCTGCATTTGATCAAGCAGTGGCGTGATATTTCATTATTTTTGATATTGTAATTTATCTTACAAACCAGTAATCCGTGTTGGGACATAAGGATATATTAATGTCGGGTATGCGCACCTGTTGAAGACGATCCATGGTCCTCAGAGGCCTTGAGAATTCAAAATAATATGTACCCTTCTGACCACCTTGTGCATAAGGGCTGTCCTCTGCCACAAAACCTATAGGGAGAGTTTAAAAATTGGAAGGCAGATCAAAATATGCGCATACGGGTTTTGATCAATATAAGAATAGTGATTGATAATTGAAGATAAATAAGCAAAGAAACCAAGTTTATGATGGAGAGAGGGCATATTCAAATTAGAGTTCCACAATATGCATAACCTAAAAGTCACTTACCTAAGTGATGCAAAATTAATCAAAATATACCTGAACGAAGAGTTAATGTGTTATGCCACCAAGACCCCTGCCAATCATTCTGTGCCACTGAATCATTTTGCTTGCCTGCAGAAGAACAAAAATCAAATGATGATTTGATAGTCACGCAAAACTCAAATGCCTGCAGAAGAATATCGATACATAAGTGGTATACATAATATTATAATTCACACTTGAAGTTATATTCTGACATGGACCAAAATCAAATTTAATATAATTCATTAGATATGATATCTATCGTTTTCTTCAACAAAAAAAAAAAAAAAAGGAAAAGGAAAAAAAAACATGAACCTATAAACAGCACCTAGGCACCAGGCTGTTTATAACTCTTCTATGTTTCATGGAAGATGCACGGTAAGGAAAAAAAACAAAGGAGAAAATAATGCCTCGTCCATTTCATCTGACTAGAATTGATCTTTGTTCTTTATATTAAGGAAAATTTTGGAAACACCCTCAATAGGCATCGATGATTGACACAAGATTTAAAAGCTCCTTTTTATTATTTCCACCAAATCATCAGCTATAGCTCAACATAAAGTGATTCAATATGACAATATATAAGGGACAACATGCATATGAGTATATGACATATCTATTAAATACTACCTGAAGGAGAAACCCCATCAATGTAACGACAGTGCGGGTTCCAGGCATATAAATCAACCAAATGGCCAAAACTGTTAAACACATTAAAAGTTCATTAGTCAAATATTATTTAAAAAATGTATCTAAAATATTAAGAGGAATTTTAAAAAAAAAATTAACTTTTTTACCTGTCACTTCCAGTTTTGTTGCTGTTGTCAATGGGATTGCCACCATATAGCCGGCCAGGTATGGCATTTCCAATTGAGAAGTGCATAATGTCTACTTCATGACCTTTACAGGTTTTGCTGGTGCATGTACCAGGCATGTCCTCGCACCCTCCCATCTTGCGTTTCCAATAAACTTGTTAGTTTTCATTCCAAACAAAGTAGCAGAAATAAAGAAAGCAGTTCCCAATGATGCTATGACATTTAGCTTCCTATAGTGATCCAGGAACAATAAAACTTTGTCAGCATCAGAAGAAGCTGGATATTGAACTTGAGGTAGAGAACCTTAAAACAAAAAAAAGTCGAAAAAAATCAACAGGAGAGGGGAGGAAAAGGAAAAAAGAGAAGGCATATTAAAACTACAATATAATTTACAAAGACTGCATTTGATATAATGTTACTGGAAAAAGAGAAATATTCAGTTATGGCATTAGGGTACCATCAATGGTCTGATACAATAATGTTTAAGAAACACATCATTACTAAACAGGAGAACAAATCACTCATCATAGCAATAAGAAAAGGATAAAAAAGAAAGTAGAGGCAAGCACACACATCAAAGAAACAAAGAAAAGAAAAAAGAACACTTAAACCCTACTCTGTGATAGGAGGCCGTCTCCCCAATCTGAAACATGAGAGCAACAGAAGGGCATTTACTACTGTCCCTGCATCAGAAAAAAACACAAAAATACAACGCATCACTCAATGACTGAAATATTGAAAAGAAAGAATGTCACTCATTGTTAGTGTTGGGCAAAATTCTAGAACTTTTTCCATATTATGATTGACAACTAAAATCCCGCGCACTTATGGAATGAGATCCCAGATTTACTTTGGATCTGTATGAAACATGCTTCTGGGGAGCTCTTGAACAAACCACATTAATCATCTCTCATCGAGAAAAGTCCTCTTATCGGGAGACATCGAAATGCTTAAAATGCAAAATAAAATTTTAAACAACTTGATCAAATAATGAAAACAACCTAGCATGTTTTTGTACTACTAAAATTAAAGTGCCACTTTGTGCTCTCTTGTGGTTGGCCATCTAAAAGAAAGAGAAAATAAATCCTTAAGGTGACGACATTTTTTTTATATCCATGGATGGAAACAATCATATTACATTATGCCAATATTACCATTTATATGTTACATGTGCTCAACATTTGGCAATGGCTTCATATCAGGCTGATCAACCATGGAAGCCCTTCCATTGTGTTAATCAGACAATTGACAGAGAAATTGAGAGAAATGAGAAGGAAAGTATACATCATGTTCAACTTAACTTCGGTGGGGGGGGGGGGGGGTCATGATATTCTAGAAAATTCAGTTATAACGATTAAAGAGGAAAAGTGTCGATCAAGGTAACATTAATGATGAGAATGAATATCTTGAGAACCATCTTGTTGGGACTAGTTACTTTTTTATTGGGATCCAATTTAATTTTTCGATCCAATTTAATTTTCATCTATTTCATTTTCTTCCTAGGATGATTTGAGCTCCAACAAATGGGATGATATTCCATGATGCATGCTACTTATTAGATGATATGGTGTTAATTGATAAAACAAAGGCAGGGATGTCAAACTAGAGTTGCAGAAGATGCCTTGGGGTCAAGGAATGAAAATGGAACAACTAGAATTTAATATTAGTTAGTGGAAGAGAGCATTTAATTTGTATAGATGGTCAGGGTTGAACCAAAATGGCCATCATCAAGTATCTTGGCTTAGTAATACCATGTGATTGAGAAACCGAAAGGTGTGTCAAAAGGATTTGAAGGTGGGTGGATGAATATGAGAGCTATCTCAAGTTTGTCATGTCATTAAAAAATGCCAGGGGGAACTAAAGGTAAGATTTAGAATACTGCTTAAGGCCAATATTTGAGATGTTGAGAACAAATATAAGAATTAATTGTGTGCGCTGTAAATGGGGACATTGAGACAGAAGTATGAAAGGACTAGAACTCTAATATTCAAATGAGACTATCAGAGAATATGAACAATCGATCTCTATCGGAGATTCAACAATCATGAATCATATGATCGTATTCCAAAACTATTGGGGATAACAGAACTTTAAATGAAATTACATTACACAGCATTGTCACATGAAAGCCACTTGAGAGGATTACATGATGCCAACAGACAATAAAACCAACCAGAGAGAGGAAAAAAAAAAAAACTTACCCATTAACATACGCAAACTCGCCATCAACTTGAAGCATGAAATACATGTTTCTTCCATCATGCAATGCCTGCAATCCCCATAAATATAAAAGAAATGAAAAACACCATTATAACCAGAACATTTTGACGCAATAAACGCAATGTTACCCAGCCAAAAGAAGGCATCTTCAAACACAAAATTCTATTTTAGACAAGCAGAGAGTCAGAATATAAATTATTGATTGTTCAAGAATCCAATCTACCAAATTCAGCTAGCTCTTCCTTCTCTTTTATCACAATGGTGATTTCACAATCAATACAACTAAATCCCATCCAATCATAATCACAGAGACATCAATTACTCACTGTTATAAGAAAATCAAAGTTATTGAATTGCATGGTCATACGAATGAACGAATTTTTAAAACAATTACTCCTAATAATATAAAACCCTAACATCGAATAAAAAAACATCAGTTCAATCATCCGAACGGTCTAATCAGCCAAATATCTCCAACTAGAATGACTTCCGTGACGATTCATACAATAAAACAAAACACAAAAAAACATAAATCAAGAAAGATCAAAACAGAGATCCCGCTAAACCTTGACGGTCATCCTCCCGCCGCCGTAGGCCTTGTCATCGTCGAAATCGAGCGCGGGAAGCAGAGGCATCTCGACCCCATCGACTTCGCCCCACTCGTCGGAGATCCCATCGACGGTCACGATCCCCGGCCTGTAATCGGCGGAGATCTGGGGGAGGTCGCCCGAATCGCAGGAGCCGTGGCCCTCCTCGCCCTCCTCGTGCGACTCGGCAATCCGGATCGTCGAAGGGGAGGAGGAGAGGAGGATCGCCGAGGAGATGAAGAAAGCGACGGCGATTCGGATGAGCATCTCTGGCGGTGGCGGGGCGAGGAATTGCCGAGTTGACTGAGAGTCGCCGCCATTTGAAGAATTTAAGAGGGCGGGGACGGCCCGGATGTGAGGACCGTGAGGGGGAAGGAATTTGGAATCTTGTCTACATGGAATGACATATTTACCCTTGGCGGAATCGCTGTGATTTCGTCGTCTTCTGCTTTTACTGCGGCGGTGAATTCGCTAATCCGGTTATGGGTTTTTAGTAATATCACATTAGACGGTGCGGATTATGACACGTGATGGCGATAAATGTGGATCTGTTTTCGGAGCCGTTGATGTTCTGGGCTTTGGTCCGTCTGATCTTTGGTGTAAGTAGTCACGTGAGCTCTGACATGGTTTAATGGTAGCCGTCCATTGAGCATCCTTTTTTCTTGCATTGGACGGCTGTGATCCACTATACTGAGCGGAGAATCAACCGTTTGGATGACCTTGCGAAACGTTACAACCTAGATGTACATCTATCTAAATTATTCTAACATCGTTAAAAAAATTATTAGATCATGAGGTAGTTAGGAAATAGTTGTAGGGGCTAAAAATTGCACCCATATATAACTTCAATTAAATTTGGGTGACAAGCATGTATTTAAATTTCAAATCAAATATCAATTAATGAAATGTTGAATGAGTCTATGTATTAATCTATGGGATTTATCTCTTTAATGAATTCACCTTGTATATTTGTTTTTACATGTAAAGGTGAATCATAACAAAGAGAATATGATAATCTCCCTCTCTTTTTTGTTGCTGCAATAAGCTTATTCGACATTTCATAAAAATAAATAAAAATAAAGTTATTCGAAATAAAAAACTTTTTTTCATAAATATGTATTATATCATTAACATAAATTTAATATAAAAATATTCATAAACATCTATTGTATCATTCACAATAGTTATTTTTAAAATGATTAATTTGTTATTCCTATTTAAAATGAGTGTACTCAGCAATTTTTTTTTTACTCTGAAAGTGTCTAAATCATCTTTCCTTGTTAGAAAAATACTGAGAAATAAATAACTCATACTATAATTTAAACTTTTTTAAAAAATGATAAGTGAGATAACATTAATATCTATTTATTTTTATTCTTTCTTTTCATCTCTATTTTATTTTTAATTATTTTTCAATGGATGAACAATATATTGTTTTTTTGTTAGAAAATGTAATTGTATTGATTAAAAACTAGTTATAAAAAGAGAAATATACAAAGGAGAAACAAATTATATCTGAAGGGGGCACCTAAAAAATAAGAGGAAAACTCAATCAAGGTTAAACTGCATGCCTGCATCCTTAGCTGGGGTTTCCTTCAAATGCATACAGGAATCGGATTACATGTTTTGAAATACACAATGGATGGAATGATCAAAAGTCTATTTTTTTAATACATGCAAGATTTCTTTCTCAATTACATAAAAAAATAAAATCTAACTCATAAAAGAATATATATAGCTCGATTTGTATTCTATTGGTTGTGATAAACAAATTCTTTAACGATAAAAAAAACTTCTTCGTCATAGTTCTTCATTTATAATTCTTTTTATGTTGTTGTTGTTTTGATTTAAGAGAGTATATTTGTTTAATTATTTTTTGTGATATCACGCTTAGTCATTTTCACCTTTTTATATACCTCACTAGCTCTGTATATTTACTGTAATAAAATATATATTTAATTTTTTATATTTTTCATAAATAATATCACTCAATTTTATTAGAGTATATATTTTATTTTTTTATAAAATTTCATACCTTTTAGAGTAGGTATATGATTTTATAAAAATAAAAACATGTGCGGTTGTGTTTTAAATTGTAAAATAGATTAAATATAACAAAAAAAAATTTGTGATTTTGTGTTTCCCAAAAGGATATACTCACTCTTTTTTATTGCTCATTTTACAATTTTATTCACTATGATAGTGTAGTGTGCTGTTATATTGTATGAGAATATATCATACCACGTGAAGTAAAAAAATTATTTTTTTATAATAAAAAAATATATTGAAATATATAAATTATTTCGTATAACAAATCGAATGATTGTTGTAATTTGTTTTTTAAAAACAGTGTGAATTTGGTGGACATATCAGTTTCCTTGCGAAATCAAATTCGACAGATCTGACAGCTTCGAAGTTCGTACCACTAAAACCTGGCCCGAGACGGAGCCCAATGGGCCAGAGCAGGAAGGAGTAGAGCGAGGATGATGTGAAGGAGTGAAGGCGGAGCACGAGACCGGCACGAAGCACGAGCCGGTGGACCCCGTACGAGATGAGGCATCGAAACATCTACGGATACGTCATTTAGATCTCTGTCACACATACCTTGTTTAAAAACCCGGCAATAAATTCATTATTCCATAGATACCCCTATAAGGGGCATTACGGGAATGGATCAATTTCCCATCATAGCCCCTATCAGACCCTCAGATTCTATTCCAGTCCCCATCAAAGACACTCGAATTTTCAAAACGAGGGGACCAAGGGCCGTCGTTACAGAGCTCATTCAATGCAACGCTGGAATCCACACGTGCGCTCCTCGTACCCAGCCGCACGTGCCGGTCCAAACCCAAAACAAAATATTAAGTTTTTTATTTTTAAGTCCTCGTAAACTATATGTTTAAGTAATCGATCCCTCACTTTTTCATATTTCGATTTAAATCACCAGATTTAAAATATATGTTCCTTTTAATCATTCCTAAAACCTAAAAAAAAATCAAATAATTTAGAATTAGACTAATAAAAAATACATCTTTTAAATTTAAAAACTTAAATTAAAATATAAAAAAATGAATGTACAATCACTAAATTATATAATTTATAAAGATTAAAAAATAAAAAGTCAAAAAATCTTACTCACATGGCTGATTATCACGGCTTCCATGACATGATCAACAGACACACCACGTAAAACATGAAGTCCCTGTTTAGATGCCAACAGGGTTTTATCTGGTACTAGTACACGAGGTAGTTGGAATTTTTAAATATTTTTTTATAAAAAATACTATTATGAATTATCAAATAACTTTAAGGTATTTAATGAAAATATTATTCCTTGTTAATTATATTTACTCACACATCTTTTAAAAAATCAAAGTCGCAGTCTTTATATATATCCCTTTTAGATCTTGGGTAAGAATTCAAATTAGGGTTTTTTAGTTTTAAGTTCCTACAAACTTGTTTATTTAGGGATCGATCATTCTCTTTTTCATATTTCTTTTAAAATTTTCAAATTCAACCGTCCATTTGATTTTTAGTTCCTTCCTCAAACGTCCATCCATACATCGTTATTTTGTAAAATGTGATTTTATTTTTAAGTCTTTATAAACTATGTTATTTGATGATCAGTCCATCCCTTTTTCATATTTCATTTTAAGTCTTCAACTTCAAACATTTTTTGTAAGTATTTTGATATTTGAAACTAATATACAAAATATTTGAAGAAAGATCAAAATCAAAACTGCATTTGCATTGTTAGGTATTCAATGACAATTTCAATGTTATTAACACTGTATATGCTAATCACCCAATCTGAGATTGCATTTGCTTATGGTCTTAGCTGTCTAATTAGGCTTGATTACATAAGCAAAAGAAGAATGATTACAAAAGCAAATTTTGAGGATTTTTTTCATTATTGAATTTTGATTTAAATGATTTTTTTGTGGTTGAAAATTGTGAAATATTAAATTAGATATTTTGAGTATGTTTAGAATTTTAAATTTTAAATTTAGATGCCACTAAAAATTTTGTATGCAGTCAATGTAAAATTTATTTTATATGGTTCTAAACTTTTATTTATTTAGAGATTAATGATTTTAGGAGAATCTAACATATTTATATTATATATTTATTTATTTAACAATTAAGCTATTATTATTTTAGTTTTATTTATTTATATTTAAAATCTCATTTATGAAAGATACAAGCGTTTTAAATATCAAAATACTTACGAAATCATATAGACATTTTGTCGAGAGACTAATAAGAAAAAAATGTTTCAAGTTGAAGACTTAAAAAGAAATATGAGAAATTGATAGATTAATCAATAAATAACATAGTTTACAGAAGCTTATAAATTAAATAAAATTAAATTTTACAAACTAACGGTATATGAACGGACGTTTGGTCGATGGACTAATAACAAAATGTGGTTGAATTTGAGGATTTAAAAAAAACTATGAATAAGGGGAGGAATCAATTTTTAAATGTATCGATTATGTATCGATCTTTAAATATGCATATTTACGAAGATTTGAAATTAAAAATCCCTTCAAATTAAACCATGATACTTGTGAATTGCATTTAATTTTATTGAAAACACTTTTCTTACGTGCAATCTAAGTTCTGTGTTACGTTGTGTGAACTGTCTTAACGTAAAACAATTTTATTTTTACTTTTTGATATGATAAATCTTTTATGTTTGATGGCACAGTGCAAAGTCACAAAATATTCATGATTTTTTCTAAAATATTCAAAAATCCACTATCCGATATCATTTGTACACACTGTAACCATCCACCAACAAACTTTTGTCTATTCGTTATATTTTTGATGATTACATTCATTTACTTTGATGATTTGTCCCGTTATCCATAAATTAAAAATTTGTCATCAGTTTTGGCAACAAATAGAAATATAATTTTGCATGTAATATCTAATATTTTAATCATGCATGGTCAAACTATCATTAATAATCTATTTAAACATGAGATTTTTTTTTCAATCCCACATGCATGTGGAGACTCAGACAAGACAGTTTTCCATCAAGGGATTGACGTGTGAGAGTGACTACCCAATATGGGAAGCCAAACGTTGGGGGAGCTGTTCCTTCTCAGTTACTAAAATCTGCATGGGAGACTGGGGGAGGGGACATATTAGAATCCTCTCTGTGTAGTCCTGTGGAACTCCAGCTCCAAGGACCTTCCTCTCTTTTGTCTTATAGGTCTCTCATGAACATTTTATTTGTGTGTGTGTGTGTGAGAGAGAGAGAGAGAGAGAGATTTATTGGGACTTGCAAGCTTTGAAAAGTAATGGAAATTTTGGGGGGAGACACAGATCCTTTTTTGACCAATAAGAGACGCAGAGGATGTGATAGAAAATACAAATTCTTTTAGAATGTGTGTGATTATATAGAGTACTATTTTTTTTTTTTGTCTTGTTCCTTCATCTTGGTTTAGGCTTGTTTCATAATGCATGTTGGTATTATAAAGATTAATGGTGCGTCTCGGAATGCGTTGGAGAACTCTGCATTCGTAAAAACAAAGGGGTGACAGAGAAATATTATTTTTAATGTTTCTCAAATGCAGACTTTCTTTTGTCTAAAAACATTGTTTTTCATTTAAAAACTCCGTCAGTTTTTTCTTTCCAAAAGAGGCCTAAGATAGTAAAAGATTCATTCGTTTTTCACTTTAAATTTTTATAAGAGTTTGTGTGGTCAATGTAGAGTAAAAAATTGAAGTGGTTATATGTAAACTCTGTTTATTTTGAAAGTATTTTTATAAATGTAATTTATTTTTTATTGTATACTGGATTTTTTTTTGTATTAGTAACAAAATTATCTTTAATGAAGGTTGTCGTTGACATGACATGTCATTATCGCTCTTATCATAACCTTTTATTTTTTTAGTTTTTCACTATCAAAATGCAACGTTTTCAAAATACGTAGGTTTTGTTAAATTAGTCCAGAAAAGTCATCATTTTAAATTAAATATTCAATATATTTATATTAAAATTATAATAATTTTTTTAAAAAGCTAAAAGATCTTGGCGTGACATATTATGCTAGCGTTAATCCTGATCAAGAACCAAATAACTTGCAATATAAGTTAAAAGTACCAAAAAAATCAAAGTTCCTTTATGGAACATATTTTTAAGTATCAATTTTCAAAGATGGGTTTATCATTAATATAAAATAGGAAAAAAATTATGCGCTTTATTCTTTAAATGGGCGTTTGGGTAGAGGATTAGGGGAGTATTAGGTTGGAATAAACATGGAATATAAGAAAAAAATGTTTGGGTGAGAGGAATAAGGTGTTATTTGGATACCGAAATAACAAAGGATAAAGGGATATAGTAATCCCCTCTTACTCATGGAATTAACCTATTCTAACAACAATCAGATCGATCGTCCCATAGTTTTTTTTTCTTTTCATTTCATATCATCTATCATTACCTCTTATACATTAATGGGTCCACATGCCAAATCAACTTTTTATATCTTATTTATATTTTATTCTTCATCAACCAAACACTCAACCTTTATTATTGCGCGCGTTTCTCAACAAGAATAACTAAAAACACAACCAAATTGAAAATCACTAATTTCATTGATAAAGTCAATCATTCATAAAATAAGTATAAATCCCATAATAATTTATGTTTCTATCTCAATGGGTCAAAAAGATTGAATCAAGAAGTAAAAATAAATGTAAAAAAAAAATGAGGACCAATAAATTGAGTTTTAATTTGGATTATTGCAACATATTATCCCAAGCATATTAAACTCAGACAAGAAAAACTGTCATAAAACAACAATTGTAGGCCTTCTCAAACACAGTCTGACACAAAACAGTGCTTGAAGTGTAGAAGACAATGTAAAAGGAGATTTTTTTTTTGTTTTTTTTCTCTTCCCCGCGTCCCTTCCATATGGTGCATTAAATGGGTCTTGTCTTTCTCTTCTGTTCTGAGCAGGAATAAAGTTGGGTGTGTGTAGAGGCTGTTAGTAAAACACAATCATAGGTGCTGGTCCACCCTATAAGTCCCCCTCCTGTTTTTTTTTACCTTAATCAATTGTACTTGAATGTCTCTCAAGGTTCCACATGCACTGAGATCCCTCCCCCCCCCTCCCTCCCAACGCAACAAGGGTATCATCTTCTTCAACTTCAAGTCCCTCTCTCATATTTCATCATTGAAAGTTGATATGATCAGGAAAAGATTCGAAATTTGAAGAAGCAAAAGTTATATGAGAAACCCAACTTCAAGAATCTCACATAAGACACCATCATGAGCTCTTCTCCTCTCTTCCTCTTCTCCTTCTTCCACCTGATGATGCTTCTGTCCTCAGTCTGCAATGCTGAATTACACCACTCGGGTACTTCACATTTATTCATTATATAGAATTGCTTATTTAATTTTTGCTTTTCTTTTTTGAGAGCTTCACCTAGCAATTCAAAATAAATAATAACAACCCATGTAGTGAAAACACATTCTGATGCTTATAAACAACATCCACTACAGGTTTTTCAAACACAACCGTGAATGAACTTCATGAAGGCAACACCAATCACTCAACAACAGCTCATTATGTGAAGAACAGGAAGATATTCTCAAATGGTATTGAAAAAAAAATTTCACTTTCAATTATATATATTTTTTTGTAATTTTTGTTATGTTGAATACAGGAAGATGCACTAACAGAGACATAAGCATATCACAAAGCAGGGACACAGCATCCGGGATACCACAGTACATAGTCCAGATAGTGAACACATGCATGTTTGGATGCGCTCCTTCCGATATCCACCTCCACTGTGGGTGGTTCGCCTCAGCAAGGATAGTGAACCCAAAAACCTTCAAGAGGGTCTCCTTTGATGACTGTCTTGTCAATGGAGGGAGGCCTCTTAGGAGCTCTCAGACCATCCGCTTCACCTACTCAAACTCCTTCATGTACCCACTTCTCTTCAAGTCTGCCAGGTTTTGCTGAAAAAAGAAGAAGCAGAAACAGTGATTATAATACAATAATATGGAGGACCCAAAACCCAAAAGTCACACACAAACCGAAGATCATTAGAGGGATTGAATTCAATCCATGTCAGAGGCCTGGTTTGATGGTGTTGGGAGAGGCAGACCTATTACTTGTGTTTTTATTGTTTTGTAATGTTTTTTTATTTTGCTTTTTGTTTTTGTTGTTGTTGCAATGTCCCATTCTTATATATATTGGGATCTCTTTCACTCTCTCATAAAGTCAAAAGCTATTGTTTAGTCCCTCTGATTCTCTGAGTGGGGCGTGTAAGAGGGGAAGGGGCGCAGAGGGGGCAGTTCAGCTTTTGCAGGGTATGTCTGCAAATCTCTCTCTCTCTCTCTTTCTCTCTCTCTCTCTCGTTTTGGTTTATTTGTTACCATTTTTTTTTTTTGAAAAAGATTTATTTGTTACAATTGAACATGTCGGTTCTTTTTGCCAAGGATGATTGGTGCAAATCCAGACAATGTCAGTGAGGGTTGGAAGAACAGAAAAAAAAAAAATTTATTACATAGAGAAATGGGGGAAGATCAAGAAGAAAATAAAGCTGCAGGAGGGTTGAATGTTGGCATTAAGGCTTAACAACCAAAGAGAATGGAGAGAGTTATTTGGGTTCTGTTGGTTTGTTTAGTGCCCTGTTGTGCTTAATTGGTTTTTATCCTTAGCATCTGATGAAATTATACATAGATTTATATGGTATGATAAAATTGCATATATACATGTAGGATAACTCAATTCTTTTGCGTAATTGTAAAACTGATTATGCAGTAATCTGAGTTTTAAAACTGATTATGTAGGAAGCTCCCCTCCCCTCGCAGTAATCGTAGTTTTTAGACACTATTTGCTTGAAATATGTCTGCAAAAAATTGTTACAGTAAACCTGTTTGGTTGCACGATTACAGAAGCAGCTACCTGCAAACGCAAAAGCTATCCAATCATGTAATCAAACGCTGCCTAAGATCTGCTTGGATGAGTTTCAAAATTGATATTCTTATAATCCATCTTTTCAAACTCACTTTTCAAATCCGATCTCACGATAGCTTTTGATAAAGGAAAAAAAAAAGTTTGGCAAACATATGAAAAACTGAACATGGTTTATGGATTCTAATCTCTTGTGTGTGTTTAGATCCGAATTTGAGAAATTTTTAAATTTTCCAATATAGAATTCACCCAAAGAAGGTTCCAAACCACGTCTACAACCCAAGATATTTAAGGCCCCGTTTGAGACTGCGTCAGGGAATATCGCGTTGGGTGAAACAAGAATGAGTTGGAGATGCAGTGTTTTAAAGCGTTTCAAACATAAAGAAAAAAAACCCTTTCAACACTACCACCGAGCCAAAAACACCAACATGGGTTTTTGTTTGGTTTGGAGGTGACATTTCACCACGTTCGCCAGTGCAGACGTGGCCCTGATGCAGTCCCAAATGAGACCTAAATGAGAGACACACCAAGAACTCTCTCTGTGTTTTTTTTTTTTTTTTGGGTCCTGTGAACCCCATTTTCAGAAATCACTACCGGAAAAAAATAGCCAATATTACTGATACCCTCAAATGTGCATGCATTGTTTGTGGTGCCCTTTTGGAATGTTTTTTACTTGAAGGGGGCATGTGATTTTGGTATTATTTGCTGTGGAAGATATGTGGGGTTCAAAAGGCTCTTTATATTAGCTTTTTATGTGTTCTAAATTTCTAATGCTCGAGCTTGGAATGGTATGTTTTTTGTGGGGACTGAGGATTGCATGTGGTGGACCATCAATTCATATTAATCCAAATTTACTAGAGCTAACACCTTTAACGTACAATTAGGTGTTGTGGTGTAGTCGGTCATCACGTCAGTCTTACACACTGAAGGTCCCCAGTTCGAGCCTGGGCAATACCATTTTTTAAGCCAAAAATCCATATAATCTTTAGACTTTTTTTAGTACTTAAAAATTCAAAATTTTTTTTTACGTAAATGATGATTTTAGCACTCCACGTGAATTTTAAAATGGATAAAATTATCATGCATAAAAGATTTTTTATATTTTAACATATTAGAAGACTTTTTTAGTATATTATATTTTCATCCATAGTTGACCAAACTAAATATTCGTAAAATAATTCTAATATATCAATGAAAATTTAATTCAGGGACTGTTTGAATTTACATAGATGTTTACAATGGTTATATGGATTTTAAAAAAAGTCATGAGTTATATGGATTTTTCCCCTTTGAAAATCTTTATTAAGCTAAGGAAGCCGGTGTATCTAGGTAGACGGTTTTGTATGGGCTAAAACCGATTTAGTAAAGTTTAGAGGGAGTTTTATCAATTTTTTCCTTTTGTGAAAGCAAAATATTACACTTAAGTCATTTTACCAACAAAATCTTCGACCACATATTTTTATTTTCTAAAAGTAGTAAACATCATCTAATAAAGTATATCTTTTGATATATATATAGTTCTATTTCAAGTTAAATTGATCAATTTTTAGTAAGTGTATGAAAATATTTAACGAGATATATACATCGTCTATTGAGGTATATGTTTCACTAGATTTCTAACAAGTTATATATGATTGTATTTTTTACTGAAAAAAAACAGTGTAATGGCGCTCTTTCTGAAAATATTCTGCTCATTTTAATAATATAATTTAAGATGTGTATTTACCGTATTCTTAAAAAAAAATATCTATCTAATTGATGAAAGAAACATGAAGTTATATATGTCACAAAACATCAAACCAATTGTCTTACCAAAAAAATAAAAAACCAAACAAAATATTTTTAAAGGCGTTTGTGTATCGTTCTCTCTCGGAAAAAAAAACCTTTATCTAATTGATGAAAAAAAATGAACTTCACTCACAAAACACCAATTGTGTTACCCATGAAAAAAAAATCAAACCAATCAAAATATTTTAAGTGTTCATTTTATTTATTCGATCTTTATTATGTAACTTCATCATCTAAATTAGTGCACATATATAAATATGTTAATTGTCTAATAATATATGTATCTTAAAGCACAATAACACAATCGGTTAACATGTGTGATCTTGGGATTAATTTATCATAATCAATTTTTGATAGTCGGTTACAAGTGCTATGTCAAGGAATATTCCTTTGGCTAATGTACAAGCCCCTCATATATTAATCTTATATATAAACAATAAACAAGCTTCTCTCATGTCAAAACCTCTCTCCCACCCCTGTCTGTCTCCCCCTACAAAACCCTAATTAACATATTCTAATAAAAAAATTAATGTAAATATAAAAAAATATAAAAATCCATTGTTTTTACACATTCTTTTAATCTCAAAATCCTAAAAAAAATTAAAAATTTAAATCCTGTATGTACACAAGATAGGAGGTATGTTTATTAAAAGAATGTTAATTAAAAAAAATTTTAAAAAAAATTAGATGAACTTATTTATTATAGGCCGTACTTATGAAAAAAATCTAAATGAATCTTTAATAATAAAATCCATTTAAACAAGGCTTATGCGGGGGCTCAAATAGAGCCACCATTCGATATGGACTGACCCGAATAAGGATCCATTTATCATCCGGTCCATGTGGGCCCAAGATCGAAGGCCCAATCCAAAACTTTAGACCGTTGCACGACCGAATTGCAATATGGCCCTCGGGACTCCCACCGCGACTTATAAGTGATCTTTGTCAGGGATTTATTAGGGTTCTTGATTTCGCAGTTTTTACTTCCACTCCGACTAATGAGATCTGCATAAACCGAGAGAGAGAGAGAGAGAGAGAGAGGGAGAGAGAAACAATGGCGTCCCTTCTCTTCCTCGCCGTCATATCCATCGCCGTCTTCTTCGCGGTCTCGGCTTCCGCCGATTCCATCCAAGGCTGCGGCGGATTTGTCGAGGTGAGGCAGCAACTCATCCTCCTCTATCCGATCTCTCACAGTTCTTCTGAATTCGTCGACTTTGTTGAATTCTCACCGTGTTTCTGGATCTCATCTGTTTATGTTCATGGTTCAGGCGAGCGCGTCATTGATCAAGTCGCGGAGCTCGTCCGACGCGAAATTGGATTACTCGCACATCAAGGTAACTATCTAAAGGTCTTTTTTTTTTTGTTGAACTTGTGAGTTACTGTTAAGAGTGTCAGTAGTTCAATTTGGACAGTTTAGTTTTTTTTCGTTTGCTTTACTTACACTATCGTGATGTTAGTTGAGAAGGGTGTTTATTGTTCAAGTTTTGAAATCTGTTGAAATTGAGCATGTTTTATAGATTTTCATTGCATAATAGGTGAACCACCTAATGGCTTGTTTAATAATGTAGGTTGAACTTCTCACGGTAGATGGGCTGGTAAAGGATGGGACTCATTGTGCTCCAAATGGATACTACTTCATCCCAGTATACGACAAGGTACAAATGGCTGATGCTACTCGCTGTCTTCTGAAGAAATTAAACTAGTTGAGGAGTGTTTTTACATAAGGGTATTATGTCAAAAAGAATTCACTCTCCCATTCAAGGACCTTTCTATCTACACATGCCATTCTAACTTTTCTGTTGTCTGTCCTAAACTCATGGATACTCATTAATTGAAGTTTGCAGTGAACTTTCTTCATTTCATATCCCATGAATTAGTTTCCTTAACTCATTAGTAGGAATGCTCTCTAGATTCCTTTTTTTTTCTTTGGGTTTTGGAAGATTGTAATTCACAAACTTATATCATGTTCAACAATGTTGTCAATCTGTTGCAATTGCTCTATATATCCATAAAGTTTGGGGAAAACTTCTTCAAATATGTGCACATGTATCGCACGTGGCAGCACACAAGAATCAGTTTCTTAAGTGTTTATGTGTCTGTAATTCTTCATATGTAGTTAAGAGAGTATAAAGTTTCCTTCTCTCATTTCCTTGGTATATCGGTAACTTTTATATAACATACTTTTTGAGCTAGAACTGCAATTTAAAAGATTATTTAGTTTCTGATTTTTTTTTCTTAAACATTCCATGGATGATCATGAACATTTTAACATCATTGTGCACATGTGTATAGTCATGATATATCTCTTCCCTACCCCATTCTTAAAGACAATTTGTTTGTATCTTGACCATGTTTCCAAATATTATCATTTGAATGTTGATTTCTGTTTCCCTTGATCACTTGAATGTTGATTGTTTCTTCATGCAGGGTTCTTTTGTTGTGAGAGTTAAGGGCCCTGAAGGATGGTCATGGAACCCGGATAGTGTGAGTATATATCTCCCCAACCTTCATCCCGTAGGAACACATTGACATCTATGTTTCCCATGTATTCATGTTCAAAAACCTTGTGCATTTTCTGAGCATGTAATTCTATGTTTTTTCTAGGTTCCTGTGGTTGTTGATCAAGTAGGCTGCAATTCAAATGCAGATATTAATTTTCGGTTCACAGGGTTTGTTTCTCTGGCATGCCAATGCTTATACAAACTTTTCTACATAATATTTTTAGTTTTGTTCCAATACCCCTCCTTCCGTATTGTTCAATCCAGAGAATTTGTATGTGTAGGTTTTCCATATCTGGAAGAGTTGTTGGAGCTGTTGGTGGAAAAAGCTGTTCCTTAAAAGATGGAGGGCCATCGGGTGTTGAAATTGAGCTCTTTTCATCATCAGGTGATCTCATTTCGTCTGCTTTCACATCACCAGTGGGTGGATATTCTTTCACAAACATTACGCCAGGTATGAAATGCTCATTTATAAATTTTGCTCATTTTATCTGCACAAATTTTTAACCTGACTATCCAAGTTTGATCTCTGATATCTCAGACACTCTCTTTGTATTTATGTTATTTATTTTTGCTTGCCTTCTTTTTTTTAAATTTAATTTTTGGTTTGTTATTTATTTTCCCTTAAATGAATTGTACAGTCAGGATTATATAGTTATCACTTCCATTGTTCTGTACTTGTATGTGCAGGAACCTACAATTTACGCGCTTCACATCCAAATATAGAAGTTGAAGTTCGGGGTTCTACAGAGGTTGAATAACTGATATGTTTAACTGTTTTCTTATGTTTTTTTGTATTGGCCACCAGTGATATCAGATCAATATTTTTGCAGGTGGAACTGGGTTTTGGAAATGCTGTTGTAGATGATATCTTCTTTGTTCCAGGGTATGATATACAAGGTCATGTTGTTTCTCAGGTGTGTTTGGTGATGACACCCACTGTGTTTTTTTTTCTCATGTTTTGCATCCCTGCATCCAAAATATTATTATCAGTCGGTTTCCTTACTAAATATAGTCTCGTTATTCTAGGCTGCAGTGCTAATGTCGGTTTATTAGTTATGCCTCTTTGCATATTTTTGGGAATTAAGTAAATAATTGACTCATGTCAATGATGTCATCACACCAGTCTAAAATTATCTATGTTTAATTAAATGACATAGAAAAAAAGTTGTTCTTAGTCATATGATGTTTCAGTAGTAATTGTTCCTGATGTAAAGCCACCAACTAATGAATAAGTCAAGTTTGACATAAATCAAACAACTGAAATAAAGGAAGTCGAAAGAGAAGAAAATTGAGCTATTGTATTAATCTTTATTCTGAACAGCTTAAATTTCAGAACTGTCACCTGGACTGAATTAATCTTTATTTCATAATCATCATGGTATAACTGGCATGTCCAGATAAGTGAGTACATGTTCCATCTAATACTCAGTTATCAAACAAATTATCATATATGAGAACTTTGCTATGCCCTATCAATGAAATGTGTCTTTTGGTGGTTTACTCCTGCATTTTATTTTAAGTACTGGATTACCCAAAGTGATTGACTTTTTTTCAAACTTTTTAGGGAAATCCAATACTTGGTGTTCATTTATATTTAATTTCTGATGATGTCATGGAAGTGAATTGTCCACAAGGTTCTGGTAACGCCCCAAATGAGAGAAAAACTCTCTGCCATGCCATATCTGATGCAAATGGAAAGTTTACTTTTAATTCGGTACCATGTGGTAATTCTCTTACTACTTGCTCCTCAGATGCTGATATCTCTTCAAGTTGTTTTCATAAGTCGTCTGTCCATCGATTTTATATATGGAATGTTTGATTTCCTGCAAATATGATCTGATTCTTTCTATCTGCACATGATGGATATAAACATGGATTAGGTTGGGTGGGATCACACTTCATTGCCATGGGGTGGGGTTGACTCATGCCTTGATCATGCTTAGAACAGTTTGGTTGTGTTCGACTTATGCATGTTGATGGGTTCAGATTCCTTGCTACAACCACTCATCTAGGGCAGGCTGTTTCAAGAAAAAGAGAAAAGAAAAGAAAAAAGGATTGTATTATGTCAGGGTTAGGGAATCTGGTTGTTATTTAAAGTGGTATTGATTTTAGGTGGAGATTGTGGTACAGGATGAGCAGTCAGGGCTTTTAGACTAACATCTAGCTAAGAGTTATCTTAGAGTGAGAGGAATAGAGTAGAATGATTTACCATTTCCATGGGGTGCAAAACATATTTTTTTTTCTCATGATTAACACTCAAAAACATAAATTTTTTTTCTTATGATTAAGTAACTCTCTTGTGCTGTTGTGCAGATCTATACCCTCATTGATGCAAAATTATGTACTATAATTGGAAAGGATATGACCCTAGTGTCTGATATTTTTTTTGCACAAAGTGGTTGTGACTCAAACCCATGATTTTGTCCTACTATCCCACATACTTTACCATTGCTTTGAGCAATGGCCTCTCCATAACAATATGGGTTCCGATTCCTAAACTGCCTTGGTGATACAGACAATTAGTAATGTCAGTCAACGACTCAACATTAGTATGAAACTGAATGCTGGCGATGCCCTCTGTTAAAAGGGATGCCCTCTGTTAAAAGGGATGTGAATATAGATTTGACCCCAAATAGTACTTTTTGCAAATGACTCTCAACCATAGGTACTCCAGATCGGCAAGCAAAACCCAAAGCCAATGTTTCTAATTTCATACTATACTTCCAACATCAAGAAAATATCAAGCTTTCAATTTGCAATAAACATAATCCTTTCACCCACTCCCTTCTTCCTAAAAAAGGTAGTTTTTTCTTCTCTAGACCATCTATTAATTAGGTGAGTCATCTCATCTTCCATCTCATTGCTTTGTTGTTTGTACTCATCTTCAAAAACATATATTCTTTCATTTATTCCAGATTGTCTAGCAAATTTCAAAAGACATTTTTCTCACCATTTAACTATCTTCTTTCTGGAATTTTTTTTTGAGAGGAATATATGAGTATCTTATTAATAGAAACCCCCGGAAAGGACGAGATGAGGGATTTCCTTACAAAAGAGGAGAGGAAGAGTAAGAAATAATTACAAAAACCGGAGTAAACCCCTTTACATGACTTACTTCCCAAACTCTTATCACCCGGTCCAACTTTCTGGAGTTTCCTACAGTTTTTACTCCTTCCACATCCAGGCCCTCCCCCCTAATTCCCAAGAAAGATACGAGTCTACCCACTTCTCTTTGGTCCATCTACCAGAGCGGAAAAGATGAGTCTGGAACTTCTTCGGGATGGAAAAAATGCGCACTTGTCATTCACCACCCCTGTTTTAACATTGGCTTTCTCTCCCCCCCCCCCCAAAGTATTCTGCATGTCCTGTGGTCACTAAAAAAAAGTAATTTGATTTTTGAAATTTAATGAATGAGTGGCTTGTCTATAGGATTTTACATTAATTGATTGAAATCTATGAGATATATTCCTTTTCATTTAAGGGGAAATTTTCTGTTTAACTAATAAGTTGTGTGAAATTTTGGTTTTACTTTAGGGAATTATGAATTATTGCCTTATTACAAGGGAGAGAATACAGTTTTTGATGTTTCGCCTCCTTCAATGAATGTGTCTGTAGAGCATCGTCATGTTACAATTTCACAAAAATTTCAGGTATGCTTGAGTATGAGTTTTGTTTCAGTTTGTTGTAGATTTTTTTTTTCCGGCAGTAATTTTCCAGTATAAAATCATTTCTGGTGATCTGTCGGCTTCGGAATAATCTTCTTATATTAAATGTTGCTGAATTCTGTTGATGTTTCCAAAACTACAATACTTATATCTCCTGTAACATATAGGCTACATTGTGATTTTTTCAGGTCACTGGATTTTCTGTAGGAGGGCGTGTTGTGGATGGGTATGGTAAAGGGGTAAAAGGGATCAAAATTATAGTGGATGGCCAATTGAGGGCTATGACAGACAGTCAAGGAATTTACAAGCTTGACCAGGTAAAATTTTACGTATTTTGGTATTTTTGGAGTGTCAACTTTAAAATTTCATCACATTTTTTTGTAATTCTCTAAGCCAACCCCTCAGTTTCTGAAGCATTCTATTTGCTTCTAGCTTCAATACTTCTATAATATTCTTCTCCTGGAACTGATGACATGATACACATTAATTTAAATGACTGATCTGAGTAATGTGTGTATATTACTATAATTATTCTATGAGTGAAGCTTATGCACTATCACGAAGAACTTGTCTATGGTAACCTGTCATGACTCTTCTTCCATGATAAGCATACATCATCTAGTTGTATTTATACAAATGCCCTATTTTTCACTCTCAAAAGAACTCTAATATATTTTTCTTTACTTCTGATCACCTTTGAGTTTTTTTAGTTATGCTATTGACTATTGTGAATTAAGGAACATAACAATATGAATTACTTAAATAGAACTGATCTATTGAATTTAAGTTCATTTTTTCCGTTATTGATTGCAGAATTATGTCAATTTGGTGACCCCAGTGGGTCTCCATTCTTTGAATTCTAGGGCTTTTCTATTCTAAACACGCACATTTCCGTGCTTGATTTGTTGTGGCTATAGACTTATGAGTGAAACATAATCACTGAGCCTTCTGTTTCCATAATATAAGGCAACCATTTCTTGTGTTTATCCTGCTAATTTGGTGAATATTGTTCATAGTACAGTTATTTCAAATTTTCTGGTCACAGTAAAACCTAGCCATGGGAATACATTATCATCTTCATTCTTCATATTATGGTTTAGATTTTGATTGAATGTGTTTTGAGTTTGGACTCTGGTCAGTTCAGCCATAAGATAATTTACATGATAGTTGTATTTTACATGTAGTTGATTACTCAATGGGGCTGTAGATAAATATTGCAGAATGGATAATCCTGAAAGTAGATAATGAAAAGTTTGTATTTGTTTGTTGGATGTCTTCTGACCACAGATGCTAGAATTGGGTGGTAGATCCATTACTTGTTTCATGGGAGAATCTTGTTATCTCTAACTTTTTATTAATCCCAACAACTGTTTCTTTTTCAGGTTACTTCGCGGCGTTACACAATTGAAGCAGAGAAGGATCATTATCGGTTCAATAGATTGGATAATTTCTTGGTATTATATCTTGCACCCTACTATGCTAGATATTACTCTAAATTGTGAAAACAGGAGATGGATGAAGATGTTTGTATGATTTGTTGTTTCCTTACCTGTTAGATTTTTCCATAACTATAAATAACAGATTCTATACTTTATATTAGGTTTTGCCAAACATGGCCGCACTGGCTGATATTGATGCTGTGAAATATGATATTTGTGGTGTTGTTCACTTAGCTAGTGCAGATTACCAGGCTAGGGTAAACTTCATTTTTTAGCCTTTTGTTTTATACAAGTGTTCTGCAGTCAATGCAAACTGAAACATTTGATAGCTCATGTATTACTGAATATGTTGAACCAGGTCACCTTGACTCATGGGCCCGAGAATGTGAAGCCGCAGGTGAAACAGATTGATAAGGATGGACGCTTCTGTTTTGAGGTGCATTTGTAAAGTACTAATTTGAATGCTCTTGTAGTCTTCTAATTTTCTATTTTGCTTGAATAGCTGGTTTATACTAATGATAGTTAATTTTTTTAAATTAATAGCTTATTGTCTCAAGTTGTCTCATGTTAGGCGTATATGCAAATTAACAATTCTGGATGCATAATGTGGAAAAGAAGGAATTGTTGCTCAATGTTTTAAGCATGCTGACTTTTATTTTTATAATATTTCTTTTATGCTCATTCTTGAAATGGGAAGTAAATTGTTGGACTAAATAATGCGAATATGCAATTTAATATCTGATTATGTTTTCTGTTAGTTTGAGTAATCTCATTGATGTGCTTGCTGATATGACAATACAAATATACAATACATCAGAAATAGTATTGGTTTTGGTAATTGATTAACTCATATGGTATCTCAGCCATCTGTAAAACCAAGTGTGAAGTTACAACTCCTTTGTCCCAGAAAAGAGGCTAACCTGGCAATTCATAAGTGAACCCGATAACCAATATTTATGTATTTCCTGTGTAGGCCTTATTAGTTTCTGGTACATTGACAGTCTTTGTTATTCATTCATTGATATTAATATGTAATTTGGAACTGGAGTGGCTGAGGAACTTGTTTTCTATCTCTTAAATTTTCAGATATTTCATTTTTTTTTCTGCATTATCTGAGTAGGGTTGTTTTTTTTCCCTATAGACATATTAGTTTATTTGTTGTCATTGTATCTGACATAATTGTGATATAGGTTCCACCTGGTGAATACCGGTTATCTGCGCTGGCTGCAAGCCCGGAAAGTTCTCCTGGGCTTCTTTTTTCACCTTCATTTATAGATGTCACCGTCAACAGTCCATTACTTGATGTAGAATTTTTTCAGGTAAATGATTGAGATATTATAACAGCATGTATTTTGAATTTGGTGGAATTTAGGCTTCATATGTTTTATAATGCTTTAGGTGGATTTTTGGATATTTAGTTAGTATGGTACTTTTATCACTTGATTAATGGATCAATTCCCTCTGTTGTTCAGGCATTAGTAGATATTCATGGAACTGTTACGTGTAAGGAAGTTTGCAGCCCAAAAATTTCTGTTTCTTTAATGAAACTGGCTTACAAGGGTGCAAAAGAAAGAAAGACGGTTACTCTGACTCATGAGGGTAGCAATTTTGTGTTTCCAAAAATTTTTCCTGGAAAGTACCAGCTTGAGGTATGGTATTTTTATTATGATTCTTTCTCCCTTTTGTGAATCATCATCTGTCTCTTTCATTCTATAACCATCTTGTAGTGAGAACAAGCTGACATGCTCCAGGTGGATTGACTACCCAGTCTCCATCCATCAGTGAGAAAGTAGATGTTGTGGAAAATGTTGATAATTTTAATGAAATTAAATGCTGATAAAACCTTTAAGTGAATTCTAAAAAAATAACCAGAGTGATATTAACTTCTTCAAATGATTTTTTTGCCTCATTTTTATTTAGGTTAAGCATGAATCTTCAGACTTAAAGGGAGACGACTGGTGCTGGGAGCAGAATGTTATTGACTTGGATGTTGGTACGGAAGATGTAACAGGGATCGTCTTTTCTCAGAAGGGTTACTGGATAAATATAACTTCAACCCATCATGTCAATTCTTGCATACATCACCCGGATGCTTCACATGAGAATTTGAAGATAAAGGTAATGGATTTTTTACAAAAATATGCCATCATGCGATTCATAGAATGACACTTTTCTTGGTGTTTCAGAGAGGATCACAGATGATATGCATCGAATCCCCTGGAGTTCATGAACTTCAATTTGTCAATTCATGCATATATTTTGGGAGCTCCTCTGTGAAGTTTGATACAAGGGACCCAACGGTGTGGATATTCTCATACTAGTCATGTATCTCATAATGCATCCTTTTGCATGACTCAAGTTTTCATTCGTTTTTTCCTTCATGAAAGTAGCTTTTTTTCTATGATGCAGCCTGTATATCTTATGGGAGAAAAATATCTGGTTAAAGGAGAAATCCACATTCACTCAAGCTTGCATCACAATGCAGCGGTGTTCCCTGAGAATATTGTTGTGCAAATGCCAAATAAAGAACACACTATTACTGCTAGCTATGTGAGATCAGAGCCCATTGGGAGTGAACAAATAGAGGCTGCAGTTTATGAGTATTCTATCTGGGCAGATCTTGGAGATGAACTCATCTTTGCTCCTCTAGACTCGAGGTATTGGTTATGAAGCTTATTAACCTGAATTTTTTGGCGGAAAGAATGTTGGACGATAATAAGAAGTCATTTCTAGTGGTCAAATATTGTTAGTGTTAGGGATAAATGTATAAAATGGTTGCATACACTTGCAATTTTTCTTGCCAAGATTTTGGGCCTGTGATGCATAGAGACACAGGATGCATGGCTTTGACCAGGTACTGGCATTTGCAAATAATTAAACATGGTTGCTACATCATGCATATATTTCTGCATGTTAATTCACATCTATGCCTATGATATTACATTCAGCATATTAAAATTTGGTTTATACTTCACATAATATGTTCGTGTGGCATGGCATAGGATAATACAATGTAAATGTATATAGTACAATAATGATTATGCGGCAATATCCACTTATCAGGTGTTTGACATGAATGTGCACAATAATTCATGCACCATTAGTTTGAAATTTGGAAGTCCGATATCCTTGACCATTTTTGTCTTTTGTGCAGATACTAGAATAGAAAATAAGCCACAGTGGCAATAGTTTTTTTTATTTTTTTGTTCCACAGGACACTGTATTTTACTTGATATTGTAAAACCATCTTCATACTGTGAAATTCTATGGGATTTACGTTATCACATGATGTCTTGCCTGATCAAGTTTGGTATTTTGGTGATACTGTTTCATTGTAATGAATGAAAACTCTTGTGATCTTTGTGATCTTTGTGGCCTGTGACAAGCAAGGTTTATTCTTAATTGTTTTGCTCTGATCATAGCAATTTTTCCTCTTCCAGGAATAATGGAGAAAAGAAAATTTTATTTTATCCAAGACAACGCAATGTAAGGGTGTATGATTTTTCATTACACTTGCAATTATATTCTTTCGATGTTCGTTATTGTTTGCGTTGTTCCTGTAGGTGTCAGTTAATATAGATGGATGCCAACCTACTGTTCCTCCATTTGTTGGCCGAGTGGGGCTCTATGTTGAAGGTTCAGTCAACCCTGCTCTTTCTGGTATTGCTATTAAAATTCTAGCATCTGGAGAAAGCAGCAACACTCCCCTTCGAAAAGGTGAGGTAGCAATGGAAACTGAAACAGGAGTGGATGGTCTATTTGTTGCTGGCCCACTGTATGATGATACAGATTACTATGTGGAGGCCTCAAAGGTCAGGATTTTTACTTGACTCACTGTTGTCCGAGTTGACTAAGTTTGAAGATATTTTCTCGTTATATTTTTAGCTTCAGCCATTGTTCCCATTGAGGTAGACCTTTACATGTATGATTTATTTACTTTAGCTGTGTTTTGAACATATGCATCATGGTTGATATCTTTAGGACTTGGAGTGAGTTGATTAAAAAAATCTTGGTTTTCTCAGAATCCAACTGAACATCTCTCTGATTTCTGTGGATCATGAATCTTTGCCAGTTTCAGAAAACTTTCTATCTTGAAATTCACCTTTTGCTCTTGAACCAAATATAGTGGATGACTGGTCAATGGGCAATGGATGTTTAGATTGGGGGCACGTGGGAATGTAGTGGTTGTACAATAACTAGAGGCAGAGGGGTAAACTTAGGTTTTACACTGTCATTTACTTGATCGAGGGACAAGCAATTGCTTCTTAGAGCATGTGAGAGCATAATGGAAGGGTGCAGGGACTCCTTGCTTGGATGCTACTGCAATGAACCTGGTGCATTAAATCAGACTAAAGTTGGTTTTGTAATGGTGAAGGTGATCGCAATGATTGGAGTGCAATACTTGTATTTTTTTTGACAGCGGGAAACACCGAGGAGGGGGGCAGAAGACCACACCTCCAAAATGGGGTAGGGACTTAATGTTTCTCTCCTAGTAGCAATTTACCAAACTGTTTTTAATAAAATCACAAGTGAGTTTTCATGCTTTGTCAAAATGTCTTCGCAAGGGGAAAAGGCAGAAAATAAAGGATATCATACGAAGAAATTTCCTTCAAGATAATAGCAGCCCACCCCAAAGATCTACTCAAACTCCTAGTCACTTGGAAATTACCATCCTGATTGATATTCAAAGTTCTAGCGCCCGGGGGAAGATATTATAACATATAGCATGAGGAATTGACTGTGTGCATTTCTTTTCTTTTCTTTCCTTTTTTTTGTGAACACTTACGTCTCATCTTCCTGATCTTCCTGCAATGATCTGACATTGGTGGACATATTCGCATTCCACTGTCTTCCTCATTGATAATTCTCTCCTCCATGCTTCCGGGCTTCTAGGCTAAGGCTATATTTGCCAAAAAAATGGCCACACCTTAAGGGGAGATCCCCACCAAATCACCTTGTGCGTGCATGTTCTCGGAAGTTCATCTTGGCAGCCAATAAGCTCCGAGTAAAAGGATTTCTCAAAAAATCCAAGTGTCTTTCTTTGTTTTCATCATCCTCTCGAAATGTTACTTATGTTCATCTTTTGTCTGTGTTTTAGTTCACTTGAACATGTGGTATTGTATATGTGGTAACATGTTTTTTGTCTGTCTTTTGTCTGTCCCACCACATTTTAGAAGGAATTCTAGTTGACTTGAATATGTGGTAACATGTTTTTATATTCAGTTGTTTTTCGTTTCTCAAGAAGAACCAGTTCTACCTGTTTTGTATTCTGCATCTTGTTGAATATCATATTGAGATCAGACTCCAATTTAATGTTCAGTCATATGATACAAGTTGCAGTGAATTGTCTCAAGTTATGAAAAATATCTCTCAATGAATGCTTTACCAAATTTGTTATTCTAATACATCCTTTTCGTGGTGCAGCCTGGTTATCATCTTAGACAAGTAGGACCAAATTCCTTTTCCTGCCAGAAGCTTAGTCAAATAGTTGTACATATCTTTGCTGGAGAAGAATCTGTGGAGCGCCTTCCTTCTGTTCTATTATCTTTGAGTGGCGAAGATGGTTACAGAAACAATTCTATTACGAGTGCTGAAGGAATCTTTATCTTTGATAACTTGTTTCCTGGAAGTTTCTATCTTCGTCCAATGCTCAAGGTGCACGACTGTTTTCCTTTCTATTTAATTAACTTGACCTTTGTTGTTGGAAGATATGCAATGTGCAACTCTTGTCTACCGCAGTGTAGTTCAAGCTCAATGAGATTTTTTTTTCTTGAAATATATTAACTTTCTCCATGCCATTGACTATTTTTTTTTTTTGAAGTTAAGAGAAATTAGAGTTCTGCTTGCTAAAAATTTACAATGTGCCTTTCGTGTAATTATTTATAGTGAAATCTAATGGTATTTAAATTTTCTTGGAAATTACTTCATTAAAATACTAGAATTTCTTACATGTATTTTACATCCAAGTCGTGCAAAAGTCCTTTTGAAATGTAGTAGGGTTAAGAAATCTGAGTATTGGTTGCACTTAGGCACCATATTGCATTCCATTGTAATTTATTTGCTAAATAGCATTTTTTCTTTTATGTCCAGGAGTTCTCCTTTTCCCCTCCAGCACAAGCCATAGAACTTGGTTCTGGTGTGTCTACAGAGGTTACCTTTCATGCTACCCGTGTGGCTTACAGGTTTGTCCAGTTTGTCATCCATGCTGATCTTGTTTCCCTTTACCTGGCATGTTTCTCATTTTGCATACATTGTACTGGTTGGGGGTCGTGTCATTGTTCATAGGGCAACATGCACCATGATTCATTATTTGTGAGGCTTATACCTCAAATGTCTTATTATCGACGCCCAGCAGTGTGCTTCATCATATTGAGGCATGCGGTTCAGTTCTGAGCCATTTGTGGCTCAACATTTTTCTCTATCTTGCATTATTATGTCCTATTGAACAATGCTTCCATCCCACATTTGGTAGGTCTTCTAAACTTTTTCTCACCATCATCATCCCCAATACATTTGGGCTTCCTTACAGTTGGCAACCCTGCTAATCATTGCAGGACACCAATCCCACACAACATAAGATCTATAATTAGTTTATCCCTCAACAAAATTACAAGCGTACAATCATGTATAACCCTATCTTACTTTTGCTGCACATCCATCCTAATATCCTCATATCCACCATAAATAACTTATGGCATTTATCTTTGCAGTGCCACGGGTACAGTATCATTACTACCGGGCCAGCCAAAGGAAGGTATATATGTTGAAGCACGATCAGAGTCCAGAGGTCATTACGAGGAAACAACAACTGATTACTCAGGCAATTTTCGCCTTCGTGGACTCCTTCCTGACACCACTTATATAGTCAAAGTAGTAGCGAAGGAGGACCTCAGCAGTGTTGGAATTGAACGTGCATCTCCAGAACTCATTGCTATTAAGGTGATCCATCCGTTTACTGTATTTTCAGTTTTTATAATAGATTTTTCATTTTAGTTTTAAAATGGTAGCATCTTATTTTGAGATCTATGAATGTTGGAAGTTCCATGGCAAATGAATGTATTGCTATCTGTCAACTTTTCCATGGAAGTTAGCATCTGGTATCTCCAATTGAGATAGGCATGTCATTTGTACTTCACAGAAGTTGTTAAGACGGTCATATTGCATGCAGTTTATGGGTCATTACAAAATTTGTTTTGTTCATGTTTTTGTAACTTCTTCTTTTGATTCATTGTAGGAATAAATTTGTTGACACTCAATTATTTATTCTCCCTATTTTGTGTTATTGCCTGTTTGCCAAAGGAATGTTTTTTTTTTCTTTCTTTGCAGGTTGGATTTGAAGATATCAAAGGCCTAGATTTTGTGATATTTGAACAGCCAGAGCGAACCTTCTTAAGTGGTCATGTAGAAGGAATTAGTCTTGAAGAATTACAGCCACATCTCCTGGTTGAAGTCAAGCTGGCAAGCGATTCATCCAAATTCAAATCAGTTTTTCCTCTGCCACTTTCATCTTACTTCCAAATACCTGACTTGCCCAAGGGAAGGCACCTAGTACAGCTTCAATCTACTCTGCCATCAAGCACCCACAGATTTGAATCTGACATTATTGAAGTTGATTTACAAAAGCAGCCTCAAATTCATGTTGGCCCGCTCAGATACAAAGTTGAAGAACGTCATCATAAACAGGTAATCCTCACATGGCTTGATAAACTTGCTGGGGGTATATTACGCTTAATGGTGTAACCAGTGTTTTAAATTTCAGTATCGATATTGGTTTTTCCAAAACAAATATTCATTGATCATTTCAAATCTATATTGGTTGATATGGGAAATTTGTCTTTATCATGTTTTTGCCCGAATATTGCAAGAAACTATTTTTAAAAATAGTGTGCACATAAATTGATGACTTTGTTTTCAAATTTAAAATGACTATTGAAAAATTTAAAATTTTGAAGTTTGTTCTTAAATAATGTGCACATAAAATGATGCTGTCTCTTTTGAAAAATGACTTTGTTTTCAAATTTAAAATTTTGAAGTTTGTGCTAAAATAGTGTGCACATAAAATGATGTTATCTCTCTTGAAACATTACATTGTTTTCAAATTTAAAATTTTGAAGTTTGTGCTTGTTTATGTTCCAAGGTCTAATTTCGGTCTTTGGACTCTGCAATATATCATTTAGAATGCCTTTTGAACTTTGGCTCCATGATGTAGAACCTTATTTAGTTGTTTGTCTAGCTCTTCTTTAAGTTGAAATTCACTCATGTGGTGGTATTGGATCCATATTTATCACTTTTAGGAAACATAAATGACGTGAAACTATGTATCATTCAATACTTGAAACATGGTACAGACTGCTTGTTTCTTCCTACGTTAGTGGTGTCCTAGGTCTGGAGCTTCTTCTAAGCTAGTTTAGGACTTATAAAACAACTCTACCGGTCAGGTTCATTTGTCCATATAAGATCCGCGGATGGGTCTAGTGAGTGAATATGATCCACCGGGCGAGGCCACTTTGGGTTAAAAAATCCAAATGTGGCATGCCTCTGTCAAGTTCATGTATGCCGTGACATTTTTTTTCTACGCCATTGGAATGTTTTGTAGCACTACTATCTTCATCAAAAAGCTTAATTTATTTTATGTATGAATATCTTGTGTTCACCAAGTGCAAGGATTTTAGTTCATACAACTTACCTGCTTTCAATTTTTTTTTTTTTCACTCTTGAAGAAAGTAGGTGGCACCACCATTCATATTTTTTTAATTAAAATATATCATATAGTTTTTTTTGGGCTCATAAAAGCTGATTATATGAAAATAAGCTTGGTAAGTACCAAGTAACAGAGAGGGAGATATGCTGAATCAGTTTTTCTACCTGGTGCAGGAGCTAACCCCAGCCCCAGTACTCCCCCTTATTGCAGGGGTTTCTATAATAGTTCTTTTCATTAGTTTACCAAGGTGAGTGAAGAAAGTTAGATCATCACGCAATTTATACTGTCCTTTGCTTTAATCCTTGTCCAAACTTTATAATGTATATCCCCTCTCATTCGTCTGTGCAGATTAAAGGATCTATACCAACTAGCCATGGAGATGAAACCTGGAGGTTCCGCCGCAGTGCCTGTCAAGAAGGAACCACGGAGACCTGTCTTGAAAAAGAGGATAAACTAAGGACTTTTGGGGTGCTTGTTTTTTTTTTTATTGTCTCCCCCCCCTTAATGGATGAGAGTTCTGTATTTCTAATTTAGGGGATCACAGGATCCGTTTCCATCAGTTGTACTGTAAAATAGGGTCCTCTGTCGAATTTCATGCCGAGGGCCGCTCGATCATAGTCTGATTCTTTGCATGGCTTTTGTAATCTAGTAATAATTTTGATAGTTAATGGAATTTTAGTCAAAACTAATGAAGTGGATGAAATGCTCGATTCAGTGAAGTTTGTTTATTTGAAAATGTGTAAGAATGCACTTAAACATTTGATCCCTCGTTTTGGTTTGAACTCTTCCTTGTGGAGAGTTCATATAATTTTTTTTTCTCACCCTCAATTGTAGTTCCACATGCCTCATTTTTTTTTTTTTTTTGTAAAAATAATTCTCATTAGACAATGTAAATTTTGATAGTTCAAGCAAGTGAAGTGAATAATTATCGGAAAAATGGTGATGATTTTTTTAAATATATGCTTATCTAATAAAAATACATGTTTTCACACAAAGTGAAACATATTTGAAGTAAATTAAATGTATATATTTTTACATTTTTTTCGTATCAGAATATATATCAACATAATAAAATATATACTATTTTCAACATTTGATGTATACTGTGTTGGGTGATGTGCGTGTGTTTCTTTTCCACTTATCTGTGAAAAGCCTAAAACTGCATAAAACAGATATTATTATTGCTTGATAATTTATCTGCAATTTAAGTTACAAAATAGATATATTGGGAGAAAGGCAGAAAATTGAAAACCTGCCAAGCTCTAGATTAAAAAAAAAGAAGACTTTTCACAAGTATGAACAGCAGGAGACAACAGCAGCAACAACAGTAACCAGTTGGAACGTCATCCGCGATCATCTTCATGAGGGAAACAACGCACACATATCTTGCCTAGGATCAAATTCTCTCTCCGAAATTGTTCGATCATCACGAAGGATCAATACATTTAGCGTGCCAGATCCCCTCAACCACGCAGTGACAACAGAACCCGGAGACACGAATCGCCCCAGATTGAACTTTGCGACGTGGAACGGAGCGCCCATACCTTCAAGTAGGGCTGCAATGGAGCGGCGGAGAGTGCTGTCCCCAGCCACCTTGCTGTGCTTCCCCCACCCTGTCAAAATGCTGTACAGAAACAACTTCTTTGAATCTCAAATGCGGGGTGGTTTTATCCAGGGACCTAAATGTGGGCATCAGTACAGATTATATAGCATATGTTAACTTATTTGTGCCAGTGAATCAGACCTCATTAACTTGGGTAGCTCGTGCCCCTCGAAGATGATGGACCGAATCTCAAGCAGCCAGGCATGAACCATTGCCTGGGCAGCACCAGAGGACATGAGATGCAGATCTAAACAGGAATCACACCACACGTTCTCCCAGACCTGTCGTCGCTTTCCTTCGAGCACGACCTGCTGTGCACCTCTTCTCTGCAAATATTGACATAACCATAATCTGAACAAATTGCAGAGACTGAAAATTCATGGTAGCCAACAGGTGGTATATATTTTGCACCATTAGATGTGCACTTGGAGATGTCTAAATAAAATTAAATTAATGAGTAGCACCCTCTAATTTGTTTTTTTACGCACTGGTTCTCTTGATCTTATACCTTGATGAGCTAACTGAACTGATGATTCAAATTCTACAATGTCCTAGAGTACTTCTCAAATATTTATGTCTTGCCCTTAATGAAAAAACTGTTGTGCAACAATAGCATCAAATCTGGAGGAGGTAACCAAACATGACAAACAATTTAATATTAACAATGCAGAGTAAGAAGCTTTTTTCTTGATCATCAGGTGTTAAATTATTTGTGAGATGATAAAAACGGGCATCTGCACAAGCAGTGAAACATAAATTACCTGGCCAAAGTGCCACAGCATATCTGTTAATGCATTATAAAAGGCAGATGCAGTTGCGGAGTCCATGCGCTTCACTTCGTCAAAGAGGGCCTGAGCTTGAACCCAAGTCTTCTCTCTAGAGCCCATTAGGAGTCCATGTGCCACACCATAAACCTGATTATCGAACAATCGAAGTTCTTCTAATAGTGTTGATGCATCTTCAAATGAATTGCAACGGCTGCATCAGATTAAACTAAAAAGTTATACAAGTTGGCACAGTTGATGCATAGGTGCAAAAGATGAGATTATTTAACTCAAAAGGTGAATCATGAGTACATAGCAGATAACAATTCAGAATAAGAATCTACCGAGGCAATATATATATATATCAGAATAAACAAATGCCTCTTACGCCATGAGCATCCTGATCAATGGTTTACAGTCACAACCAGTGTTGGAAAAAAAAAGTGAATCCATGTGAATAAGAAAAAAACTATGCAATTTTTCATCAAGCATAAGATTGGGGGAAAAAATGTGGTTTCCATGCTAAAAATGGTAACCTCATGGAAATCCATGAAATAAAGTGAATTAGAAATAAACTAGCTTAAGAAAAAAGAAAAGAACACTGTAGTCAGATACTTACACATGATCATAAGAAATACAAGGATGGGAAAAAGAAATGCAAGAAAAGATTATTGGAGTGAACCTTGGATAACTATTGACGAAGCTTAACATCTGTTGCACAAGAATCTAGTAGTGTCTCAAATCAGGAATTGCAAACATGTGGCTCATTTCCAGAAGTTCTCATTGAGTCATGACCTCTTCAAGTCTAATATATTAATTTACACATTATACGCAGAAACACTGCAGTCAATTATCAAGGATTTCTGGACTATTAATTTGAGAATAGGCACCTAACTTAAATTCAAAGTTCCAGGTTTTAATGCCCAATACACAAAGATCTTCAATTGATACAATCTGCAGAAAACATTATTATTCTAAACAAACAAATAGTGTTGATGCATCGATAAGAGTTACATATATGTTCTTTAACATCGGGGAAAAAGAGTTTGCTATATTTATTGGTAAAAACATGGGCATAATGAACACCATGAAGACATATATATTCAAGGACAATCCGCCAGAGGCAAAAATGCATTTCAAGTGAAAGATCAATGATACCCAAACTCTACAAATTTAGTTGCACGTTATCATGGTTTCCAGGTTTGCAAATTCTGCAGAGCTAAAAGAAACTTAATGAAAGAAAGTTATACCTGCAAGCATTCAAGATGGCAGAGAATGTCACAACATTTGGCTTTATCTCCAACTCGTGCATCTTATGAAACAAACCCAAAATGCTCAATAATTCCTGTGACTGCCGCTTCACATCCTCTACAGAAGGCTGTCCTTTTTCAATCACCAACCGTCCAAAAATCTTCATAACTTGATTAGTCTCCTCTTTATCTCTGACCTCCTCCTTATCAACCTCATCAATCACACGTGACCCATCAGCCACATTAGATCCATCTGTCTGAAACTGGAAGGTGGCCGATTTACCAAATGCATCAATGATCGTATTATATGTTACCACATTTGGCTGAATCCCCTCACGCGTCATCTCATCAAGCAACGCCACAGCCGACTCCACCAGCCCATTCTTACACAATGCATCGATCAAAGCACTGTACAACACAACGTCTGCTTTCAACCCCGCCTCCTTGAACTCCTTAAATATATCCATAGCCTCTTTATACAGACCCCCTTTTGCATATACATCAATCAAAGTCGAGTAAGTCAAAAGATTCGGCGTAATTGACTCCGCCTTCAAATCCTCAAAAAGATACTTGATCGCATCGTACCTCCCCTGCTTCCCATAACCCCCCAACAATGCATTGTAAGTAACAATGTCCTTCTTAATCCCTGACCCCTCCATCTCACTCACAACCCCCAACGCCTCCTCAAACCTCCCAAGCCGTGAATAGATCGAAATCAAAGTATTGTATGAAACTCGATCCAAACGTATCCCCAACTGCTTCATCTCATTGAACAAACTCAAAGCCTCTTCCAATCTCCCCGCCTTTGCATAACCATCTATCACTGTACTGTAAGTGACCACATTTGGCCAAACATTCCGCTCCGACATCTCTGACATCACCTCCAAAGCCAAATCAACCTGCCCACCTTTGCAAACAGCATCTAAAAGTGTATTATAAGTAAAAATATCACGGTCGATGCCACGACTAACCATTTCATCAAACATCCTCCGTGCATCCTCCCAAAACCCTTCTCGGCTACAAACGGCCAACAGTGAATTAAAGGTGATCCTATCGGGCCTCACTCCATCCCTTGTCATCTCCTCGAACATCTCCACCGCCCGATCGAACCCAACCCCTCCCTTTCCACAGGCATCGATCACCGCATTGTAAGTGACCAAATTTGGCCTCAGCCTGGCCGCCCCCTTCATCTCCTCGAACACCGCGATCGCCTCCTCGGACATCCCGCTCCGCCCATACGCGGAGATCAAAGCGGAGAACGCGTAGACGGTGTTCCCGTAACCATGGGTCCGCGCCGCCTCGAACACCCGCCTCGCGAGGTCGGCGCGTCCGAGCCTCCCGAGTACGCTGATCGCCGCGCTTGCGAGCTTCCCCTTCTCCGTCACGCCCCGCTCGCGCCGCACGGCGAACTCAAAACACCGTAGCGCTTTCGAGAGCTCGCCCCGGTTGCCGAGCTCGCGGAGGATGAACAGGTAGTCCTCGGACCCGGAGAGCCTCCGCTCGAACCCGGAGAGGAGCCTCTCGAGCCCCCCCTCATCGTCGTCGCGTCCGCGGATCACGTGCTGGAGCGCCTCCTCCGCAGCGGAGGTGTGACGGGCGGCGCGGTTGAATCCGGCGGAGGCGCCTCCGCCGCCGCCGCCGCCGTGGACGGCGGGTCTGGGGCGGTTGAAGTGCATCTTGGAGACGAATCGGGTGGAGCGCTTGCCTCGGAAGTCGGGACCGAGGGAGGGGAGGCTAGGGTTTCGGGGAGGGGCATTTCGGGAAGAAGAGGAGGAGGAGGAGTTGACAGGGACTCGCTGGGGTTGCGGAGGTTGGTAGGGTTTGGTGGAGGCGATCGAACAGTGAGGAGGAGTCGGAGACGCCATTTTTTATTTTAAAAAAATGAATTTTTAGGGTTTATCGATTGATTCAAGAATCCATTTTTGGTTTCAGAGGTTAGGAGAGATGAGGGAGGAGTGGATAATGATGATACGGACAGTGGTATTTGCTGTTTGGATCTCATTTTTGTTTTTTCAAAGGGACCACCTTTGATTGGGTGAACGAGAGGTCTCCAGGATATCCTATCCGGAGAAGCGATACTCTAGTTCAGATTTGGATTCTCCGGTCGTCTTTAGCTGGCACTGTTTCTTATTGTGACCTCCTTTTATTTTAGAGTCGTTTTTCTCCGCCTTTGATTTTGTGTTGTGACCGTTGGATGTGTGTGTTTTTGTGGGTGTAATTTAGTTGGGTTTACTGTGATGGTAAATTACGAGTGGCAGTGAAAAAAGCGTGAGCAGGATTTTGCATGATCGCCATATGTGTTTCGCACGTGTGGGGTGTACGTGATTTGACTTGAGTAGTACGCAGTCTTAACCGTATGATCAAATATCAGTAAAAAATTTACTATAATGGACCTTTTTTTTTTATTATTATTATTTTTAGATTTGACTGAACTGTTGAAGTGATCAGAACCCTTGGAAGTGCAATCAACGAAAAGTATTTAGTTAGTATTTTAAAATGAGTTTAAAATATATTTTAATTAGTGTAATTTAAAAAAAATAATTTTACAGTCAACGTATTATTATTAAAAAAAAATTATTGAATATTTTTTTTTAACGAACGCTGATACAATCGATTTATTTTGTAACCTTATTTGTAATCTCGCGTATTATAATATTGTAATATATAATATACAAAAAAATCTTTTTAACTCTCTAAAATCTTCTTGAAATCATAAAAAGTTCATTTAAAGTTAGAAAATCATCACAGGTCCCCATAAAATATTTATGGTTAACGAATTTAGTCAAGAATATATTGAAATAAGTCCTAAAAAACTTACTAAAATTGGATTCAGTCCCTACAAACTTTATTAAATTAGATTTAGTTCTTTTGTAAGGCAAAAATACCCTCGTCATTTTTCAACATCTCATCTCTTGAAATGTCATCCTCATCTATAAACAAAAATATCGATCAAACCTCATTTGATCTATAAAATTGAGTCATTTTTTAACATTTTTACCTCCTTAATCTCATTATAAAATAGTAGAGAAAACAATTTACAAACCCAATCAAAATTCTATAATACATTCTTAACTCAAAATTAGTAGCAATAAAAAGCATAACACCTTGATTATAAAACTATAATTTGTTTAATAAAATTTAAATAAATCAGTATATATTTTTAGATAATAACATGGATTTTTTGTGATTTTAAGAAAATTTCACGGAGTTAAGATGATTTTTAAATTTCACAAGGGCTCTTTTCGATTTTCACAAGTTTTCAAGGAGTTATATCGATTTTTTTCAACAAAGAAAATAAATTTTAAAAGGGTATAACAGTAATTTACCATGCATGGTTAGGGTTAACCACACATCTGGTTAGTTATAGGAACTAAAATAAATATTATCTAATAAGATAGGGACCTAAAAGAATTTATCAATTTTACATGGACTTTTTCTGATTTTTATAAATTTTCAGGGAGCTAAATGGATTTTTCCCTATAATATAATAATGTGAGATTTTTGTATATATATCTCTGTTAAATTTTAATTTGATTAAAATATTCCTGTTAAAGCTCACAGTGCAAAAGTACCCTTAAAAAACTTTAAGTGAGTGCAATTGTGCTCCTGTGATCAAATTCCATTTGATATAGTTAATATTTTTCGTTTCATTTCGTTATAAGCGTTGAAATGACCCTTGTACCCTTAAGCTATCCGAAATGAGTTTTGTTTTTTTGCATATATACCCCTCTTAACATCCGTATTTGTATAATTACCCTTTTTATTTTTAGCATTACATAAATACCCCTGAAATTTTAATATATCATGAAAATTTGCCCCTGAGGTTAGTGTTCATGAGGATTTATTAGAATATCTCCATTAGCCATTATTAATCACATGTAAATAATCCAAAATATCCTCCCCATGCTTTATTTGGATAGTCGAACTATAGTTCATTCTTCCTCCTACAATCTTATCTCTTTCTTTTTCACGCAGGGTTGAGTAAGATGTGTGATTTAAATGAGGGGTAAACTGACCATTTTATAGTGTAGGGTTAAGAATCTAACTATGGTTTGGTTTGCGTTCCTAACAATGACTTATGGAGGGCAAATTTGCACAATTTATTAAAATTTTAGGGGTATTTTTGTAATAGTGAAAATAACAGAATTAATTACAAAAATACAGGTTTTAAGAAGGGTATTGATGTATTTTTTTTTTCAGAATTAATAAGGGCATTTAGGTCAATATACATGCGGAGTTAAGCTTTTTAACCATAGTTAATACAGAGTTCGTCATGGCGTGTGATATAGGGGTACGGTTGCACTCATTTCATGTGTTTAGAGGGATATTTTTGCAATGTCGGTTTTTGCAGGAGTATTTTAACAAAATTAGAATTTAATAGGGGTATATGTGCAAAAATCCCTAATAATTTTCATCCGCCTGATACAGCTATAAAATAATTGTGGAAAAAATTCATATAACCTCCTATAAACAGTTTCCAATTTATATAACTCATTGACTTTTTTTTAAAATCCATATAACCCCCTGAAAACATTTATGTAAATTCAAATAGTCTCCTTAAGTTAAACTTTTGTTAAGATTATTATGTGAATATTTTGTCTGGTTAACCCTGAATAAAAACTTTGTATACCAAAACACCTTACAATGTGTTAAAAATATAAAAGATCATGTATAAATGATGATTTTACCTCTCTAAATAACAATGGTGGAGCCAGGAATTTGCTTTAAGTAGGACAAAATTTTACTATAATCTTAAAAAAAAATTCATGGACAAAAATAATCATATGATAAATTTTTCAACCAAATATAAATTTTCATTAGACTCAAATGTGATAAAAAAACATAAAATTAATATGTCTATATAAACAACACAAACAAAAAAAAGTTTAATATATCACTTAAAACTATTAAAGAAATAAAAAAACATATAATATACAGTCTCATTTGTAGTTCTAATGAGGGGGGAGAGATTGAAAATACAAATAAAAAAGACAAAAAAAAAAAAATCTATCTTCAATAGGTAAAGGAATATCAATAAAACATAAAAATCATCTAATCCTTATATAATTATTAGAGAATATTAGACATTGTCACATTCATTTATAATATGCACATGATTTGATTTAAAAAAAAAATAGTATGCATTATGTAACAAGATATGAATTCTCATAAAAAAATGAAATATATATACTTTATCGAATTAGATTGATTCAATTACAAAAAATATGAAAAATTTATAGCGAGATCATTTTATATACCTCATTGGACAACTATCTATGATCGAATGACCACTCGAAAATAAAAAATAAAATTATATGCACCACTTTCATTAAATATCAAAGTTAAAAAATTCAAAGTTAAACAATACAGTTAACAATAAGAAATAACCATCAACCTATCACTCATTAAACTTCACTATTCTATCACAAACGAAACCAAATCATAGTAACTAGTCCCAAAACAATGAATTAATTAGTCCCAAAAAAGAGATGGGGAACAAAAAAAAAAAAAAAGAAAAAGAGTGGGGCTAGCTGGCTACAGCTCTGTATGGCTCCACCCGTGTCAAATAGGATTTTATAATTATATGAAAGGACAAAATCATCACTTATAGATGATTTTTAATATTATTAACAAATTATATGAGATTTTTGATATATTATGTTTTCGTTCAAAGTTAAGTCAAACAGAATATTTATAAAATATTATTTATTTGTCAATAAAATTTAATTAAGAGAATTATTTGAATTTTAATAAATGTTTTCAAATGTTATATATAGAAAAAACAAAGAATTATATAGATTTTAGACGGTTTACAGCGGATTAATTGAATTTTCGCCTAACAATGATATAAGTATATATATATTTATACACTTCAATAACTTATAATACGTGATTAGCTATGAAGGTAATTATTTTCTTTATTAGTTCAAAAAAAAAAAAGCGTGTCTCATGGACGTGAACCCGCCAACGAGTCCGCCACGCCCTCCCCGCATCGCCACCACACAAAACAAGTGGCCGTACAAACCACTGATTAACATCAAATCTCAGCCGTCCAAAAGACCCCGTCATATCATCCACACTCGCGGTTAGAACAACCAAACGTCACCAAACGGTCGTCTTCCTAACATGGCATCAGCGCACAGAGAGGCAAATAGCGAGTGCAACTTAAATTCAGAGACGACGATCGCGGTCCGAACTTTATACGCAGAGCTGGTGAGATGAAACAGAAAACCAGCCAATGTAGACTTTTGCCGGCCTCATCCGGATAAGGAGAATAAACAGAGGAACCTCTACGTCGTCGACCACAATATCTCCACCGAAACCCTAACCCTAGATTCCTTTCGAGGCGGCGTGAAACTTGGATTCCGGCAATCCGACGGTGAGGGCTGCATGAGTAGGCGGCAAGTCACCTCCTCCCGCAATCCCAGGTTCCTGAAGCGTCCATGGGGTTGGTTATCCTCTCTCAACCTCTCACGCTCCGTCCGAGTCTCCTCTCCATCCACCTCCGGAGGTCCGGCTCGTCCTCGGCCTCCGCCGCCGCGCCTCCTCCTCGGATCCGGTGCTGCTTCTCCCCTCTTCGACGGCTGAGCTCGCGCAGGTACTCCTCGATTGAATGGACTGAGTTTCGTTTTTTTGGTGGGATTATCGATTTTGACATGTCGGAGCTTCACTTTCAGGTTCGACAATCTCAAATCGAAGTGTTCCATCACCAGAACTGATGTTGATTTGGACGTCGATGCCAAGAGAGACGAGGTCTCGGAAGATCTGCCGTCCATTCCCTTGGACTGCTCCTTCCCGATTCTTCATCTTGATTCGGAGATTCTGGAGGCAGAGTCCATGCACATACTGGCAGAGGGGGACTATTTAGACAATCTGTTGACAGAGTTGCCGGTATGACCTGTACTGAATGGATATCTCATTTTTTTTGGCCCCACAATGAGCTTACACTGACAATGTCTCTGCTTGATGTCTTATGCAATCTATATGAATCGTTTTTAGGTTCTTTCGGAAGAAGAACAGCAGAATCTTGCAGCCACTCCAGCTCATCCCACCGGTTTATACGGTAGAACCATTTTTTCACCATTTACCGAAGTTCTCTGTAGAGTAGCCATGAGAATGTAATTCATATAGATGTATAATGTACAGTTATCTCTGCTAATGAATAGGATTTGATCATAGAAATGGTTGCTCTTGACTGAGATCTGTAGAACCTGTACGCGGTACACTGGCTTGTTGGTTCCTTCCCAAGCAATTTAAGCAGCTATATTGATTATAAGAGATGAGCAACATAATGAAATTGGCGGCCAAGTGGCCATTCTAATATACAAGAAGCATTTTGATGTCATGTGAGGCCTTTGTTTGGTGTTCTGAACAATTTTAATTCAATTTTTTTTCAGCTCTATATACCATCTCTTTAGTTGGGAGTCTGGTTGAACAATTGTGGAAGTTTGCTTGGCCTGCTGCCGTTGCATTGCTTCATCCAAGTCTTCTACCAGTGGCAGTTGTGGATTTCTTTACAAAGGTAGACTAGTTAAATTGCCATCTCATGATGATGTTCATGTCTGATATTTAAAGAAGGGCTTCATGGGATCCACTATCTACAGCTTGCAATCTTTGTTGGAGGACCTTTAGTTGGAAATCTCATGGATTCTTTTCCTCGAGTTCCCGCATATAACTACCTGAGTTTAATTCAGGTGTGTAAATGTTTCACCATAATTTGCTCTTATGCTCATCAAATTTGATTATGATTCACTTTTTTTTTGTGTGTTCACCAATGAATGATTAGATCCTTGTTATGGATTTTTTGTTAGACAGCTGCTCAATTGCTATCAGCCACGATGATCATTTATGCCCTCCGCACGGTTCCTCATGCTTCTGCAACTTCTGTACTTATCCAGCCATGGTTTGTCATACTAGTGTTAGCAGGTGCTATTGAGAGGCTTTCTGGTCTGGTACTGGGGGTTGCCATGGAGAGGGACTGGGTTGTACTGGTAAATAAACATTAAGTGATGCAATTATTGGCATGTATGCCTCACTTTCTAAAGTCAGTTTCCGTTTGCATGTAAAGTTGGCAGGCACAAATAGGCCGATAGCATTGGCCCAGGCAAATGCAATGCTTAATCGACTTGATCTTATTTGTGAGGTGAATTTTTGCTCTTGCAATTATTGGATGCTTTCTTTTTTGTTATGATTTTTGGATGATTCTTCTTTCCAATTGGTATAGATATTTATTTAGTTTCCTTTCCCCATAATAACCTAGTATTTTATAAACAATTTATTGTTCCCATTGGATGGAGGAGTATTTGATGTTTGCTCTTATTCACCATAAGTTCTAGTGTAACTTGTAATCTTAGTATTTTTTTATATTACTTAATGCACTTGAATTCCTTCCAGCTTTCAGATCATGTACAAACCTCCAAAATATTCGAAGTGTTCTAGTTTGCATGCCAATTATTTGTTGATCATGCCATTTATTTGACTATCTTGTGATTTATATGCGTAAGATTTTGTTTGTTTGAGCAGCATCAACTGCTTAATGGGATTGAATAGTTTTTCTTTATCTCTTTTACATATTTTTTTGCTGATATTTTTGGTTTTCTCATGGTCACAGATAGCTGGGACATCACTGTTTGGCATTCTTTTGTCCAAGTATGCTCCCGTTACTTGCTTGAAGCTTGCTGCTGGTCTAATGATATGGTCACTACCTGTTCTGGTTAGCTATCCATTTCCCTATTAACCTGCGCATAAACTTGTTACTCTCTGATGGACCAGATTCTCATTTCTTTTAGTGTGTCCTTATGACAGATCATTTTGGGTCAGTTGGCTAATAGGCTCTCCAGTGGGGTTCTTGATCGGTCCAAGTTTCCTCAGAACTGTGATAAATCCAAAATTGTTCATTCCCATGATTTACGAAAATTAGGTCTGACTTTTTCTTTGGGATATTTGTTTAAGCTTACAGTGTTTTTATCTTCAAATCGATGATCTCTGACCATAATTTTGAATATTAATTCAGTGGAAAATGGCTTGGGTGCAGTAAAGTATGGCTGGATCGAGTATAAGTGTCAGCCTGTTCTTCCTGCCAGTGTTGCATCTGTGCTTCTATATTTCAATGTTGCTCTTGCTCCTGGTGCTCTGATGACTGCATTCTTGACACATCGTGGTATGAGCCCAAGTTTGATTTGGAATTTATCTTTACTAACCGTCAAACTTTTAAATCCCAAAGCAGTAGGGGCTTCCATTCTATTCTTTACTACCCCGTTTGGGTAACGGGTTAAGCTTGGATAAGGGTGGTATAAGAATGGATAGAGCAAATGACTGTTTGTTTACAGAGTATAACTTGGTATTACTAAGTCAGTTTAAACGAGTATAAGAGAGTATAACAATTCTAAGTAACCCCTAGGATAAGTGATACTTAGTTTATCTATTCCCATGGGCCCACATGTCAAATTAACTTTTTACACTTTATCACATCAAATCACCATCAACACCTCTTATACATCAAAGGGCCCACATGTTAAATCAACTTTTTTACACTTTATTTATATTTTATTTTTTATCAATCAAACAACTCAACCTTTATTCTTACGTTTTCCAATGAGAATAATAAAAAACACAATAAAACAGAAAATCTCTTATTCCTGTAGAATTGTTATTTATACTGGTATAGTTATCTATCCAGAATAATTCAATTCCTCAATTCAAACGGGGGGTACAAGATTATTTCAAATAGATTAAATATGTGGTAACCTGTTGGTGTGATGATGAATAATGACACACTTCTCTTAGAGTGGAAGAGACCTAACTGTTGGGTAAGCTATTGAAAATGGGTTGTCTTCTTGATGGTATAGGCCTAACCCATGCTAGATCGCCTGTTGTAATCTTCAATGAAAAATTCAGGAAGAAATTTGAATCAAAATGCATTCACTAGGATTACAGTATATTGTTCTTTTGAATGACAGCGCTGTTTGTTAATATAATATTGAACCGTACAAAGATATGTAAAAAAAAAAAAAAAAAGCTAAAATCTTGTTCTATTTCTTATGTTGTTTATATTTGAACTTACTTTCGCTTTTTACTTTTATTTTCTTGAAGAAAACATAACTCTTTTTTTTTGGTTGTGGTCTACCTTGTGATGTATTGTGACTGTTCCCTTTTTATTTTTTTCTAAATTTATTATCTCTAAGTTCCAAAGCTTTTTTTTTCCCTTGTATTCGTAACTGTCTCAATTCTGTTATTTTAACAGGTATAAATCCCTCAATCATTGGAGGATTTAATGGATTATGTGCTTTTATGGGTGTTACTGCAACATTTTTATCTGCAAGCCTGGTCAAGCACCTGGGCATTCTAAAGGTTATTTTTATTCCCTAATCTCATACCAATCTCTTTGCACTCTGTTCTAGCATTATTGATATTAACACATCTCAACTGATCAGGCTGGAGCAGCTGGATTGATGTTTCAAGCTTTGCTTCTTACTGTAGCTGTTGTTGTATACTGGAGTGGTTCTTTATCTCAGCAAACTCCACTACTACTATTCCTTGGTTTAATTGTAAGTACCATGCTAAACTCTCCCTATTTCCCTTTGTGCCCCGCAATCAAGTCCAATGAAATGGTGAAATTACTTGTTTTCTGATACTGTTGTATGGAGTTCAGAAGCATGATTACATCACTTGCAATTAATTCATTTTAAATCCAGTGATTATGCTGGTGAATTAAAATCAGCAGGTTAGTATTAATCACTTTGAAAAATTGACCCAGTATTTTGTTGGTGGCCACTGTTATGTCCCGATAAATGTGATAATAGGGGATGAAACTAGAATCTGGGGAGGCACTTGGATGGGAGATCTAAACTTCCACATCTTGAGTTAATGCATTTGCTTTTGTACCAGGCATTGCATTTTATGTAACCCAATCATTTAAATGACTCGCTCTAAACGAGAATTTGGTAAAAAAAAAATTTAAATTGATATATACCCACTTTTTGTCACAGATATTATCAAGGCTGGGTCATATGTCATATGATGTTGTGGGAACACAGATTCTTCAGACTGGTATTCCTGAGACCAAAGCAAATCTGATTGGGACAACAGAGATTTCCATGGCAAGTCTGGCAGAGTTCATCATGTTGGGTGTGGCAATAATTGCAAACGACATTTCACACTTTGGTTTTCTGGCCATGCTTTCCGTTTCCTCAGTGGTGGGGGCAGCGTGGATGTTTTCTCGATGGCTGGCCAATCCAACTGATGAACAGAGAAAGCTTTTTTCATTTGACCTTCTACGTGAGTAATCTACATTCATGCAATTCATTTACCCCTCGTATGACGTGGAACATAAGACAAGAATAATGAAGAATAGATGAGAATAACTAAAAAAAGTTATTTGTTTTGACAGAATGAATCTTGATAGTTATGTCTGGATAAACTAGGATAAAGCCTGATAACTATTCTAAAAAAATTGTGGAATTGCTTATCAAGGCTTATCTATATTAATGGATAAAAATACCCTTCTCTGTTATTTTAAAAAATTTATCTCACCTAACAGACTCACACAGATTTCAAAAACTGTCACATCTATCAAATCAATCATATATCTCTCACACTATTCCTAGATGGTATAATTGTCATTTAAAAAATTATAAACTCTTATTCATCCCTTATCAACAATTTATCATCACTTTATCTAAGGTGAACTAAACAACAAAAAAGTTATTTTTACGTTTTTCAATGAGAATAACAAAAAAATAACCAAACAAAAAATTGCTTATTCAGCCTGGATTGTTATCTATCCTAATATAGCTATCAGGAGCGAATAACCTAAAGTTACACCCCATACGAAGGGTTAGTATTTTAGTTTGCAGGACAGGTTTTACCATTTTATGTCCTAAATGACTTAGGTATCCTTTAGAAGAGACAAGACAAAAACGTGAAATGCTTTAAATTTCTGATATCTGGATTGCACAATATTGTTTAATTGTAGTATAGTATAGTATATTATACTGCCTTGATTCTTCTGCAAACTCGAACATGCTAGAGAAGCCACCAAGCTTGACTCTGTCAAGCGAGTGCTTCAGTTTATCTTTTTCTGTTAGTGAGGGCTTAATTTTGTACATACCAGAATACTACTTTAACCCCATGAAAGTTTTAATACTAAATAATGATATTATCAAATATTAAAAAATAAATATTGCTGATCTATTATCCAACCTTTTTTATTGTCTGAATACGATCTGCCTGTTTACTGGGTTCAAGTTATGCCATCTTCATGAATATCCGGACTATACAGTATACACACTTCTGTATGAATCCTGCATGACATTGTGTTTGAAAGAATTATTTCATCAATATGAATTCATATTATTACAATCAAAACTCTTCTATTTTCTTATAATCCTTAAAAATGCATTATGAAGTCTAAAGACCATTCATTCCATCTTCTTGTCCTGAATGACAGGTTCTCCTGGATTTGCTTCTACTTTTTGCGAGCATGCTCCCATATCAACCTCACATAGTGATGGAAATTGATGACTTAAAATTATTTTTCCAAGCTACAGAATTGGGCATATAGTATTATCACATCAGCGGCCATTCAGTTATCAGTACTGCTTAAAATGGTGAGCTTTCTTTGCTATATATTTACATTTTGTCCGGGGCTAGAATCCAGGGTGGTCAGTATCTCAAGGTAACATCTAATTAACAGTAATGCCGAAATGTAATTTTAATCATAAAAAAAATGTCAGTGAATATATGGATTGCTTGTATGTTGGTCTGAGGATTCAAGGATTGAGTCCTAATATTGTACACACTCATTCATTATTCAGTAATGAGCATAAACACACTTTTGACAAATACTTGAGGGTTCTGAAACCTTGATTAAAAAGGATAATACAGGGACAGTTTTATTTGCTATCGTTTTTTTTTAGTCGCATTATTTTGGTTTTGTAGAAGGTGTGGTATACTTTATGTAATAAAGGATGTACTTATATATAAAAAATGATATACTCTAAAGAATCGAACCTTTCATTAAAAGGGATGATACAAGGACAGTTGTGCAGTCTTTTTTATTTTATTTTATTTTATGGGAGTTTTTTTTTTTATGGAATTGGTAGACGATTGCTACCTCAATTTTATATATAGAATGAGGTTCCACATCCAAAGGAAAACATAAAGAAATACTTACATATAAAGGAATAGATGAGGAGTCTATTCCAAACTCCACAAGGAGCCATGCCCGAATTAACACCTCATAAACTAAGGGATACCATCGAGTTACACCCACAATATATCGTCCCCAGTCCCTGATGAAATCTTCTGTGGCCTCCCATAAGTTCTCCCTGTAAAAGCGTTGGCCTTGGATGACTACTGCGTTCCTCGTGAGCTAAATCACCCAGAGGCTGGCTGAAACTACCAGACAACGCACCTTAGCTTACACCCTGCGGTCCCCCCGGCTTGTCATTCTCCTCGACGCTGACCAAAATTCATCCAAAGAGGCCCAGGTCAGACGGAGGTGGCACAGTGAACCCAGCCTCTCCCACAACTCTCTTGCCACCGAGCACTCCCTGAACAAATAGTCCACCGTTTCTGTGTCGGCATTGCAAAGGACGCATACAGTCGAAATGTTGGGACACCACTTCGACACATGACTTTGTGAGGATCCTGCCGTGACACACCAACCACACAAAAAACTTGACCTTGAGAGGAGCCGCAGAGTTTCAAATGATCCCCCGATGCGTGACCATCTCCTGTGAGTGAGGTGCCAACCTTCTCCACCATACATATCCCCGACGTACGGTATACCCCTCTCTCGATGTGCGTCCCCAGCTCACCTTGTTAGGAACGCCCGAAGCAAGAGGTGCACCCGCTAGAACCTACGCTAGCTCTGATGCCTGTGCCCGCTTCGGAAGGAGTGGGTTGCCTTACAAATTGCATCCTCCATACACCCAAATGGGCACTACGTTCCCAAAACGCGCATGCACGCCCCTCGGGCACAGAGAAAATATGGAACATAAGAGGAAACCGTGACAAGCACGCCTCCTCCCCACACCATCTATCCGACCAGAACAGAATGGAACTTTCATCCCCCGCATCCCATGCACATGACCTGACGAACTGCTCCATCCCCGCAAACCATCCCTTGCATAAACGCGAACTTTTTGTGGACAACCATGGAAGATGCGACCCTGCCGCTAGCGAGTATCTCTCTCAGAAGAGGCGCACCCAAATGGAGTTTGGCTTCGCCATCCAATGCCACGTCCATTTGGATAAAAGCGCAAAATTCATCTCCTTTAATTTCCTCACTTCCAGACCTCCCAACGCTTTTGGCAAACAAACAAACTCCCATTTGACTAGATGCGGTTTACTCAACTCCTTATTGGCACCGCTCCACAAAAAACGCCGCCGAATAGATTCTAAGCGTCGTTCCACCCCCACCGGCATGCGAAAAGTAGACAGGAAGAAGATAGGCTTGCTAGAGATCACCGCTTGTAGCAACGTCAGACGACCTCCACTACTCAGCAGCCGCCCTTTCCACCCGTCAAGCCTGCGCTCCATACATTCGATAAGAGGAGTCCAATCTTCGGATTTTACCTTGTTTCGCATTAAAGGCATCCCCAAGTGGCGGGTGGGGAGCCTTTGCACCGGACATCCCAAAGCCTCCGCCAACACCACCGTCTCCTCCTCCCCGATGTTGATTGGAATCAGCGTACTCTTGGCAATATTGATGTGTAAGCCGGATAATAGTTTGAAGCATCGGAGAATAAATAAGAAGCCTTTAATGGACTCCACATTCGGCGTGCTGAACAGAATAGTATCATCCGTGTACTGTACGATCGGCACCTTGGAACCCTCTCGAGCAACAGCAAGTCCCTCCACCCATCCTTCCTTTGCTGCTGCTAAACACATTCTGCATAGGACATTAGCAACCAAAGCAAAGAGGATTGGAGATAATGGATCCCCTTGCCTTAGCCCTTGATTGACCGGGGAAAAAACCGTGTGGTTCACCATTCACCTAAACAGAGGCAGATGCCGTACCAATGCATTGTGATAACATATTAACCCAAAGGTCCTCAAAACCATGCAGACGTAGTACTGGAGAAAGAAAGTCCCAGTCGATGTGATCGTATGCCTTGGAAAAGTCGAGTTTGAGAAGAACTCCCTTTCGACCATCCAAGAGACAACTCGACACCACCTCTTGCGTCATGGTGAAACCCTCTTGCAGATTTCTCCCTGGTATGAACGCTGTTTGGTGTTCCTCAATCAAGTACTTATTTTATGGGAGTTGTACATATACTTCAGTTTTTTTAGGGGTTCATATTCTATGAAACGAAATATACATAAAATATATATTCTAATGAATTGAATAAATAAAAATAAAAAATCTCATGACTATAACAATGGTCTATTTAAAAATGAAAACTAATACATTTCGCCATGTTTGTACTACTCAGTCATTTTGATTTTTGTATATTATTATAAAAAGTAAAGTATCAAAATAAATATTTTTTTTCCTTGAAAAAAGAATTTTTCATTATTTTTATATATACTATATCAGTGGAGTATATATTGCACTAGGTATACACTCCACCAGTGGGGAGTGTAGGTGGTGGGAATTGTATCCGAGTTGCAGACTTACTATAAAATTGATAGAGGGTATATGCTTTTATTAAAAATTGTATATAATGGACTCATTAGTTTGAAAGCATGAAGAATTATGAATGATGTATATATCCTAATAGATGGTTCCAGGGTATATGGACTGTTCCTGCGGACGGTGTGTAATAGCACTATTAAAAATGTTTGCATTATGAAGCCTTATCCCCAACGATGTATTTCGATGGTGCACAAAAACGAACACTGTACGCCTTCAATGGGCTTTGAATGGAGAAGAACTCGTGGGCCATGATCTGGTTTAAGAAAATCATAGGCGTTCGGCATCAATAATGCTCAAAGGCTCAAAGCAGAGAAATGCAAGGAAGCAAGCCAACAAAAAATTGACCTACTCAAAAATCCATTGAGAGGGGACTAGTAGTAGAGATATCTACTCTCAATAAAATATAAAAAGTGCACGAGGTTACTCCTCAATACAAATTTGACCCTCTATAAAAGAAATCCTCTTTGTGCTTGCGCAACAAACGCCCCAATCCTTGATAAGCTAAAAAATCATCGCTTAGATATTTTCCTCATAAACAGGTGTATCCTTTCCTGAAAAAAGGAGATGATTACGGGAGATCCAAAGACCCTAAATGACGGTTGGTATCAATATTTGCGGAATATTGCCCTTTGCGCTCTTATCCCCCGGGGGGATACGACATCGCCCTGCTCTCCATAACTCCTCGAATGTGTTGCACATGTCCACTAACTCGGAGCAACCTGCAAGATGATGCCAGATCAACTTAGCCATCGGGCATTCCAAGAAAATGTGGGCTGTGGTTTCCTCGCCGCCTCTGCATGTAAGACAAGTTGTATCCTCCCATGGAGCCCATTTTTCTCTATACGACTTTGTGAGTAGCCTTTCGTGTCTCCACCGGGTCTTGTAGACTTGCATCCAATTTGTGTAAAATTGGGTGGTTCTATCTCGCTAAAGCTAAACATCTCTTTCGCTAGTTAGGAAGATAAAATGGAACAATCTTTGTCAGTCTCTAACGAGGAATTGATAAATGTTCAAAACTAAGTCTCACATGTTAAATACGTTAGTAAAAACTTGTCAACCAGAGTGAAAAGCGCTGATGGAATTTACCACTAATCAGATTTCATCTCTAAGGGGGGCATTTGGATGTGAGAAGATTATGGGTTTGCAGGAATCTGATTTTCCTAAATCCGTTTTCAAATAAAAAAAAAAACTGTAATTTAATTAAAAGTTACATACATCATTTTTAGACATAAGTGTTTAAAAGTTAGTTTTTTCATAACTTATGAAGAGACAGCTTTTTAAAAATTCAATTTTAAACTTAGCTTTTTAAAAAAAATTGATCCCAGACCCACGTTCAAACGCCCCTAAGTCAAGAGGTTGAACCCCAAAACACAAAGCTCAGCTTGCAATGGAGAACAATATGTCAAGTAGGCCAAGGAAAATGTCTACAGTCCTTTTTTTCAGATCTTGACAGGATATGAAACTTTTTTTCAAGTTACATTTATAAAAAAAATGAGTATATATTACATTTTCTAGTATATGCTCTCTCTTTCTCCCCTCCTCTCTCTCTTCCCCTCCCTGACCCTCTCTGACGTCATCTACCCGCGACCCTCGTCCACCCTCTTCTTCTTCTTCTCTCTCTCTTTGTCAGTTCTCTCTCTCTCACCTCTCCCTCCCCTTACTGTCCTCACCACCCAAAGAAAAATTCTGGATGGTGGGGGTGGAGGTTGGGTTGATGGGGGTATCTGCTCCCTGTCATAAACATACTTGTATCTGAATATACAGTCAAATACATTTGGTTGATGTCATGGATTGTCATAGACGTAATTGTCATAAACATACTTGTATCTGAATATACAGTCAAATACATTTAGTTGATGTCATGGATTGTCATAGACGTAATTGTATTCCTTCAACAAGCTAAGCCTTGTTTCTATCCTGATTTGCAAATCTATACGTGTATAAACCATCTACAGCCCATCTAAGATTTGTACCTGCATATATATGGCCAGAGAAGTTTAGAGCAATGATTTAGAATTACATTGGTTTTGCGCAATAGTCCTTCCTAAGATTAAATCAAAACCGAAAACATTCAAAATCTTTATCAACACAATTTTTTTGTTGAATAATGTTTTTACAAACTTGTTTTCAAACAGTCTCGGATAGGCATGTTGTCCATTCCAATCCATGAATTAAACACTTTATATTTATACACTGTTAACATATCATCTTAGATAGAGTTTACGTTAAGGCTGCAACTTGGGTCTGGTTGAATCCGATTTTTATATGGGTTGGGTTGACCAAATCGGGTTCGGATTGACCAATTCGGGTTGACTTACAAATTGGGTTGGGTTCGGGTTGGCCATACTCACAACCTGACCCAACATGAACTCGTAAATTAATAGTTAAAAAAAAATCATGATCGTTTATTTTGTAGCTCCTAATCCGGACCGTTCAAATTTCAGGTAAACCAACTAATCTTATGGGTTGAGTTGATTTATTTAATTACACATTATGTTTAAAAATCGGGTAGGGTCGGATTGATTTATTTAATTGCGGGTTGGGTTCGGGTTAGTCTAATTCCTGTTGAAAATCGGGTTGGGTTGGATTAGGGTTAAGTAGTTTAAAATTTGAGTTGGATTCGGATTAGGGTTAACCAGAACTCAACTCCCCCAAGTTGCGGGCCTAGTTTACGTGGAATATCTCTTTAAGCCATTCACATAATCTTCTTTCTTGGATTACAAGCCCCCGTCTTCTTCTACGTCCAATAATATAAGACTACAAGAGCCTCATTTGCTTCCTCCCTTCAAATTCAAAAGCTTTAAGATGGTGTGGCCTCAAAAAGATTTAATAATCCAGAGAGATAGAGATGAAAGCAATTGAATGAGATCTTTACCGTTTGGGGGAGACGCAGAGAGATGTAACGTCTCTCTCGACGGTTAGATGGGTGGTTTCATAACTGCCTCCCACTCGTTTCTCTCATCTTTCTTCATTGTGGACCGGATATTAATCGAGTTAACCCGATCCAATATTCAACATAAACATATCCTTTCATGTGCTTCCGAGTTGTGGGTGTGATACACTTCGATTTGAATTTTCTTTTAATCTACATATTTTATTACAAAAAAATATAAAAAAATATGCATTTATTTGAATATACAATTTTTTTAATATAATAACATATATTTTAACAGATTAATATATATTAAAAAAAATTAAAACATGTCCTATCTTAAAAATGAAAGTACACGTAACAAAAGTATAACATTTCCTTCTTTTAAAGAGAGAAAGCAATTGATGGGTCCATTACATCCGATGGCGTCATCTTTTCCCAACCTACTCATTCTCTTCAGAATGGGACTTCGAAGATGATGTGGAAACTGCGGTTCATATAAATTGTGATTGATATTTTATAGTGTTAATAGATACAGACCATCCGAATCTGAAGAATAAATAATGGAAAATAATTACACAAAGGCCACTTGTCCAACGGTTGCTTATAAAACAGTGTTTCCGAAGGGATAACCACTATGTACTTGATTAGATTAAGAAAAGAATGTCCACATTCAGTGGTAAAGATCGAATTATATATATTGAGAATTTAAGACCATTTGTCCAGATTCAGCTGAAGATACTTGGCTTAATTATTAAGAGAATCATCATAACAAAACCTCCCTTTTACAAAAAAAAAAAAAAAAAAAAAACAAAACCTCCTTTTCACAAGGGCCTCGAGGTGTCACATATATATTTGTTTTGATAAGAAACTATCGAACATCTATTAGTGAAGAAAGATCATTTATTTATAACAAAAATTTAACAACTAAATACTGATGTTTGATGGCTGGGTCATATTTGTCAAGAAAAATATTCCTTTTTAGATTATTACTCTGGTAAACTTAAATGGAATTATATATGCCTCTTAATTAAGATGAACAGGTGGTTACATAAATAATTTTTCACATTGTTCTTATATTATGGTTATACTGTTATACATGGATAAAAGGAGATTAGACAATTGACTGTTTGGCATCCTTTTATTTTTTTTTTGGTCTCTTGCGTTTATTTTGTTAGAATAAACTATATTAAGCAAGAATAAACTATATTTATCTCTCATGCATACTTGTAGCTATCATTTCTGATTTATCAATAACTATTATGATTCATCCACACAATAATTTTTTTTTTCAGGATTAGACCTATTCTCTTTATCTATCATTTTTTTTTTTTTTTTTGAAATCGTAAGGACTCCCCACAGAAAATTCTTTTGAATTTCACTTATCAAACAGAGGCATGACACAACACCAAGACTTAAACTCAAGGCCTACCTTTAACACAAATAAATCCTGAACTGTTGTGCTATGGTCATTGGAAACAAATCTTTATCTATCTTCTCATTCAAGGTACAAGCAAAGGCATGAAATTAGATATCAAATCATAGCATGCCTGGAAGTATGCAGCATAATTCTTCTTCAATGATGCAACATGGCAAAAGTGTCTATTACTTTATATATATACAAATACGATTTGTACCATAACATATATGACTTTTCATATCCACCCATAACTATGGTTTAATAATTAAGAGTAACCATTCCTATCTCAAATAACAAGTGTTTTTCTTTATCCTGCGGAAAGAGATGCAACTTCTTCACATTTTTCATAATTTTCATTCACAAACAAACTCGTTTGGATGATAGTGTGTTTATCAGACAGCAAAGCATGGCATACAAAGCTCACAATTTTAGGTCCTTTTGAATTCATTTGCCCCACACAACTTTGGATCCATTCCCCATGCATGACATGTGTAATTTTTTTTTTTTTTTTTGGCCTTTTAAGTTAGGAAAGTGTCCAATGAACAGAAGGCTTTTTGGTTCCATGTGAAAGGGACCAACTACAGAACTGGCTGTATTTTCTCAGGACAAACAAAGAACAAAAGAGAGGAAAGTGTGCAAGTGCACGATGGGTCGGTGGAGAAGATATGCATTCCTATATGTGCAAGGAACAACCAATTAATGTTGGATTTCATTGATCTGAAGATTCTACTGATAAGGGACACTTTTGAAAATATTATGTGATACAAATATTCCACCATAAAGGGGAATACAAAAGGAAGAAGAGCAACATGAGGAGGTTTCGGCATAACTATTATACTAAGAATTAAGGGTTATGACCAACTCAACTTTTGTGTATATGCATGACCAGGCAAAAAAAGAAAAAACTGTTTATGTATGAGAGAACAAATGTAAATTCATTTTTAGTGACCAGACCATAACAAGTTTTGAGTTGGGGGCTGATGGTATAAAAAAATAGCATAGTTAATATTGAAGGAAAGTTGATGGAAAATGATTATAATTTAATTTTCAAAAATCAATAATATAATTAAGGATGGTATATTAGTTTGAAAAAAAAGAAATGGCATTCTTGCAAATGGCAAAAATAAAAGGGTAATGTCTATTAATGGGGGAAAAAAAAGAAAAAAAAATCCACAAGCTGTCCATAAAAATCATATTGATTATTGCAAACCTGACATAAAATATGCACAACTCAACTGTCACGTCATTTTTCATAACCATTTAGTTTTCACATGCAAGCAAAAAAAACCATGGGAAGAAGAATGATTAGGGAAGAAGCTATATAAAATGAGATGATTGTAACATAAATATACAATGCATGCAACAATAATAATAAAATAAAAATATGTAAGCATGGATCTTTTCATCACAAAATATATATACCTAAAAGAATCAGTACACCTCCCTCCTATGTATATCCACCTCTAAAAACAGGGTTTACACTAGGCCTCTTTTTGTAACTTTTATTATTATTATTTTTTCGTGAGTGATGCCTGTCTACACCCATCTCATCTGCAGATTTCATGCCTGCCCAAAAATAGGAAGGTGCATTAAATCCACTGCCTCAACATTCTCAGCAAAAAATGATATCATCCCTTACAAGTACTCTCACAAACCCTAATTTTAAAACCATTTTTGAAAGAGAGAGAGAGAGAGAATGAGTGAATGAACAGAAGAGATGAATTCATGCACCCCTTTTTGTTTTATTTCCAACACAGCACGTGAAATCTTGCGTGTCTCCACCAATAATATGGCCTGCATATCTATCCAAACCCTAGAAAAACTCAAGATTTCAATGCATGAATTGGCATGAAATGATCAAACCCACTCTGGGTTTCAGTTGAATTCAAAGCTGAACATGCCAGAGAATACAATAAATGCCCCTCCCATCCCATCTGTTCAAGAAAAGTGAGAGTTGTTGTAATCTGTGTACACATACATTATTATTTCAAAACCAAAACTTTAATCCGTTTCACATTAATTTCAGTACATTCCCCTCTCAAAAACCTCAAATTCCGATAATGTTTTTTTTTTTTCATTTCCCAACAACCCTTTCTTTCCCACTTCCCCATACAAATCAATAACCCTAAAAACAGTCGATAGAAGAAATTGAAACCGATCGATAGAAGAAGAGCTACTAATAAAAAGAGAACGCATTTTAATTTACATTAAAAATAATCCTAGAAATTAATATGTCCAAGGTGATACAAATATAATCATAAAATCAGAAAGAACAAACAAAAACTCCCCCCCCCCCCTCCAAACAGTCACTCTACATAAATCATCAGCATCTTCAAATATAATCTCAATTTTGTCTTTCTTTCCCCAAAGTCAGTTTTTTTTTTTTCTAAATTAAAAAAAGAGGACCTCGAAAGATTTAATAATAATAAAAAAAAGGCGTACCGAGTCCCCTCCTAAGTTTCCTCTCTCATGACCTCCGACGGCACGAGATCCTGAAGCAGCCCGTGATCCCTCATCATCGACGACGAAGGAGACGCCGCCGCCGACGTTCGATGAACATTGAATCGATCAAAATCGAGAGGCAGCGCCGATGTCAGGTTCCGAAGGTACGGGATCTCCAATTGCGACCGCGTCAGCTGCGGCGCCAATGAAAACCTTCCACCGCCGCCGGCGAATGCTGCGGCGGAGATGGAACCTCCGCCTCCGCCGCGGGGGACGACGGGGCTTGGGTGGGTGTGCTGGCCTTCATAGGTGGTGACGACGACCGTCGGATCGTCGGACGATCGCTCCACTCTCTTCTTCACTCCACACATGGCGCTCGTGCACCGGTAGTAGCTCCTGTAGTGTGAGAGATTTTTTAGATTTGTTTTTTTTTTTTTTTTTAATTTGGGGAGTGGCAGGGAATGTAAATAAGTACCTGGGGAAGGGGCTGTTCTTAACGGCCTTCTGTCCGTACTTCCTCCATCGGTAACCGTCCTCCAGGTGATCAACCTCGCTCTTCGTCATGAATGCGAACCTCGGCTCCCTCAGACGCTTTTGCCCCTTCTTCCCTTTCATTCTGTCCAAACCCACCCCAAAAAATAAAAATAAAAAAATAAAAAAAATTAAAATTAAAATTAGAAATCGAGAAACACATTTTGTCAGAAGAGGCGTGTCTCTTACGTTTTCTTCTCCTTCTCTCGATCGTCCTCTCCTTCGCCTTTAACCCGCTCTTCCCCAGCCGGAGCCGCGGCCTCCGTCGACGACGATGAGATGGACGACGAGTTCGGCGTCGCCGGGGGGTTGGACAGCTCTGACGATTCCGGCGGAGGAGCCGTCGTTAGTGGCGGCGGGGGCGGCGGCGTCGGGAGAGGAGGGACGTCGAAGATCGACTGCAGCCCGAGGAGGTCGAAGAAGGAGTCGCCGCCGGTGGTGGAGGGTGCGTCGAAGAGCCCGATCGGGAAGTTGTGATCGGGGAAGGACGAGATTCCCATCGAATTCTCCATGTTTTTGGCTTCTCTATCTTCCATGTACGGTCACGATTTCTCCTTCATTTCCTTTCGTTCACACTCACTCAGTCTCTCGCTTTTGGCACTCTTAAAATACAACGGATTCATATTTGGGGGAGGTTTTAAAAGAGGGACGACGACTGGCTTCACCGGTTAATGAAAATGTACGGACGCATTAAATGCAACAGCTCGATCGGTTGGTTCCCTTTGACCGGCTTGTATGAACGGGGTTTCTCTCCTCCCAACGGATTTGACGAATCTGCCCTTGTATTACAGAAATAGCACTTGTATATGATAGGGACGTTTTGGACATTTGCAACTCGCACGTACGTACAGTCGGTGGAGCAGGCGACGGGGATCTGCTTTTTTTGGGCGCGGGGGGTGGGGTGTTTGCGCACGTGTGGTCCCCAAATCTGACACGTGGATCGCGTGCTGACACGATCCTTGCGTCATCAAGCGACACGCCCACACCGTCAAAATTATTAACGCAAAAAATCAAATAAAGATTGGGCTTTTGTAATAGATGACGAATAGAGAGAGATGCTGTTACCTGTATCGAATAATCAATGTTATCTTTCACATAAACCCCATCATGTTTTATCCAAATCTCTATCCGGTCCCTAAAAAACCTCACAAAAAAGTTTGGGGCCTACCCGATCGAAAGGCCAATCGTTCGATCATTTCCATCTAGAGATACCAATCAATACGTTGCTTGCTCATTGACTTTAAAAATATTTATATTTATTTTGTCAGTCAACTAATATAAAGACCGAAATACCCTCATTTAACTGATTTAATTTCGTTGGGAAATGAGGACAGAATGGTCATTGTCATGGTAGTCTTGCCAGACTAATAAAAACCGTGCGAAACGGCCATGATACACGGCCCGGGTCGGAGTCGTCACGGTTTTCGACGTCCGACCGTTCGCCCAGGCGGAGCTGCACACGTGTACCGACCGGGTTCACCCGTCTCGGGGAACCCAAAATAAGGCCGGACACTCCACGTGTCACCATCGGACGGTCGGGATCTCATCCGGTCTCTCGGACAACGTGCCCGCTTACGTGGTATACTGACTCTTCTTCAGAGAAAAAAAAAAAAAATTCTAAAGAGTGGGGGTTGCTTCTCTGACACGCTCTTTAGATTTTGTCTTTGTGCATGAAATTTATATATATATATATATATTTTTATATTAATTGAAAATATGGTTACTGTTTGACTGGGTTAGCATGGTGGATTAGTTTATGTTGAGCTGCGAAGCATTGATACCTTTTCATAAATAAATAATAATACGATTGGTTCCACTATTTGATCATATAATAATAATAATAATAATAAGTTTATATGAAATCTCATATTGGAAGTCGAGTTCGGGTGAGTTTGAACGTGGTCTTAAATTTTTTATGAAAGTCTGACATAGGTCACAAGTCACTAGTTGGATTCCAGGTTGGTGAGGGTCGGTCAGCACCGACATGTTAGACAAAGGTTTCGAGCCTTCTGTGGGAAGGGTCGTCCATGGATTTCATATAGCAGCAGAGTTCTAAAAGCAGCCTTCCTCAGAGGCTCAAACTCAGAGTTCATTGAAACTCGATCGAAGGTATATACGTACAAAGTAAAAAAAAATAAAATTACGTGTTAATATAATCAGTCGGTTTTATAGTCTCTTCCACAATTCTATGTATTATACTTGTGCAATATAAATTGCATTATTATAGTATATCTATCATGTATAATATATGTATTTTATTTCATATAATAAAATATATTTTAATAGGAGAAAACATAAAAAATTAAAAAACAGTATATATTGTAAACATAACTATAATAATGAAAGAAAGACTACTGTTAATTAAACATTAGAACTTTCATACCATCAGATCAAGAAAATATATATTAAGTTCTAGGTACAATAAAATTCCTTTTAAATGGGGATTTCTAGTCCCCGGAAGATCGAATCAGAACCGTTTAGGCGAAGGGCTAAAATGCACTTAGAAATGTGGGAAAATATGGATGTGTAGTCATAATTGAGTTTGTTTTATAGGGTTTGACTGATTATATTTTAGAATGGTGAAACGTGGGTGGGACATATAGAACATGCCTTCATTTTGTGTTTTTGTGGGTGTTGGCCTCGAGGAGGTGATGGTCTAATGGTTTGTTTGATTGGTCAACTATTCCAACTCTCTATTCTTGCACTCATTTTTTGTTTTTACTTTAATCCATAGTCAAGTGACATGTTAGGATGAGAGATTTGGGAATCATTTTTTTTTTTAATAGATCTTGTTTGATTTCAAGGTTGCATAGAATAGAGAGAATTACTGAGAATTTACAATTGTCTTATTTTAAATTCATCAAGCGAAATGCGGGCAGCACATTTTTCATGATAAAAGTCAAATAAGTACAAAAACAAGAAACAAATAGAGGATCTAACCTCGAGAGATTGTATAGAGAAACTAAAGATAATTGAGTTTTGAGGCTTCTTTCACAGGTCATAGGAAAGGAATACATGATTATTTGAATTTTAAAGATTAGTATCAATCATAAAACATAATGAAATTATTTGTATTTTCAGGCACTGATTCAAAGCGAATGCATGTATATTTATTTATTTATTGATATTTGAGATGACAGATTTTAGAAGTTCATAACAAGATATTCAAGGTTTGACAAGAGTCTAATTCATTACATCCTGCTCTCAATGTATAGCAGTGGTTAATAAACACCTGTTCAGATCAACAAAAAGAAATTAAATCTAAGTGATAAACTTGTCTTCACATTCCACAGTTGAAAATGATATTTTTTGTGGCTCGTACAAATAACATAGATCCTAGCTAGAGTAATGACATGAAAATATAGAATATTATATTTTTATATGACGTCGGCTATGAATTCAAAAGCTATATATTATGCAACAACTATAGTATAGGATGTAACCCTATTCAAATAGTATAAGTGTTTTTTTTTATAAAAAAACATATTTGCAGACCTTTTTTAAGATTCTCTTTGTAGAGCTATATTTAATCCAAATTTATATCCAAACAAAACCAATAGTACTCATTGTTTTTTAAAAAAGTGAAATAATTTTAAAAAATATGTTTTGTGAAAGCTAATTTATAAGCTAATTTTTAAAAAATTCATACATTACCAATTTTTAATTGTCAAAGTTTAGTCAGTAGATGTGATGATATGATATTATTATATAAACACACCTATGTTAATTGTTTCCCTAACAATAATAGAAGTCACTACCCCTATTGTTATGTTAACCAGTTTATCTAGACTTTATTCTAGTCTTATTAGTGATAACAATCAATGCCAAAGTACAGTTATTGCATCCATCATTCCTCACAAAGAAAAATAATTTCTCATATATATATATATATATATATGCATCACTAAAAGGACCGTGACATTCAAACGTTTGAAACTTCAATTTCAAAATGTTTCCTTCAGAACAACTTAACTTAATTGGAATTGTTAGTCCATTTTTTTCTTCTAAAAATACAACCAGTAAACGATTCCTCTTCTGGATCGATGTCGACACATTGAGCCGGATGTGGCCGAAATTCATCACATGAATATTAATATCACTAACTTTACTTTTCTTTAAAGCCTTCCCACACATGATGATTGAGACTTATAAGTGGGCCTTATTATTCTACTAATTAATCTCATCCCAATCAGCCAATCAAAATCAGAAAGCGATAATCACGACCTAATTAACAATTAATCCCAGGTTCCCAAGACCCAAAGTACCCATATTAAAATATAGGTTTTTTGTGTATATACCCTCCAAAAATATAATATTAATATTCATACCATTACAAACACTCTATTTAGTCTTATACCATTCAAAAGTTTAAATTTTTTTTTGCTTGTTTGTCACTCAATTTTTGATCCCTTATTTTTTTTTTTGTAAATATGTCCATTTACACCACTAATTCATGCATAAAGATCAATATACCATTTTTCTTATATTGACTCTCATAATATAATAATTATTTTTTATAATATAAATTTTTTATTTGTTTATATATTTCCAATAATATATACCTTAAACATAAAAAGGTTTTCTTTTGGTATACAAATAATTATATTATTTGGAATGATAGATAATAATTAGTATGTATTTAAAGGGTATATATATATGCAAAAAAGCTCTAAAATATTTTCAAAGACGGGTACACTGATGAGAGCCGTTCAATCGAAATCGGATGTCTGATATTCCATATTGACCCACTCACAACAGCCAAAGTAGGCTAGCCTTTCTAGAAGGGGGAGGCAATTGCATGGAAGGTTCATGCTTCCAATACATTAATGACCAAGGAATTCCAAAACATAATTTTTTTTAAAAAAATACAGAAATTGTGATTGGGTTAGGTTGGCGACAAAGGTTGGAAGTCAAAGTCAAACATCTCTGCCAACATGAACGAGTCTCAATGTCTCAAGTGGGTCTTTTTTTTTTTTTTGTTGGGCCTTCAAAAAGACAAGACTCCTAAAGATATTCCTGTATAGGACAAAATCCGCCTCGTAAACTGTGCAATCTCTCTCCATCTTTCTCTGTTTATGTGGTTTAATAAAATGTTATCAGTGTGTAACATAAGTGTGAGTTTGGATGAATAATAATAGATTAATAAAGTCACGTTTGAAAGTGCTGTCCATGACACAGATCGATGGATCCGATGAACACAGGTCTCACCATCTTTAACGCACTGAGGAGAATGTCAGTTTCAGAGTACGATACATATTGGTTTTTGGACTTTGAAAATGCAGTTATTCAATATTGAGCTTTTGATGTGTGGACCTAAAAAAAAAGTGCATGGAAAGGGCCGTAGTTCCAAGAAGAGAAAGTGTTCGTCGGTCAAGAAAAAACACAAAAATTGGTGTTGAATGAAAAGGAGGGTTAACCACTGGAAGTGGTGGGCATGTCTGGAGTTTGATTTGCAGGAGAATCTAAACAAGATGGGCCCAGTTTGAATGTCAAACTTTTGAGTGAAAAGCTCACGTGTAAACTCATATGGGATACAATCTAGATTCCATCAATTTTGTATCTGTTTTTAATGAGACACTGATATGTGTTATTTGTTCAACATGTGATTCAATGTAAAATGGGAGTGTATCTTCACTGAATACTTCCAATATGACACCCCTTTTGGTGGTGGTGAATCAAAGATCAATGTTACAAGATGGTCTCAAGCTCTGCTTTACATGTCTTAGGCTCTGTCTGAGAGCGGGATAGGTGCCGTCGCATCAGAGAAAGTAGTTTGCGTCAAATAAATTTTTTAACGCGTTTGAGAAATTGATGAAAATACATATAAAACGTACGAATTGAATGCAGATGCAGACGAACGTTGTAGGGTATTCTTTATTTGTGAGTCCGCATCGATTGATGTTTGCCGACACAAAAATAGGGCAAACGCCTTACCAAACAAGGTCGTAATTTGATCCAACTTAAACTTTAAAATAAAGGTTTTCTACTCTTTTATATATATATATATTAAGTTTTCATGCTTGGTTCTCAAATTGTGCATAAGTCAATACGTCAAGATAGAAACTTCCATCCATTGAATGCACCCTTAAACGGGTCCATTGAATGGATGAATGGGATTAACATTCTCCCAAACGCCTGAAGGTCATGGTTCAAACTTTTACAAGCTTCAAATAAATTTTTTCTAATAGAAGATGATCACCCATTGCAATGAATATGTCCTACTGTTGAGCAAAAGCAATATCAAGACATCTTGCACCAAAATTGGTTGAATGGCAATATGACAAAAGGAATAAAAAGAAAAAAAAACTAAATAAAATTGTTGTAGATTAATTTGTCCAATTGTAGAAGATGAAAACATTTATTAAATGTTACAAGTCATGCATATCAACGGGACCGTGTTCAGATCAATTTTAAAATTAACAGGATTATAAAATGAAAACAGTCTTCTTTAGAAGAGAGATTATATGTATTTGGTCATGAGGTCACAATGATGCGATACTCCAACGTAACGTAAATGTAATACAACCACCAGAACAAGAACACCTAAAAAACAACCATCCATACACCAACATTTTCTTTTGAGGTGATCACCCTCTTTGATAAGAATATTTATGTTTACAAATTACAACATAAAGTGGGAATAATAACAGTTGTATATAATAAAGTGGACTTACAAAACAGGGCAAACTAATTGATGGCAACAATAAACAGGCATCATTAGCACTTGAATAAAAGCCTACAATCTGATCCAAAAACTCATTGTTTGCTAATAGGAAGCCTTAATTTTCTTTTGCAACTTATTGCTTAGTTCTGCGCTGATGAACATCCCAGTTATACACCCGTGCGATAGTAACCTGATCAACATATATAATAATAAAATTATGTATATAACATTCGGTGCCAAGGTGAACAACCAATCTTCAAAGCAGTGTTTTCATCATTTGAGGTAGTAGAACAGAGGGATACCTGAGTTATAGTCACTTGGTCCCTCAAGAACTGAAGATCACCAACAAGTACTTCTAAACTACCATTTGCATTTTCAAGATTCTTTTGTAAAAGGGCATTTGCCTGCAAAAATTCATTCAGCGTGTTCCTTTTATAGGTCAGAAAAAAATTATATAGTGACAAAAAAAAAACATATTAGTACACGGTAAACTACCTCATCACAAGAATATTCCAGCATTATATTTGCGCCCAACCATAAGCAGACCGAGTCAGTGTCCTTGATGCAAGCACGCGAATATATACCCTCAGAAACTTCAAAATCCGCTATCAGTGCCTATATAGAATTTTTTTTCCATAAATCTTAAGATGTGTAACTACAATTTCCTGAAGAAACAGCAGAAAGCACCCGAATCTCAATAGATGAGAAACTCCCGCGTAAACACCGCATACAATCAAGCTCTTATCATGTATGCTGACATGCATGGATGGTTTTCAAAAGAGGAGAAGTTCAAACATTAAAGAATGAATCATTTTCAGCTTAGCATGATTCGATTAAACTAGATCTGTATTTTGTGAACGAAAACTTATTTCAATGTTCAGAGTATCTTCAATGTTTATTTTTAATATCATGATATATCTCATGAACATCTGGAGTAACCTTGACTATCTTATATGCTGAATCCACTCCAACAAAAAACATCATCAGCTTTTCACGTGATTTACTTTTTAATAAAAGAGGTAAAGATAATTTCTCAATTATATGAAAACCTTAATATTCTTTAAGAAAGCTTTCACAATGTTGGATTAAACTATCTTATAAATAATTTCTCAATCCATGCATCCTCAACACCTGACTACAGTTTGCTTGCATGCTTTCTTTTGAATGAATCTGATGAAGAGATCTCCTCTACTAGGATACATTCACTTTGCTTGCTTGTTTTGCTTTATGTTTTTCTTTTCTCTGTATTTGGGCATTTTGTCTTAATACAAAAGCGTATGCCTACCGTTTCCCATAAAAAAAATCTGAGTATCTGACTACAGTGATTTGGGCTATTTGGCGTTCTCGAAAATCACATAGTTTTTTGTGATGGACACCTTATGTGGAGAATGTTTGGGAGGATGCAATTGCCAGCATTAGGGAGTGGGGAAGGCATTGTGTAGGCGTGTCGGCTGTCGCGATTGTGGGATCCAAGCTCGTCATGAGTAGTTTTTGTTTTCCCCTGTTTAAAATCGTGTAGAACTCTCGTCTACGGGGTTTTATCCAGTTGTTTATCTTTTCTTTTGGCTTTGTATCTTTGATTTGGGCTTCACTCTTTCTATTTAATACAAAGGTATACACCTACCGTTTGACTTCAAAATAAACATATGACTACACGGCTTATCAAGGGTTCTGCTGCCACAAACTAGACTCCTGAATGCCTGGTCAATTTTATTGATAACTTTTATTTTCTTTAAGAAAACTTTCTGAATGTTGGATTAAACTATTCTATAAATAATTTCTTAATCCACGCATCTTCCACGTGGCTTATCAAAAGTTCTGCTGTCACAAACTAGACTCCTGAATGCCTGGTCAACCAAAAATACACATCTTATCAAGGGTTCAATAGGATCACTTATATGCATGAAGTTTTTGAACCTTCGAAATTATATGTGATATCTTTATAAAGAGCTAAAACACAAACCAATAAATTTTTGGCAAGGAGCAAATTAATAAAAGCACAGAACAAAATCCTTAAACAGTATGTATAAACGAACCTCACCAGCACCCTTCTTTGCTTGCAATGTGGCAACTATATCTAGACATTTTTCAATATCAGGAATTTTTGCCTGGTAAATCACAAAAAAAATATTATAGAAAATCATTTCAAGACTAACTTCCAAGTGTTCATGCCAAAGAACAGAACAAAAAGTTAATGGGATGTGAAATGCAATTCAAGATGCTACCTTCTTCAGGCACCACTTTGAATGCAAGAAACCCACCGAGAAAATACTATAAAACCACCAATGGTGGACTTATTTTTCTATGAATAACAAATTTCTTTTTGGCATACATTACTCATGAAAGCAGACAAAAAGGGAAGCACCTGAAGATCCCTTTGTTGAGCCAAAAGTTTCATTTCCACCAATCTGTACTGCTGAAGTCTGCAAACAAATATACTAACAGTTGTAAAATAATCCCAATGTGATGGTTGATTATTTTTATTGATCCACGCAGATTACAAATAGCATATAAGCATCAGTGGAACAAATATTTACGATGCATATGTACAAAGTTAAGAGGTTAATTGTTTTTGCATCAGCAAGAAGACCAAACAGAGATGAAATAACCATACTAACCAAAGCAGATATTTGTCTTACAAAAAATTTAAGAGGATATATTTCTTAATACTTAAGAGCTGGGATACATTATTATATAATAGATTTTGTTTATCCATTTGCAAAGTAAAAAAATTACTCTACAAGGAAAAGCAAAGAGAATACCAAAAAGAGAATCCAAATTTAACAGAATATATTTGATATTGTTTTCATTACCAAAGCATAAACAAGCAGCCAGATTTTGTTAGTTGTTGGAAGTGTGATATTCAGGAGTCAATGCACCAGATCCTTTGATCTTGGAATGCTCTAATATGTGCATTTGAGTCACTTACAATGAGTAGACTGATAACACAGGAAAAAGTCTACCTATGATTAAATGACCAGACATTCAATCATAATGAACTCTCAATGCATAGAACATATCCATTAACCCTGAAAAGATAGACCTTCCACATCAATTAGTCAGTATCAGGGAGTATGTGCTGCTCATGTCAGGTCAACAATTAGTCTTTAAATTTACCTCAATCCAATGTGGACCTTTTTTTGTTGAGAAAAATCCCATGTGGACCTAATTCCATATATGTTAGGCAAGCTCCTCACCTAATCCCCACTACCCATACCCTAATATTCCCTGATACAAAGATAGTACGGGTCTAACAGCCGTCATTGGGGAATGTAAACATACAAAATTGCGCACGCACAATATTTTTCCTAGAGAGAATGAAGTTTTACTTCCAATTGATGCAACTTTGCAAATCCTTAAACAAAATTTTACTACAATGAGTAAATTGAGTCTATATCCTCAGCCTCGTAATAAGATTTTTCACCATCCATCTCCCACATTTGATAACTAAAAGTATGAAACCATTCTAGTTGTGACACTCAAGGCTCTCATTATTATAAATGCACAGGTCAGAAACAATACAATTCACACAAGGACACTGATAACAAGCTTGTATCAGATCATCTTCACCATTGTGAAACTGTATTCCCAAGACATCTCGCGATTCATCACCCACCGACCTTCCTTATCTCTCACCTTCAGGTGCAAGCTTATAATACATGACAGAGAACTACCTAGCCTGAGATATGCCAAGCCCCAAATGATAATCACCTCAAATGAGACCTAAACAATTGCATGCTATTCATACTATATTCTTTCATTTACAAATTACAATCACATACAAACAGAATTAAATTTCTCAAGCAACCCAACATCAAATGATTCAATTAATCATCCGAAGTTCACATGTCAGTCAAAAACATGATCAAGACATGGAATTTCCTTTAGCATCCACTAATTCAAAACATATACAGATCCAGAATCACAAACTTCAACTACAAGACAGACAACAGATGAAGCAACACATAAACAAACAAAAAGATCAAACCAAAGATTCAGACCCAGATGGATGTCCAACCCCATTTCGCAAAAAGGATCAAAACCCATTAATCAAAAGTGAAAAAGGAGGGGGACAAAAGACAGAAAGGTCCGACCTTTCTTGAAGGAAAGAGAGAGAAGAGTTGACATCGAGTTCTAACTGTGTGAGATAGGTCTGGACGTCCTCTACAAACGTAGCCGCCGGGATTCCCCTCCTTTCAGAGACTACCGAAGCCGAAGAAGACGCCATTGAAGAACCCTCTTTGAAGTTCGGACTCACTCAAGGTCTTCCAAGGTTTTTCATGGAAGTTTCCTCTGTAATTTAGACGGACCAGATTGATTGAGATTGCACGCAATGGATGGTCGAGATTTCTGTATTTCGTGGATTTCTTTGGTGGATCCGGATTGCATGTTTGTCGTGGGTATTTGGGCCTTAAAAAGCCATCTGCCTGTATTTTGGAGGCCTTTCGTATAATTAAGCCCACTAGTCTCCGTGACATGTCATTTTGATATGTTACACACAGTTTTTATTCTAATCTCATTCTTGATCCTATATGTTATCGATAGAAAATTATCAGAGCATACGTTCATCTTAGTAAGATATATTTTTCAATAAAAAATTTACATTTTCTATAAATGCATCTATGCAGTTCATTAGAATATGTGCTTCATTTTTTTATAAAAACATATACTTCATCAGATGTATATTATTTTTAAAAAATTCAAAACACTAGTAGACTGGATTTAGGGTTGAAAAATGAACTGGATGTAACATTATCCCTTTTTTTGTACAGTTTCTTTTCCAATCCAATTTCAGTCTATACCTCATCGAATGACGTACATGTTTTTTTTTTAAAATGAAGCATATATTTTAATGAATTGCATAAATGTATTTATTAAAAATGTGAAAAATTTCTATTGAAGCATGTATCTCGTTAATGTGAATATATGCTCCGATGATTTTCTATCAACACATATGAGACTAGAATTGAGTCTGTAAAAAAAACTGTATAACAACACTCTTTTTTCTTTTATGATGAAGTTTATACTTGCCTACATAATTACATTCTTTTATTAAAAAATTACATATATACTTATATGAATTGAATATATATATTATCACATTTTTTTATAATGGATTATATATTTGCAGCGATTTTATACTCCACATTGACGACTATAGGCTAGGCTATGAAAGGGATTGAGTGTATCAACGCCCTTTCTTTTGGGTTGTTATACGCATGTATGCAACGCACATCATGTGCAATACTATTTCTTTAACAAGTTACGTACTTTATTAGATGAAGTGTTATACACCTTCAAAAAATTAAAGGATTTAAAACCACGTAATGTTGTTCCTAGCATTATCGTATTATTATTAGTGTTATACAGTCTCCTTCAAATTTTTTTTTATTAGAGTTGATGCTCCAGCCACCTCATTTTGGTAATTAATACCAATAAGGGAGTCGCCGATACACTCGGTTTGTTTGTTGGTAGTTACAACACCACATTGCCTAACACAGTATGTACTCTACTGTCTCAGTATGTGTGAAAAATGTAAAAAAATGCATTTAATTCATATGACTTTGCACTTTTTTTTTGTAAAATAATGTAATTCATGACCTAAATATATATTTTAATTAAAAAAATCAATATGTTTGTGTGTTATAAATGGGGCTGTAAACATGACTAAACATATGATTTTCCATATCAATATGCTCTGTACCACATATCTCTACAAAAGTTATGTCTTACTTTTAATTAGGATTATACCTCCTAACATATATAGCAAACTAGGAAGAATCAGATAGAAGATAGAAGAAGAAACAACTTGTCATACCTATAGACCTAAAACTTAATTAATGTGCATGCTTGAATAGTATCATTAAAAATACAAGACCTAACAATATATCCTAAGGTCAGCCCATGTGCAGTAGCAATTACAACACCCACCTACCATTCCCTCCACATATCAACGTGAAGTTCTATGGGAGGCCCTTGTCTATGTATCATATGTATTATATGTGTAAATTAAAGCTTCATGCATATATATTAATGTTCCTAAGTTATAATCCTAACGTGCTTAATTATGGGATTAGGGACACCCAAGTGGATCCACACTTGCAAAAAAAAGATGAGAGAACATGTGCTTCCAATGTGTTTTGATTACTTTAAACCATTTGTTTCCTTTCCATATAGACGTGTTGATTAGGTATAAATGATTAATTAAGACTTGCAAAGACATTCTTAGCATTTGAAGTTTTTTTTTATAAATAGTTTATATATAAGAGAGGAAAGAGGGAAGAACTTGCTACGTATCAATCCTTATCCCAACATTTAAAAGACTTGGATCAACAATATATATCTATATATATATATATATATATATATATATATATATAAAGATGTCTAACTCACCTTGTCATCACCTAAATTGACACTTGTTATCTACCCAACCAACAACATTAGCATTTTTTTTAAAGAAAAAAAATCCATAGGGTTCCCTACCAGGAAACAGAAAACCCTAATCAATGAATGGTTAATTAACCACATTGAGCTACCAACATATTCTAAAAGAGGAGCACTGTCATGTTTAGTTGAGCTGGATGTGAAGGACACCAATTAAATCACATAGGATGTATATATACATTGTATTTGAAAGAAAAGGATAAAAAAACAATTGAGGGGGAGAATCATCCAGAGTGTTTTGATGAGAAAGGTGCGCAAAACGGTGGGGAAAAGATGGAGAAGAAACATAAGTATATATAGTAGGTTTTTGGTGTCAAGGAATCATGTGGGTGCATGTGCTATGGAACATGCATGCCCCTCCCAACAAGCAAAAACCCTAGGGGTCACACATACCTCTCTATGAAGCTTCATTTAGCTTAATTAATTAACTCCCTTGAAGAACATATATATAGACCCTCTATAGCACTTGGAGAGACACAGAAGGAGATGTTTTCGATCAAGAAGCGGTCTCGATGTTTTCGAGGAGCAATGCGTGTCAATGGAGTTAGAGTGATCTCAATGAAGAGAAGAGGTTCTATAGGAGGCTCAAGAAGGGGTGATGTTGATCATAATGGGTTGGAGAGGAGGGTGAAAGCACTGCAGGAGCTTGTCCTCCCAGATGGGGATTGTGTTGTTGGAGGGTTGGATGGGCTGTTCAGGGAGACAGCTGATTACATTTCATGTTTGCAGATGCAAGTGAAGGTCATGCAGAACATGCTTAGGGTGTTATGTGATCCTGATCAGTGATGTTTTTGTTTTTTTAATGTGGATTATTAATGAACATGGTGCATTATCCATGTTCATGTGAATCATGTCAATCCAACCTATGTCATTAGTTGATGTGGGGGTTTGACACTTCCATGGTTGTGGATGATCATTTATGTTTAGGTTATGTTTGACCCCAAATTTTATTGTTGCTTTTCATTTCATCGCTGGCTTTTTTATGGATTGTCAATATTACACATTTGACATGTATTTTTTTTTTTTGCTCGTTAGTGTTTTTATTTTATGGTGAAATTTCCTTCCATGTAAAAAAATGAGCACATTTGCCTACGTGACAAGAGGTGGTTTAATTGGTTTAATGTATAATATTTGTGAGCATTGAATCAAATAATCTTTTTTTACCTTTCAATAAGTGGTAAATTAGTGATGTGCCAATTAGGTTTGAAAATCCTATCAATTTATACATGATGTATGTGTGTATATATAGATACACACACTACTTCTCCTCTTGTAGATTATAAAACATAACTAGATTAATAGAAAATAAAATAGGACTTTGACTTTTTCATTCCAATTGTAGGCTTGTCTTGGAAATTATAAACATATAACATTACATGACTTATCAATTTGAAATCCTTACCCATGTTAAACTTTAAAAATACCTCTAATTCTTAAAACCTAAACTGGCACGTTTTTTCAAATCTGTTGAGCTATTGATCAGATCACCAAGTCATTTGTTCTAGCATAAAAAGAAAAAGGGAACTAACAACAATTTTCTAGTAAAATCTCACTACATCACTTTGACCAATATTCATTTTAAAATTATACTGTTCATCTGAAATATGATTCTAATTTGTAATCAATCAGGAAAATGCAACTACAAATAAATTTAGAGTCATGAAAAATGAACTAAAATGAAGAAACACTGACTCTTTTGTCAAATGTTCATCAAGGCTTTACCATCAAACGAACTAGCCAAAACTACAAATTTGTCTTTAGGTATATACACTATTTTTTGTGTTTACATTTTATATAATTTTCTTTGTATATATGTGTACATGTCTGTATCAAATTTTATAATAAGAACTACACAAATATATACTTTTAAATTTTTTTTGTAAGATGAATGCATTATGAGTTTTAATATCAGATTAAAAATCAATTGATATTAACATGAAATGTGTGGAGCGTATCAATGCTCATAGAAATTGGCATACTGATATGTGTAGCCCAGTTATGAAATTTTACCGGCTATCCATTTTTTTATAAATATATACTCACTCAATGAAGTATATACTATAATAAAAAGTGAAGTGTACACTAGGAAACGCTAGTGTTTCTTTTGTTTTAAAAATTGAAAAAAAAAATTTCATACTATATGATAATGCAACATACATTATGATAGTGCAGTATATGAACACTGTGATAGTGTAATGTATATTAATTACATTATCCTAGTGTATAGGTAGTTGGGAGGTTGCTTTTGAAATGCAAAGGCTATAAAGTGGGCTGAATGTTCTGTGCACTGAAATTGCCCTCCATTCCGAAAGGTTGTACGAATACACAAAGACACTGAACAGGCCCAAATGAATTTTTACCAAAAAAAGGCCCATTAGCCCACATGAATATTTCTTAACCTAGGCATATATAGGATATGAAACAAGGAAAAAGTTACTCATATTTTTACAGTCTAAAATACAAACCATATATATTTTTATTTTTTAAAAAATACAACATTATCTAACGAGATATATGTTTTAATAAAATGTGTATATCGCTATATTTTGAATTGAATAAATCAATTTTTAACAAATAAAAAAATATTACCGATGTCTCTATAAATATGTAATTTCTTCACTAGATTTCTAACTAAGGGTGTAAAACTGTATTTTAACATAAAAAAAAAAATTGTGTACCTGCACTCCTGAAACAATCATTCCGTCTCAACTAGTCATCTGCATAAGTCCATTTCTTCATTGTGACACATCAAGTGATTCTCTTGTCTTGTCATCTTCAAATCTTCTGTGTGGATGACAATCCTTCACAGCCCAAAAGTAGAGGGAGGCACATGTGACTTCTCCACATCAGGAGGGGACACTAACTATTTTTGAAAGGTGCATGTTTCTGATCATATTGAGAGGTGCATGTTGCTGATTATATTCCCTATGCAAAGTCAAAAACATATATGGAGAAAATTGGATTATAACAAGGAATTGTTACGCGTATTTTCTTTTGCAGTTTTACGTACATTATCCCTGTATGTTATTTTTCATTTCTTCTATACATGGTTCCACACAATTCATTATATCATATATTTTATTTTTTAAAATAATATATATACAATACATTAGAAAATAATATGTTTGGGACTACATATAAGACTGTCTCTTCAATAAAAAAATTGTTTGTGAATCTTAGCCTAATATATTTATGGTTCGATCCATCCTCAACAACTGAGCAGGCAAGAATTAAAAGGGGAAAAGTTTTTCACACGACTGGTTGTGGACAGGAGATCTAGGAGAGCAGGGGCATGTTTCTTCTTCCCTTTCAAAAGGTAGGTCATTTGAGAGTGACAGAACCTAACAATACTGAATTTTATTCTCAAAGACCCATATTTGATATTCAGTGCTGATGTACATGAGAAATACCAACACTCTGCATGCCCTAGGTCCCCCCTCTTGACATCAAACTTTGTGGAATTTTTTTTGTTGGGAGACTGATTGAAATTCAAGTGGGGTGGTTCATGTTGAACAGTAGAAGCAAGTCAGATGTGTTTTCTATTAACATTTCCAACTTGACTTATGAAATCATGCGTTTTGATTTTCTTTGTGGGGTGAAAAAAGAAAAAGAAAAAAAACAAATGTACATAATTACAAACAATCAAACAAATATTGTAGGTGCATAATATTTGCCCTTGTACTGCAATATGTTCTACATCATTTTAGAGTCCTGTATAAACATTGATCAAAATCAACAGTGTTTAAAAGGAAGGGGGAAAAAGAGAGAGGTTTCACTAGGTGACAAAGTTGACAGCGTTTCTCTCCTTCAAAGTCCATGTATCATTTCCCATGTGAAGAGCAATTCCAACCAAAGCATGGTTTCACATCCCTCTCATAAGTCATAAGTCACAAGTCACAAAATGGAATGGCCGACCACTCACGTGGCTGAGGGTCGAACTTCTAACATGTAAAAAAAAAAGCAGTATATACTGCTTGGTTTGGTGGCTACCATTTCTACAGGAAAATTGTTATTAACAATTTGTTTTTCTTTCATTTTCAATTTATAGATATTTTGATTTTTTTTTTTAAAAATATATTTCATTTAAGAGGTAAGTGTATTTCTGCTTACCTTTCATAAAAAAAAAATAAAAAAAAATAGAGGTACGCATTTTAAAAAATAAAACATATACTTCAATAAGAATTATATTGATTCGTTCAAAGCTCTTCCTACAGTCAAAAAGTGCTTTGAAAATGAGTTTGAAAATAATGTTTTATGAAAAAGAATATTTAAAAATACATTTTTAAAAAGTTTAAGATATTTCTTATAATTAAAAATTATTTTTTGCTTTTGTCAAAGTGAGACCAGTATGGATTTTTTTTGAATAAGCATGAATAGTATAAAAGATGTTCAAACTCGTTTTTAATCTTTGTCAAAATCTAGTATTACTATTTTACGCGATCAATATAGTGTTAGATTCTATTGAGTCTTAGATCTTATCTTAGCGGTGTAGCGGAGTCGGGGTTTGGGGGGCTTCGTGCATTGGCATCAAATAGAAATCTTTTTTATGACTTTCTGTCGACTGCATGACCCTAATTCTTGCTTTCCTGTTTCAACTTTTCTTTGTTTTTTATTACTCTGTTTTCTATTCTCCCTCTTTCTCCAACATTATTCATTTTGTAAGGATTTTTAAAATGAAAATACCCACAGTTTATTTTTTTTTTAAAAAGGTATCATGATCTTATCAATTCTAGGAAAAGAATTGATCTTTTAAGTTTGGGATTTTTATTTTTAAGTCCTTGTAAACATGTATATTTAGGGATAGGTTCCTCTCTTCTTGATATTTCTTTTTTAATCTCCATATTCAACCGCCTATTTGATTTTTAGTCCCTCCGTCAAACGTCCGTCCATACACCGTTAATTTGTAAAATATGATTTTATTTTTTAGTCCCTATAAACTATGTTATTTATTTTTAAGTCCATGTAAACCATGTTATTTAGTGAGTGGTTTCTGTAAAATATAAAGAATGGATGGACTAATCACTAAATAACATAGTTTACAGGGACTTAAAAATAAATCATATTTCACAAATTAACGATGTATGGACGAACATTTGACGGATGGATTAAAAATCAAATAGGCGGTTGAATATAAGAACTAAAAAAAATATATCAAGAAGTGATGGATCGATCCTTAAATATACATATTTACGGGGACTTAAAAATAAAATCCATTTAAGTTTTAACGTACGGATCCACTTCCACTTTCAAGTGAATGAGGTTTTAAAATGATTGTTAAGATACTATTTAAACAATTGATTATTGTAAAGAAAACATAAAAACACATGACATATTAGTTGAACAATTGCCAAATGAACATTTTATCTATCCTTTTAAACGTACCAATGACGTGGAGCATTCAATCCATCCCATGAAAATCAAGAAATTTTTTATGGATGGTTGTGAGAAATATAATTTCTCCAAATATTTATTCAAAAAAACTTTATTCGTGAGATTATTAATCAATATTATTCTTTTATGATAGATCTTATTCGAAGTTGTTGAAAGGACAGGTCCATGTCCCTCAGGCCGCGACACATCCCCTATTCGATTAGGACTACACAAATGTACATACATCTCTTTAATCATATTTGTGTGCTTACGGCACATCTGTCTATTTTTGATATAGGTGGTTCAAATCTCAATATTAATAATAATGGTTTGTCATATAGTATGTTAAAATTTTTATAATTTATTAGGATCTTTGCAATAAAATCATGATTAAACAAAAAAAAATATCAAACTAATCGGTAGTTTTAAAAATTATGGAAGTACATACTCATCTGATTGGTTAACCTATGCCACGCTGGCATTTTTAATTTAAAATGTTGCCCATATAAAATATGAAATGACAATGTTGTTTTTTGTTTCTGTCAAATAAAACACCACTGTCATTGATTATTTTATGTTAATTCAATACGTTATTGTCGTCGACGTAATAGTTGTGTATATCTAAAGATGCGAACCCATATACTATTATAGTTGGTGAAATACCCATACAAATTCAAAACTGTCAATGTCGGTATTTAATGAATTTAATGATTTTTTTAAAACGGTCAAATTTTGTTAAAAAAAATTTAAAAAATTCTAAAATGACATAGGTTGACCGGTCATTCGATAATTTTAATAATTCTAGAGGAACAAAATTAATTTGATAAGTATTTAAAAATTATAATTAATTAGAAAAAAATGTCAGAATATATAGTGTGTGTGTATTTTTGTTGGCCACTCACGGCGGCAGGGGAGGAGCATCGGCATGTGATGACGTGGGAAGTAGAAGCATTTCACGTGGAGGATGACGTGGCCACGTGCGGCTAAAGATGCTGGTCATCGTCGTCTTCCCTTTGGTGGTAGGCCCTTTTTCTCACATGCTGCAACGCCTTTCAACAAATACATAAATATATATATATATATATAACAAATCATCAAGATAATTATTTATGTTAAATTTTAAGCTACGTGTGGATGGTGGAATAGAGAGAGAATAGAAGAAAATAATAAAAGAATAGACTTGAATAAAATTTATTTGGGCGTGGAAGAAATAAATAAATATAACTATGCTATAACGGGTGAGAATAAACTGTTATTAATCCACCTAATCCATTTTACTGGTATAAAGAGCTTCACTGTCAATTATCATCACTTTTTATAAATCAGGGTTTACAAGATAAATTATTTTTTTATTTTTTATAAATCATTATCTTTAATTTATTCATAATCAACAAAACAATAATAACTTCATTATTATATTTTCCAACGATAATAACAAAAAACATAATCAAACAAAAATCATAACTAAATAACTCGATTGGGATAGAATCGGAGTGCTCAATGAGATGGACTTTTGAACTGAACATTTGATTGATTTAACTTTGAAGACTATGACATGCATAATGTCCTTCATTTACGTGATATGTCATTTTGTATAGTGTTCTACTCTTTATATGAAATTGACATTGGTATACTCAATTTATTTTGTAATTAGTTTACAATTGTTAATCACTTAATGCAATATGTATTATATTATCTCAATTTTTTTTTTATAAAAAATATATACATATGAATTCATTCAATAAGAGTAAATACATTATTTTTTGTAAAAAAAATTTCTTAATTAAATATATACTAAAAGAAATACAAATAAGATCAGATATATCATCTTTTTTCATGTGAAAATCATATACTCATACATCACCATATATATATATATATATAAACTATTCTGAAATTCCATGAAAAGCTCAGCATTTCACAGTGAGAAAACACTGTCGCCGGCCCCCGAACACAACCATTTCTCAACAGTATGGGGTGATTACGTCCACGTGGGGTGTCCAACCGGAAAGCAAAAGGCATCAAAGAAATCTCAGCCGTCAAAATCACATGCCACTCTCAACCGGCTTAAGTTAACGATGGAGATGATGACACGTGTCACCTCACGATGGGCTGATCACCTTATATTCCGGGGTGTGTGTATACCACCAACTTTTTTTTTTAGTGTGGGTGATGTGGACGGCTCGAAAAAGCGATTTCTTTGGACTCTTTCGGAGCTCTCTTTTCTTCACTATTTATGGTCACTGTGAAATTGTATCAATACCTATACTCTATGAAAAAAAATAATGAATATGTATTTTAAAAAGAGAAATAATCTATGTAATCAAAAGAATTTTTCTAAAATCCATATAAATTCTTAAAAATATTTATATAAATTTAAATAGCTCTCTCAGTTAAATTTTTGTTGACAAATAAAAAATATTATGTGATTATTCTGTTTGATTAACCTTAACTAAAAATATAATATATCAAAAATCTCCTATAATATTTCAAATATATTTAGAGGAGTAAAATCTTCATTTACAGATTATTTTTTTACACTTTAATATATCAGAGGGGTTTTTTGATATACTGATATTTCAGCTATGGTAAACCACACAGAATAATTCTGACATGCCAACAAAAATTTAACTTAAAGAGTGATTTGGATTAGATAAGTGTTTTCATGAAGGTACATGGATTTAAAAAAAAGTTAGGGTGTTATAAGGATTTTAGACCGATCTAGTTGTTTGGATTTTTTTCTTTAAAAAAATTAAAACATCCAAATTATAAATAAAATTAATTTTGTTTTGTCTTTTATCATCTGTCTGACCGTCTCACCTTTCTTTTATCATCACTCTCTCTCTGATTTCTTTAATAATAATATCAAATTTTTTTTGGGCAGCCCATGTTACTTCATCCATTATGTAGCATATCTTTTTTTGTGGTGGGGTTTTGGGAATTCAAAGAGAGGGGGTTAGGGATTTTGTACCACAGAGTGTTCAACGTGCACATGTCATGTTCGACGACTCCTCATTGACATGTTGATCTTTATATAGATTGAATTTCAATTTCAATATTTAATATAGTAGTTTTGTATATATACTTAAAATTATATTTTTTTATTTATATCATAAATTCTTGTAGCATAATGATAATATCTAAAGTAGAAATTTTTTTATAACACAAGGAATAAAATATTATGCTTTTTCTAAATATTTATTACAACCCACATTAATGAAAGGGTATAATAACCATGAAAATGAAATTTAAAGTTTATAAGGCAAAAATAGTTTCATTGATTTTAGCAAAAACAAGTGGACTAATCTTTCCCAATTTAAAAGATCTGTGAACAGGGGACCTTTGAAGTGTTTTGGTTATATAGCAAAACCTAAGGAGATTTTTATTTGGTCATTCAATGAACAACTTAGATATTGTTAGAAAGATTGAAATTGCCAAACAACCTAACAAACAGTCAAAGAGGCAACTCTCCAGGAGGTTGCCTTGTCATGCCTGACAACCCAACAACTTTGTTTCGCAGGTGCATCACTCTACCATTTATTATTATAATAATTATTATAGAATTTTATTCTAATCTAATCTAATCTAATCTAATCTATTCTATTTTGTTTTTTTGTTATTAGGATAGCAATGTGCCATCAACCTTAACAACTTCTACAAGGATTGGATAGGGTATTAATTGGATTGAAGTCAAGAGTCAATACTAATAAGTTTTAGAATTGGGACTAGTCAGACATTGTGGTATGAAATATCATCCTCATCCTTGTTGATGAACACAACACATACAAATAAAAAGGTTGCAAGAGTCCTAATCAGCTGAAATAATTTCCCTTGGCATGTCAGAGTATAAAACATATAGGGAAAAAAAAAGAGGTATAGAAAATCCGAAGCCCCTCCTTGTTTCGCACCAAAAAAAAAAACTTAGAGAAAAAGAATATCAATTAAATAAAACATCATCTAATTATTCTCCATCCTTGTATTACTCGTATAATTAAACTTCCAGTGAACTAAATTGGGGGTAAACAAATAGTAATTTATTCAACACAACTAAAAATACATTTGCAAAAATATTATATAACCCTGTAAAAGGGTCTTAATGAAGGTTGATTAATATTTTTTTCGCTCCATACCGCCTTACATATTTGAATATTATGCATAAATAATCATTTATTTTATTGAGTGAGGCGTAGTGTCTAGAAAGGGCTACTTGATGAATCAAAATTTAACAAAACTACCTAATAAATATGAGTGACACGACAGACCATAAGATACCAATATATCCCCAATGCTTAGACTTCTCCTACCATCTCATGTTTAATGCATAATTAAAGTAAAAAACATTTATCGCATCAAATCAGTACTAGTAGGATTCCAAATCTCAATTATAAAGTCCAACACACATAAAAAAAAAAAAAAAAAATCAAACACCCAATTAGATTCATCAGCAGAATAAAAAAAAAAATTTCCCAAAGGGAAGGGACACCTGCATTTAATTGAAACAACCACCCCACGTACACAACAAGGCCAAAATTAATTAAACCTATCAAAGTGTTGAAGCACAAAAAAATGTGGTCCAAATAAAAGAGAGATCAATCATTAAGCCCTTCACGGACCGGGTCTGGCCCCTCCATCTAGACATACAACCCCACATGGCACATGTCATCGGACCGGAGGAGGAGTTGATGAGGAAGGTGAAGAGATAATACAGACAGATAGAGAAAAAAACTGAAAGAAGAAATGACAGTTATTTTGGATGATGGCACCACACACAACTGGTTCTTATCCAAAAAGGGTAAATTGACAGCACTACTATGAAGATAGGTTGTAGGCTATTGAGAATTTCAACTTTAAATTGTTGGATCTGATATTTATTGGAGACTGATGAGAGATGATGAGATATATTATTGATTGGAATAATAGAGACTCGCAAACACACCGGATTGAAAATCTTGAATTGTATGTAATCCTTGCAATTAATTACTTTTCAAAGAGTTTAGTACTCATGAAAAGACCCCCAAAAAGATATTAGATTGACAATCACTTACGTGGTATTTATGTTTAACTAAAAATAAAAATTCGTGCAATACATTTTGACAAGTTGATTGAGTTATTTTTTTTAATTAGATTTTCATCTGAGTCTTATTTTATTTTACTGAAACTTATGATCTCGTGATAGCAAACGATAAATATTATTTTTGCTAATAAAAATAGATTTATCTTGTAAAATTAAAAACCAAAGACATTCGCACTACCAAAAAATAAAAAAAAATGTTTTATGAAAGAAGACCTGATTAGCAACAGTACGAAAAAAACCTTAGCACATAATATTCATTATCACTCACAAACCGGATAGGCTTAATTAGATGGTTTGGGCTTCAGATTTCCATAGAACAAACTCGTGAATCTAGTTAAATAATGAATACCAACACCAAGATATATAAACTTTGAGGGGGAAAGTGAAAAAAAATTATTTTTTTCTACATATTTAATTTTTCTACATATTTAATTTATTAGTGAAAATAAGTGAATAGTTTATGTGACAATCACCTCCTAGTGAAAGAGGGGAATATCCACGAGTCCGAAACTCAGTGTCCGTATGGGTGTGCAGTCCGGCACCACCGCATTAGTCCAAGTGAGCACTGTTACTATCACGTCTGGGAAGCGGTGTTTCACCGCGTCGGACAAGTGGGAAAGAAATACACATGCACCGCTAACTCGTGAGTCCATTTTCTATTTGTTTTAGCGTCTGTGTCCATTGGTGCCTGCCACTGTAAACTCCGCCCAGACTCTCTCCCCAAATGGCATCTCAGTTAAAAAAACAAACCTGGTTTTGCTAGTTGGCTTGCCATAAAGAGCCATACAACACAGCCGTCACCAGGATTTTGTTTTTTCGTCTATTTCTCTCACTTTTCTTTCCTATTTTTATATTTTCAAGTATAGAAGCGTTGATAACAAATTCTGTATTGTTTTTTAAAAAATAAAAATAAAATTGCATCTATTCAAAGCCACTGGAGTCTCTCTCCCCGTGTTTTGTATTTGTTTTTTTTTTTAAATATTAAATATTATAAATTTAAATGCTTGTTTATAAAACAGCTGTTAAAAATGCCAGAAAAGGACGCCAAGTACCCCTGATATTTATGTGCGCTCTCAGTTTCACATTCGCTTTTCAATTACGAAAATACCCCTACAAAATGGACGACTAAAAGAGACCAAATTCAATCGACTTGGCCTAAAATAGGGGCAAAACGGGGACAAAAAAACCCCAAACGAACCATTTTTTTTTGGGAAGTGAAACGAAAGAAAAAAATGTACATAAAAAATTACAAGAATCTAAAAATAGCCAAAATAAAATAAAATAAAATAATTAAAAAAGAGGGAGAGATCCACCGGCCGGATCAACTTTGCGCCGGCCGCGCCGCGTCGCCGCCTCCGCTTCCGCCGGCTACGGCTACGGCTGCGGCAGCGGAGAGGATCTCGGAGAGTGCCGTCATCGCCTTGACCTGCATCTCCAGCGCCGCTATGTAGTCGGAGGTCTCCTCTATAAGCGATGGTAACGATAACCTCCGGCAGCCGGGGACTAGCCGTCCGAGCATCCTCACCTTCCTCTGCAGCGGCGGCGTCTTCTTCCACACCGGCGCCGACTTCCTCCGGGGAACCGCCGCCGCCGAAGGCGGCCTCCTCTTCCGGATGTGGCTCCTCATCCGGATCCGGTTCGAGAGGATCGCCCGGCTCCACCTCGTCCTCCCCCTCGCCTCCACCGCCAGAACCCGATCGGCCGCCTCCCGGACCTCCCGCGACTTCGGAGATGCCCAAGTCTCCGCCGCGGATCTCCGCCGCACGAGGCGGATGGCATCCAACAGCTTGGACGAGTAGATTCTCTGCTCGTCTTCGGTCCTCCACCGCTTCTTCGTCGTCGGAGACCTCTCCGACTTCCGATCCATTCGTTTCAACGGATCAGAGGATACATCAAGGGACGTCATCGCCGTCGGCTCCATCGATCGATCAATCAATCAATCAATCAAAGTTTCTGATACGCATATCCTCTCCTGAAAGAAGAACAAATAAAAACGAGAGATTCAGATGCCGATCACAGAAGATGATACAAATCGATCGTGACCGTCGGATATTACCTCTCAAAGAGAGATTTCGATAACATGTGAGAGAGATGGCTAGAGAAATTGCAGAGGGGGGTGGGTTTATTTAAAGGAGGGACAGAAGAAAAGCGAGTGTAAATTAAGAAACACGTGTCCCTTGTTTTAATCCCAACATTTAATTCAGACGAGGTTCCCTTTTTTTGCGTTTGTTTTTAATATTTACTGTGATCACTGTAACAGTAGTTCCGAAATGACTATATTACCCTTGCATTTTATTTATATGTTTTGACGAAAATACCCTTTCCGAGGATCGATGAACATCTGAAGATATGTCACTGGCCTTGTCGAGCCATGTTAGGAGATTAAAAAAACAAAAAGAAAAATTCAAATATCCGCATGTGAACTGTTTGGTTTTTTAAAAATTCATATAACCCTTTTAAAACGTATATATAAATCCAAACAATCATTTGAGTTAAATCTCTATTAACCGATGAAGCATCCCTACATAAATATCTTATTTTGTTAATTTGGACTAAAATCATAGTTTATTAAAAACCCCTTGTAATTAGTAAAAACTGTGAAAAGCTTTATGTACATGACGATTTAATCTGAATACATTATAAAATCCTCTATTTACATATGATTTTTTACATTTTTAACGCATTATTCTAAATTCTTGAAATGCTATGTTTTTAATTAAAATTAATTATACAGAGAATATTTGTATAATAAATCTAATGTTGAAAATTTAAATTAAAAAATAAAATAATGAAATGAGCGGCAGGGATTTAGTTGATGAAAGGAGAATGGACGGCGGTCGGGGGTGTCCTTCCAAAGGACCCGGGAGGGGAGACGGCCGGCCATGGAAACTGTCAACCTCTTCGAGATATTTCGATGAAATGGCCAAACACCCCCTTGGAAAGTGGTGGGTTTTGCATACGTGGCAGAAGCCCGGGCATGAATGGAGTCCAGTTATGCGCAGATAATCACAACGAGGACTCTTTTGTCGTTTTTCGAAGGGCAAAACTTGGAAGGAAATGAATAGATTCTTTTTTATTTAAAAAAAAAAAAAAAAAAATTGGTAAGGGCAGTTTCGTAAATAAGTGTTCTATCTTGTCGTTTTTGTTAACAATGGATGAGCTGGAAAGCAGTGGGTTGTTGAATGATGCGGCAGTGGGGTTGGGCCCACGGAATGGCCCATTTAAAACTGAATTGACGATAATGCCACTAGTGTCTGGCGACTCAGTGGGTTAAATAATGTGTGAAAGGGAAGGGTAGTTTCGTCATGTTTTGGATCAAGCAACTGATTTTCATGAGAGATTTATTTATTTTTTCGTTGAGAAAAAAAAAAAAAAGGGAACGGCAAAGAAAAATGAAGTACACGTGTTATCAGAAAACGACAAAATATGTGTCTAACAACTTGGGAAACCATTTCTCTCCCCATCTTTTCAGGTAATGCCAAGTGTGTCCCCATTTCTTGTGTGTCACACTCTCTCACCAGGGTTCACCTATGGGTTTTCAACTTGAAACTTTTGGTCTTGCTTTGCCCATTTTCAAACAACCCATCCAAATAAATGTTAATCATTCTGCAATAAGCTTTGATTTTTCTGATGAAGTGCAAATATTTTTGGGAATGCATGCATGCATTTTTAATTTGATTTCATATAATGAAATAACCGCAAATGTAACAACACCCCAAAAATATGATACATTTTCTAATTAAAAGAATAATTCAAGCGGCCCACCCACATGGAAAACCACTAAAGATGAAAACAAATATGGATATATATAAATATATATTTTATATTATATTTTGTATCTATGCAAATCCATATCATGTTTTGTAAACAAAATCATGCAGGCTATGCAGCTATGCGTGTATATATATATATATATATGAATTTATAAAAAAAAAATATATTTCATTAAAATCTTTTTCTGTTGAATCAATATAAATATAACAATTAACATATGTATTCTCCCACTAATTAATTATACATGTTGAAAAAATAACCGTCTAAATTCATATATTTTTCTCATTGCATGTGACATTTTATGAATTTTTTCATCGATTAATCAAAGTCTATTTTGATCTTAGGGCCGTATGAAATAGCTGGCGGACACCATAGAACCCATATTTTTCTTGCCTCCCTACATTATTATGAAACACTGTTTCTTAAAATGCCTCTCATTTCCTCCAAAGTGATGTCTACCGACGCAGTCTCAAAAAGGACCTTCTAATTAGTGTCCGTTTGGCGAAGACCTCCCACCCGCGTTGACGATAGCAACACTAGCCGATGTAGTCAAAAACATGTTTTTTTTTCATTTCTGTGTTTGGTTTCTTCCCTCAACATTTTTTGTCTTTTTTCCTCACCAACACCGACGCACAAAAAAAACCCGCTTCTCGCGTTCAGTGTCCCCGAGTCTTTTGTCAAACGGACCCTAAATTTAATTAAAAAAAAAGCCTAACGCCCCGTGATTCTTACCAATCGGGCCGGATCGTGAGACACACCATCCGTTTAAGCTCCCTCCGATATCAACAGCGGACCATCATACGAAACAAACCGATTTAACGGTTATTATGTCATCATAATCTCGGCGCTGCTGACGTCACCCTGTAATGGTTTTCTTCAAATTGAAATACTCCTCAAATCACAATTTATTAGTGAAATCAGTCTCCTATGTGATGACTAATGACGTGGAAGTAATTGATTGGTTAGTCGATTCATTGCCCATCTTTTTGGGGACACCCCAATTTGTTTTTCCTCTTTCAATGATTCACTTTATTCATTGTTCAGACTTATCATCGAGTAGAATAAAATTATTTTAACATAAATGAATAATAGATATAAATAAAAATAAAATAATTTTGTGTTTGATTGTGTTTTGAATTATTCTCGTTAAAATGTAAATAAGGTGTGGATAAAAATTTATAAAAAATAAAAAAATAATAATTATTAATTTAACATGTGATTTATAAGTGATAATGACAATGATTTGACAGTAGACCTATATTCTTTAGATAGAAAAACTTGATATAAAGTTAATTTTAATGATTGGTTAGAATCCATATACTACTTTTTATCAATTTATTCCGACATAATTTATCTCTGGATATTCAAAGCTCACAAATAGCGAAAATCCACTATTCTCATTTATTCCAGGATATTCCAACTCATATTCCATATCCAAAAAGGGGGCTCAGAGTGTCTCATTAGAGTGGGTTTTCCTTTCTTCATTCCAAAACCCTGATTTCAGGTCAATTTTTTTAAAAAACCTTCAGAATTATAAACTCTTTTAATGAGATCTTATTTATTGGATATAGGATATCTACATCTTTCAATTTTGTACAATCGATTTTAAATTAATATTTTAATTTTAATTTTAATATTTAATTTTTATTCTTTCTTGTATTCTCTCATCCGCTTCTTCTCACTTCAGACTTTCTAACCTTTTGATTAATTTTAAAAGTAACTCAATCTAAAATTTTACTTAAAAAAATATATATTTAATTTTTATGTTTTAAAACTCAATATAAAACAAAGTTTATAAAAAAAAATGGATAAGAATAATTTTCGAAAACTAATTATTTGATTAAATTTAACAATAAGTTATTTTTGAAAACGGATCCTCAATTGTTTAAGAAAAAAATGGTTTGTGGACAGTTCATCCACGCCACCCTCTACAAACCCATATGCAGAGATGTAGTGTATTTAAAGTGGAGGAAATTTTCTTTTTGATGGGCAGTAGAGAAAACATGTTAAATATATGCATTTTCAAATTAATTTTTAGACTGCTTCATTTGCCCCAAAGAATATGATTAGACAACTGTAATGGTAACATATAAACAAGAGTTTGGAAAATTGTTAAATAAATTAGACAGTTTGAAAGAAATACAATAGATATAGATAAACTTAAGCAATTGACCATTAAAAATAGAGGATGATGTTGAAATACTATAATGTTGAACAACAATAGAGAAAACACTGTTGAATTGTATTTAAAATATATGGAAACATGGGATGAGCATCATAAGAAAATGACAATGATATGGTTTATGATGTTGATTTTTTTTTTTTTTATATCAGAAGAATCTCCCATGATGTCCATGTTAAATAGTATTAAATGGAAGATCCGAATGCTCAAGTAGTTGTGACCCCTAGATAGGTTCATTGTTTAATCCCACCAAAACAATAAATAAAACAAAAGACTAAGGGGGCGTATGCGGGTTTGAAAAGATTATGAGTCTACAAGAATCAAATTTCCTTTAACCCGTTTTCGAAAAAAAAAAGAAAAAGAGCTATAGTTTAATTAAAAATTGTAGACACATGTTTACAAATAAGTGTTCAAAAGATAATTTTTCATAATACGTGGAAAGACAACTTCTGCAAACTCAACTTTAAACCCAATTTTTGAGAAAAAAATAATTCTCAAACCCACATCTAAACACACCCTTAGACTCTGTTTAGAACCAATATTCAGGCATATTTTACTTTTACAAATATTAATTTGTTAATAATTGATTTCAAACAGATATTTTTTAATTTCATTTTGATTTAAGATTTCGGTTTTTATGTTTCAAAAGCTATAAAAACAGTTTTTTTTATGAAAATATTGATTGTGAGTAGCTTTTTCAAATAAAATTTATTTGTAATTAATTTGAAGCATGACCTGTTTATGAAAAATGATTTCAAATAGGGCCTAATAAACAAAGCAAACAAGGTGTAGAAGACACGACGCTAAGATTGTATGTTTTTTTATTCATAGACAAGTAAATGATGAATGATAGATTAGACACGGTTCACTGTGCAAACACGTGCAGATCGATCAGGGTAAACAGAGAATCCATGTCTTTGGTGGTTGGTGTTCAAATCAAAGGCATTCATTGATTTTTACAAACATCGCACTCTTTCAATTAGGTTCAAAATAATAATAAAAAAAAACCTTTAACAAGTTATGTAATTCATTTCAGCTGTTCCAACATATTTAAATCTTGCAAAGTCTTCCTACATGTCTTTAGATAATAGGCAAGTAGGATGAAATTTAAGTCTTATCTGAAAGCACACGTGGAATGAGTCTCATTCGTGGAGGTAGATGACTAGATGTCCTCAATTAATATTATATATTCCAAGAGACACAAACGTACAGTACAACTAATCATGTTTTCTTCTCTAGATATGGATGACTAGATTGGATGTCTTTAGCTACTCATTCATCATAGTTCTTTATTTTTCATATATAGTGTCAAAGACCAAAGTTCGATCAATGATAAGGGAGTTAGGGTTGGTTGCAAGCCTTACCGACAGCCGAGGAGTGTATAACTGCATGGAGAGATCTGCTTGAAGTTCAAAGCATAGCCTCCAGATCAATATCATATGGATGACGATGAAACTTCATTGGCACCGATGGGATGCCTGGATTTTTATGGTTGGCTGTGCAAAATCTCCAGCTATGCAAGACAAGACAACAAGAGATATGCCACGATTATGATATGCATTATGAATACAATTTGAGCAACAGAGAGTGGACCAGTTAAACAGTGACAAGTTTTATATTTGGCCTGTCTGGAAAATTCAAGCTGTGCATTACCTGCCGGGACTATATGCAGTAGAGGTCTGTAGGGCTACAATCTGACACCTCCTGTTCGAAAGCAACTTTGAAAACCACATATTGGTATAAGCAGATCTCATTGTCCTTTCAGTAGTGAGTAAACCTGCCAAAGAGAATAGCAGCATCATATGCTCTAAGAAGCAGATTCAGCTATTGTTGTGCTTGGTTGCATTTCCTCTCTCCATTTTTTTTTCCTGCTTTGATGAAAGCAAACAGGAATTGCATATATCAGGCTTTGTGCGTTGAATTTCAAATAGTGGTACCTGCAAAAAATTATTGTAGATTCCTTGAAGTAAACATGACCTATAACAGGTTCAGGCCCTCTTTTACAAACCCACAATTTTGTTGGTTGTATACTCTTTAGCAGTCTTCAGATGATTGAGATTCAAGTACGGTGAAAGTGTTTCAAGATTAGGACGTTTTGCAGAGATTTTTCTGTTTATGGCTTGTAGACCTAAGATTCTATTATCTGAATAGTGTTTAAAGCTCATTTTTTTAAAAATATATATGTTATATCATATTGCTTTGTAAGATGATCCTGGAAATGATTAATTGTATTCATATCATGTAGAATGGCAGATATAGTCTATAGATTCTATACAATCAATAAGTGACATGTGAAACCTATATTGGAAAATCCTGTACGGGAACAGGTAATGCATACTTCATTGGTTGTTTGCACAAGATATGGCCTCTTCAAAAGAATGAATTTCAGTTGAATATATGGATGAATGGAGCATGACCATTATAAGCATTGAATAGGTTAAATATGTGATTGCTGTCAAAAATAATTTTTCAATAAATAAATACAAGCGGGCAGCTTTGTTATACTGGGCCACACCTTGTACGCATAAACACAGTTGCATGTTTTCCCCGAGGGCACAGATTATGTCAAACAGGCATATGTTTTCCTACACTTGATGTAGAAAAACAATTAAGCAGGTTTCAAATGATGAGAAAAAACTTACAGCTTATTCTGCCTATGTCAGGAGAGGTTGTGGATCTCTTGAAATGAAGGGAGGCTGTGGGTTCAATAAGAAAAGCATCTGCAGGCTTCCTGCATTTAAAAATAAAGCAGCATAGTTAGAACATCCATATCTCTACTTGTGTATATTTCTTTTCAGACCTACAGAAAGGATGCTACAGAGTAATCCTGAAATAGTCTTCCAATAATAAAATATGTCATCTGGTAGATAACAAATACAATGCAAGAATGTAATCATCTATACATAGATATAATGTAGCTTTGAACATCTATGGGCTACGGATGATCTGTGTCAAACAAGGATGGCTAACAATTATGACATTACATATTTCTATTTTTTGTATGTAATATACTAGTGTCCAAAACATTATCTCTTATTTTAGATACACCATTGAACTTGTCATTTTCACCCATAAAGTAATCCAATTAGAGTACTAACAGTACTCAATCTCACAATGTTATGGCCAGGATTAAAAAGATAGACTATGAAATGGAAACAAAAATTGAATGTTAAGAGCCTATTTGTAATGCCCCATGCTTACACAACAAGATATTGTTCGCTTCCTCTCAAATGGCTCACAATTCTCAAAATGTGTCTTGGTGTGTAAGAGTGATGCTCATACCACCACCACTAAGCAATGTAGCACTAAATTAATGGTGTGATAACTCACTTAACACTCACCTGTATCCCATTCATGGACCTTTCGGAATTCTTGGACCTCTAGCCCACTACCCTCTCAACGGGCCAAGCGTGACACTATTGAATAAATCTGGGTCTGCTATGTGACACATCTTAAAGCAATTTAAAGTCCATGTCTGCATGTAAAAAAAGAATTGGCTTATTTGGCTACACATATACATATAGAGCTTAAGTATTTTTTCCATTAAAATTTGTGAACATGCGTGCGTGTAAAGTACACTTCACATATAATCCATGAGACAAAGGAAATTTAAAAAATTCATATACATATATACACACACATAGATAAACCTTTGGTATGACTGATAATTTTTCACAACATCAAAAACTCCATTTAGCTAAATATGTATTCACAAAACACTAAAATTATCAGGCACATTGCAACTTAATCACACAGAATTTTGTGGAGCGGAATAGAAATGAGGAAGCTGAAAAATGAGGCATCCAAACTAAAGAGAGGGAAATACCTTAGAGAAATGACAACCCCTTCATAGAGGAACCACCATCAGTTGTGAACTGATATGTGCTGATGATTCAAGAATCTTTCTGTTTCTGAAAATCCTAATCTTTGACAATTTTACAAAGTGGTGCTCTCATATCTCAAACTCAGGACTTTGTCGTAGCTGCATACACACCAACATAAAATCTTTTGCGTGTAATTTTCGAAATAATGCAAAATACATGTACAAACTAGTTTAATTATCTCCCTATTTTTACTTTACTTATTCCATATGATTTACAAATGTATGCATACTGCAGGGAACAACAAACTTGCTGAAATATATGCCGTTCACAAAAGCTATGAACATGGCTCCTATAAATCTACACAAACTTCTCTAACACTTCTACCAAAAACATTTTTTTTTCTTTCGAATAGGTTTTCAATTTTATGCAACTCTCCTCCACTTTTCAGAAATACTAAAGCCCCCACACATGAATCAATCTTCCAAAACCATTGGAAGCCCAGGGAAGGGAATAATCACATGTGCCCATGGAGGGGATTAAGACGTCGAGAAAAACAGAGACGCCCATCGGAAACTCCCTCTCCGTCGCACAAGACGCCATCCATACCTAAAACCACGGCCGAGACCGCCCTGGGCGGTTCGACTTCCTCCACTGTCGAGCCGCCTCTACATTCGGTTGTGGTGGCGGAAGATCTAGAGGACCGGGGAGGGTTTTGCAAGACATTGGGCGACTAGGGATTGGTGATAGCGGTTTTCGCTTTTTGAGGATTATTTGTTGCATTTTTTTCCCAGGGTTTTACCTTGGCATTCTCTCCGGATCCGTCTCTCCCGCATGGATTCGAAGAGAAGGAACTCGAGCTCCCCCTTCGATCTTCGGATTGGGGCTTCCATGGAGTCTGGTTGGCCGCAATTGGGGTTGTTTGGGCGGGGAAAGAAAAATCAGCACAGACGATCAGAGGAACTCATTATTTATAGGGTACAAAATGCGAGATCCAAAGTATGGGCGGTCAGGGAGACATCTGACGGATCGTACGGTGGAGAAATGATCACTCACTATTGCAACCCCTAAAAGGACCTCTGATGAATCATTTTTTTTTTTTCCCGCCAAGGGAGAGATGCGACGTGGAGAGAGGACGACCGATGCGGGCGTGGTCGAACGAGAAGGCGGCGCCGGAGATCCTCCATTTACATGCCGCCCTGGTCTAGAGGGTCGGGAAGCAGATCCAGCTCTTGGTGAAACCCTAACCCTAGTTTTAACCCTAGTAATTTGAGAGGATTTGATGTTTGATCTTCTTTGTTTTGTGTTATTTTTTCAAAATAGGTTTACAAGTTTAGTAGTACATGTATTCAGACTTTAGTCATTAGTGACGAAGTCGGACTATAGTCTGTTTATTTAAGTTTGAAAATATAGATCGATCTTGGTTGTTTTTAGGAGGGGACTCTGGAAATCTCATGGAAAATGGGAGTCATGGGACCAATGATCTTGGACCGTACACTGTTCCTTTTCGATATCCTTTCTTCAGCATCTCCTCTCAAATGTGGGTGATTGAATGTCATGAATTACATTTCATGAAGTGTACATAAATATGTGTACTGAATTGATTATTGATGGTATTTTTGCTTTGCAGATTGAGAAATGTCGTGCACATCTTCAAAACTCAGCTGTGGAATCATCTGTCATAAGAGCATGAATTTACCATGAGGTAAGATTTTGTCATGGATTTTCTTTGTGATGAATATGGTAAGTATTCTGATAAAATAGTGTTGTTCTTTATACGAGTCTCGATGTGATATGCGCTGATATTTTGGAAAAAAACATATTGAAAAATTCATACTATTGTGTTTTCATGTTATTCTATTTTTAGGCAATCGATATCCAGTGACGTAGATGACATGTGTGGCTATGTAAGCTTCTATTGCATGTTCTTTTTGGACCTTTGGTGATGTGTGTGTGGAAAATTTTGGGGTTAGCTTTCTGTATTATGTTTGTTTCATACATGCATAGCCATAAGTAATTCATTGAAATACAGTTTAGCTGCTTATGGATCAAAATATTGGTCATTCAGAGGCGACACATATTTAGGATGTGTAGCAGAAATATGTGGTATAATTAGAAAGGTTAGCTATAGGAACGTGTCAAATGAAGAGTAGAAATAGTTTCTACTGAAGGATGAACTGATTAGTTTTTAATACTGTTTAATGTGATACGGGAATGTCATATTTTCCCAAAAGAGTGGTAATGGTAGTAGAGGGACGGTCAATATACAGAGATAAATGACCATTTGAAAGAGGAAAAGAATACTTTAGAACACTTGGTTACAAGTCGCTGAAATGGATGTGAAAGGTAATTATTCTTGGCATAAATGCACTTCGGATGGACTTTTTGGTGTGTAGAATTAATATAGCTGGACTAATAATAACGGTTAAAGAACTATACTGATTTTGATTTGACAAGTGGATATGCTCTTTTTCACCTTATGAGTTATGTGGTCACCCTGTCTACAACAATGCTTAGACTATGACTTCATTTTTTTTTATTTTTTTTTGTTGAAGAAAAGACTGACTTAATTGATGGTCCAATTCCAGGAGCAAGCCTCTTGTTATTTGATGTGTTTTGCTGAGATCTCCCCTTGATGCTGATTCACTATGTTGAGTAGTCCTTTTGTGGTGGCAGTTCAGCTTAACTTAGCCTGTTTAATTAGAGGTCGTCTTGGTATCTTTTCTTGAAGTTTTGTATACCACAAGGATCACGCTATATAATTATATATTGACAAATGGAAAAGCAATATCATATGCCTATGTTGTTTATCACCTTATATTTCCAAATCCACAGTAAATCTGACATTCTGGACAAAACTTGACCACTGATGGATCCTATTGTTTGTTAACTTTACTTTGAATTCTATATGGGTGCTTCAATTTACTTTTGTGCGGATAAACCACTGTTTTTCATTTTAAACTGGTAGATATCAACTTTTTAAAGAAAATATTTTCTAAAAGTGCCTCTCGGAGTTCAAGGCCCTTTCTACTCTTTTATTTCACTATGGTTATCTTCATAGGTTAACAAGTTGTGGTGGACCTCAGGTTATGTGTTAGAAATAATTTTCTATATGGCTTTTGTCTGAGGTAGCCAATTCCATCAACCGAGAACCACAGTTTTGCACGTGCATGATTATTGCTAGATTGCATGTGGTTGTGAATGTGCTAATTTGCTGTGTTGACCAATATGGACAAAGAGCTTTAGGCCTTAACTTGTCTTCTTTTTCTTTTTGTTTGCATTTTAAGGACTGATCAATTTTTTGAAAAAATAAAGGAAAAATGTCTATTGTCTATTTTGAGTATTTTCATTTTCAATTTTTATCATAATTCACCATTACTACAAACATATATTAGATCCATATCTGAATAGAAGTAACTCTACTATTCCCCACCAATTTTGAATTAAAATTTCGCAGTCCTTTCTCTAATTTCACAGTCCTTTATCTAATTTAGAGCTTTTCTTGATTTGTGTTCCTCTTGCCAAACATATAGTAAATTGTGCGTCTACCCGAGGTTTCCAGTATCATAGCCTCTTATTTGCTTGCGATTAGAATGCATTATCTACTTCCCAATGCTATTTCTTTGGCTTGGCATAGTTATAATATGAATATAAATATCATAATGATCATTGGTACCCAATTTTGTCCGAACCACAAGATCACCTGTCACAAATCTCCTCTATCTGCACTTCCAAATTACAAATAATGCTGAAAGCTTGATGATGAACAATAACAGTGAGCTAATAATTTTCTCCAGATAAATAAAACTGAGTGAAAGAAAATGTGGACTCTGTCTCATGAACTATCCCCTTAGTTAATAATGTTTGTGGCATTGTCCCAGTACCTAAAGCAATATGTTTTTTAGCTCATGATAGCTGATGTAATATAGCAAATTAAATTTATTGTTCCAGCAGTCATGAACTTAGCTCAAACTAATGTTGAACTCAATGTTCACAAGAAACTTTCAATAGGCCACTGAAAACACAATTTCTGTTCTGCAGTCAATTTAATGCATTTTTTTTATAGATCGCTGGAGATTATTGTTTCATCAGCTTACTCCTTCTCATCATCAGTTGCACATTATCTAACAAAGGGAAACCTGAACATGTAAGGCAAACTGTGCTATTAATTTGTGCCACAGTACAAAATCCATATAACTATCACTCATCGTATCAGTTGCAGCAAATGCTACTTGCCCTTTTATTCACACACATTGTTTGTCTTTTGCAATTCATATTAGCATTTTTGCTGTTACTTTTTGGCTATGGTCAAGCAATTAACACGTGGGATGGGCATATATTGATGTGGCAGCAAAAGGAAACGCAGAGTGAGCAAACAAGGGTTCTCTGTTCTTTCCCACTTATTAAGTTTTAAATAAATGTGCAGTTCCAGAGCCACAATTAGACACCTTCACCTTCTGGAAGAGCAGGAGTTATGTTGGATCTTTCCAGCTTGGTGACAAGTAAACCATCTTTCTGTCTCCCATGCTCTCTCAAGTCTCAACACACATGAACATTTGCTTATACACAATTACTTGTTGCTTTTATCTTGCAGCATTGAAGGGAGGACAATATCGTAGAACTGGTCACCCAAGGATGACCAAACCACATGGTGATTGGAGCCTTTTCAATCTAGTTTATCACAGGTTTGCTTAACACACCATGACTAAAATGATTTTAAAAAGCTGATTTGTTCAGAATTCGGATCTTTCTCTTCCATTCCTTGCCTGCAGTATTTAGAAGAGCTTTGATACACCCAGCTCCAAAAATTGTCCCCAGGTTTATTTGGAGGTTACATGCATTTTAAAAATACAGAAGAAAAATCTGTCAAAGTGCACATTTTTGGGGTGATGTGTGTCATTTTTCAGTCTTAAAAAAATGACTTATGATTAGCTTTCTTGCTACCCAATACACATGATTTGTGTCCTGCGTCTTCCAAACTAATATTAGGGCTCCTCATCGCCAAATGACGAAAAAAATAAAAGAAAAAAAAAAAACTATAAATGAAATGCACTCAATAGAACTAGCTTAAAAATCATTCCCTCTTTCATAAATTCAAAAAACAGAACAAAATAAAAAGAACACAATAACCAATCACGCATCGAGGGCCAAGATCTTGACGAGGACATCGATGGGAACACCCTCGGCATCATCTCCACCGCCCATTCTGATCATCGCCCGAACCTCATCGTCAGTGGCGGGCATCCCCGCCATCTCCAAGTAGCTCCGCAGGTCCCCGAACCCGACCTTTCCGTCCCCGTCCCTGTCCATGACCCTAAACGCCTCCTCCACGAAGCCCTTCCCTTCCTCCTCCTCGCGAGGCTTCATCACCACCCTCTCGAACTCATCGAGCTCGATGAAACCGTCGCCGTTCCCGTCGGCGGCCGACATCATCAGCTCGATCTCGACGAATTTGGCGCCGGAAATCGCGCAGAACATGCGGAGGTCATCAGCGCTGATCTTGCCGTCTCCGTCGGTGTCGATCACGTCGAAGGCTTGTCGCAGGTCGCCGTTCCTGTGACGCAGGTACCTCTCTGAAGGACACATTGGTTTTTTTTTCTTTTCTTTTCTTTTTTTGGATTCCTGTCTCTGGTATGTGTGGCCTGTGGAGGGGACCCAATATATAGGGGGTGGTTGGGGGGAGAATCAAAGACGTGTGGGGTGACATCACGAATAAGAGTGGACCGTGTGTTCGTCGAGGGGTTTCTTGGAAGACAATTTTATCCGGAGGAGGGTTTTTTTTGTTCAACTTGTTTTTATTAGCTAATCTTGAATTGGGTTGAATTTTGGGTTTTTTTTTTGGTGGGGTGAATGAGGAGGGGGTCCACAGAATCCAAAGCTTAAGCGCGTGTGAACCCGTGAGGTTTTGGGTTTTATTTCAATTCCGGCCTTGTTGGGTCGACGTAGGTGCTGAAAACATCGAAGATGTTGGGGGGCTGATGTTACGGAGATATTATAATTGGGGTTTTGGAAGGTTTTCAAGAGGGCTTTGAGAAATTGACGAGTGATAGTGATGGAGATCCTATGGAATAGAGCATTATGGACTGTCTGATTGAAATAATTATTGTGTTTCTAAAAATAATCCCATTTTATAGGGCTCAATCTTTGATTTCTTTTGCATTTCATTTTACTCCCTATATGATTAGCTATATGTTCTCTTGCGATCCTCTACCATAGTAATAATCTTAACCAAACATAAGAAATCAAATCTCAAAACATTTAGAAACCTTTAAAGGAAATTAACTCAATCTTAATTCAATGAGCCACAGAATCCTGTGAGGGTGAATAGGAAAATATCTAACAAAAAAATTTTCAATGAAAATGTCACAACTTTAACTGATATTTACATGAAAAAACCGTGCATTATATTTTATATTTCTTAAATTAATTCACCAATACAAGGAGTGTAGATCCTCTCGGTAGAGAGTCTAAAGACACATAAACTTCATGTGACACCCAAAAATAAAAATAGAAAAATGGCGTGTGGCGAGATAAAAAGGCATTTTCAAAGTTACCCTATTCTTTACTTTTATAATCAAATTATCATGCATGCATGGTTTAAATAATTTTTTCCCACTTACATAATGTGTTTAACGCGTTTTTTTTTTTTACGATATAGAGAACTCAGGATCTCAATCCCAACACAAGTATCATACGATTTTTTTTAACAGAGATCGGATTAGGTCCAATAGACGTTGGACAATTTGATTATTCAACGCATTCCTGATAGTCCGATCTTCTTATTTTGTGTGATTGAGATATTTTATCAGATTTTAAAACTAAAATTTAGAATGTAATTAAATTTTAAATATATTTTTTTTAGGATTCAATTAATTAGTGTATTTTTGAGATATTAATTGAGATTGGACGCCTGTTGGTGTAGAAATGCCATCTCAAATTTCAAATCTAATCATACATACAAACCTTATAAATGCACCAAAAAATCTAAATAACTCAGAATTTTTCTTTAATGAAGTCCCTAATGGCATCATCAACCAAGCTCCACCTCCTCCTCCTCTTCGTCGTCCTCTCCCTCCCATCCATCCTCTCCTCCCGCCCACCACCAACCCCATCCCCATCCCCACAACCCTCCGAGCCCTACTTCAATCTTGCATGCAAAGAAACCTCCAACAACAACTCCACCTACTACCACCTCTGCATGGACATCCTCTCCTCCGACCCCCGCAGCCTCACCGCATCCAACCTCGTCGACCTCACCATCATTTCCAGCGACATCACCTTCTCCTACCTCTCCGAGATGGTCTCCTACATTTCCAAACTCCGCGACGACTCCCCGATCTTCCTCAACAAGAAGCGCTTCGACTTCATCCTCGCCCGCTACACGTCCATGCGCAGCTACGTCGAGGGGACGGTGGAGTTCGCGAGGGACCCGAAGAACAGGACGTACGCGAGCCTTGAAGCGATGTACGCGGGAGATGCCGCGTCGCAGAGCGTGGACCTCGCAAAGGAGTTGCGTGGGGGACCGCCGCAGGAGATGGTGCGGAGGGGGGAGAGGTTGATGGATCTCGCCACTGTGTTGTTCTTGCTGACTGATAATTGGTAACCTCAAATGAGAGTTGTTGGTTTTTTTTTTTTTTTGGTTAGGAAAACTCGAAAAGAAAATAAAAGGATCAGAGGGTTTTATCTTTTTGTGATTTAGTTTGGCTGATTAAGTTTTATGAAAGTGAGTTCTAGTTCACATTGAGATTGTTTTCAGAGGATTTGGATTCTATCATAAAGTGTTCTACTTCTACACTAGCAGGCATTACTCACATCGACCATCAGTTCAGTTATGTTTCTTTTGAAGATGAGCCTATCACACTCAGTTTTTTTAACAGTTCAAATACAATTTTATATAACTCATTAGAAATCCAGTGAAATATATAACGATGTATATATCTTATTAAGTATATTTTTACACTTATTAAAAATGAATTCATTTGACTTGAAATGCAATTATATATACTTTTAATTAAAACATTATTAGATAGTATTTACTGTTATTTAAAAATAAAAACATGTGTGGTATGAGTTTTTTTTTTAAAAAAATGATTTTTCTTTCAAGATTTTAGTATGCAAACTTGGATTTGGAGTTTAGAAATTAAGCTGCGCCTTGTTTTTTCGTGATTGTAAATGCCAGCAAAACAATGCTTTTTCACCGCGGATTTCTAGAACACAGGTTCCATGTCACGGATTCAAACAGGCTTTTAGATTTATTAGAAAAACAAGAGTCCAGAGGAATATGTGTGGACACCGTATCTCCCACGATGTAATTACATATAATGTTATGATATCATCACCGCTTATACGGTCCATAAAAAAACACACAATTGATTGAATGATTGAAAAACTTTTTCAAGAAGATGTATTCTTTTCCACACAACCAGCACTGTATCACCCATGTATATACACATATATAAAAAAATGATTGGAAAAGGGCTATTCCATATTTTGCCATAGGAGTTATTGATTGAAGGGTCCATTGAATGATATGATTTTGTAAAATCTTGTATTTATGATTTATAAAAAACAATAAATTAAGTTTTATTATGATTATTGCGATGCTCTTAACAAAAATCATAGCATGATATAGAAACAATCAAATCAAACAAAAATTCGTTGACATCCTCGTGTAAAACGATTTTGGAATTAAAAAAAAATCAAATAATTTTAACAATTAATTGCAAATATTTAGTTATGCTATTATTATGACATTAATTCGCTTTCCCTGTATTTACTCTGCGTGCACACCCATTTCCAAAAAAACTAAATAAAAGGAAGAGAAAGATAACGTAAAATGGAAGGACATTTCAATGAACTGTTTTTCACAATCACACAATGTTTCTATATAATAATATAATATAAAAGAATCATTCTAGCTGGCCCTAAATTAAATTGTCTTAAATACATATATCTTTTAATTATATATTTACAAAGGTAAATGAATTCCTTACGCCTTCCAAATCAACCCATGTGAATATATAATAGTTATAGGACAAGAAACATGGGATCCATTTTTAGGCAAAAAAAAAAAAAAAAAAAAAATCAACATTAATGGGTTTTTTGCATGTATAGGATTCAAAAACATACTATTTAATTTTATATCACTTCAAATAAACTATTTATTTTTATACTATTGAAATATGTAGAACTTATGCATATTTATCATTTTAGTTAACTTCTATCCAAATTTTTTTTAAAACCGTTAAAGTCTTGGAAAAAAGACCAAATTACCCTTACCAAATACAATATTTATAAAAATAAAATATATTAATTTTAACATGAAAATGATAAATTTCATCTAAAATCCAAAAACATAAAAATTAATCATAATAATTATTTATTAGCATGAATATAATAATCATTAATATTTACATTAGTAAAAGTAAAATAAAATTATTTTAAGAACAATTAATAATATATATTATAAAATACAATTTTTTTTAAAAATTAGATCTTGATTGGAATACAAAGAAAGAAGAAGTAAGGGTGAATGGATCACGATTAATTTAGGAAGAACATAAAATTATTTAGATTATTATGTTTAATTATATACATTATGACAAAAAATATTTTATATTAAAGTTATTTTTGTCAATTTTATTTTTTGGTCAAGAAACTAACTATAATTAAGGCCTATTTTACTTAAAAATGATAAAAGAGGGGCACATTTTTATATTAAGAAAAATTCTAATAATGTAAAAATAAATACGTTATTTGTGATGGTATAAAAATAAATATCATATTTTTTTTATGGTATAGATGCTAAAAAACCCAACATTAATTCAATGATCTTACAATATTATCTATCCCTTGGGCTTTCCTAATACAGTTATCATACCAAGTGAAATAGTCATCATGCATAATCAGACCAAAAAAAAAAACCTATAAAACTCTAAAAAATTTCATCTAAGTTATACTGACTAGAGCTGATTACATTTTATACTATAAAAATGATAAAGCATAATAGGGCTCTTATTTTCGTCATATGAATTTTTTTCATACTCAACCTATTATGCAGCACAATATAACAAGGTATATACCTTATTAATAATTTTTGCATATCTTAAAAATAAATCTATACAATTTATCAAAGTATATATTTTATTTTTTATAAAAAATACATATTTGATTAAATATGATATAATTTTAAAAAAAATCAAAATGAGAGATCTGGAGTGTATTTGAAACTGAAAACTAGGTTGTGTCTAATATTTGTTGAATTATTTTTGTAATTCTAAATACAATATCAAATACCTTGTTAATCTCATCTATATTCACTGTAAAGAAGCACATATATCTCTCATTGAAATCATTTTACATTTATTATAAATAATATCATTAAATTAATTGCAATATATATTTCACATTTGATAAAAGTATATCCACGACGTAAAAGTGAAAACATGGATGGATGGTGTATTTTGGACAATAAATTTGATAGATTGTAACGTATTTTCAATAAATAAAGGAATGATTAAATGAAAATCATACCACCCAACCAACCACATATCCAACTCCTATAAATACCCCTTCAATACACTCTCTCAAACACACCACCTGATCATAACCACCCAAAAAAAAAAAAAAATCCCTCATGGCATCCGCAACAAAGCTTCCACTTCTCCTCCTCCTAGTCTCCCTCCCCCTCATCCTCTCCTCCCGCCCGGAGACCGGAAGGCCCTCCGACCGCGTCGACCAAGCCGTCACCATATCCCAAAATACAGAGGTGAACATCATCGAAAGCCGCTCCTACGTTTCAACGCTGCTCGCCAGCTCGACCGACGCGAAGGACAAGGAGATCCTCGCGTCCATCGTCGACCTATACAATGCGATGGATGTGGATATAGGGAAGGTCATCATAGACGTCAAACTCAACGACGACGCGTCTTGGTCGTTCGCCAAATTGGCCGCCACTAATGCCAATAAGGCGGCCGTGCTGGCTGTGAATAAGGCGAAGGGGTTGCGCGGCGGACCGCCGGAGGAGTTGGTCAGGCGTGGAGAGAACTTGGTCACGCACACTTCTATTGTTGTCTCCCTGACACAGTAACTGATAGATGAGTGGGGTACTAATAAACGGAGGATGCGCGTGCAAGGGTTTTTAGTTTTTGTTGTTATCTTCGTAATAAAATGATCTGAAACTGGATTAAGGCACCATCTTGGATTAAGTGGGTTCTACGTTTAAAAAGCTATAAATTCTCAAATTTAAATTCAAACACATTTTCAGCTTTAGTTTTTAGGCTAAAAAATTGTTGCGGTTGAAAATCTAATAAAATATAGTTTTTCAAAAGCTGAGTTTGAAACACAAGATTTTAAGAATGTTAGCGTTTCAATTTCACCTCCTAATGCAGCTTAAGTGTCGCCCAAAATTTACTAAAAAAAATAAAATCGGATAAAGTGTTGGTGACTGTATGAGTTATGATTTAGCTAAGCTTATTATTGGATGCCGTATAACTGGATGTGTGTGGATTGTTCATATACCTCGACCTTGATAATCATTCTGATGATGTACACACACTTCCTTCTCATATTTATTCTCAAACACAAATAATTTATTTATACATGTATAATTATAATTTAAAAAATAATAAATTCTTATACATCGATTTATGATCCATAATTTATCCATTTAGGGTTAATTAGTTTTTTCCCTTTTTTCTTTATTTATTTTATTTTGCCAATGAAAAATGTACCAGAATTTAATTTAAATATCTAAATTTCACATACTATATTTGAAGATCTAACTATTTATCCATATATCACAATTTAAAAAATGAGAAACATTAAATCAATGAAATTTTTAGTCAATAAAAGCAATTAAATTAATTAAAACAGCACATGCATAATAAAAAACAAAACGAGTGTCATTTCCTAAATAAGTTGCATATTACATATTATAAATACTAAATTATTTGCAAAGTTATTAAATTTTTTTCTGTGGATAACAAATATTTCATAAAAAAAAAAAGATCTCTTTTTTCAATATCCTTCCATTTATTGACCCCACAAAAGAAAAAAGAAAAAAAAAACACTTTTCACTAATGAAGATCATTAGTTACCATGCCAATAACAACAATAAGCTTGACCAAATACTCGTGTAGGCTCACCACATCCGGTGGTGCTAACTCGCCGGGCAATTTCTTTGCCTCGTTCACGCTAATGACGGCCTCATTTTTGGCATTCATCGCCATGCGATTAGCGAACGACTTCTTCTTCGGGTCTTCGGCGAAGTGGATGACCGAGTTTACATCACTCTTTATCGGTCCATAATGCTCAGCGACCTTTTCGAGATGGGCGTAAGCTTTATGTTCTGATCGTAGGTTATAATATTCATCACGTAGTTTTCCGTATAGGACATGTTCCACAGGGTTCTGTCGCACGCGATGATAGTCAGGTCGACGAGGTTGGAGACATTGAGGCTGCGGTTGTCCGACGCAAGGATGTCCACACAGAAGGCGATATCCGTTTCGGTGAAGGATTTCTGATTGCATGCGTGCTTCACGAAAGTTATGCCGGACAACTCCGGGGTAGGCGCGGGGGATGGAGGAGTTGGTGATGGGCGGGAGGCAAGGATGAAGGGGAGGGAGAAGAGGAGGAGCAGCAGATGAAGTTTTGTTGATGAGGACATGATGATCTTTTTTTTTTCTCTCTCCTTTTGGTGGTGGTGATGGTGGTGGGTAAGGTGAACATGTGAGGGTTATATAGCATGGTGTAGTGCTAGGGCTGGTAAACGAACCAAGCCGCTAGGGCTCGGCTCGATTTAAGCTAATTCAGGCTTGTTCGATTAAACAAATGAGCGAGCTTGAACAATTTTTAAAGTTCGGTTAGGCTCGGGACGTGGATCGAACTTCATTTTGTGTTCAAATTCGACTCGTTGTGTTATAAAAAACTTAGCTGAAACTTGACTAAACTCTTTTATAAGATCAGAACATTAAATTAATACAAAGCTATGCTCATTTAGACTCATGAACTTGACTCATTTAGGTTAAAATTTTGTTTTCGATCCTTAAAAACCCTAAAATGAAGAAGAACGCTAGACTCGTTAAGGCTCGTGAGCTCGGCTCGACTCGGCACGTTTATAAACGAGCCGAGCTTGAACATGTCAAAGCTCGACTCGTTCGGCTCGTTTACCATCCCCATGTTGTGCGGTTTGATTTTTAAATGCAGTGATTAATTTAGTGATTTGGTTGAAGATTTTGTTTTTATCTATTACATACTTATTTTTATTTGGTCGGATCCAATATTTTTTTTATCATTTAATCAATTATTTAATTTCTTATAATAGTAGTAGATATAGATAATCTATTACTTACTTATTAAAAGGATTCTGTGATTCAATATTTTTATTTACATTTTTATCTTTTAATCAATTATTTAAATTCTTATAATAGTAGTGGATACAGATAATCTATTTATTTAATTTTTAAAATTATTCAATGATACAATCTGATCTAATAATATTATGATTTGTTTAATAGATTTATTTAAATTTTTAATCTATTACCTACTTATTAAAAGGATTATGTGACTTAATATTTTTATGTAGGTGTAGGTGTAGGTACATGTATTTATTTATTCTTTCAAATAATTAATTTATTTAATATTCTTAATTTGAAAATTCAATAGATATAAATATTTTTTTTAACATTATACTTTAAATTTTGTGTTATTTTAACATTATATACAAATAAACAATTTAAACATAAAAAATCAAAAGAAATAAGATGTTTAGAATTTGAGCCCGTGGGCCCGAACACAGGCTTGACCGTGTGTCCCGTTCAGGCCCGGGCCTGTGAGCAGGGCCTGGGCTTTGTTTTTTTGGCCACAGGCCGGCCCGGCCAGGGCCCGTTGGCCAAGAATGCCCACGGGCCTGGGCCCTATTTCAACGGCCCGGCCCGTTACCGACCCCTAGATTCACCTCATTGACCAATTTTATAGTCCAATCTAATCAATTACAAGAATAATGACACCCCAATCAGTGATACGATTGCATGTCTTCTTGGTCTTTTAAGTCATAGTCACATGATTAAGACATTTTTTTGAGGGAAATGATCAAGTAATTAGAAATTTGAACCTAAATTACCCAAACAAATCTGAAAGTAATAACCTAAGAAAATAATAGGATGATGTATTCTTTTCATTAGTACAAAATGTGTCTAGGTAAAAAGTAGATTTACACTTCGTTACGATATTAGGAACTTTTTTTTTATCGCAACCCTATTTTCATAACCTACTTGGTTAAGAAAAGAAAATGAAATCTATATCTAATTCATTCAAATATATATTATAAAAATATGTATTTCATTTGATAATTGTATGCCTTTAAAAAAATTTTAAAATATGTTTAAAGTCTAGAAAAGGGATTGCAGGAATTACCTTCCCTGACAATTTCCCTATTTACACTTTCCCTGGTCTAATAATTTGAAGGAAAATGTTGTGCTTCGTCCTTTATGTCCTTTGTGTAAACCTGTTTACCACAACGCACGATTGACTAATGAAATATAATATTTTTAAGAGAAATAAAGTAAAACTATAAATATATGTTTCTATTTTTATAATTGATATATTATATCATGTGATTTTATGTACTGTGTTAATGACTTGATAATCATAAATGAGTTTGCAAAACACTCGTGTTTGGATTACAAGTGGGCCTTTTTTTAACCAAGTTGGGTCATCTCTGTGTTTACATGTGGCTGAGCCCATACCAGGGCCTGCCCATAGGGCCAATAGGTTTGGGCTCAGACCATGTCTGTATTGAGGTTTTTTTTATTATTATGTCACGTGCACGTTTTTTGAATTTTATTAAAATAATGTATTTTATTTAATAATATACATGTTTTTATAAAAAAATGAAACATATACTCTAATAAATTACATGTATATATTTATAAAAATATAAAAAAAATTTATCAAGATATATACCTCTTGACTATGGACTCTGCCGACGGACAGCTCATGTTGTAAAAATCGGTGCGCAGTAACGAAGCTGACGAGATGACGACCGTCACCAGTGTAGTGATCAACAAACATATTCTTCAACTCCTCATCATTCGACGAGGTTTTAAGAGTTTACAGAGGGAAATAAGGAGATTTATTTGGGGGGGAGGGGGTTGAATAATATATAATCGGAAAAAAAAGTGTCTGCTATGGTTTCCTGCTATGATCATGCTCGGTTTTCATTTTGAACATGACACGTGTAATCAATAAAAAAAATGAACGAGGAGGAGCAGCAGATGAAGTTTTGTTGATGAGGACATGATGATCTTTTTTTTCTCTCTCTCCTTTTGGTGGTGGTGGTGGGTAAGGTGAACATGTGAGGGTTATATAGCATGGTGTAGTGCTAGGGCTGGTAAACGAATCAAGTCGCTCGGGTTCGGCTCGGGCTCGGCTCGATTTAAGCTCGTTCAGGCTTGTTCGATAAAACAAATGAGCGAGCTTGAACAATTTTTAAAGTTCGATTAGGCTCGGGACCTGGATCGAACTTCATTTTGTGTTCAAATTCGACTCGTTGTGTTATAAAAAACTTAGCTGAAACTTGACTAAACTCTTTTATAAGATCAGAACATTAAATTAATACAAAGCTATGCTCATTTAGGCTCATGAACTTGACTCATTTAGGTTAAAATTTTGTTTTCGATCCTTAAAAACCCTAAAATGAAGAAGAACGCTAGACTCGTTGAGGCTCGTGAGCTCGGCTCGACTCGTTTATAAACGAGCCGAGCTTGAACATGTCAAAGCTCGGCTCGTTTACCACCCCTATGTAGTGCTGTTTGATTTTTAAATGCTGCGATTAATTTAGTGATTTGGTTGAAGATTTTGTTTTTATCTATTAGTTATTTATTAAAAGAATTCTATGACCCAATATTTTTATTTTTATTTTTATCATTTAATCAATTATTTAATTTCTTATAATAGTAGTAGATATACATAATCTATTACTTACTTATTAAAAAGATTCTGTGACCCAATATTTTTATTTAGATTTTTATCTTTTAATCAATTATTTAATTTCTTATAATAGTAGTAGATATAGATAATCTATTTATTTAAGTTTTAAAATTATTCAATGATACAATCTGATCTAATAATATTATGATTTGTTTAATAGATTTATTTAAATTTTTAATCTATTACTTACTTATTAAAAGGATTCTGTGACCCAATATTTTTATTTTCATTTTTATCCTTTAATCAATTAATTAATTTCTTATAATAGTAGTAGATATGGATAATAGATTTATTTAAGTTTTAAAATTATTCAATGATACAATCTAATCTAATAAGATTATGATGTATTACTTACTTATTAAAAGGATTCTGTGATCCAATATTTTTATTTCCATTTTTATCCTTTAATCAGCTATTTAATTTCTTATAATAGTAGTAGATATAGATAATCTATTACTTATTTATTAAAAGTATTATGTGACCCAATATTTTACATTTGATAAAAGTATATCCACGACGCAAAAGTGAAAACATGGATGGATGGTGTATTTTGGACAATAAATTTGATAGATTGTAACGTATTTCCAATAAATAAAGGAATGATTAAATGAAAATCATACCACCCAACCAACCACATATCCAACTCCTATAAATACCCCTTCAATACACTCTCTCAAACACACCACCTGATCATAACCACCCAAAAAAAAAAAAAATCCCTCATGGCATCCGCAACAAAGCTTCCACTTCTCCTCCTCCTAGTCTCCCTCCCCCTCATCCTCTCCTCCCGCCCGGAGACCGGAAGGCCCTCCGACCGCGTCGACCAAGCCGTCACCATATCCCAAAATACAGAGGTGAACATCATCGAAAGCCGCTCCTACGTTTCAACGCTGCTCGCCAGCTCGACCGACGCGAAGGACAAGGAGATCCTCGCGTCCATCGTCGACCTATACAATGCGATGGATGTGGATATAGGGAAGGTCATCATAGACGTCAAACTCAACGACGACGCGTCTTGGTCGTTCGCCAAATTGGCCGCCACTAATGCCAATAAGGCGGCCGTGCTGGCTGTGAATAAGGCGAAGGGGTTGCGCGGCGGACCGCCGAAGGAGTTGGTCAGGCGTGGAGAGAACTTGGTCAGCCACACTTCTATTGTTGTCTCCCTGACACAGTAACTGATAGATGAGTGGGGTACTAATAAAAGGAGGATGCGCGTGCAAGGGTTTTTAGTTTTTGTTGTTATCTTCGTAATAAAATGATTTGAAACTTGGATTAAGGCCCCCTCTTGGATATGAGTTTAAGTGGGTTCTACGTTTAAAAAGCTATAAATTCTCAAATTTAAATTCAAACACATTTTCAGCTTTAGTTTTTAGGCTAAAAAATTGTTGCGGTTGAAAATCTAATAAAATATAGTTTTGAAAAGCTGAGTTTGAAACACAAGATTTTAAGAATGTTAGCGTTTCAATTTCACCTCCTAATGCAGCTTAAGTGTCGCCCAAAATTTACTCAAAAAAAAAAAAAAATCGGATAAAGTGTTGGTGACTGTATGAGTTATGATTTAGCTAAGCTTATTATTGGATGCCGTATAACTGGATGTGTGTGGATTGTTCATATACCTCGACCTTGATAATCATTCTGATGAGGTACACACACTTCCTTCTCATATTTATTCTCAAACACAAATAATTTATTTATACATATATAATTATAATTTAAAAAATCATAAATTCTTATACATCGATTTATGATCCATAATTTATCCATTTATGGTTAATTAGTTTTTTCCCTTTTTTCCTTTTATATACACTATATGTGTTGTCATTTTGTTTGTGTCCCCTCTATCTCATCCCCTTCAAACACAACAAATCTCTCTCCCCTCACAAGGTAAGGCTATGCGCCGCTTGGAGTCTTCCTCTCTCCCGAAAACAAGGACTTATAAATAATATATACCAAGATTAATGACCTAAAAATGACTAAAAAAAGGATATAGACTTAAAAATAATAAGGGGATGATATGAAGAACGGGTATAAATAAATTCTTGTTTTCAGTCTATCCATAATCCATTGCTCCATGGCAACGGCTTGCAACGTCAAATTTTTTTTTTCAAATGAAAAAAATGCTCCGTTGGGGTACATCGAAAAATGATTTAATTCTTCCAACATTTATTCCATTCAATCGACAATAATTAATTGTGTATTGAATGTTGAATATCGACTTAATTACCAATAAAAAAGAAATATCAACTTGGTTAACCAAGATTTAAACCGTGATTAAATGATAGAGGATTCCTAATCTTTGATGCGAATTATTTGAGGTTTCTATTTTTTTTTTGCAAGAACGTGCAAAACTTCACAAATTGAAATCCACAACCGTGAATAAAGTGGTTTCTTTTATAGAGGGATGATAAAAAAAATACTTATGGTGCGTTTGGTTGCGCGATTGCATAAGTACTATTACGATTGCAAGAAGCTTTTTCCGTAATCGTGTAATGAAATTTTTTGTCTAAAAGAGTTTCATGCGGAATCAGTTTTAATACCCAGATTTCTACATAATCAGTTTTGCAATCGCGCAACCAAACGCGAGAAGAGAGACGATAAATTTGATAAATCATTAGATAAAAAAAAACAAAACGTTAACCAAATCAACATAAAAAACCAGTCACAGATCATACCAATTAAGCTTCCATAAAACTCAAATAAACATCAGATCTCACCATGATACAATAATCCATGCTCACCCGTCCATCAAAATAATTAATTCACAATACTGTAAATCAATCACCATTGATTTCAATTAAGCTTTAATCAATCCAAATACTCATACCATCATATTAACCCCCAGCCTGCTCACTTCACTACCACCAACACCACTCATGGCATCAACAACAAAGCTTCATCTGCTTCTCCTCCTCTTCTCCCTACCTTTGATCCTCTCCTTCCCCACCCCCCCAATCCCTCCATTCCCGACTCCATCTCCCGAGTCCGGCACTACCTACGTCGAGCACAAATGCAATGAGTACACCTTCACCGACTCGGTCTACGCCCTCTGCGTCTCGTCCATCGAGTCCGACACCCGCGGCTCCACCCTCTCCAAACCCCGTCGACATGACCGGCATCTTACGCGTCGTAACGCAAGATCGCCTCTCCGACACGGTCGCCTACGTCTCAAGGCTGAACGCCGACACCGCCGACATGAATGACAAGGAGATTCTGGCGAACGTCCTCCAAAACTATGATTGGATGCGGAGGGACCTCGATTTACTGTCGTGGGTTGGCAACCCTGATAATTGGCTGGATGTATACATGGTCGCCGGTTCCGCCAACGCAGACGCACGCGAGTGCATGGATTAGGCGAAGGGACTGCGAGGTGGCCCGCCACCGGAGATGGTGAGCCGAGGCGGGGAGTTGGTCAGCCTCTCCTTTGTTATTGTCAATGTAACATTCACTCTCTTACAGAGCTGAATAATAGTACAATATTGGAGGATCTTAAAAAGGAGGAACGGATCCTCTCTTCGTGTGTTTTCAGTACTTGTTTTGTATTTGGATGAATCACACAACCATAATTCATTATCTATCAAATGAAATGGACATATTAATCACATGTAGTCCATGTGTTTACATCCATTTAGTTTTTTTTTTTTTTTTTTTTTTTTTTTCTGGGGGGAGGGGGTTGAATAATATATAATCGGAAAAAAAGTGTCTGCTATGGTTTCCTGCTATGATCATGCTCGGTTTTCATTTTGAACATGACACGTGTAATCAATAAAAAAATGAACGACTCAAGTTTAATATTTGGTGTGTGGGTAGCACTATTCTTTTTGCCCCCGATGACAAAGCCGCGTTTTTTAATTAAATCATATTATTCTATCTAAATATGTAATTTTAATTAAAAAAAAATTTCATTTTTTTTAGTTTCACATGACTATTATTGTACAATTTCTTATTATTACAAGTGGATAAAAAAAATATATATGTATATCTTTATTCTTCAATCCTATATGCAAAATTTCTAACAGTTTTAACATATATTGATTTTTGGCATATACTTCTTACAATGAAATATGTATGAAAAGAATAAATAAAAGTTTAATTAATGATGAAATTGGATTTGTAAAAGTCTGATTTTTATTAAACTAGTTTTTTTTTAAAATTAGTTATTCAATTGATACAAGTGAGATAAATCTCATTTGTAAATACTCAGTAGAATCAACATGGCAGGCTGATTATTCAATTGCTGCCAGGCTGCTCTCAATAGGCTCCCTACACTTCAACATCTCCTTAGCCATCAGTTAGTAAGTTCTGAAAATTGTGTTTTCTGTTCTTTGGGGCCACAAAGTGCAGATCATCTCTTCATTCATTGCCCTTACTCGGCCTATGTATGGAAAGCAATTGCAAAATCACTAGGGGTCTCTTGTGTGAGACATCAATCCCTCTCTGAACACTATATGTGGTTTTCCTCTCTTGGTTCATCTCAGACTGAACAAAAGGTGTTTCACTTCCTTCTATCTCAATCCATGTGGTCTCTCTGGTTGGAAAGAAATGGTAGACTTTTTCGCAATGCTAAATGCTCTAAATATCTATTAGTCCAAAGTGTTCTCCATTTCACAAGGGCTGCATTTGCTGAGAAATCCTTTGAAGATGCTAAATTTGCTTATGATGCATTAGTAAGGAGTTGTTATGGAAATTGTCTCAATGCTTTGACAGCTAGGGTGCGAGCAGCATCTATAAATATTCTTGAGTTGAAGGGCCTTGTTGAGGTCTTCGCCTTTGCTTCTCTTTGAATGCAGCTCGGGTGTGGTTGGAAACGGGCTCTACCACAGTTATAGCTTGGATTCTTGGCCGAGGTAACATTCCTTTGCTTGCCATTTGAGATGTGAGATCCTTTCATGCACTGTCGGACTCCCTACTTGAATGGAAGGCTTCGCATGTATACAGGGAAGGAAATAGAGCTGCGGATCACCTTGCTGCTTTCCTATCTACTTTGGGTAGTAAAACTCATTCTCCATTTGAATTTTGGGATGAATTCCTCCATATCTTACAGGAAGATAAAGAGGGAAAAGTCACCCTAAGGACTACCAAATGAGAGCAGTTCTATATCTTTTTCTTTCATTTTGGTGATTCTGTCAACAAATTTATGCAATTGGTTTAAATTCTTAGTTTTGTAGGCCCATTGTATTCCATCTTGTTCAGCTCTTACATCTTGTACATTTGAATATATTTTGAGGAATACAAAATTTTACCAAACGAAAAAAAAAAAACCTGCATCAACAATCATTGATGTTTTATAGGGTGTAACACTCAATAGATTCAAATTAATTATTAAAAAATTTACATTTAAAAAGCATGCATTTGTATAGCAAAACAAATTGAATTTAAAACAATAAATAAAATAGTCAACTGCGTGAAAAAAGGGGAAGAATGGTGAGGTCCACGTGTATCACCTTGTCTCCCACAGTGTAAAAGGAAAAGAAAAAACGTGGTTGGGCTATTGGGGGTAAAAAGAACAGTGGTGCCCATAAACTAAACATTAAATTTTAATCATTCATTTTGATTGATTTTATATGACATGTATAGAAATAGAGCCAAGCACTTAGAGGAGGATCCGGATCCAGGAACGGCTATAATAATTATTTTTTTTGTTTTAAACCTATGTCGTGAATGTAGCTCCCATAATATCGTTATAAAAATCAATTTTGTTGATCGATGCTCTGAATGATTTATAGATTTGTGAATCTGGGTGTCATAAATAAAAAAATGGGACCAATCGAACATTTGCCTTGTAATAAATGATTGAGATTCCAGTTTTAATTAACAATACGTATCAAATATGAAGAAATGTGGAGCAAATAACACTCGTGATTAACCATCTGTCACTTCCTTCAATCAATTCAAAACGTTTTAAAATTCAAAAATCTCATTAGATGAGAAACAAAACAAAAATCTTTAACCAAATCACAATATTGCAAAATTAAAAGATTTCAATCAAGATTCAAAAACCCTCCATCATATAACCCTCTTCACCGACCATCACCACCAAAAAAAAAAAAAAATCCTCATCATGTCGACGTCAACAAATCTTCCTCTCCTCCTCGTCCTCCTCCTCGTCCTCGTCTCCCTTCCCCTCACCCTCTCCTCCTGCCCATCCCCAGCTCCGGCCCCGGAGTCCGGCATAACCTTAATCGAACACACATGCAATATAAAATACTTCAACCAATCAATGATCGCCCTCTGCGTTTCCGTCATCGAGTCCGACCCACGCAGCACCACCGTCTCCAACATCGTCGATCTGACCACCATCGCCTGCGATGTGACGCTCGCGGACCTGTCCGACACGATCTCCTACGTGTCGAAGTTGCAAGACGACACGACTGACACGAAGGACAAGGACACTCTCGGATACATACTTAACCGATATAATGTGGTGCGGATTAGTGTGGAGGGTGCCATCAAGTTCGCTAAAGATCCGAAGAGCAGGTCGCTGGCGAGTTTTGAGGCCATGAATGCCAATGATCAGGCTCTCATCTGCGTGAACCAGGCGAAGGAATTGCGCGGCGGACCGCCACCGGAGTTGGTGCGCCGCACCGAGTATATGCTCAAGCTGACGGAAGTTATTGCCACGGTAACTGACAATCTCAACAGTGAACAGTGAATTTATTTTTTTCTTGCTTTTTTTAATTTTGTCTTTCTCGGGATGAATAATATGAGGATCTCATATAAAATGTGTGTTTTTTTTTTTTTAACACTACTGATGTTCCGTCCGCTGTTACACACTAGTACTTTTACCCGTGCCAAATGTCATCCTCGGAGGCATATATTTTGTTATTTTTATATACTTATTAAAATGTTTTTTTAATTTAAAATTAAGTCATACACTCATTTAATTAAAGCATATTTAATAATATTAGAAGAGATTTATTCTTTTTTAAATATTAAAACATTTTCATACTATATGTGGGATTGTATTTGAGGTTCTATTTAACTAATGTTATCTTTTGTTAAAACATTTTATGAGACTACCATTAGCCAAATAATGTTTGGAATCTTATATTTCTCATGGTTTAATTCTTTTTTCCATTCCTTACTCACACGGATTAATATACTAAAATTGGGTTTATGTGAAATACTGAAATGAAATTTTTTTCTTGTGATTCGTAATTATTATCAACACAATCCGATGTTACCGTTGTTTTTGCAAATTGCTTGACAGAGGGATACAAGTCATGCAACAACTAACTTAAACAACAAATCTCATTTACAATATAGAAATTTCACCTTTCAATCCTCTCAAAGGCCACCCAATTAAAAAAGAGCATTCCGTTCGAATATTATTGGAAGGAAATGGGAATCTCATTTTTTTTTTTTTTTGTATAGATTTGATCTTTCGTCATCTTTTACAAAAAAAAGTTGTTAGCCAACATTTCAAAGCTTGATTGATTTGCAACATTGGTTTCATTGTATTCAAAATCTAAGTGACAAAGAGACGGTATGGTGGAATTATGAGATATTGAGGGACTATGTTTTTAATTACCACTATAAGTATTCTGTACAAATAGCATAATATATGTCTAAACAAACTATAATTTGTGAACAAATTAATTAATTTGGGTTTAATATCTAGATATTTGAGTAGGTATAATATTTTATTACAAATAATCATAAGATGTTCTATAATCACTTATGCCTTTATTTTTTCTCATCAGCAATCATTTATCTAGTCAAATTAATACATGACAATATAAGGATAATTTATTTTAATTTTAGAAGATAATTTTTTTTATCAATCTTGTCATTTTTACATTTGTCAAAAACAAGACAGAAAGAGGAACAAATGTTATATTTGTCTTTAAGTGGATAGTAAAAATCGGAATAGTGTCAATAAATTATCCTGATTTTTCCATAACTGTAACGTCTCTGTATTTTTAGCCTTATATATTTATTTTAAATATATAATGAAAATTTTAATTGAAATTTAATTATTTCATTTTTTTTATTTGGCGGTAGGCCCAAATGGGTCCAATTTGATTTATAATTATAAAAATTATAAATTGATGTTGAAATATTTATTTTATATTTTTTTGGAGATCTTCATAGTCTCAAGATATTTTGGTTGAAATTTGGTGAGATTCGGAGTTCGAAAAATTAGGTTTTTAGGATTTTGTGTTAAGTTATTGGGCCCAGGGATCTAGTTGCGAATCCAGAATATCTTTTAATAGGCTTCAGGGATCTGTTTGTAAATCAGATAGGGATCTGTCTGTAAATCGGATAAGGACCTAGTTGTAAACCCGTAATACTTGAGGGGTCGTTTTGTAATTTGGTAAAAACCCCTTTTATATAACACGTTTTGGGTTAGGGTTTGCATCAGAATTCTCATGAGGCATGAAGGGTGTGGATGACCTAACTCTACCCGTCAAGCACTACAAGGTGATAAATCTTTCTTTATTGATTTTTATTGTTTAGTGTTTCAATTTAGTTTGGTTAGGAGATGATTGTGTCAATCGATTATTTGGGGAAGAAGGTTGATGGATTAGGGTTAGGGTTTGATTGATTTTAAATAGATGATGTTTTTATTAGATTTCAATGGATCTCAAAGGATTTCTTAAGATCAAACTAGATTTATTGGTTTTGGGATTTAAGGGTTATTTTCGGGTTGATTGTATACCTGATCATTAAATCATGTTTTTGACTATGATAGAGTCGTTTCTGGGAAAATTGTATTTCACAAACAGAAATAGGTTTTGAAAAGATCTTTCCAATGAATCATCCAATTTAGAGTTGCAGGTAGAAAGTTATGAATTTTCAAAGATTTCTGTGCAGTTTCCTAGAATTTAAATATTTTGCTTTATGACCAAGTTTGATGAATTTTAGAGATTAAAGAGATCCCAAATGGATGTTTAATGAGTATAATTTGATTTGTGGGTTTTGATGATTTTATTGATCTTGGTGACTCAAATTGGATCTTAAATCAATTAATTTGGTTTAGTGGGATCAATGAATATTAATTGAATATTATTGTTATTTGGATGTAAATTGATTGGATTGAGTTATTTGAATCATTGGAGTTGTAGTTGAGCCTTATGGGATTTGTCAAAGTATTTATTTGATGATTGATCGATTATGTGGGCCTTATGAAATAAATGGATATTGATTATCGGATCATTGTGAGATATGAATACTTTAATATTTATTTGGAATTGGGATTTTTGTTAGGCCTTTAAGGTGAGTTGCGGATTGTAGGTCTATTTGGTACGGGCTCTTGGGATTATTGGGCCGAGTGTTGTTGTAAGTTGTTTGTCAGTTGTTTGTCATGATTGAATGATTTTCTTATTTATTGATTTCATAATTGTTATGCTAGGTTATCCACGTGCGAGTGTGTAGCGTTTATGCACGTGCATTGGTTTGTATTGCGTGGACTGGAGGTGAGTGGACTTGAGTTTCATATGTAGTTTCAAAAGAATATATTATGTATTCATGCTAGGACCATCTATTTTGTGGAATATAACTGCTAGTTTTGAAATAAAAATATGAGCATGCATTTTTTTTAGATATTTATCATGAATTGATTGGTGTGTTGAGATTTTGCATGCTCTATTCTTTTGTGAATTTTTAAGATATGTTAGGTTATCAATGCATCCATTCCGTCTTGGTGGCTCAGTCTTGGTGCCAATGTCTAGGTGGGCGTACGTCTACGTGGCTAGGTCCGAGAACGTAAGACCCAAGCCTTTGTGGCTATGTCTACGTGGCCATGCCTTTGAAAGGCCCCGCGAGCTAGGTGCTGCGAAGACGGACATGCGTGTTCGTGGTGTTGCATGCATCATGTTGGATAGGATTTGTGTGCGTGTGTATATATATATTATTGCATGTCTTGGTGGCCTTGTTGTATATTTATTTTCTTGATATATTACATGTCTGTGTAGACATATTACGATATTGATATTTTGAATATAAATGTACTAACGGGATGATGATGGTCCATTCACTGAGCATGTTGTAGCTCACCCCTCTCTTTTCCCAACCTTTCAGATTAGCTGTTTATGGTTGTCGATCTCGTTAAGGCGTTGGAGGTTGAAGCTCGTATTTTATTTCCGGAGCACTAGACTTGTGTAAAAGGTGTCGATCATTTCTTTGGCATGTAGAGGACCCATATGTATGATAGTGTGGACATATAAATTTAGTTGTTCCTGATGTATGTTGAAAAAGGTGTTGGATTTTAGCCTTGACAATATATGTATAATTATGGTGATGTATTCGTATGTTCTCTGGATGAAAATATATATATATATATATAGAACTCTGAGATTCGAGGAATTTAGTTAACGCAACCGGATTTCACGCTTCAAAACGGGGCCGTGGATCCTGGGGGCGTTACAATAACAAACATAATAATTAATTTGTTCACAAATTATTTATCCTTAGTTTGATTCCCTTGTCATACAATTTATATATCCATTGTAGGGTCTAACGTACTAGGCACTTGAATTCAAATTCAAGGAAATACCCAAAATGATTTCTTTCAAAAAATCAACAAAAAAAAAAAAAGTCTTATTTAACAATTTTATTATTATAACCTAAAATAATGCAATTGACCATGTCTTCTATAATTTTTGTAAAATCTATCACCATATTTAAAATTTTTATACCATCATATAATTGAAAAAAAATATCAATATAAGAAATTATTTTTATTTGAGAGTGATTTTCTATGTTTTTAAATTTTCTAAGTATGTTATAAAAAATATTAATATTGTCAAAATTTTCATTCTTATTTACTAGATTTTTTGTTATTATTTTTCTCAACTTTTTAAAGTTTTTTTCAATCTTTTTTGTTATTTTATATATCTTATAAGTGTTTTGTATAATGATTTTCTTTATATCATTAAATATATGTAAGTGTCAAAAAGAATTTTAAAAGATTTAATTAGCAGATTCCAGAAGTTACAAAATCTCACCATGATATCTCCCCTGTTCAACAAATCATTAAATGAAAATAAAACTACGAATCAAATCACAATATACTGTAAGTTAATTCAATTCCAATCAAGACAATCAATATAAATATAAACCAAACCACAACAAAGTGAAATAAGAAATGAAGTTCCTCATGTCGTCATCGACGAATCTTCAGCTTCTCCTCCTCCTCTTCATCCTCCCCGTCATCCTCTCCTTGCCCATACCTCCATCTCTCGAGTCCGGCAACACCTACGTCGAGCAAAAATGCAAAGAGTACACCTTCACCGACACAGACTACGCCCTCTGCGTATCATCCATCAAGTCCGACCCCCGCGGCTCCACCCTCTCCAACACCATCGACATGACGCTCATCTTACGCAACGTGACGCTCGATCGCCTCTCCGACACGGTCGCCTACGTATCGAAGCTGAACACCGACACCGCCGACACGAACGACAAGAAGATTCTGGCGAACGTCCTTCAAAACTATGAAAAGATGCGGAAGGACCTCGAGTCAGTCTCTCGGGTTAGCATTCCGGAAGATCGCAAGGATGTCTACACTGCCGCCGGTTCCGCCCACGTAGATGCACGCGAGTGCATGGATCAGAATAGGGGACTGCGAGGCGGTCCGCCACCGGAGATGGTGACCCGAGGGGGGGAGTTGGTCCACCTCTCCTCTGTTATTGTCAATGCAGTATTTAGTCTCATACAAGGCTGAATAATACATTGGAGGATCTTAAAAAAAAAGGAATGGATTTGTTGTATTTGTTTCCTGATTGAATGAATGAATTAGACAATCATAAATTTATCAAATAAAATGAATACGCTGATCACACATGGTCGATGTATTTGCAACCGTTTTATTTTTGTTTTTTAAATTTTTTTTACTTTGTAGTGTTGAATAATATATAGTAGTATCTGAAAAGTGTTTGATTTTTTTTTTCATCAGAAGTAATCTAAATCATTGGAGAAAATGACTAATTCTCTGGTGTTCACACAAACCACACCATGGAAGTTTTCTATGGACAATTGAACAAGTCGAGAGTGGGAATCAAACATGCGTCAATTGAGATCAAACTCATGACACTAGTCAACTCACCAAGAATACGGTGGTAAGAGTTTAAATTGTTGTTTCTTTGCAAGAAAACGAGATCGGGGATTTTTTTTTATGTATATTATATTATGTATATATACGTGGGATCATAATATTCACAACACCCATTAGCCCCTGTTTGTTTTGGGAATAAATTCCTGGATAATTTCGGATAACCTCGGATAAGAGATAAAGGGTGTTTGTTTGTCTCGAACAACCCCTGATAAAGTATGTCAGAATAAACTGGTATAAAGTAGTATATGGATTTCAACCAACCCCTGGAATTAAAGTTATCATAGGTTATTCCACTCAAAGAATATGTGGACCCACTGTCAAATCAACTGTCATCGCCTCTTATAAATCACACGTCAAATCAATTATCATTATTTTTTCACTTTTTATACATCTTTATCCATACTTTATTCACATTTTATCCAAACAATAAAACATTTATTCTTACATTTACTAACGAGAATAATTTAAAACACAACCAAACACAAAATCATTTTATCTTTATTTATACTCACTTATACTTGAATAAATATATACTCAAAAATAAAACCTATCCATGATCGGCCATCTGATTGATTGATCACAATGGTGATTGTTTGATCTCAGCAGCTGATTTGACCAACTGATAGATCAATCATCTCATCACGGCAATCGATCAATCACTCATCACAAATCCATTATAGTTGTGCAGATTTTAAAAAAAAATTAACAAATGGTGGGGTGATTTGAAGGGATACAAAAAAAAAAAAAACATCAATTAAATAAAAGATACAAAGAATTGATTGTGTAACCAATGCAGATTCTCAAAATATTTGATATTTATATTCTCATAATCAATTCTCATCATCAATGAGAATATATCAAATAAGAGAAAATATCTCTCTTCTTTTGGTGAAAATCATTATAAATAAAAATAAAAAAGAGATAAAAGGCACACAACATGACCCACACACAAAAGAAACAGGGGGTGCACACTTATTTTTATATATATTTTTTCAACCTTACAAATTTGAGTGTTGGATTTCTTTTCTTTTATTTCAGGTCCCCTCTTCTTCGGCGTGACCGTTGAACGAAAAAACACTCCAATAATATCCTTAGGAAACATACTATTTATTTTTATAATTATAAATAATATATTTAATTGTGTAGCTTCGATATTTTATTTAATGAAAATATGTTGTATTATGATTAAAATCTAATTTAAATAGAGTTGTTCCCTAATTAGTGAAAAAATGGACAAAAATAACCCTAATGGGAAGACCATTTGGAATCATTGCAAACTTTAAAAATAGTCTCACAAAGAGTAGTTGGAGACGAATGGATGCAAAAGAACATGTCTCTTGAAAGATTAGGTGGAAATAAGAAGATATTCAGAGAGAAAAAGGAACACCATATCAAGTGTTCAAATTAAGTCAAACGAGGTTAATAAGCTTAAAGCGCACAAATTAATATTAATTTATTTTACTTTTTATTTTTGTGGTTGAAAAATGCAGAGAAAAACATGATTTATTTTTTATTTTGTGTTGTACTACCACATCTAGTGAAATTGTGCTTGAAGCAGCGTTTGATAGCCGAATTACAAAACTGATTTTCTTTAAATTCTAAGTACCCATGATTTTTATAATAAGGGAAAAGAATTTGTGTTCCGTTTTTATTTTTTTTATACATTTAGGTATAAAATAAATCTGGCAATAGTATAATAATAAAAAGAAGACCAGATTAGTCAATCTAGTCGAGTCAGGCCAGCCAAGCAATTCGAGTGCAGGCATGTCCATATGGACAAGTGGGGTTGGTCATGTGGTCAAACCAGTGGATCAAAATGACAACTAGATTGGTCAGGCTGGTCACCAGAATGAATGTAGCTCCCATTTCGTTTGATCGATGCTCTCTGATGATTTAAGATTTGCGAACACGAGTGAATAAAAAGTGGGACCAGTGGACCCCTCGAACATTTGCCTTGTTATAAATAATTGAGATTGCCGTTTTATTAATAATTAACAAATGTACCAAACATTCAAAAAAAATGTGTTAGCAATTAACTCTAATGATTATCCATCTGTTCATTCCTTAGCCAATCTTCTTACGCCAAACAGTAATAAGAACCAATTCGTGATGGAATTTAAGGGGGAAAGTGAATATTTTAAGAGGGGTGAGTTGCTGGTTCAGAGCTTTGTTTTTGTGTGGAATAGTGGCCAGAAGAAGAAGATTGGATTTTCTTTTTTTTTTTTAATTTTTCCTTAATATCCAAACTTTTGTTACAGACTCTTTTATAGACTCTTTAAGAGAAGTCTCTCGACTTCCATATGCCTAGATATGTCTGGAGTCTGGAGACTCTTCAAAAAGATTACACAGACTATACAATTTCCCATGAGATTAGAATTACAAGACTGCAATGATGACACTTCATATTCCAAAGACTCGTTAACCCAAGTGTATTAACTATTTAAATATTGGTTGTTCGATTGTGGTGACTGATTGGTTGTTTGATTCTGGTGACTGTTTATGGCTCTAGTACATTTTTTTTTCTCAAAAATCTTACAATCCATGCTTGTTTTTCATCTACACTCGTTGACGATCCAATTAAGTGTTCACCCATCATCATGCAGTTTCAATTTGATTTGTTTCAATTTTTTTTTGTAAGTAGGCTGATTTTTTTGGTTCACAATGCAAGAATTCTATGTAGTTATCATTCTTTCAGCATGACATTGAATGTTATGTTGTTTTTATTTTCCCTTTTTTTTTATTTTGATGTGGCTTAGACATCATGCAAAAAGGGAGAGCAAGGACTAATTATAATATTTTTCCTATTTCCATTTCAACATATTCAGAGCTTTTGTGAGATTCATCATTTGAATTATATGGTTGGTGGCTTTAATGGTCCCAAGAGAGTTGGGTCCATCGACTGAACGGTCCATATGAAACAAAAACCAAACGGTGGGTCTTTCCAATGGCAAACTTGTGATTTCACATGAAACGAAGGTTCGATGTGGAAGTCAGAACCAACGGCGATGGCAGACGCAACGTTAAAAGTGACGGTGGATGGAGCACCGCTTTCGACAAATCACTCGGACCACACAATAAATAGGGTTTCCAATTCCACGGGATCAGAATTGTGGGGGACAGCTTCTTCTCCTCGTTTTATTCAGATCTCGATTGGATCGTCTCCCTATCGTGTGCCATCCCTTTCTGTAATCTCTCTCTCTCGCTCTGTGAATCGGTTGCGTTGTTTAGGGTTTTCAAAACCGTAAGTTGTGTTTGTGTTTCATCAGATCTGACGGCCTTTGGTCCCTTTTTTTGTGGATGTGTTTTTTTTTTTTTTTTTGGGCTTCATCTATTGAATCAGTGCTGGTTGCTTCCTTCGTCGTTATATCTGGATTTCGAAACATTGATTGATGTTTATGTGGGGATCGGGTCGAGCGTTGAATGGAAATGCTGTTTTGAATGGGTGAATTTGCATGCGTGTGTAGATTTTTTTGTTTTTTTTTTTAAATCTGATCTGTCTTTTTGGAATGAATGTAGTGTAGATTGTGAATCATTGGCGGTCGATTTTGAAGGTCTGTTTTGACGTCACAAAAAAATCTTTGGTCGGTTTACTTGTTAGGAGATTTTAAAGTCTCTTTGGTGATTCAGTAGGCGGAATTTGTTTTACATTAGATTCTAATTTGATCTGATTTTTATCAATGTCAGATCTACATATGATGACGAATTATAATTAGTCCTTGCTCTCCCTTTTTGCATGATGTCTAAGCCACATCAAAATAAAAAAAGGGAAAATAAAAACAACATAACATTCAATGTCATGCTGAAAGAATGATAACTACATAGAATTCTTGCATTGTGAACCAAAAAAATCAGCCTACTTACAAAAAAAAATTGAAACAAATCAAATTGAAACTGCATGATGATGGGTGAACACTTAATTGGATCGTCAACGAGTGTAGATGAAAAACAAGCATGGATTGTAAGATTTTTGAGAAAAAAAAAATGTACTAGAGCCATAAACAGTCACCAGAATCGAACAACCAATCAGTCACCACAATCGAACAACCAATCAAACAAATTTTGCAGAATAAACAGAACAATAAGTCTCGCAATCATACAATCTCACATCAGAACATTCTAAAGAGGGAAAAAATAAGGGTAAACAAACTTACCCCCTCTTTCTATCTGTTCTTATTCTTTTCCTATTGCTTATGTAAGGCCTTTTGATCACGGATCAAGATTGCAAATTAGGGTTTTAACTTTTATGTGGGATCTGAGAGATCCGGAGGAGGGGAAGCTAAAAATCGATGTACGAGAGGGGATAAAAACGAAAGGGAAAATTAATTCCGGTCCTTCTTAGAATCCCTGAATTACTCCTAGGTCCGTATAACATTTCAAATTATTGTTAGGTCCCAACACTCCATTGTTTATTATTTTTAGGTCTACGTGAGAACATAAGGTATGGATACACTGTTAACAAGTTCAAATATACTATTAAAACAGAGGGAGGGAGTGGCACAATAGAGAGAGTTACTAAAAGAAAAGGGTGACACGAGGGAGGGGTGAATGGGTGATGCTGGGTGGGGGCAGCTGCCTTCTCTTTTGGAGATCCATTGTCTCTTTGTGTTCTAAGGGTGTCATTCTATCATATGAAACTCCTACTTTCCTTTCACAAAAATAACAAAAATAAAATCCAGACAAGTGTACAACATTGCAAATTACTGAACTTGACAGCATCCCCAAAAAGTGGCAAAGAATTATGTAAGGAAATTCCAACTAACTGAGAGAATTGTGAGCATGGTATTATGACAGATTGTTGTACTTGTGAACCACAGACTTGAGGAGGATGCAATGTTTTATTTATTCATCGTTTTTTATATATATATAAACTGCAGTTTCAGCAATTCTGTGTAAGTTTCCTTTAGGAATTATGTAAAGAAGAGGGACAGCAGTAGGAAAGCAAAGTTCATTTTAATGCTTCCCCTTGTTGTCTGTTGTTCATTGTGGTTCACAGGAAATGAGGTATTTAAGGATAAAGTGTTATGTGGAGAGTAATTGGACCGGCATGTCCTGTTTTCGAGGTGGTTAGGGATGACACATCGTCAAGGCAGAGAACACCAGAATCAAAAGGGAGGGTGTATCTGCAAGTGTTTGAGTGGAGTTGGGAGTTTGTTCAGAGACCTCTTGTGTCCTTTAATTCTATTTTCTTCTTCCACTGTGTCTCACTGTCACTTTGGTTTACCAGATTTTAACATGGTGGACATCAATTTTATCAGAAAAAAGTGATACTATAATATATTGTTAGTGGTTTGTTTGTGAGCATTCTTTTCACCTGTGGAGCATGGACACAAAAACAACACTATACAGACACAGTGCCATGTAAATTTTGAAAAACTAAAACAGAGACACGGACAAAGACACAATAATAAATAAATAAATGATCGCTATATTATGATTATTTAAAAATATTGGAACATCCATATACTATAAAATGCTGATAATCAAAATGGTGTTCAATTATCAGCTCTGTTAAGATTTTAATTTCACTTTGCTTTATGTGAACATAAATCTTACAATAGTTATTAAGAAAAATAAGTGACAATATCATGTCGCATATCGTGTGTCCATGTCATTTCCATCCAGCATTCAATGTGTCTCTAAAATTCGTATATATTTTAATTTTTGGGCATGAGACGTGTGATTGTATCCTATAATTTTGATGGACAATACGTCAAAGTGCCCGTGCTTAGTAGCTTTACACATAAGTTTTGCCTGAGTCATTGGAACTATAATTTTTAAAAAATACTGCAGTAGTAAAGCCATTATCTGGCACCTGTTGATTATTTTTTAAATGCCTCAAATTTGTGGTCATGGGGAAACACAGCTAGTTAAAACTTTGCAAAAGACTTTTTATCTCTGTTATCTGCAACACTCTTGAAGTTAAAAAAATGATTCATTTTAAGGTTTTTATATTATTCTCATACTTTATTGCCAATTATTCAGTGGTATTCTATTGAAAACCTTTTCATCTTTGTAGAAAAAAATGTCTGCATATGATCATGTTGTTGGTGGAAAATTAAAGCTCAAGGGAAAAGCTCTGGATGTCAAGGCAGGTGGAGTGAAGAAGAAAAAGAAGTCCAAGCATCACTATGATGAAATATCCCAAATTGCTATTAAAGAAGGTAATGATTCCATGTTTACTGAAGTTTGATATATTTTTTGACCTTGGCATAAGAATTTGTCATAGATCTTTAAAAATAAGCAAAATGACTAGCTGATCTACAAATTCACACTGTTAAAATCAGAAAGTTTATTTATTTATTTATATGGCTGAGTTGTTCTCTAGTCTGGAGTTACCAGTGGTCGTGGTCTATCCAGGTAGATTTGAAGATGTAATGGTCATCTGGTATCTTCCTGGGCAACAGTGGGAAAGAGTACTACTACAAAAAAAAAAAAGGATTCATGACAATATATAATGCATAATCACTTAAATTTTTAATATAGCTGTGGTAAATAATTTGTTGCACAATTGATGTATATGACAAGTTTTCAAGTTTCCAGAGAAATAATAACGCAAAAGGAAAAGTTAAAGGTCTTTTTTGCAGCCCAACATTTTGATTTTTTTATAAAGGTATATATTACATGATTTCTGTCCATCAATTACTTTCTTGAGGCATACCCGCATACCCACTCTTTTTTCTCCTTTTAAGGAAATGTGGATGGCCATTCCTGTCCTCACCTTTGCAATCCCAACATGTTTTGAATTTGTTTTCAAAGGTACATACTTGTTTAATGAAGTATATACCTTTACAAAAATTGAAGTATATACTCAAATGAATGTAATGCATAAATTTTTACATTTTCCTAACCTAGTATATATAAGCTTAACCTAAAAAGGACTAAGAATGTATCGGCACCCAAGCTTAAAACAATAATTTTTTTCCCCCGAGAAACCAAGATTTGAAATTTTTTTTGTTTTGGTTGTCAGCATTGTTTCTAATTTGAGGACAAACTGTATAGAAATTTGCTACAAAAACTTGACAGGAGATTTCTGTTGATAGTTGTACTGTAATCTCTAACCAACAAAGTGTTGATATAATTCAATGTCGGTCTTGGCAAGGAAAAGACGAAAACACTGAAACATCAACGGAGGAGCACACTGAGAATACTAACGAAGTTGAAGAGTTGGGAGATGAAGAAAAGCGAAGACCTTCCCATGAAGACCATCTCACTCCAGCCGAGAGGCGATACATTGAGCAGAAGGAGAAAATCGATGTTCGCAGGATGGCTAAGACGGCCGACAAATCTCACCGCGACCGCATTCAGGGATTCAATGAGTACCTGGCGAATCTCAGCGAGCATTATGACATTCCCAAAGTGGGTCCAGGCTAAGTCTGGTGAGCCACCATGTATGAGAATCTGGTATTATTTTAGTACCTATAAGTTTTCCCTTTTATTACATTTCAGTTCCTTGTCATTAAAGACACGATATTTTGCTTAACGTAGTGTGAAAAGCATGCCAGTGATTCTGGGATCCTCCTATTATTCTAATTGGGGAAAAAAGACATTTCACTCCACTTCTGAGATCTGAATAGAGATCCTTTTTCCTTATGAATACATGAGCATATTCATTTTTTTTTCCTGTTTTGTTGATGGGCGGAAAGGTGAAAAGGGGTTCTGTCATGGTGAGGTTTGGTGTATATTTGAAGGGTGCCTTTATCCCCACCAGCCAATTTTTTTGAAAAAAGATTATCCTCCCGCCCCACCCAAAACAAAATGAAATTCCTTGGACTCTTCTCTGAAGGCAGGGTGAGTGTGGTGACGAGGATAGTGGAGTAGAGCATGACCATGGTGAGAAGAACATGAGGATTAGGGATGACATTGTGGTTGGGGGGGGGGGGTGGAACAGTGAGAGGGAGTCGGTGGAGGTTGAACCGCGAGTGGGAGAGGGCTGGGGAGGGGAGGGCAAGTGGGCAAGAGTGGTGGGTGGAGGATGTCGAGGAGGGGAAAGCGAGGGGTTGGGGCGGTGGGCAAAGGAGGTGGGGGAGGTCGTGGAGGGGAGGAGGAGAGGGAGGGGGGGGGGGGATTGTGGTGGTTGTAGTGGAAGGTGGGGAGAGAGGAGAGAAATCAGGTGTATGGGAATGGTGCCATGGGGGTTAGAAGTTCAGAAAAAGGCAACAGTCCCAACATGTACTTAGATCTAACATGGACCTCTAAAACAAATTATGGGTCAGGCCCACTGAAACCAACCCAATTGGGTTGTACTGTCTTTTTCTTTCACCTTTTTTTTTTTTTTTTTGGGTAGAAAAAATCCCGATTGAGGCTTCAGTTACTAGAGTTCATATACAAAAACTGCTGCTCATTCTGTACATACTGGCAGCAGTTTTGAAGAGCAGCAACAAAAGGTCACAAAGAGCGACATACAACCTGATAGTGACATACAACCGGATATTAGAGAAGATAGGAATACCTTTGAGTCCCACAGTCGCGAACTATTTTCGCCAACACCTTGGCCCCGGTAAACTGTTTGTGAGGGACTTTCACAAACCAGACCGGATGAAGGACCTTCCGCAGTCCCTGAATCTGAAGCATACAGTCCTGAATATGCGGTGGTCCGATTCCCCGACCCTGTGGAGTCTGGATGAGGACCTGTGAGTCGGAACAAACATCAACTCCCTGGATTCCTTGCCGTGCGGCGTATGCCATTCCCATGCAGATCGCCTCAGCTTCCATCTTCAAAGGTGACGCCCGCAGCCATGATTTGAATCCGGCACCCTGGATGCGAAAGGGGTTGGCCTGAAGAAGAACAAAGGCAGCCCCTCTTTTTCTTTCACCTTGCTTGAAGCAAGGATTGACCCGGAATATTCACCCTAAAAGGGGAGGTGTACCCATTCCCATATTTGAAGTGGTCTTAATTTTTCCTATGAGTTTCGAATACTTTCAATTTGATAACCCTGATAATTTTTCTTTTTCAAAAATCATTCTGATAGACTTTATGTGGAGAAATGAAGAAATTTTTGCACACAACAAATTGAGTAATAAATTTTTGTTACTATGAAAATGTCCTTTTCAAACAATCAGATTCATCCACATTTTATCATCCCTAAGGCCTTTCTCTGTTGGTAAAGGACATCCTTCCCTTTCACGGAAACGCAGAATCAAGCCCCTACTATAAGCAGGTTGGTGTGGTGGGCTTTCACCCCGGTTAAAATCTGCTTTGGATAGTCTTGTTATCAAAAATAAAAAAATAAAAATTCATCCATATTTTATTAAAATTGCAATCATTTGCTTGCATGAAACAATGAAACTCAAATGGTTGATGGTTTAACCCCTCTTTGTTTTGGGAATAAACTCGGATAAGAGATAAAAGGTGTTTGAAAACTTTGGATAACCCCTGAAAAAGTATGTCAGAATAAACTGATATAAAATGGTATTTGGATTTCAATTAATCCCTGGAATTAAAGTTATCATATGTTATTGCACTCAAAGAATATATGGGTTCACTGTCAAATCAACTGTCATCACTTCTTATAAATCACATGTTAAATCAACTATTATTATTTTTTCACCTTTTATAAATCTTTATCATATTTTGTTCACATTTTACCCAAACAACAAAATATTTATTATTACGTTTATCAACGAGAATAATTTAAAACACAACCAAACACAAAATTATTTTATCCTTATATATACTCACTTATGTTTGGATAAATATATACACAAAAATAAATTTTATTCCCGTTTAAAACGGAGGTTAAGAGTTTCAAATGGGGGATTTTGGGATTTGAATTCAACATATTAGATGTTGTTAAATATTAATATATCAATATATGTAATTGTGTGTGTGTCTGAGAGAGAGAGAGAGAGAGAGAGTGAGTTGGATAATATATTATATTCAAACCCAACACACACAACCCCCCCCCCCCCCCCCCCCCTCTTATCAGGACACATTTTTTTTTTGTGAAAAGACTTTAACCAGAGCAAATGTCTTTTATAACCAAAATTGTACAGTATAAACCTGGGACTAAGTAAAACGACAAATATTTCTGTCGATAAAAAAAATCTGTGTATCTACTACATTGCATCTTTCGGCCATGGTGAGCTAAGGCTTCTGGACCTCAAACTTTTTTATCGCAACCCTATTTTCATAACCTACTTGGTTAAGAAAAGAAAATGAAATCTATATCTAATTCATTTAAATATATATTATAAAAATATGTATTTCATTTGATAATTATATGCCTTTTAAAAAATTTTAAAATATGTTTAAAGTCTAGAAAAGGGATTGCAGGAATTACCTTCCCTGACAATTTCCCTATTTACACTTTCCCTGGTCTAATAATTTGAAGGAAAATGTTGTGCTTCGTCCTTTATGTCCTTTGTGTAAACCTGTTTACCACAACGCACGATTGACTAATGAAATATAATATTTTTAAGAGAAATAAAGTAAAACAACAAATATATGTTTTTATTTTTATAATGGATATATTACATCATGTGATTTTATATATTGTGTTAATGACTTGATAATCATAAATGAGTTTGCAAAACACTCGTGTTTGGATTACAAGTGGGCCTTTTTTTAACCAAGTTGGGTCATCTCTGTGTTTACATGTGGCTGAGCCCATACCAGGGCCTGCCCATAGGGCCAATAGGTTTGGGCTCAGACCATGTCTGTATTGAGGTTTTTTTTATTATTATGTCACGTGCACGTTTTTTGAATTTTTTTAAAATAATGTATTTTATTTAATAATATACATGTTTTTATAAAAAAAATGAAACATATACTCTAATAAATTACATGTATATATTTATAGAAAATATAAAAAAATTTATCAAGGTATATATCTCTTGACTATGGATTCTGCCGACGGACAGCTCATGTTGTAAAAATCGGTGCGCAGTAACGAAGCTGACGAGATGACGACCGTCACCAGTGTAGTGATCAACAAACATATTCTTCAACTCATCATCATTCGACGAGGTTTTAAGAGTTTACAAAGGGAAATAAGGAGATTTACGTTTAGTTTCAAATGTTTAAGACATGGAAAGAAGGAGATTTATGTTTAGTGGATGCATGTATTTATATGCCAGGGGTTGGAGATTACCCGTAAGGTTTTACTCTTTTTAGATTAAAGTAAAAACAATAAGTTGCCCAAAAATGTGTTTAGGAATGGAGAGGAATCAACCATTTTTTACATGGGTTCGTCAAACCCTATATGTTAGATATACCATTTTTTGTAATTAAAACCGCCCAAACCCACAACCCCCCCCCCCCCCCCCCATTAAAAAAAATCCAACCACCTACCATCCATTATAAAATGGGGGGTTTTAATCCCACCCCATGAATTCATCCCACCCCCACATCAAACCACTAAATAATACTTTTTTGAGTTTATGAAAGTAACCAAACCACCCCTCACAACCCACCCTCCACGCCATCTCCACCGCCTAAACTCGCCCCCACTCGAGCGTCCGACGCTCCCCCCCTCCCCATGTGGCTGACGAACATCATCTTTATCTTCCTCTTCTTCACTACCACCACCTACTTCGTGCGCGTCTGGCATCACCGAAGAAGAAGAAGAACCACCAGAACCCCCGATCCCTAGATCCCCTTTGAAATGCACTGTTTAATGGGCCCAAAGTGTTTGGTTGACCGTTTTTTTTTTAAATAAATTAAAGCACCAACGGTTCACACTCTCTGGTGAACGGTTCACACTCTGATGAATCTATAAAACTCTGGTGGACTCCGTTTTTATGTTGCGCTGTGTTTTAAAACTGTAGTGAACCCTGTTTTATTTATCTCCAATCAACTGGAGTACATAAAACATAAAATAGTTATCTCCAATCAACTCTAGAGTACATAAAACATAAACAGAGGCTTCTGGAGTAAATCAGAAAAATAAAACAGTTTCCCTAATTGACCACCCGACAATTATTCCTTATTTCCCCTTCCTCCCCTATCTTCACTTCGATGGCGCCCATGTGGATCATTGCGGCGGCGAACTTCACCGCCCAGATCCTGGAGTCATTGGCGAAAGCACCCACCGTATTCTTAGTGGCCGGGTCATGCCATAGAATTTGATCCGAGAAGAACAAGCCCCCGTCGGATCTGCAGGTTCTTGTAGTAGCTGCTGTCAAGCCGGTTAGGGCTGACAACATCAAGTTGGACGGTTGTTGAGTTCGACCCATTTTGGGGGCAGCTTGCCGTCAACTGCGCCGCGAAGACGGGGTCGATGGACGTGTCCTGGCGGGGGTAGAGGCGGCGGGTGGACGAAGTGTAGTGGGAGACTCCAATCGAATGGGCCCCAGATAGAGTTACCATCTCGTCCATGGAGAGACCCTTTACTCCAAATCGGTTTTTCAAGTTTTGGACGTTTGAGAAGGGATCGGGGAGGTTATGCAATACCTCAAGCATAGACGAGACAGTCCCATCTCTCCTGCCCGCTGGAACGGCGTAGTGAAATCCTCCCAGCCTCGTTACGCTGTCGCGGGCAGCAAATGTAAAGATATCGGCACAAGAAACAGTTCTCGGACAGGCCTTTTCAATCCTTGCTTTCGCAAGGTCAATGACCTCAAATCCCCGGAGGCTTGGTTTATTTGTCGGGCTTTCTTTCTCGGCTTTATTCTAGGCGGTTGAATCGATCAGGACGGACCCATCACATCCCTGATTAAAAAGAAAAAAGAAAAATAAACAGAGTCTACCATCGATTCAAACAAAAGAAAACCATGATTTAATTTCAAACAAACAGACACAAAAACCATGGAGTCTTAACAGATCTCACCCTAACGAAGCAGTCGTGGAAGTGCAATCTTATAAGGCCGGATTGACCCGATTCCTGGAGAGTGCTTCGTCAACGGTGGTCTTGACTATGGACTCTGCCGACGGACAGCTCATGTTGTAAAAATCGGTGCGTAGTGACGAAGCTGACGAGATGACGACCGTCACCAGTGTAGTGATCAACAAACATATTCTCCAACTCATCATCATTCGACGAGGGTTTAAGTGTTTACAGAGGAAAAGAAGGAGATTTATGTTTAGTTTCAAATGTTTAAGAGAGGGAAAGAGGGAGATTTATGTTTAGTGGATGCATGTATTTTTATGCAAGGGGTTGGAGATTACGCGTAAGGTTTTTCTCTTTTTAGATTAAAGTAAAAACAATAAGTTGCCCAAAAATGTGTTTAGGAATGGAGAGGAATCAACCCTTTTTTACATGGGTTCGTCAAACCCTATATGTTAGATATACCATTTTTTGTAATTAAAACCGCCCAAACCCACAACCCCGGCCACCACACAATTAAAAAAAGTCCAACCACTTACCATCCATTATAAAATGGGGGTTTTAATCCTACCCCATGAATTCATCCCACCCCCACATCAAACCACTAAATAATACTTTTTTGAGTTTATGAAAGTAACCAAACCACCCCTCACAACCCACCCTCCACGCCATCTCCACCGCCTAAACTCGCCCCCACTCGAGCGTCCGACGCTCCCCCCCTCCCGATGTGGCTGACGAACATCATCTTCATCTTCCTCTTCTTCACTGCCGCCACCTACTTCGTGCGTGTCTGGCATCACCGAAGAAGAAGAAGAGCCACCAGAACCCCCAATCACTAGAACCCTTTGAAATGTACTGTTCAATGGGCCCTAAGTGTTTGAACGACCGTTTTTTTTTTTTTAAAATTAAAGCACCAACGGTTCACACTCTCTGGTGAACGGTTCACACTCTGATGAATCTATAAAACTCTGGTGGACTCCGTTTTTATGTTGCACTGTGTTTTAAAACTGTAGTGAACCCTGTTTTATTTATCTCCAATCAACTGGAGTATATAAAACATAAAATAGTTATCTCCAATCAACTCTAGAGTACATAAAACATAAACAGAGACTTCTGGAGTACATCAGAAAAATAAAACAGTTTCCCTAATTGACCACCCGACAATTATTCCTTATTTCCCTTTCCTCCCCTATCTTCACTTCGATGGCGCCCATGTGGATCATTGCGGCGGTGAACTTCGCCGCCCAGATTCTGGAGTCATTGGCGAAAGCGCCCACCGTATTCTTAGTGGCCGGGTCATGCCATAGAATTTGATCCGAGAAGAACAAGCCCCCGTCGGATCTGCAGGTTCTTGTAGTAGCTGTTGTCAAGCCGGTTAGGGCTGACAACCTCAAGTTGGACGGTTGTTGAGTTCGACCCATTTTGGGGGCAGCTTGCCTTCAACTGCGCCGCGAAGACGGGGTCGATGGACGTGTCCTGGCAGGGGTAGAGACGGCGGGTGGACGAAGTGTAGTGGGAGACTCCAATCGAATGGGCCCCAGATAGAGTTACCATCTCGTCCATGGAGAGACCCTTTACTCCAAATCGGTTTTTCAAGTTTTGGACGTTTGAGAAGGGATTGGGGAGGTTCTGCAATACCTCAAGCATAGACGAGACAGTCCCATCTCTCCTGCCCGCTGGAACGGCGTAGTGAAATCCTCCCAGCCTCGTTACGCTGTCGCGGGCAGCAAATGTAAAGATATCGGCACAAGAAACAGTTCTCGACATGCCTTTTCAATCCTTGCTTTCGCAAGGTCAATGACCTCAAATCCCCGGAGGCTTGGTTTATTTGTCGGGCTTTCTTTCTCGGCTTTGTTCCGGGCGGTTGAATCGATCAGGACGGACCCATCACATCCCTGATTAAAAAGAAAAAAAAGAAAGAAAAATAAACAGAGTCTACCATCGATTCAAACAAAAGAAAACCATGATTTAATTTCAAACAAACAGACACAAAAACCATGGAGTCTTAACAGATCTCACCCTAACGAAGCAGTCGTGGAAGTGCAATCTTATAAGGCTGGATCCTTGACCCGGATTCCTGGAGAGTGCTTCGTCAACAGTGGTCTTGACTATGGACTCTGCCGACGGACAGCTCATGTTGTAAAAATCGGTGCGCAGTGACGAAGCTGACGAGATGACGACCGTCACCAGTGTACTGATCAACAAACATATTCTCCAACTCATCATCATTCGACAAGGTTTTAAGTGTTTACAGAGGGAAAGAAGGAGATTTATGTTTAGTTTCAAATGTTTAAGAGAGGGAAAGAGGGAGATTTATGTTTAGTGGATGCATGTATTTATATGCAAGGGGTTGGAGATTACGCGTAAGGTTTTACTCTTTTTAGATTAAAGTAAAAACAATAAGTTGCCCAAAAATGTGTTTAGAAATGGAGAGGAATCAACCATTTTTTACATGGGTTCGTCAAACCCTATATGTTAGATATACCATTTTTTGTAATTAAAACCGCCCAAACCCCCCCCTCCCCCTATAAAAAAAAATCCAACCACCTACCATCCATTATAAAATGGGGGTTTTAATCCTACCCCATGAATTCATCCCACCCCCACATCAAACCACTAAATAATACTTTTTTGAGTTTATGAAAGTAACCAAACCACCCCTCACAACCCACCCTCCACGCCATCTCCACCGCCTAAACTCGCCCCCACTCGAGCGTCCGACGCTCCCCCCCTCCCGATGTGGCTGACGAACATCATCTTCATCTTCCTCTTCTTCACTGCCGCCACCTACTTCGTGCGCGTCTGGCATCACCGAAGAAGAAGAAGAACCACCAGAACCCCCGATCCCTAGATCCCCTTTGAAATGCACTGTTCAATGGGCCCAAAGTGTTTGGTCGACCGCTTTTTTAAAAAAAATTAAAGCACCCGCGGTTCACACTCTCTGGTGAACGGTTCACACTCTGATGAATCTATAAAACTCTGGTGGACTCCGTTTTTATGTTGCACTGTGTTTTAAAACTGTAGTGAACCCTGTTTTATTTATCTCCAATCAACTGGAGTACATAAAACATAAAATAGTTATCTCCAATCAACTCTAGAGTACATAAAGCATAAACAGAAACTTCTGGAGTACATCAGAAAAATAAAACAGTTTCCCTAATTGACCACCCGACAATTATTCCTTATTTCCCTTTCCTCCCCTATCTTCACTTCGATGGCGCCCATGTGGATCATTGCGGCGGCGAACTTCGCCGCCCAGATCCTGGAGTCATTGGCGAAAGCACCCACCGTATTCTTAGTGGCCGGGTCATGCCATAGAATTTGATCCGAGAAGAACAAGCCCCCGTCGGATCTGCAGGTTCTTGTAGTAGCTGTTGTCAAGCCGGTTAGGGCTGACAACCTCAAGTTGGACGGTTGTTGAGTTCGACCCATTTTGTTGCCTTCAACTGCGCCGCGAAGACGGGGTCGATGGACGTGTCCTGGCGGGGGTAGAGGCGGCGGGTGGACAAAGTGTAGTGGGAGACTCCAATCGAATGGGCCCCAGATAGAGTTACCATCTCGTCCATGGAGAGACCCTTTACTCCAAATCGGTTTTTCAAGTTTTGGACGTTTGAGAAGGGATTGGGGAGGTTCTGCAATACCTCAAGCATAGACGAGACAGTCCCATCTCTCCTGCCCGCTGGAACGACGTAGTGAAATCCTCCCAGTCTCGTTACGCTGTCGCGGGCAGCAAATGTAAAGATATTAGCACAAGAAACAGTTCTCGGACAGACCTTTCCAATCCTTGCTTTCGCAAGGTCAATGACCTCAAATCCCCAGAGGCTTGGTTTATTTGCCGGGCTTTCTTTCTCAGCTTTGTTCCGGGCGGTTGAATCGATCAGGACGGACCCATCACATCCCTGATTAAAAAGAAAAAAGAAAGAAAAATAAACAGAGTCTACCATCGATTCAAACAAAAGAAAACCATGATTTAATTTCAAACAAACAGACACAAAAACCATGGAGTCTTAACAGATCTCACCCTAACGAAGCAGTCGTGGAAGTGCAATCTTATAAGGCCGGATCCTAGACCTGGATTCCTGGAGAGTGCTTCGTCAACGGTGGTCTTGACTATGGACTCTGCCGACGGACAGCTCATGTTGTAAAAATCGGTGCGTAGTGACGAAGCTGACGAGATGACGACCGTCACCAGTGTAGTGATCAACAAACATATTCTCCAACTCATCATCATTCGACGAGGGTTTAAGTGTTTACAGAGGAAAAGAAGGAGATTTATGTTTAGTTTCAAATGTTTAAGAGAGGGAAAGAGGGAGATTTATGTTTAGTGGATGCATGTATTTATATGCAAGGGGTTGGAGATTACGCGTAAGGTTTTACTCTTTTTAGATTAAAGTAAAAACAATAAGTTGCCCAAAAATGTGTTTAGGAATGGAGAGGAATCAACCCTTTTTTACATGGGTTCGTCAAACCCTATATGTTAGATACCATTTTTTGTAATTAAAACCGCCCAAACCCACAACCCCCCCCCCCCCCCCCCCCCAATTAAAAAAAGTCCAACCACTTAACATCCATTATAAAATGGGGGTTTTAATCCTACCCCATGAATTCATCCCACCCCCACATCAAACCACTAAATAATACTTTTTTGAGTTTATGAAAGTAACCAAACCACCCCTCACAACCCACCCTCCACGCCATCTCCACCGCCTAAACTCGCCCCCACTCGAGCGTCCGACGCTCCCCCCCTCCCGATGTGGCTGACGAACATCATCTTCATCTTCCTCTTCTTCACTGCCGCCACCTACTTCGTGCGCATCTGACATCACCGAAGAAGAAGAAGAAGAACCACCAGAACCCCCGATCCCATTTGAAATGCACTGTTCAATGGGCCCAAATTGTTTGGTCGACCGTTTTTTTTTAAAAAAATTAAAACACCAACGGTTCACACTCTCTGGTGCACGGTTCACACTCTGATGAATCTATAAAACTCTGGTGGACTCTGTTTTTATGTTGCGCTGTGTTTTAAAACTGTAGTGAACCCTGTTTTATTTATCTCCAATCAACTGGAGTACATAAAACATAAAATAGTTATCTCCAATCAACTCTAGAGTACATAAAGCATAAACAGAGACTTCTGGAGTACATCAGAAAAATAAAACAGTTTCCCTAATTGACCACCCGACAATTATTCCTTATTTCCCTTTCCTCCCCTATCTTCACTTCGATGGCGCCCATGTGGATCATTGCGGCGGCGAACTTCGCCGCCCAGATCCTGGAGTCATTGGCGAAAGCACCCACCGTATTCTTAGTGGCCGGGTCATGCCATAGAATTTGATCCGAGAAGAACAAGCCCCCGTCGGATCTGCAGGTTCTTGTAGTAGCTGTTGTCAAGCCGGTTAGGGCTGACAACATCAAGTTGGACGGTTGTTGAGTTCGACCCATTTTGTTGCCTTCAACTGCGCCGCGAAGACGGGGTCGATGGACGTGTCCTGGCGGGGGTAGAGGCGGCGGGTGGACGAAGTGTAGTGGGAGACTCCAATCGAATGGGCCCCAGATAGAGTTACCATCTCGTCCATGGAGAGACCCTTTACTCCAAATCGGTTTTTCAAGTTTTGGACGTTTGAGAAGGGATTGGGGAGGTTCTGCAATACCTCAAGCATAGACGAGACAGTCCCATCTCTCCTGCCCGCTGGAACGGCGTAGTGAAATCCTCCCAGCCTCGTTACGCTGTCGCGGGCAGCAAATGTAAAGATATCGGCACAAGAAACAGTTCTCGGACAGGCCTTTTCAATCCTTGCTTTCGCAAGGTCAATGACCTCAAATCCCCAGAGGCTTGGTTTATTTGCCGGGCTTTCTTTCTCAGCTTTGTTCCGGGCGATTGAATCGATCAGGACGGACCCATCACATCCCTGATTAAAAAGAAAAGAGAAAAATAAACAGAGAGTCTACCATCGATTCAAACAAAAGAAAACCATGATTTAATTTCAAACAAACAGACACAAAAACCATGGAGTCTTAACAGATCTCACCCTAACGAAGCAGTCGTGGAAGTGCAATCTTATAAGGCCGGATCCTAGACCTGGATTCCTGGAGAGTGCTTCGTCAACGGTGGTCTTGACTATGGACTCTGCCGACGGACAGCTCATGTTGTAAAAATCGGTGCGTAGTGACGAAGCTGACGAGATGACGACCGTCACCAGTGTAGTGATCAACAAACATATTCTCCAACTCATCATCATTCGACGAGGTTTTAAGTGTTTACAGAGGGAAAGAAGGAGATTTATGTTTAGTTTCAAATGTTTAAGAGAGGGAAAGAGGGAGATTTATGTTTAGTGGATGCATGTATTTATATGCAAGGGGTTGGATATTACGCGTAAGGTTTTACTCTTTTTAGATTAAAGTAAAAACAATAAGTTGCCAAAAATGTGTTTAAGAATGAAGAGGAATCAACCCTTTTTTACAAGGGTTTGTCAAACCCTATATGTTACCTATACCATTTTTTGTTTGTTGGTTATGTTACGCGGTTACACGGTTACACGTCAAAGTTTATCATTTTTTTTGGAAAATTTTTGTAATTAAAACCCCCCAAACACACAACCCTCCTCCCCAAATAGAATAAAAATTCCATGTTTGGCCCCAGGATCATTTTATATACAAAACTGACCCTGGATTTTTTTTTTTTTTTGACATATCAACGTGCCCACGTGACATTTTTTCTTAAAAACTGGGACCATACATGCTATTTGTTTAATTGGGGGGTTAATTATAAAAATTGTCCCTTTTTTTTACTGATTTAATTATCGAAAAAATAAAAATAAATAAGGAAACAAATTTTGTTTTCTTTTCTTGTTAAAGCAATATGTAAGAATGATTTTTTTAGTGCTTCATATGTTTGGTACAATTTTTAAACAATGTATTTATATGCAAGGTGTTGGAGATTACGGGTAAGGTTTTACTCTTTTTATATTAAAGTAAAAACAATAAGTTGCCCAAAAATGTGTTTAAGAATGAAGAGGAATCAACCCTTTTTTACATGGGTTTGTCAACCCCTATATGTTACATATACCTTTTTTTGTTTGTTGGTTATGTTACGCGGTTATACGGTTACACGTCAAAGTTTATCATTTTTTTTTGGAAAATTTTTGTAATTAAAACCCCCCAAACACACAACCCTCCTCCCCAAATAGAATAAAAATTGCATGTTTGGCCCCACGATCATTTTATATGCAAAACTGACCCTGGGTTTTTTTTTTTTTTTGACATATCAACGTGCCCACGTGACATTTTTTATTATAAACTGGGACCAAACATGCTATTTGTTTTTTTGGGGGGTTAATTATAAAAATTGTCCCTTTTTTTTACTGATTTAATTACCAAAAAAATAAAAATAAATAAGGAAACAAATTTTGTTTTCTTTTCTTGTTAAAGCAATATGTAAGAATGATTTTTTTAGTGCTTCATATGTTTGGTACAATTTTTAAACAATGTATTTATATGCAAGGTGTTGGAGATTACGGGTAAGGTTTTACTCTTTTTATATTAAAGTAAAAACAATAAGTTGCCCAAAAATGTGTTTAAGAATGAAGAGGAATCAACCCTTTTTTACATGGGTTTGTCAACCCCTATATGTTACATATACCTTTTTTTGTTTGTTGGTTATGTTACGCGGTTATACGGTTACACGTCAAAGTTTATCATTTTTTTTTGGAAAATTTTTGTAATTAAAACCCCCCAAACACACAACCCTCCTCCCCAAATAGAATAAAAATTGCATGTTTGGCCCCACGATCATTTTATATGCAAAACTGACCCTGGGTTTTTTTTTTTTTTTGACATATCAACGTGCCCACGTGACATTTTTTATTATAAACTGGGACCAAACATGCTATTTGTTTTTTTGGGGGGTTAATTATAAAAATTGTCCCTTTTTTTTACTGATTTAATTACCAAAAAAATAAAAATAAATAAGGAAACAAATTTTGTTTTCTTTTCTTGTTAAAGCAATATGTAAGAATGATTTTTTTAGTGCTTCATATGTTTGGTACAATTTTTAAACAATGTATTTATATGCAAGGTGTTGGAGATTACGGGTAAGGTTTTACTCTTTTTATATTAAAGTAAAAACAATAAGTTGCCCAAAAATGTGTTTAAGAATGAAGAGGAATCAACCCTTTTTTACATGGGTTTGTCAACCCCTATATGTTACATATACCTTTTTTTGTTTGTTGGTTATGTTACGCGGTTATACGGTTACACGTCAAAGTTTATCATTTTTTTTTGGAAAATTTTTGTAATTAAAACCCCCCAAACACACAACCCTCCTCCCCAGATAGAATAAAAATTGCATGTTTGGCCCCACGATCATTTTATATGCAAAACTGACCCTGGGTTTTTTTTTTTTTTTGACATATCAACGTGCCCACGTGACATTTTTTATTATAAACTGGGACCAAACATGCTATTTGTTTTTTTGGGGGGTTAATTATAAAAATTGTCCCTTTTTTTTACTGATTTAATTACCAAAAAAATAAAAATAAATAAGGAAACAAATTTTGTTTTCTTTTCTTGTTAAAGCAATATGTAAGAATGATTTTTTTAGTGCTTCATATGTTTGGTACAATTTTTAAACAATGTATTTATATGCAAGGTGTTGGAGATTACGGGTAAGGTTTTACTCTTTTTATATTAAAGTAAAAACAATAAGTTGCCCAAAAATGTGTTTAAGAATGAAGAGGAATCAACCCTTTTTTACATGGGTTTGTCAACCCCTATATGTTACATATACCTTTTTTTGTTTGTTGGTTATGTTACGCGGTTATACGGTTACACGTCAAAGTTTATCATTTTTTTTTGGAAAATTTTTGTAATTAAAACCCCCCAAACACACAACCCTCCTCCCCAAATAGAATAAAAATTGCATGTTTGGCCCCACGATCATTTTATATGCAAAACTGACCCTGGGTTTTTTTTTTTTTTTTTTTTTTGACATATCAACGTGCCCACATGACATTTTTTATTATAAACTGGGACCAAACATGCTATTTTTTTTTTGGGGGGGTTAATTATAAAAATTGTCCCTTTTTTTTTACTGATTTAATTACCAAAAAAATAAAAATAAATAAGGAAACAAATTTTGTTTTCTTTTCTTGTTAAAGCAATATGTAAGAATGATTTTTTTAGTGCTTCATATGTTTGGTACAATTTTTAAACAATGTATTTATATGCAAGGGGTTGGAGATTACGGGTAAGGTTTTACTCTTTTTATATTAAAGTAAAAACAATAAGTTGCCCAAAAATGTGTTTAAGAATGAAGAGGAATCAATCCTTTTTTACATGGGTTTGTCAATCCCTATATGTTACATATACCATTTTTTGTTTGTTGGTTATGTTACGCGGTTGTACGGTTACACGTCAAAGTTTATCATTTTTTTTTGGAAAATTTTTGTAATTAAAACCCCCCAAACACACAACCCTCCTCCCCAAATAGAATAAAAATTGCATGTTTGGCCCCAGGATCATTTTATATGCAAAACTGACCCTGGGTTTTTTTTTTTTTTTTTTTTTGACATATCAACGTGCCCACATGACATTTTTTATTATAAACTGGGACCAAACATGCTATTTTTTTTTTGGGGGGGTTAATTATAAAAATTGTCCCTTTTTTTTACTGATTTAATTACCAAAAAAATAAAAATAAATAAGGAAACAAATTTTGTTTTCTTTTCTTGTTAAAGCAATATGTAAGAATGATTTTTTTAGTGCTTCATATGTTTGGTACAATTTTTAAACAATGTATTTATATGCAAGGGGTTGGAGATTACGGGTAAGGTTTTACTCTTTTTATATTAAAGTAAAAACAATAAGTTGCCCAAAAATGTGTTTAAGAATGAAGAGGAATCAACCCTTTTTTACATGGGTTTGTCAACCCCTATATGTTACATATACCATTTTTTGTTTGTTGGTTATGTTATGCGGTTATACGGTTACACGTCAAAGTTTATCATTTTTTTTTGGAAAATTTTTGTAATTAAAACCCCCCAAACACACAACCCTCCTCCCCAAATAGAATAAAAATTGCATGTTTGGCCCCAGGATCAATTTATATGCAAAACTGACCCTGGGTTTTTTTGTTTTTTTTTTTGACATATCAACGTGCCCACGTGACATTTTTTATTATAAACTGGGACCAAACATGCTATTTGTTTTTTTGGGGGTTAATTATAAAAATTGTCCCTTTTTTTTTACTGATTTAATTACCAAAAAAATAAAAATAAATAAGGAAACAAATTTTGTTTTCTTTTCTTGTTAAAGCAATATGTAAGAATGATTTTTTTAGTGCTTCATATGTTTGGTACAATTTTTAAACAATGTATTTATATGCAAGGGGTTGGAGATTACGGGTAAGGTTTTACTCTTTTTATATTAAAGTAAAAACAATAAGTTGCCCAAAAATGTGTTTAAGAATGAAGAGGAATCAACCCTTTTTTACATGGGTTTGTCAAACCCTATATGTTACATATACCATTTTTTGTTTGTTGGTTATGTTACGCGGTTATACGGTTACACGTCAAAGTTTATCATTTTTTTTGGAAAATTTTTGTAATTAAAACCCCCCAAACACACAACCCTCCTCCCCAAATAGAATAAAAATTGCATGTTTGGCCCCAGGATCATTTTATATGCAAAACTGACTCTGGGTTTTTTTTTTTTTTTTTTTTTGACATATCAACTTGCCCACGTGACATTTTTTTATTATAAACTGGGACCAAACATGCTATTTGTTTTTTTGGGGGGTTAATTATAAAAATTGTCCCTTTTTTTTTACTGATTTAATTACCAAAAAATTAAAAATAAATAAGGAAACAAATTTTGTTTTCTTTTCTTGTTAAAACAATATGTAAGAATGATTTTTTTAGTGCTTCATATGTTTGGTACAATTTTTAAACAATGTATTTATATGCAAGGGGTTGGAGATTACGGGTAAGGTTTTACTCTTTTTATATTAAAGTAAAAACAATAAGTTGCTCAAAAATGTGTTTAAGAATGAAGAGGAATCAACCCTTTTTTACATGGGTTTGTCAAACGCTATATGTTACATATACCATTTTTTGTTTGTTGGTTATGTTACGCGGTTACTTGTCAAAGTTTATCATTTTTTTTTGAAAAATTTTTATAATTAAAACCCCCCGAACACACAACTCTCCTCCCCAAATAGAATAAAAATTGCATGTTTGGCCCCAGGATCATTTTATATGCAAAACTGACCCTGGGTTTTTTTTTTTTTTTTTGACATATCAACGTGCCCACGTGACATTTTTTATTATAAACTGGGACCAAACATGCTATTTGTTTTTTTGGGGGTTAATTATAAAAATTGTCCCTTTTTTTTACTGATTTAATTACCAAAAAAATAAAAATAAATAAGGGAACAAATTTTGTTTTCTTTTCTTGTTAAAGCAATATGTAAGAATGATTTTTTTAGTGCTTCATATGTTTGGTACAATTTTTAAACAATGTATTTATATGCAAGGGGTTGGAGATTACGGGTAAGGTTTTACTCTTTTTATATTAAAGTAAAAACAATAAGTTGCTTAAAAATGTGTTTAAGAATGAAGAAGAATCAACCCTTTTTTACATGGGTTTGTCAAACCCTATATGTTACATATACCATTTTTTGTTTGTTGGTTATGTTACGCGGTTACACGTCAAAGTTTATCATTTTTTTTTGGAAAATTTTTGTAATTAAAACCCCCCAAACACACAACCCTCCTCCCCAAATAGAATAAAAATTGCATGTTTGGCCGCAGGATCATTTTATATGCAAAACTGACCCTGGGTTTTTTTTTTTTTTTTGACATATCAACGTGCCCACGTGACATTTTTTTATTATAAACTGGGACCAAACATGCTATTTGTTTTTTTGGGGGGTTAATTATAAAAATTGTCCCTTTTTTTTACTGATTTAATTACCAAAAAAATAAAAATAAATAAGGAAACAAATTTTGTTTTCTTTTCTTGTTAAAGCAATATGTAAGAATGATTTTTTTTAGTGCTTCATATGTTTGGTACAATTTTTAAACAAGGCTTGGAACACCATTTATAGCAGACATGCATAATGCATTTAATGAAATTTGGCTATTACATGGAATGACGCGGTTTTGAAGATGCCGTCCTTGTTTGCTAAGAGAGATTTATATCCCATTTGAGACTTTTGAAGAAAAGGATGCAGGTGATATCCTTTTCAATACAAAATAATGCCAAGATCAAAATGCACTATGAAATAAGAGGAATGCCAAACAGGAGTTAATTCATCCACAACATGTGTAGATACACTACCAGATATTGTTGTAGCCTTACAAGAATTAAATCAGGCCCGGCCTTGGTTTTAGGCCCAGTAGACAGCTTTACCTAGGACCCTAGCCAAAATGCAACTCATATTATTTTATTATGCTTAATGCCTTGTTTTATGAAATTATGGGCCTCAATCTGCCTTGGCACACTAGAAAACTAGCTATTTTAAATTTAACACATTCAAGGCCCCAAATGAAAAAAAAAAAATTGTAATTAGACACATCCATCTTTTTAGAAAGGTAAATAGACAAAATAATCACCATCTTTAATTAGCCTAACTGTTTGTTTTTTTCTCCCCAAACCCCAATTGATCTCTCTCTCTCCCTAGGTCTCTCCCTCTCATTATCTCTCGATCACTACCCCCCAAGTCTCTCTCTCTCTCTCTCATAATCTCTTAGAATTTCAACCATTCCAAAGTCTAAGATTTAAAATAAAAAGATTTACAACAAATTAATCTCCATAAGGTATATAATTCTTGATACATAACCCATTTGACAACAAACATATTATTTGAGGTGTAATTTTTCATATTTTTTTAAGACTTCTAATAAAAATATAAGATTTTCGTTATCTATTTACTAATCAAAATTTATTTTTTTACAGAACTTTCAATATTCAATATACAAATATTCGTTGGTGAAACTGGAGAAGGCCAACAATCAGATTTTATTGTTATTTAAATTTGATTTCAAATCTTTTAATTATAGGGTGTTGAATTTTGAATTGATTATAATATGTCTACTAAAAAATATAGTTGTAGATATGAAAAAAAGAAAAAAATATAAGATGAATTGAAAAAAATAAATACAATTTATTGAATCGTATTTAAACAAGAAGATTTTTTCTATAGGACTCTATTTTAAAAAATTGTCTAAGGCCCCACTCAAATTTTTATATATCAGAGCGGCCAAAGTCAATGTGTGAGAATATACTATAATTTTGATAAAAGTTAGGAATATTTTAACCAAAGACTGGTCATCCAATATAATAGGACACATCAAAACATAAAAAAAACATGGGGATAAATTGGGGATAAATGCATGACTAGATAGACGATTTAAAATGCAAAACAGATAAACAATTGGGGATAAATGCAAAACATGATAAAATCCAACCACAACATGATGCTCAACCAGCACATCTGGCAGAATGGACATTGGAGCAAACGAAACTTGTCTGAAAGTTTCAAATCACTATTTATCTGTCTTCTTAGTGCCACCAGAGAGAGGAGGCTGAGGAGCAGAATTATTGATGGGACACATGAAAACAGGTCCGAACATTTTTATTTTATTTTTTTATTTTTTATTTTTTTTTATAAAGGAAACAATAGACGAGCACCTTAATATATAAGAGCGTAAGCAAAGTACTAACGCAAAGTAAAGAAAGAAAGACAGATGGGAACAAAGACCACCGATCCCCCCTAAGACCCTGATCGCAATGTTAACTTGCCATCATCAAAACCAATCTCTCTCACACCCACACAGTATTTCCCCTAGTCTAAAATAAAAGACTGACAGAGTTCCCCAATGTTCTCAGCATATGGTCTTTGTGCTTGAAACGTCACCCGGTTTTGCGACAACCACATCACCCAAACGAAGGCGGGACCAATAGTTGACGTACTTTGGCCTGCAAAGATCTGTCCCCTCTGCGCCGCAACTGCTTGCCAGCCAACCACATACCTTCCAAATTGTGGAAATCGACCACAAAACTAGTCGCCTCCCTCAACCTGTCCCACGCCCCAATCACCAGCCTGCAATAGGAAAATAAGTGGTCCGCCGTCTCTTCTTCCTCCCCCACACATACCACACACCGCATCAAGACCTGGAATCCATCTTGCAAGCCTAGACTTGGTTAAGGTCTTCCTTTGATATAGAATCCATACAAAAACCTTAACTTTGAGAGGGATTTTGCATCCCCAAATCTCTTTGAGCTTGAGCGCTGTAACAGCCAAAACATGCCTTTCCTTTCTTACCCAGTCGTACCCGATTTTGACCGAAAATCCAGCTGCAGGCCCGGGCTTCCATACCACCTTGTCCGGCAAGAGATGGCTGATCACGCACTGTCCCACCAATTCGAGCAGATCCAAATACTCGTTTACTTCTTCTGTCCGCACTGCTCTATTAAGCTTCACAACCCAATAACCATCAAAATCACTAAACCCAAGAAAGATGACCGATGCTCCACTCGCCCCTCCTCTCTCTCCAAAACAAAATGGCAACCCCAAGTTTGTATTTGGAAATCTCTGGAAGATCGCTGGAAATCTGACCTTGGGATAATCCCCCACCCAGACATCTTGCCAAAATCTAATCGTTTGTCCATCGCCAAGTTCCCACCTGGTCCCCTGTGTAAATGTTTCCTTCTCCACCACAATACCCCTCCACATCCAAGAGGTTTGATTTGATATCCGAGGATATCTGCTACGTAAGAGCGCCTGGCATCCATAGCTCTCCCTCACCACCCTGCACCACAAGTTCGGTGCTGCATTCCATCTCCAAAGCCACTTCAACAGGAGTGCTCTGTTCATACAATGCATACTAAGAAGGCCTGCTCCCCCCTTCTCCTTACTATCACACACTATTTCCAGGTGGACATGCCTTCTTGACTCCTTTGCCCCATTCCAAAAGAATTTCCTAAGCAATCCTTCCAATTTACTTAAGATCCCTTTCGAAATTTTAAAAATGGAGAGATAGTGAATAGGAAGATTCGTCGACACAGCCTGTAACAAGATTAGGTGCCCCCCCATGCTAAGAAACTTACTTTTCCAGTCTCCTCTCAGACCGTCCCACCAAAGGTGCCCATTCAGCTTTTGTCAATCGAGCAGCGTGAAGAGGTAGCCCCAAGTGCATCAAAGGGAAGGCCCTAGCTTCACAGGAAAGTATAGGCACTAGGCGGTTGAGGAGCGGATCATCCACATTAATCCCGATAATGGAACTCTTCCTAAAGTTAACCTTCAACCCCGAAACCAACACGAACAACAGCACAAAATAGTTTTCAAGTATGTTAAATTTTCAAGTATGTTAGAAGGCTGTCATAAAATATACACAATGAGTCTATTATTTAGCGGAACAGGCTCAATCAAATAAGTCACATACACATAAAACAAACCAATCCTTGTCCAAATAACTAAAATAAATTGACTAATATTCTTCTTTTTAGTTAATTCCAACCATTTTGTTAAAATAACTAAAATAGATCAACCCATATAACAGATAAAGAGATATTGAGCTGAACAATATAGTTGCATACATTAGATCCATCAAAAAGTGCAGAACAAAAATCAAATCCATAGCCATAAAGATAAAGAAAACAACAAGATGACGAATTAATACCACATGTAACCTTTGCATTAAAGCATAAATATCAGATCAAATGCATCAGATTGAATTCACCAATACCTGAAACAACAGAAGATTAAATTAAACAAATTTAGCAAATCCACAATCAGATGATAGCCAGCAAAACTCTAACTAAACAAATGGAATCCACATGAATGGGAACTCGGTGGACACCTCCATTGCCAGATTGAATGGCACAGTTCCTATCGTCGGACCTCTGCTCAACAGTAACACCTTGCAAAACCCCAAAAATAAAAAATAGCATCACCAAAAAAAAAAGTAACACCTTGCAAACCAAACAAAATTAATTACCCATGTTGGATACCAAATTTACCACCAAAATGTCTGCTCCTCTTCACATGAAGAAGTAATCGCCCTAATTGAAAAAAAAATAGTTATCACACTCATAGACATCGTCAAACGAAAAAAACAGAGCCGAGTAATTGAATTGAAGGGGTGAAATAACAAAAATAGCCCGGTTGGGCGAAATTTGTCGCCATCATGGTACATTAAAGTGCATGTTAGAAAATTGTCAAAATCAAACATTACAGGTAAAGTGAACAACAGAGCAGGAAGATGAAAGAATTTAAATAAGATGTTTACCCAAAAGCATATTCAAGTTGAATAGAAGTTTTATCTATTAATTAATTATTCAGAAGCTTAATCAGTCAAAATCAAGGCGAAAACTGCTATTTTGCAAAAAAATTCAACTCATGCTAGATGGTGAAAATCAAGCTCCTCACTTAACCCCATGGCAGAATTGAAACACCCACGATATTCAGAAATATTCGAAATATTCCTTTATAATGTCATGGATAAAGCATTCCTTGGGTTCCAATCTACCTGAAGAGATAAGCTGGAGAATCAAATGTACTGATATGTGAAAAGGGAGAGATTTTAAAATAAAATATTACAGTAAGTTATCCAATGACTAAAACAGGAATACTATATTACTATGGGAGTCAGCTAACAATCTCTTTTGAGTTAATATATCAGTTGTCTCATTGTACGTGTAAGGCATAAGAACCAAATGCATATCGTTTTCTACTCCACTCACTGGTGATAAAGCTTTAAAAATATTCTGCGTCCCATTTTCTAAATCAGGTACATTAGAGTGAAACCAACAATGAACTAAAGTCTCATTTCTACAAATCCAATCGAGAGTCATTAACGCCTCCTATTAGTCATGTAGCAAACTGTTGTACATTTTTTTTTTAATATATATACCTAGAAGTTCATCAGATAAATATTAAAAATGCATTTCAAACGAAAACTCAAATTGTTCATGACTAATCACATTGTTTAAACAACACATGTTCACATGACCTAAGTTACATACATACTTTCACGATCTGAAGAAGATCCTTTCCTTCCATTGTCAGTTCCATGTTTGTAATCAAATGAAGTATATGGCCATTGTCCATTAGCAACTATTGACTCTTGAGGCTGCAGAAAAGTGTAATTGAATAGTCATGTTTGAGGTCGAAGGAAAAATCATTCCATCTTTGTCAGGGGCGGAGCCAGGAATTATAGACATGGAAGTTTTAGTTCGATGTTTGGATCCTTCAAATAGTCTATAATTTATTTCTCACCCTTGTTTAGTCTTTGTTGAACGAACAAAGGTTTCAAGAGGAGAAAGATAAAAAGAATAATTATAGATATATAATAAGTTCAGACAAAATTAAGACAATTGTACCTTCTTTTCATGTATTTAGTTCTAGAATAATTTATAGAAGATCTAGGAAAAAATATTGAAATAACATCATTCCCGTCACAACAAATAGAAAAAAAATGATGCTTCAAAAATTGAATAAATGAATATGAAAAAAATAATTGATCACAAAAACAAACAAATATATCCTTTAAGCTTATATATTGGAAAGAGAATTCAAAGTCTCACTTTAAAAAATTTGAGAGATTCAATGTAGAAATGATTAAAAATAAAAGTATAAAAATAGATCACCAAAACATCAACATCAGTGATTTTTCAACCCTCTCAAAACCGTATACCAATATTCCTATGAAAACAAAGCTTTTCACAATTTTTTTTAAAAAAAAGATCCGCGACTCCAAATTTCAATGGGTGCTAATACGCTCACAGTCTTTCCACTAAGGATGTAGCGGATATTGGATATAATAGTCGAATAAAAGATTCTAAATACGTGTATTCTAGATTAAGTACCCCATCATCCACAAAACATGGAATTTTTATCAGCTATCTTATGCAATTTGTATAGAACAACTCATACTAAAAATTTATATCAGGTGGGTGGGATAAGTGATAGACGAGAAGGACATGCCAATTATGGTCAGGCAAGGACCTCCCATCTGCTGTTTATGACAAAGAATTATTGCAGGATGTGCAGGTCAAAATTAACTTATAAAGGAGGCCATACATACTACATACACTTCTTCCCTCCACATCTGCCAGTATTTGTAAATTCATGAACATTTATGACAACAGAAATGATGAATTGCTCGGTGCAAGGCCATATCATCTTCCCAATCTGACGATGGCAAAAAAAGTACCTTGTGTTTTATCTTCTTTCTCAAAATCCCGACATCGTCATCGACCATCACGAAAAGAGAAAAATCTAAAAAAACAAAAACACATCAAAAAATGCAAACCAAATTAGATAAAATATGGAATATTGAACATCATGACCGAGAAATAATGCAAGACCGAAAAAAAAAACCAGTATAATTAAGCTTCTAATATGCAAATCAAAGACTAGAAGTTCCTAACTTTGAACATCCATCTTATTGTGATAGATCGAAATGATGCATACAATAAGCAATTTCAAAGATCCCACATGTATAAAAGTTAATTGATGGCATTTCTTTTCAACGACAATAGATAATTAAACCATAACTAAATCAAGTACAATGCAATTTTGAAGTCCATCAGCATCTAAGAGTTGGGGAAACCCAGCAAGCTATTATTTAAAGTCAACTAAACTTCTTGATTTCCAATAGAGCTGTCTAGTGACATAACAAACTCAAATGCAGTGCACGCATGTACTACCAATTGAATTGATGGACAAGTGCCTCGAAATTTTATTTTCTGCTATTCACTGAACATAAAATAAACTATCAAATATAAAAACGAAAAAAATTATATGATATATTATTCAAAACTCCAACAGGAAGCATCAGATAACAAATGCATCATATAAATGTATCTTGTTTTTGTTTTATATTCAAATTCCACAACAAAAATAAGATTGACTTTTTTAGTAAGGAAAACGTCATGGCCGAGAATAAGAAAAAACGGATATGGTCACCATAGCTAAGAATAAAAAAATTAGAGCAACTTAAAAATCATTACTTTGAATCAAGACAACAGCAATTTAATTTAAAATAATAATTTAGAGGCAAAGTTTGATGTTAAATTCATGTACATTGATTGACTGAAAAACATTTAAATTGATAACAATCATAAAATCTGTCAGGTTAAGACCAGTGTGAGTAAAAGTAGCATATCTATTCAAAGAACTTCAACCAATCAGATAAACTGTATGGCTGAATAATTATGGAATATATCATTCATAAAGAGATATAAGAAAGAAACATAATGTAATCATAATAGATTATTGTTAATGTAAACATAAAAATCAAACCACACAAACTGATAAAAAAAAATTTGAAAACCATTTTGGTTAAGAGGTATATGTCTAAGAGGAACATGATATCAAGATGTGATGCATTTTCAAATATAAACATTCAGAGCATTTCAGATTTGAATTCTTATGTTATTAGTGGACTTCATATGTTTTCTATCTTTATTGGACTCCAATTGCTTCTATTTTTCATTATTCCTCACTTGGGCGATAATAATCTGTAAAATGCGTCTAATTTTTTTATAAAAAAATATGATAGTTTGTTCTAATTTTATTTTGTGTGTAAATTGAAAAATCAGGTTCCTCAGGTTGAGTTCAAATTGATTTTTTTTTTCACGAGTTAGATTCAAGTTAAGATTATTGGGCTGTAAATCGAATTGAGTTGGATCATAATAAGATTGAATGTTTTGAATCTCGATCAGCCTGAAATCAATCCGAACACAACCCGTCCGAGTTGTGTCCTGAGTTGTGTCACCCATGACAAAACAGGGGATTGTTAAAGGTCCACCGGCCCAAAGTCGAATGGAGAAGCATTCCAATACATGGGCCCGCATGATAACTTGAGGAGTGCTGCTACACTCAATTTTATACTCAATCCAAAACACAGATTTTATATACCCTGTTCTAGATTTAATTAAGCATATACCTCATTAAATGATGTATATACCTAAATGATTTTTTCTTACACTTGTTAAAAATGAATTCATTCAATTTGAAATGAAGCGATATACACTTTTTATCAAAGCGTATACCTCATTAGATAGTGTTTATCATTTAAAAAATAAATAAAAACATATGAGATCTAAGTTTTTGTTGATAATGTAACTGAGTGTATCTTTTTTCCTACATGAGATACTCTGTGTCTCTCTCTCTTCACCTTCCTCCCGAGTTTCCAATCCCACCAACCAAACCAAATTTTGGTCGTTGAGATTGGGTATTTATTAGTTGGGGCCTGGGGGATTAGATGCTCCTTCAAAGAAACCATAACATCTTGAAATGAATTCTTGTTCGATTTTTTTTTTTATAAGAATCTGTGTATACATTTTTTTAGTCATCATCAACAGTGCATGTAATTTTTTTGACAGAGAAAAAACACATTGTGCCTTTTTCAGTTTGCCAAGTGAAATCATAAACTTTATAATAAAACTCTTGAATAATTGATTTTGAACCTAAAAAGCAAAATTGGCTAGAAATATATACAAACAACAAAACAGAGGATGATTTGATTAAGATCAGAGAATGCTTTCTAGGCAAATGCATTTCTATCAAATTGCAAATAAAAAATTTGCTCAGAGCCCAGTGCATTTCATCACATCTCATATCAATCATTCAAAATACCCTCTAACATACAAAACAAGAAACCCTAAAAAGCCAATCTAAAAGCATATGTTCACATTTTGGTCCTCAGCAATATTGCTTGTAAATGTTCATCAAGGATTGTTAAATCCATCAGGTCTCAAAGATTTCATGCCATCATTGGACCCCTACCCCTTAAAACATAAAAGATAAAAAGACATCAATGAAAACCAACATACAATCAAAATATTTTGGAGGCATAATTCGCTGCACCCACATAAGAAAAGGTGAAGCGACTCAAAATCCTCCTCGTTTTCGCCTCTCATGAAAATATTCCAGTGGAATTACCTAACCCTAAAAAAGTTGTAAGGGCAAGGATTCAACCATGAGAGAGGCTTTCGGAGACTAAATGATTTCACAAAGCATAAGAATCAAAAAATAAAAAAAGGAATTGAAATCGAAAAAGAGAACAAAACAAATCTACAAATCTTCTCCATCTTACCTTCTATGAGAACCTCCCCCTCTTTCAGTCGCCTCTTCTCTTCAACGAATATATAATATCAAACCCCGGACTTAGGGCTTCTATGTACATTACGATAATGTCTCACCATGAGTCACTTTATTACGAACCTGCCCACCTACTAGTCTAAATTACCTATACACCCTTCAAAATTAAAAAAATGTCAATAATGTACGGTGACCCTTTGTGTGTGACATTTTGATAGGACCCATGGAAATTATTGGTCGGCTTCATAAAACAGTCAATCATGCGGTATAATTTATAGTTCTGGTTTTCTAGAAAGAATATATATAAATTATATATATATTCAATTTATTATATATATATATATATATATTATTTTTTAAAATACATATTTTTATGGATGATTGTATACTTCTTATAAAATTGAATTATATCTGAATTATGTGAAATGTATCTGAATCTAAATAAAATGTAAAAAGATGAAAATTACATGGATATAACACTCAATATAAAAGGACATGATTGTTCATGATGTCTATGTGAAGAGAAACAGTTAATCAAACAAGTACATTTTAAAATCATTATAGATATTCATTTTATTGGTTGTTTGTACTTGCAAATATCTCATATTTTATAAAAAAGTGTATCTGAATTATGATAAATGTATTTCAATCTAGATATATTTATCTCTCTTATAATTCAAAGTAACCACTTAATTAGAAAAATATAGATAATTATATAGATAATTATATGTGGTGTATTTCATTAGACAAAAAAAATATTTTATAAAAATCTGAATAAAGTTTTTTGAATTATTTACATAATTTATTGTAAATTTTTTTACGTAAGTTGGAATACCATAGGAATGACTCTCCGTGACATTTTCTCTTAGTCTTGCTACACTCTGTTTTTTTTTTTTTTTTTAGTCTAAAACACAGACCTATATACCTCATTATAGATTCAGTGAAGCATACACCTTGTTAGATGATGTGTATACCTTATTAAATTTTTTCTTATACTTATTAAAAATGGGTACATTCAACTCGAAGTACAACGATATGCACTCTTGTGAAATCATATACCTCATTAGATGATGTTTACTATTTTTAGAAAAATAAAAATACGCGAGATCTGAATTTTGGTCAGTGAATGTGACTGTATCATTTTCCTTTCTCCATTAGGTTGCGTTTGGATGTGAAATTAAAACATTAAGATTCTTAAAGTCCTGTGTTTCAAACTCAGCTTTTGAAAAATATTATTTTATTATATTTTCAACCGCAAGATTTTTTTGACTAAAAAAATGAAGATAGTGGTTTGAAAAACTAAGCACTAAAAATATGTTTGAGTATGAGTTTGAGAATTTTTAACTCTTTAAAATGTAGAATATATCTAAACTCATATCCGAATGGCCTTAATCAAATTAGTAGTAAACCCATAGGGTGTACAATTGGGCCTGGTCTCGTCCAATCTTTGAGGACTATGATACGACCATGGGCTTACGTATGACAAGCCCATTTTCGTTGACAATGGTAAATGAATCGGGAGGGTCTAGCACTGACACAATGTTTTACGGTCTCAGCGTAACATATACTGTATTGTCACGGTTTCTATCATAATATTATATATGAAGTAAAAAAAATTAATTTTAAAAAATAAACTATTATATTTTAGCATATATAATTAATTTCATATAACACTATAACGATATGTACTTCAATTGAAACAGTGTATAATTTTAAGTTAAAAAGAAAAAGCCAGTGTGGATTATAATAGAGGCTGTACATATAATTTGCCATGATCATTTTTTTGTACTCCTGGTACGATTGTAGTTTTCTTAACTATCTACATTTTTTAAAAAACTATTTTTTTCACAAAAAGAATTATACTTGAATACATTAGATAAATACTTTTTTGCATTTATCTTAAGAGTAAAGAGTTTTGTTAAATTTAGTCTTTTCTTAACCCCTTCTATTCATAGTATCGAAATATATATACCTCATAAGAAATTTTTCACATTTTATATAAATGTTATTATTCAATCCTTTTTCTTTTTTTTTTTTTTTTTTTTGAACTTGAAGGTCGGTTGTTTACCCTGTATATTAGAAAACAAAAAAAAGGAGTGTTGACCATAAAGTTATCATTAAATTCATTAAAATATATATCAGTTTTTATAAAACACATACCTCATTAGATAAGATAAATGAAACTCTTAAAAAATAAAAACCTATGTGGTATGCATTATAAACTATAAAATAAATTATGTGTAACATTTTCCTATCTTAATCACGTATATACTCATTCAATTTTGTGATTTCATACATCTAATTAAGAATGTACAAATAAGAGTAAATATGATTAAGTAGATTAACAGGTTTGGATCCTCTGCTTGTTTTTCACTACTTGTATCTTATTTGACTTTATTGTGGGATTGCCACATTATCACAGTTAAAATCAAACAGTTATAAATATATCAAATCATGAATGGATAAATGGATCCATTTTATATGATGAATTTATGACCGTCTGATTGATCAAAGCACAAAATAAGTACAAAAAAATAATAAGTAGATCAACACCCATGTAATTAAAATGTTCCAAGATTAAATTTCTTAAAAAAATATAGCACGTACATGATGCACCAGTCTAATTGATTGATGGAGCATGTACTCGATCTAATTGAGTATATAAGAGATGAGAAATTTTATATGCAACAATGACTTCTTGTAGGAATATTCAATAACATGAAAATTTACTAACATAGAACGATTATTTCCATCAAGCGTTGTTCTGAATAAGACCTTGATTATCATGTGAGCCACAAATCAAGATAATCCAATTACACATCATTCTCATTCACCTTCAATGATAACAACCAAATGAAACCATCAATGCTTTCATTTTAAACAATCTTAAATCAACCATGTCATAAAATATAATCCCACTGCTTTTATGCAACATATACTCATAACAGATCACAGATCACAAAATAGGACACAAACTCAAAACACAAAACCCACTTCAGAAACACCACTCTCACCCACCCAATCCACACACAAACTCAGCTTCCCATCAACAGACCACTCAAACTCAACTTCACCACCATTCAATAAGCCCTTTCTTGGCCTCCCACTTGAGTATGCCAAAAACTTCCCACCTCCCTTCACTACAATCCTCACACCAACCTTACCTTCACCACCCACCCTGTGATCAACCTCAATTATGGTACCACCACAGTTGAACATATTCACTAGCCCGATCGGCGCGAACCTCAAATCCTGGCCGAGCTTCCTGACCGGCACGAAGCTGAAGATCTCGAACGAAGACGGTTGGACGGTGAATTGCATCGGTTCGGACTCACGGGTCATCAGTTTCAAATCCTCTGCCTGGTCGAGATAGACCGCGAACTCCTCGGCCTCGCCCATAGCGGCGGTCTCGATCTTCTGATCCCATTCGATGTCAGTCATGTGGACCGAACCCAATGTTGGCTTGTAACAGTGAGGGAAGCCCCTTATCCTTTGCTCGCCCCGGTCCCATCCGGCGCCTTGGCAATTGAATGCACCAACAACTCCTCCAAACTATACAATAAGCACAACTAGTACTCGATCAGTCTGCGTTTGAAAACGAGCTTGAAAAATAACTTTCATTTAAAGTAGCTTTTGCTTCCTCAAAAGTTGGTTTTTTTTAGCTTTTATAAAAATATAATATTGTTGGTGAATTTTAAAATCAAGTTTGGATTATATATAATTTTTATAAAAGCATGATCTCTAAAATTCAAACATATTAAAGATATGTTTGGATGTGTGATTAAAATGTTAAGTTTCATGATATCTTACATTTTAAACTCAACTTTTGAAAAATAGATTCTCAAGCACTGAGATTTTTGGACTTCAGAAAGATGGGGTGATAAAAATGTGTGTGAATTCGTATTTGGACAGGTTCTACGTTCAAAATAAAGAATATGCTAAACGAGGATCCAATCGGGCCCTAAATTTACTTTGTTCAAGTTCCAAATCTTGAGCACGGTTTCACCGTCGAAGAGCGGATTCTTGAAGAGGCAATTCCGTGTGGGAAGCGCGAAGTGCTGGCACCTGGGGACGGTCCCGTCGGGGTGGACTAGCTTCTTCAAGAGGCCGAAGTTGTGGCTACCGACGGAGTCGCTCACATAGACAGGTCCGCCACAGATGGCCCGCGACCCCGCGTGGAACTTCGCGCACAGGTGGTCCGATTGAAACATGTCCCAGTCGGGATGTATGATCTGCCCCATCCAGAGACTGTTGTACGCGCAGTGGATCATGTGAACGCCTTGCAACCAGTACGCCCCCATCGGATCCCCGCCCGGGTCTTGGAACCAGAAATCATCCCCTGCAAAACACGGCAATCCAAATCTATAACCGGGTCATGATCGAATACCAAACAAGGTGGTTGCACTCACTCACCAACTCTTCCAAATGCAATCTGTTGCGTCCCGAGGAAGAAGAAGTCGTTGCACTGTTGCATGCTTGCGAGGAGTCCAGTCCCTTTGAAGTTCTTCACAAGCGATCTCGTCAGCCCTTCGTAGTACGCCTTCGCAAGCTCAATGCGCCCTCCATATTCTTCGCATACGTATTCCAATGTCTGCAATATGTATGTTTGAATGCGTGATTGACAAAAAAAATCTTGCATTTCAAACTCACTTTGAAAAATATTGTTATCGATAGATTTTATTTAATTCAAAAAATGCTGAGAATATGTTTAGATAAGAATTTAAGAATTTTCCGTTTTTCAAACACGGAGCATAAAACAAACACTTGGGGGCAAAGCATAAACACGGAGGACTTACATGTATGACATCGACTTTAATGCCGGTGACGCCGGACTGCGCGAGATGGGAATGCATTGAATCGAAGTAGTCCGCCGCCTGGTCGGGATGGACAAGCCCGATCCCTCCCTCAATGATCTTCACCACGGCGAGATCATTCATCGTACCATCCAATCCAGGGGAGACAGTCACCGGTACCACCTTCGATTCAAGATGAGTCGCGCCGGGCCTCACTCCGCCCCAAGCGCCGCAGAGTGCTTGCCACACATACACATCATCCAAACATTTGAATCTAGTCCTCAAGTCCTTCGTAAACGCTTTCATCCCGACTTCCTCCGCTTCACAATTAGCATTCTCATCGCCCACTCCACCTTCGCCGCCACCCATCATGGCACTCAATTGATGCTTCAACTCTCGAATTCTGGATTCGAATTCGGATAATTCGGTGACCCCATTTTGATCCGCTTTGTCCAGCGCCTTCTCCGCTTGTTCAACCTCGATCGCCTTCGCGATCAGCATCTTCGGCCGCTTCGGATCGAACGGAGGCGCGTCCGTGCCAAACATTGTCCCTCCCCTGTACTTCTTGAACCTATCGCACTCCTCGAACCGGTAAAGCCGGGCGGTCATCTGCGTCCCGCCCAACACGAGGTTCTTGGTGTCCTCCATCGGGTTCTCTCCGTCGATGCTGACGCTCTGCCACCCGTCGTCGATTATGAGGAACCTCGGAGAAACCCCACCTTCGACGAACTCGTTCAGGCCGTGCCAGACCCCGACGGGGTCCACGGTCAGATAAAAAGCGTCCCAAGTGCACCAACCGAACTTGTCTACTATGGGTGGCGGGGACTTCTCCTCCAAAAGCCTGAACGTGTTCAGATGGACCCTCGCCGCGCTGTAGGCCTCCTTCATGAGGTTGTACGGGTTGTCGGAGAGGTGAACGTAAGCGATCGCGTCGAAAGCCGAGGCTTTCGCCTCCGTCGAGCCGCTCTCAGCGCAGACCATGACGTGCCCGTCGCGACCCGGATGGAGGGCGGACCTGAATTTCCCTTCTATCAATGGAAGAATCAGTGCATACGAGTCTAATTCAGGTACTTCTAAGAGGACCCATTGAGTCTCCATTTGGAGATCGGACCCACTCGTGCCAACAGACATGGTGGACCACCATGTCTTGAACCTGAACACGCTAAGGAAGTTCCGGCAGGTGAACCTGCCCAGGAAGTTCATCAGGCAATCAGACGGTTGTGGTTGCGCGAACCCGATGAAGCCGCCCATGTGAGAGCGGGACTGGACTTGCTGAAACAGGGGAGGTGGGGCTTGTGAAGTTGGGCATATTGAGGAGAAGCTGTTGAAGGTGATGTTTTCGGGGACTTCGGAGAGGAGGGTCACTCCATTGACGCGGAGCTTGCTGTCTGACAAGGTGAAGAGACCGGTTGGGTTGTCGGTGTGTGAGCCGTCGATGACCGGTTTGGTTGCTTCATTTGGAGGTGCCATGACAGAGTTTCTATTGAAGTTCAAGCTTCACAAGTCTTCAATGTTAGAAGACTAGGGTACAAAAACAAACACCAATTGAAAGGGAACTTTAATTATGGTTTTTCTATTGTTTTGAGATATTTTTAGACAATAAAAACAAGCAACTAATTGTTCATATGGCATCCCGGAACCTCCCATACAAATTAAATATTATTTTATATTATAAACCACCATCATGGTAAGCAAAATGAGATTGCTGTTTCTTAATTGGTTTTCAATTTAAATCTATTGGAAAAGAAAATCTTTATTTCTTGAACCATCTAAGGTTTTAATGACATGTTGGCTTTGGAGGAAGGCAGATGTCGAATTGGGTAGTGCGTTTTATATGCTGTTGGTTTTTTGTAGTGCAGTTGGTAGGTGTCATCTGTCAGTCTTAACTTTTTCATACACTAACATTTAATTTAGAAGGAGAGAGAAATGGGGAATTTTTATAGAACCAGCCTGGTGAATTTATGCTTGAGTGGTTGAATCTCATTCACACGATAATTGGTGATTTAATAAACAAAACTTTCATAAGATATTGGATCCAATTAAGGCATGGATTGAGACAATTAACACCTGAACATCACCTGTGAAAAAAGCAGGTTTTTTGAATAACTCATAAAATCAGACTGTGATACAAACCGGATATCTATATGAATTAAACTAAATAACCTCTAAATTGAACTTAAAAAATCGACATCCAAACATATTTTTTTGCGTATCAAATGAATTGAATTTTTTTTGCATTCGCTCTGGTCTATTGACAGTGGACACCCTCCCCTTCAAGAGAGGTATGGGATCACTCACACATCGCTATATGTAAACTGAAAATCCTAGAAAAAAAAAAAACTCAATGGGGTGGGTGGTGGTGTGCTCAGCCCTGATCGTGGGCCATGCTGGCTTTGTTCATCATGTTCTTGACACATAGTCTTGTTAAAACAAAAATCTTCTATGGGTCAAGATGCATGGCACTCAAAATGCTTTCTTCACAAAAGACAACGGTAGCCTAGTATTTGACTAGAATGTTTGTGGACGCTGGATCCATATCTGCTCAAATTTAACCCTCACCTCAATCTCAATGATATTAATCAGCTGGTCTCTTCCACATGAATCCAGAATGGAAATCACATTAATTTTTCAATTAATACTTCCTTCACCAATCACTAAAAAAATTTAACAACCTTAAACAAAAGGTCTTCCAGTGTTATTATGTAGAGATAATGTTTATCTAAACTGAGCATCCATGAAGCATATTATTATTGATTACCCACAAATATTATTATTTACTTCACAATTTTTTCGGGAGAATAACCCATAATTCATGATCAGGCACTGTAAGCGGATTTTTTCCCTTATTGATGAGGCTAATATAAGTACCATTTTTTATAATTGACACGTGTCTCTGGACAATTTAAACCCCATCGATTAACTGACCATGGTTAGTAAAAAAAAAAAAATCCCCAAATCATCCCCTCCTACATCTCATCAGATGTTCTTTCCACAACTCCTTCTTCAACATGTGCCCAGATTTTTCTCTCACTGTTTTTTCATCTTTTTCTTCAACCTCTCTTCAATATTTTTTTTCTCTTTGTTTTATCATCTTTTTCAAACATCTCCTCCTTTCACCTCTCACTTTTTGCCAGATGCCTCATCCGCAGTCGATGCTCACTCCCTACCACTGACGGGATCGATGTCATATCCCATGTACAACTAAATTAAATAATTTTCCAGTTATTATTTTTTATTTGGGGAACATCTGAGATGTGATGAATGAGATAAAAAAAAAAACTTTTTTATTTATTTATTTTATAAGCCTTTGTTTTGAACATAGAAAATATGAGTTCATGTAAGAATGCGAGTTTGAGTTAATTCCTGCATAAAGAATTGGGAAGGGATGATTTTTATTTATTTATTTAGCTGGGAGGGGGATATGGACAATCTGATTTTGCTTTGACACTCCAATTGTGATGCGGTAAAGCATCCACACTCGGTTGAAGGAAGAGTAGGGAAAAGTTTTTATTTTTTCTAACCAATGGGTTTTTAAATTATCTAAGGACACATGTCATTAATCAAGGGTGGTAGTGATATTAACCCCATCAAGAATACGTACTGAGGGGAAAAGAATCCACTATTAACATTATTTTATGATGTGAAATTTTATTTTCGCGTAATGATGTGAATTTTTTTTTACTTATTAGTACCATGTAGAAGTGAGCCACCATGGACGCAGTATAAAACATGGGTTAAAGCTCTGTGCAAAGGGACAAAGTCCCTCACCACCAGGCTAAATCTATTTTTGAACATGTGAAACTATTAAAAAAAAAAAAACTCTTTTCACATATTTTTTTACTCTTTTTACATATTATAATATATTTAATAACATAATTAAAAAAAAAAATTTAACCACCAGGCTGTATACTAATATGTATTGATATTTATGGACTTGATCACGCTGTAGTCAAGAATTTAATACCCACGTGCATCGGAGAAACTCTCATAAATTTCTTGCATTACATATAGTAAACATGATGTCGGGTAAGCATTTGAGTGAAACTGGACCACAGAACCAGAATAAGGTACGATAAAATATAATAGCTATTTAACTACAATATCAATCTTGTTTCTATGACATTTTTTATGTGCAACCAAATTGCATATTCAAGTTTCAATGCCCATACTACAAAGAAAGTTCTCACTGCAGCATGAGATGTTTAATGAAATATCCTTGATTATAGTTTCTTCAAGTAAAGACTATAATCGACTCTGCAAACACGAACAATTACATCTGAAATGATAGATTCAGTAAAAGCAGGGTTGTTCTGTTGCAACAATTAAACATGTTGCATTACAATCAAAAGCAGACTTACGTACTAATAGTATCAGAAATAGAAGCAGATACACACTAGAAGGGAATTGCTTCATAAAAATTGCTGTAGGAGACACCAATAATGAGTATGACTGTTAACCAATAATTTTTTTAACAACAATCAAATCACAGTATAGGAACTGTTTCTTCAAAATCGCGCTAGTTTTCTGACATTCATTGGAAAAACATCATTAGAATCTCCATCCATCAACCGCGATGCGATAATCTTATTTGAGGCATCCGAAGGGTGGTAAGGGTCCCAGAAGACGAACTTTGAGCGGTCCGGGCAGACCTTCGAAGGTGGACCACATGGTACTAAACCTCCAAATCGCCCCGCGACATAACAACAAGCAGAATCAGCGACATCGAAGCCTGTTAAGAACCAAATCAATGAAAAGTTTCCAACCCAACATAGAAGAAACAATGTGAATCACACCATACCATAGTAGCTGTGGTTTTGAATGATATCTGATACGATACGATAGACATCAGCGTAGACGAAAATGGAGCCTTGGAGTCTCGAATTGAGTTCCGGGACAAGGCTCTTCAACTTCTCGTTGAATGACTTCGCGAGCTGGTTTGGGAAAGCGATGCAGTTCGGACCCTTGGAGAGGTTGATGTCCCTCTGGTAGGGGATGCAGCCTATGGGTCCTACATTCGCGACGACTATCCTTCTCGCATCCAAGTTATAGAGCCTCTACAAGGTAACATAATGAACAAATAATTTCTGATAAAATCTTTTCCTATTAATAAGCGACAAGATTGGAATCCAGCTCTCATCATTAATAAAGGAGTACATTTACCATCCTATTAAGAGGAGGTTCGATGCCTTACCGTCAATTGGAGCCTGAATCTTGAAATCATGGCATCAACGAAGGCCTGTGGAGAGACGACCTCTCTCTCCGGCACTGAAAGTATGGGAGTCAAGTAGTTGTTGATGAAGTCATTCGAACCGATCACGATAGAGAAGAGCGAGGACTTCCTCAAGAGATTCACTCCTCTGGCTTCTCCGATGCTCGAAATTATGTCGTTTCGAGTATTTGCGTAGTTATCAATCTGCGCATCCAAGTTGATCCTCCCGCCCTATGAAAACACAAATAGCTAAACATCGAAAACAGAGGAATTGAAAAACCGAAATGCAGAGGAAATCGAAAAAAACTTACGAAAATCTTTCCAGTGTGGTTTAGTATACCACCACCACCCGATGCGTAATTAACGCCGTGAAGAACAACTGCGCCGGAGGTGGTCGGAGCCAAATAGGGAGGGGTGAAGCTCTTTAAGCCCATTTCTTGGCCTATGATGTCTGGGATTGTTCGGCCATTGGTGTATCGTCCGGTGGGCCGTGAAGAAGGGAAGTCGATGCCATTCGGGACGTAATTCGCCTTGGAGAGGGAGACAATGTAGTTGTTGTTCCCGGTGTCGACCAAGGAATCTCCGAAACAGAACGAAGCGGTGATCGCATCGGCGGAGCATCGATCAAGAAGGAATCCTCCATGAATTGTAAACCAAAGCATGAAAATGCAATCCCAAAGAACACCCATTTTAAAGAAGTGCCAAATTTTTTTGGCCTAAAACTCAAGAAGTGGTTGAACTAGTTTATAATGGATTGTGGAGGCAACAAGAAGGATTCATGCTTTATGAGCTACTGTAGAGAATTCATAAAAATAAGTCCAGCTGGAAAGAAACATCACATGCCATGCATTAAAGACAGGAAAATCTGAACTCAAAACTGCAACAAGTATGAACCAAATTTCATTTTGATCTTGCTGGATACAGTATATTTTCTCCAGTTTCAGCTAATCAGAAAAAAAAAAAGAACAAGCATTAGATATTATGAGCTGAAATGGGTAACATTGAGTAGTACTTCACTAGGAGAAACCAAACCACACTAACATTTATAAAAGATTTCAAAAAAAATATAGCCTTTTAAAGCAATGTTTTTGAAGTGGGTGTCTGAAAAGGAGTTGATATACATTTGGGGGTGGAAGAGGTCACCATTTACTTGGAGTTGTGGAAGAAGCACAGCTAAGAAGAGAGAGGTGCATTGAATGGGATGCTGAGGCTCATGACCTAGTACTGGTGTAAGTAAAAAAGGAAAGAAAATCTATAGGAGGGGCCTAAATGTAAAACATAAATGGGAAGCACAAGGGATTCAGATACATAAGCCATTTCTCTGTTCCTCGAAAATGAAAAAAAATATAATCCATTAGACAAAGTTATCTACAAATATATAACTTCTTAAAACATGTCAAAGATTAAACAGAACTGTGACATTTTTCTTGCATTAACAACAGCAACGAAATATCCCAAACTTTGTTTGAAAAATTTAGTGATTGAATATATACCTTCCATATCTATCCAATGAAAATTTTTTCTTTTCATCGAACTGTTGTGTTTATAAAATAGCTCTAAATATTGTCATCACCTTTAAATTTAATAAAAAATCCATACAACCCCATTAAATCTGATTGAAATCTATATAACCCCTAACTTTTCTTAAAATTTATATAATTCCCTGAAAACACTTAATAAATCCAAATAACCCATGAATAAAATTTTCATTAGTAGATGATAAATATTTTGCTAATATTTCGTTTGGTTAACCCTGACTGAAGACACAATATACTAAAAAAACTACTACAATGTGTTAAAAATGTGAAAAAGCATATGAAAATGACCATTTTACCTTCTTTAGATATAGTATAAAACTCTATCTGGAAAGGTAAAATCGTCATTTATAGAAGAGTTTTTATATTTTTAGCACATCGTAGTGTTTTTTTTATATACTTTGTTTTCTACCAGGGTTAACCAAACATAATATTCACAAAATATTCATCATCTATAAACGTAAATTTTATTCAGGGGGTTATTTGGATTTACTAGATGTTTTCAGGGGTTATATGAATTTTAAAAAATGTCAGGGGTTATATGGATTTCAGTCAGTTTACAGGGGCTGTATGGATTTTTCCCTTAAATTTAAATAAGGTCATCATTTCGGCATTTCCCATGTGTTTCTTATTCTTCTGTTTATAATTCATCTTAAAATAATTTAATTCAACATTTTTACAATATTTATTTTGCTTTATCATATATAATGTACAGCCCTACTATTAATAACAGTATTTATGACGCTTTATGTCCGTCACAATGACCATTAGTTTAGTTTCCTTCTTAAGTGGGTCACTTGGTAGGCAAAGCCTCTTAAAAGTGAAAAATGACACCGTGGTCCCCGCACAAGCCATTCAAACGTGAATAAATCATAAACTCATGTATGTCCACGTAGTCATAAATGTTATTCCACTTTAGGTGATATTGTTGTCATCATGAAAAGAAAAACATAATGGTGTTATGAATTCTATATCCTGTTAAAAGTGGCAAACTGTCAAAGAAAAAATGCTGCGGATTCACACAAAATTAAAGTGTTCCATCCTCCGCCGAAAAAGTTGGCTGTGTGGATCTAACAGTAATTGGTCCAAAAACCTTTCAACTGAGCCTTTCCACTTCATGTGACACTCCCACACACACAAAATCCCCTCATACAGTGATCGGTCCAGCACACAATGTGTATCTGACAGAGCATTGGTTTTGTTTTATTTTCTTGCAGCCCGGACAGGGGATAAGCAAACGTTGGATTCATTGATACCTGTCAAACACTCAAGTGGGGTTGATATATGTCACAAATCAAATCATTGTAAATTTTACATGCTTAACATCTAAGGAATAGAGACCGACATACATCGATAAGATTCAAATACTGATTGAATCCGCCCCCTCCCCTCCCCTCCCCTTTTTACCATCGCTACAGTGAATTCTCAACAATTTGTAGATACAAACAGTAAAAATGCATGTGTGTTCATTTTTTGAGGCAAAGTTTGTATTCATTAATTAAAAAAATTAAGTTATTTTAATATTTATGAATATTTTAATATAGATAAAGAATTAATGATTTTTTATTTGATTCTGTTTTTAATTATTCTCATTGAAAAACCTAATAATAAAATTTTATTATTTGATTGACCATATATAAAATGTGAATAAGATATAGATAAAAATTTATAAAATATAAAAAAATGATTTGACATGTGAGTCTTTTAATTTATAAGATGTGATAACAATTGATTTAACAGTGAGTCACACATATTCAAATAACCCATTGAATAGGCGGTTAAATAACTCATTGAATAAGTGTTTTTGCTTGCATTGGCAGTATCAAGTAAAACAAAAAATGATTTTACTTTCAAATTATAATACAACATCTCTGTCATGTTGGCTCTCTTTATGGGGGTGTGTAAACATGTATGAAAAATAAGATTTTAAATAAAGTAATTTAAATAGACTTCATTCTTGAAAAACGAATTTTTTTACTTTTTAAAAATCAATATTTTTGCATTGAAAGCTAAAAATAACTTTTTAATTAAACCATCTTTTTAGAATGCGTTTGATAATATTTTTTAACTTTCTATTTAATTAAAAGCAGAATCATTTTATCAAACAAGCCCTAAATAAAATTTTGAAAATTATTTTGAAATGGTTTATTCATGTTGAACTGGTATGGCCTTTGAATCAAACCTACTCTTCTTTTCAAAAAAAAAAAAATACACCCCGTCATTTTCATTTATTGCGTGGTGTGTAGGCTTGGTACTTTGATAGACACTCATCCCAATATCATCTACAAGCGTGAAAGAAAGGAAAAACAGAGAGCTCTAGAGGAGGCATTGGAACATGTACACAAAACATGGAATTAAGTTGATCTAAAGTCAGAGTTGGTAACATGTTGAACACCAAGGTTTGGACCCCGCGAATAGAAGAAATTAAATGTGGAGTCATTTACCTATACCTAATTTGAGAAATATAAGAAGAGTTCCATTAAAGAGGACTCGACATGACGTCATTCGAGTATTGAGACGACATTCAACCTTCGTTAGATTCTATTAATGCTTAATGAGAAACTGACAAATTCCTATTCACTTTTAAATACGATGAGATTTAAAATAATTTTAGACATTTGTCGACTTTTGTTAGCGTTGAATACTTAATTTTTGTGATTGATGTTTGTGGGCACCCAATTTTTTAGGTCCCTAACTATGTTCCATGTGTTCGCGATTTAAGACTTGATTAACAAAGATTTTATGACCCGAATCACCACGATTCGTGAATCCGGCTTTCATATCCGACAATAAAAAAATATTAAGTCAAATTTAGAGGATCAAATTATAACTGAAAATATGATTATTGTGTTATCAATCCAAATATCTTAGAATCTCATGCAAACTCTGATTATATATTTGGATATGGAATTATCCTTGATTGATTTTCAAATTCCAACAATACATATTTTTAATTATGGACCATCATTGTGAATTTTCAAAAATCTTGACAACATATATATTAGATTTTGAGTTATTAATAAATGATTCCCAAATCCCAACAATATATGTTAGATTTGAAAACACCATTAATTGATTCTATAAATCCAAGAGAAAATATGTATATTTGGTGAGGGATAATTAATAATTGATTATGAAAATCCATAAATATACATATTCATGATCATCTAAATCAAGGATCCCTCTCCATCCGTCCGATGGGAGAGAGATTCACTATTGATTATAGGGCACTCTCCAAAGTAGAGCTGCAACTTAGGTTGGGTTGAACCTGAACCCGACGGGTTGAACTCGATTTTTACATGGGTTGGGTTGATCAAATCGGGTTCGGGTTGGCCAATTCGGGTTGACTCACAAATCAGGTTGGGTTTGGATTGGCCTCACTCACAACCCGACCCAACCCGAACCCGTAAATTAATAGTTAAAAAAAAATCATGGCCGTTCATTCTATAGCTTCTAATCTGGGTAGTCTAAATTTTAGGTAAACCTAGCTAATCTTACGGGTTTGGTCGGGTTGGTCCAATTCGGGTTGGGTCAAGTTGTTTATTTAATTACGGGTTGGGTTTGGGTTGGTCCAATTCGGGTTGAAAATCGGGTTAGGTTGGGTTAGGGTTGAGTAGTTTTAAATTCGGGTTGGGGTCAACCCGAACCCAACCCGCTCGAGTTGCAGCCCTACTCCAAAGTACTATAAATAGAGAATCAATTCTCCTTAGAACTAGGAGGAAATTTTTTTGGGCTAGACCCCTGGCACATGACCACTTCCGGTACAAAATCCTATCACCTAAAAAGAGGAACTACATGTGATTTGATCCCTTCACAAGGGGTACTTAGACAGTCTGAGAGATTACATCAGGTTCAGTCCAGACCAAAAATCTCATCAATCGGTCCACCGCGGACCGTACTCAAATCTCCTGCAGATCACCCTCATCCCGTTTTTGCAACGCTCGAGGAGGATGATCGCCGATAACCTAACGGTACCCGTTGGAAGAGACGGAGCGGACGGACTCGATTACCCGAATCTGATACGTCAATTTTCGCCCCTTCAACGTATTTTTTTTAAATGAAATTAGGATCAATTTCGTGAATTTAAATTTTGAGGAGTGAGTTGAACTATTGATCAATAATCTTGTTTTGAATTAGTTTTGAAGGTAAAGGGGGACATCCAATTCTATTTAAATTTATTGGGAATTTCTCATGTGACATGACATTTGGTCAACCATGAATGAATTAGGCCTGTGTTATGCGGGATTGATCAGCTCGGCCTGTTTTATGCAATTCAGCCTCGCATTTGAAAAACATATTTTCTAATAAACATCATAGTTAAATTCATAAAAAGTTCTTATACATATGAAGGTTACAATCTAACGAATTCCTATGGGTTTGAATAGTGGGCCATGAATGACAAATAGTAATATCGAATGTGACACGCGTGCAGAATTGAAATGTTACGTCCTATCTTCTAATGTGACATAATAATATTTTCGGTGATACGAATTAGGTATATTAATATTATATTTAATATATTTAGTATTTTCCATATCCTATGTGTTATTTTTTGAATCATTCACATACTACTTTAGAAACTTCTCACATAATTAATCACATATGTTCGAAATCACACTTTGTACGTAATAGTCTAGCATTTTCTTTTATGGCGATGCTCAATCCATTTTATAGTCTCCTTGTTAGCTATTTATACTCATTGTAATGAGATGTACGTAATACATTTAGCGAATCGAACTTTGAAATAGTCGGTTAACATCCTCTCTTCATAAAGGATAATCAACGACCAAATCTTGGGACATCAATCTTAAAAAAAAAAAAGATGCATGTAGATTTTTTTTTACATATTTTACAAATAAATATATAAAATATATTTAAGCATATAATCTAAATACATGCTGACCAAAAAGTTGAGGATGTGACTATAATACTTATATGAATAATATAATCTAGATGAAATGTTTATAGGATATTGAACCATAAAAAAAGTTCATTATATTTAACATATAGAGTAATAAATTTATATATCATGAAATATATATTTTTATATATATTATAATACAAATAGCATAACAAATTTTTATAGAATCTAACTAAGATGGATTTAATAAATAGATTTAATTTGAATTATTAAAATTTAAATATACAGATATGATTTAGTTAAAGGAAAAATCCATATAACCCCTCCTAAATTGCCCGAAATCCATATTACCCCTTGACTTTCCATACAACCCCTTAAAAAAATTCAAATAGCCCACTGAGTTAAATTTTCGTTTACAGACTAGGATTATTTTGTGAATATTCTGTTTGATTAACCTGATTGAAAATATAGTGTACGGATATCAGTTTGTATAAAGATCCATTTCCCATTAAATGAGATGTATTAATTTAAAGAATACAAAATAAATATATTATGTGAGACTTGAAAAGTTGAAAACATGACTAACATTTTCCTTTTATTTATTGGTAAAGACCCATTAAAATGTCTAAAAAGGTCCCATGCAGTTGTTATCAAGCGAGGGGCACACCTCATGTGCATTGTTGTGATGGGCTCGAACAATCGAACGAAGTTTATTCTGCCCAGACGGCCCAAAGACAGCCCACCAATCATCATCGTCCAAGAGAAACTGTACATACGTGTGCTCAGTTACACTCCTTCAATTCATACATGGTGAATTTTTTTTTTTATATTGATATCATTCAATTTATTAAAATATACACTTCACCTTTTATTAGATTACATATCTTATTAAATAAGGTATATGATTTTTAAAAAAATTAAATAATGTGTAATCTGCGTTTTGAACCGTAAAATTGACTAAGTGTTACAGTCAATTCTTTTTACGAACCCAAATGCAGTCCCATATACATCATTAGTCCCTATACTCATTATAACGAGATATATATCTTATTACAAAATTTTCATATTTTTAAAAATGATATAATTCAATTCGTCGTGATATATACTTCATCTTTTATAAAAAAAAATACATACATCATTAGATAAGATATATGATTTTTTTAAAAAAATAATGAAGACGTGCAATTTGCATATTAGATAGTAAAATGTACTATGTTATATATATATATATATATATATATAGGGAATTGATTACCTGCGGTCGTGCGGTCGTCAGGTCCATCGTGCGCCCGCACTCTTAGTCGTCCGATCAGTGCTCTCTCGATCGGACGGCTAATGACTGTTTTAAAAAAAAAAAAATCAAACCGGGTGAAACCGGTTGCCTTCTCTCTCTCCTCTCATTTTTCTCTTCTTCTCTTCGACACAACAGAGCTTCTCTTCGACCCAACAGAGGAAAAAAAAAAATGGAGGGAGCACCACCTACTGCGGCCTCATCCGCTCGGCCACCCCCACCCCTCCCCGTTCTCAACGACCACCGGCCACCCCTACCTCTCCCCGTGCTCGACGGTAGGTTTTTATCTGGCTTTTTTTCAGATCTAGGGTTTTATTTTCAGATTTATTTTGGGTCTAGGTTTTTATTTGATTTTTTTCAGTGACCACCGGCCACCCCTACCTCTCCCCGTGCTCGACGGTAGGTTTTTATCTGGCTTTTTTTCAGATCTAGGGTTTTATTTTCAGATTTATTTTGGGTCTAGGTTTTTATTTGATTTTTTTCAGTCATAGGCTTTTCTTTTCAGATTTATTTTGAAATCTAGGTTTTTGTATGATTTTGGGTCAGATCTAGGGTTTTCTTTTCATATTTATTTTGGGTCTAGGTTTTTATTTAATTTTTTTCAGTCATAGTTTTTTTTTTCAGATTTATTTTGAAATCTAGGTTTTTATTTGATTTTTTTCAATTATAAGATTTTTTTCATATTCTTTCATGATCTAGAGTTCTCTTTTCAGATTTGTTTTACTTTGTATATGCTTATTGAGGAAGGCATTTGAAGCAAAAAAAAAAAAAAAAATTGATAGATGAAGCCGGTGGTAGATGAGGAGATCGGTAGCAGCACACCCTGACATTATTTAGAAATAGGTGTAAGTGCATACTATACACATTGGATTACTGTGACTGATAATCTGAATTGAAGCATGAAAAGTACTGTTAAGGGATTGTTTATGCAAGAAATAGAATGAATAGATTGATTTGTTTTTCACCCCATCAGTAGTTGAAATCCTACTGAAATTAGAATTGTTGGTTATGGATAGAACAAATAAAAATTTACAGAGTAAGTTTTTTGTTATTTGTGAGATTTTGGAAGGATTATATGATGAATGTCATATTGATATTGATGGTGTACTTGTTGCCTGGGTAATTTAAATTTTAATCGAACAGTGGTTATTAAGGTATCATTTAGGCATACATTATCATGCAAAGTCCTGATTTTGATGTCTCAGGCTTTTGGATAACTAGTTTGTATCGATTCGGAGTCTATTTTTGTCCAAAACTGGAGTAGGTGTGACATCTTCCTATTACTGATGTGACATAGAATAAATAAGTCATTGATATGGCATTAGGGGAACAAGAATTTGTGGATGGACTTCCTCGGATCATGCTTGCATGTTCATATGTATGTTACATTATAAATGTCACTGCAATTTTCTTCTTCTTTTTTAACTGAATATGTTTAAATCATTTTGAATTGTGGGTTGCAAATTGTGGATGCATGGCGATATGTAGATAACCCTGTGTAGATTGCTTAGGCACCTTAATGTAATCAATATTAGTGGGTGTGTTGTTCATGAAATGTATGTTTATTTTTTGTTTGCAATGAAAATGTTACTACTCTAATTCTATGAAATGTATGAGCATTTGAATCACATTTGGTCTTTATATTTCAGTTAAAATGTTTAATGGATTATCAGTCCCTCCTATTCTTCTTTATTAATATGAGCTGGCAGATTTGGTTGAATTGGAATCATGCTGTCTATGAATAGAGTTTTTTCTTCTTCTCTGAAGTTCAATGTAAGTGAAAGGGTAACAATACATGTGATTCATCTGTATATTCTTCTCAACGTGATATAACTACTACCAGCTGATTTGGTTGATTAAATGATTAAGCTCATAATGATTTTCTCTGTGGATTGTATAGATAGTTGATCAACGTGATATAACTACTACTAGCTGATTTGGTTGATTAAATGATTAAGCTCATAATGATTTTCTCTGTGGATTGTATAGATAGTTGATCAGCTTGGAGGTGTCGTTACCTATCATGGAAATATGAGCACATGTGATCACTGGAAAAGCAAGAAGAGCTTTGAACTTCTGCACGGCCTTATTGTGAACAACTTATTATTCATGTAGTATCTTGTTGTCTCCAAATCGATGTGAAATGTTTGGCCTTTAGACATGTTGAAATGTTGTTTTAATGGTTCAATTGGTTGTTGTTGAACAGGTTTTCGTAGCTAAAATGTTGCTGTAATGGTTGGATTGTGAGTGAGGAACCCAAAACAATGATAATTAGTAGTTGGAGTATTTGTCTTGGATGCTTTTGACTTGATAGATATTCCCAATTTTTTTCTTCTTCTCTTCAACTTTATTCTCTCTGTTTGTCATTATTTTTATTTGCCAAGGAAATTTAAGAGTTCTCAATTATCTGATAGAAAAGGTTTGTTAGGGGAAGTTGAATATTCAATGCATTTTATGCACTGTGCTTGTGTTGTTTTCCGGCTGTGGGTTTACATGTATTGTGCTTCAATAATTGATTCATATTAATCCTTCAGATATCACTCTTTAAATTGAGCTTGTCTTGGTTGTCTTTTATTTATTTATTTTAGAGAGTTCCTTCAGTAAAGCAAGAGGTCTTTAGCTTTTGCAGTTGTGGAGAGTTATTGCAGATATCATGTATTGGGTTCAATTTCTGAAACTATTGTAGATGTCCAGAAATGCATAATTGTCCCTGAAAGATTGGGCACACCTTGTCTATAAAAATCATAACCTGCAGCTTTCCTGTGAATCAATTTGAGATGCTTCCATTGGAAGGAATCAAGGCACCAATAATAATCTAACACCTTAATACAAGAAAGTATAGTAAAAAAAAAAAAAAAAACACAATGAAAACCTGGGCAACAGGGAAAGTCATTGAGTACCTGAAGAGTTCAAACTGAAAATGCATTCAAATTTTGCAACAAATAAAATAATCAAAATCATCTAACACATACAGGCCTCTATAAAATACTAGAATGTTCTCAAAAGGAAGGCACAAACAGGCCTCTATACTGACTATCATCATCAGTAGAAGGAGTTTTTATCCACAAACAGGCCCTTATAAAAATACAATCTGCTCATTCATTTCTGAATGAATCTGAGAATTTGTAAAAACATAAGCATTTTGCACTCTCAACCACCTAGTCATTTGATTTAATGATATGAACTCTCAACAACTTATTAGTCATCTGATTTAATGATATGCACTCTCAACCACCTGGAACACTTCAATATGATCTTGGAACAAATAGAACAACATCATTCCACAATTTCATTGTCTTCATCCATTAAACATTTTTTTTTTTGGTGAAAACTGGCCTCATCAGAGGCATATAATATGTAACAAAAGATCAAGGGGAAATTAAGGTCCTTCATCATGTACATACTGAGAGTATACATCTTTAATATCATCTATGCATATATCTAAGCTCTTTGATGAGGATACAAAACACTTCTCAACGTATCATCTGCCGAAAACTGAGTATGTTGAGTGATTCTTTTTTCTTCTGGCTAACTTTGCTAGTACTTCAGGTGCACGCACAGCTTCATGAGACACCTTCCAAAACTGGCTTTAATAGAATCCTCAACAAAAGGACCCATACCATTACCTTGAAAAAGTGATATGGATATTTGAGTCTTGCATTCCTTCCAATTTGCCCATACCCTGTTTACAATCTGAATTTCATTACTTATCTTATCAATAAAGACAACATGATTCCAATTCAACCAAATCTACCAGCACATATTAATAAGAAGACTAGGAGGGACTGATAATCCATTAAACATTTTAACTGAATATAAAGACCAAATGTGAGTCAAATGCTCAACAAACCTGAATCATGAGTAAAAAAATGCACATTCCATAAAAATAATCATACAAAAATCCCTGATATTCATTACTATGCACATGCACAAAATATACTTCTTTCAAATATCATATTTTAAAGCTACCATATTTTTCCCCTTGTGATTAATAATGAAGGTTTCTATGCTCCTCTAAGAAAGTCATCAGAAGTTCAGAACCATTATACAATGAAAAAAAATCTAAAAAATCTAAAACACCTTAGATTTGAAAAAAAAAACTGAAAAACCCTAGATTTGAAAATAAATATGAAAAACCTCAAAAAACCCAAGATCTGAAAATAAATCTAAAAACCTGAAATACCTAAAATAACCTGAAATACCTGAAAATAAATCTAAAAAACCCAAGATCTAAAAATAACTTGAAAATAAAGACAGCATGATTCCAATTCAACCAAATCTGCCAGCTCATATTAATAAAGAAGAATAGGAGGGACTGATAATCCATTAAACATTTTAACTGAAATATAAAGACCAAATGTGATTCAAATGCTCATACATTTCATAGAATTAGAGTAGTAACATTTTCATTGCAAACAAAAAATAAACATACATTTCATGAACAACACACCCACTAATATTGATTACATTAAGGTGCCTAAGCAATCTACACAGGGTTATCTACATATCGCCATGCATCCACAATTTGCAACCCACAATTCAAAATGATTTAAACATATTCAGTTAAAAAAGAAGAAGAAAATTGCAGTGACATTTATAATGTAACATACATATGAACATGCAAGCATGATCCGAGGAAGTCCATCCACAAATTCTTCTTCCCCATGATGCCATAGGCATGACATGTTCATTCTCTGTCACATGAGTAATAGGAAGATGTCACACCTACTCCAGTTTTGGATAAAAATAGAATCTGAATCGATACAAACTAGTTATCCAAAAGCCTGAGACATCAAAATCAGGACTTTGCATGATAATGTATGCCTAAATGATACCTTAATAACCACTGTTCGATTAAAATTTAAATTACCCAGGCAACAAGTACACCATCAATATCAATATGACATTCATCATATAATCCTTCCAAAATCTCACAAATAACAAAAAACTTACTCTGTAAATTTTTATTTGTTCTATCCATAACCAACAATTCTAATTTCAGTAGGATTTCAACTACTGATGGGGTGAAAAACAAATCAATCTATTCATTCTATTTCTTGCATAAACAATCCCTTAACAGTACTTTTCATGCTTCAATTCAGATTATCAGTCACAGTAATCCAATGTGTATAGTATGCACTTACACCTATTTCTAAATAATGTCAGGGTGTGCTGCTACCGATCTCCTCATCTACCACCGGCTTCATCTATCAATTTTTTTTTTTTTTTTTTGCTTCAAATGCCTTCCTCAATAAGCATATACAAAGTAAAACAAATCTGAAAAGAGAACTCTAGATCATGAAAGAATATGAAAAAAACCTTATAACTGAAAAAAAATCAGATAAAAACCTAGATTTCAAAATAAATCTGAAAAAAAAAAACTATGACTGAAAAAAATTAAATAAAAACCTAGACCCAAAATAAATATGAAAAGAAAACCCTAGATCTGACCCAAAATCATACAAAAACCTAGATTTCAAAATAAATCTGAAAAGAAAAGCCTATGACTGAAAAAAATCAAATAAAAACCTAGACCCAAAATAAATCTGAAAATAAAACCCTAGATCTGAAAAAAAGCCAGATAAAAACCTACCGTCGAGCACGGGGAGAGGTAGGGGTGGCCGGTGGTCACTGAAAAAAATCAAATAAAAACCTAGACCCAAAATAAATCTGAAAATAAAACCCTAGATCTGAAAAAAAGCCAGATAAAAACCTACCGTCGAGCACGGGGAGAGGTAGGGGTGGCCGGTGGTCGTTGAGAACGGGGAGGGGTGGGGGTGGCCGAGCGGATGAGGCCGCAGTAGGTGGTGCTCCCTCCATTTTTTTTTTTCCTCTGTTGGGTCGAAGAGAAGCTCTGTTGTGTCGAAGAGAAGAAGAGAAAAATGAGAGGAGAGAGAGAAGGCAACCGGTTTCACCCGGTTTGATTTTTTTTTTTTTAAAACAGTCATTAGCCGTCCGATCGAGAGAGCACCGATCGGACGACTAAGAGTGCGGGCGCACGATGGACCTGACGACCGCACGACCGCAGGTAATCAATTCCCTATATATATATATATATATATATAAAAGTACATTTCTTTAAACTAGTTTGTTCTTTTTTAAGAAGGGTATGCAATTCTGATTAACAAGAGATCCTTGTTATATGGTTTGGAGGAGTAAAGTTCGGCCTTGGGGGAATCGAGCAGCTCCCGTCCACCTAGATTGTGCTTCATGTCTTCTTGTTGGGAATGTGATTTTCTTATAGCTTTTTTTATTTATTCATTGTTTTATTATTCTATTCCTCTCACCTCCTTTTCAATCGTTGTTATTACATTTTATTTAATAACAATGTTTATTTTTATTAAAAAAAAATCCTAAAAAATTTAATTGGATGTTTTGAAAATGTAAGTTTTTTTTTCTATTTCACGTCATTTCATTTTCATGTTCATATGTCTTGTGATTTATAAAACTCGAACACTGATACGAGATTATGCATCTGGAATCATCAGCAACACAACCTGGGAGAGCCTAATAGAAACCTTTTCTAGGGTTTTTGATCAACGCGAAGCATCTCCTTCTCCACCCTTGTTGATTCTTGAATGTTTTGTATTATTTTACATATCTTTTTTATTATTGTTTTGGATCGAAATAGAAATTGTCTACAATTCTCTCAAAAAAACTGAGAGAGAGAGAGAGGGAGAGAGCCAGAGATAAGATTACCAGAGGGCAAAGATGATAATAAAAGGCTGAGAAGGTACAATACATGATTTTCCGTTGGATTGTTATTCATTTATATTGTGTTTTTCCAATATGTGCAATTTGAGATTATGTACTCTCCATGTGTAACCATTCAGACATTATATATAATAGCTTATTGACGCTAATTAATTATATTTTCTACATAACTATAACCCTCTTGAAATTTGTCCTTTGTCAAAATATTTTTTGAATTTCTTTGGGATAAAAATTAGCATGATTGATTGATTAAATTATGCACATTGATTGTAATCTCCCCCCCGTTCAGACAAATCATATCATAAATTTAAGTTTGTTTCCAAACCAGAGAGACACCCATCCACAACGTGCTGTAGGTATGTTATTAATATGTAATAATAATAACATATAAAATGATTGCAATTAAAACCATCTATAATGGGGCCGGTTTTCAAATATAGTTAGAATTAATAAATCAAAATCGACAAACATAGCAGATGATCTTTACGCAATCACACATTCAATTCACAAAATTTAACCACCTTTAGCATTACCAGTCTTTGTCAATCTTTAATTGCTATAATCATGATATAATTATAATCTTCTCAATATGTCAATGAAACTTTCCTTACATCCAGAAAGGAAACCAAGTTGAATCAAACACATGCTTTCTCATTGTTTGAATTCGATTTTTATGAATAATTAGGCAATGTTTAGTCTCTATATAAGACCAACACATCTCTTAATTTTGCTAAATCACAAAAGAAAAAATCTCAATCAAGTCCTGTACAAAATAATGTTGCTCCTCCCACTCCAGCTCCTCTTAATCTTCCTATCAGTCGTCTCTCACGGTGCGTCGGTCGACGGCGCCAATGCATCGATTGCGGTGACATATGTTGTCGATCTCAATGGCTCTGGGCAGTACAAGACCATCCAGGAAGCTATTAACGCCGTTCCAGACAACAACGATAAGTGGTACCAGATCCTTGTCAAGCGTGGTCTGTACAGGTAAAACCTTTTCGTGTGAATATTGAGATGAGTTTTAGTCAATTTTGCATATATAAAAAATATTAAGTTCAACCACGCTTATAATCTTTAACGTATTTAAGTTTCTCTGAAAGGAATATTCTCTAATCAATGTACACTTGCCTAACCTCTGTTTTTATTTGGTTAAAGATTTTAAAAACTCAATTAAGACTACATGAATAACTAAGTGCGTGAGTTGAACATTGTGTTCGCAGGGAGAAGGTGAAGATACCCCCAGCCAAGCCATTTATATTACTGGAAGGTGAAGGATCCCAGTCGACGATAATCGAGTGGAGCGACTACGCTACGAATGGCCTTTTCGAGCTGGGTGAAAGCCACGCGATCCCCAACTTTAACACGGAGACGAGCGCCACCTTCACCGTGCAAGCGGACAACTTTGTCGCCAAATATATCACTTTCAAAGTGCGTGTGACTACATTTCAAACACGGTTGGAAAGCAGTCTTACAAAACATACTTTTTTGTTAGATTTTTAAAAAAAAAAAAAAACCAAACCTGACAAAGAGCTTTGTTTTGATCTATACATAGAATGGGTATAACTTGGGAGGACAGAAGCAACCCATGACCCAAGCGGTGGCGGCGGTGGTGAACGGGGACATGGCCTCGTTCTACAACTGCGGTTTCGTAGGCGTCCAGGACACGCTCTTCGACGGCAACGGCCGCCATTACTACCGTGACTGCTACATAGAGGGCGCCATGGACTTCATCTTCGGCTTCGCGAAGACCGTGTTCGAAGTAAAATAACAACCAATCTCTCACACATTATGCAATTCCCCCAACCAAAGCTGACTAACAGTCTTTTTCGGGCAATCACAGCGATGCCATCTGCACTCGACGGCGGGCGATTGGGGAGGCGGGTACCTGACCGCGCAAGGCAGGGGAAGTGACAGCGACACGGGCGGCTACGTGTTCAAGTACTGCATCGTCACCGGCACCGGCCCCACCTATCTTGGTAGGGCATGGGGTTCACACGCGAGAGTTGTGTTCTACAAATCCCAATTCAACGTGTCCATCGCACCTGTTGGTTGGGATGCCTGGAACGAGAAAGACACTGTGTAAGTCTTCGAATTGAGTTCTAACAATCGAGTTGTGATTATTAGATTTTTTTTCTGAATGTGAGACTAATTTGCAGGAATACCCTATTCTTCACGGAGCAAGATTGTTTTGGGCAGGGGAGCGACAAATCGCATCGCGTTAGCTGGGAGAGGACGCTGAGCGGGATCGATGTGTCATTGTTCGCTGGAGACTTCAACGAAGGCCGCCTGTGGATCATACAACAGCCTTAGGAGGAGGACGTCTGACTCCCTGTTACATCCTTGATTAGGTTCTGCATGTAATTTTGATTTGTGATGATTTGTGGTTGGTTTGTGTTTGTATCTCCTCTCCATCGATCTATGAATGTTTTGTTTTTCAACCAATTTGAAAGTTTTTCTTTTTTTATTTTATTTGGTAGGGCCACACATAATTACATCATACATGCTGCTCCTTGAAATATTAGAAAAGTTCTAACATGGAGATGACCCGCGTATATATTGCCATGTTGCAGTATATATTTTACTAGTATAATATATGTTTTAAAATATTTTTATAAAAAAAAATATATTAATTTAAATTGGATATAAAATTTAATTTTTATAATAGTATATATTTTACTAGTATAATATATGTTTTAAAATATTTTTATAAAAAAAAATATATTAATTTAAATTGGATATAAAATTTAATTTTTATAATAATATATTTTACTAGTATAATATATGTTTTAAAATATTTTTATAAAAAAAAAATATATTAATTTAAATTGGATATAAAATTTAATTTTTATAATAGTATATATTTTACTATTCTTGCACCTAGACTAATCTCATAAAAAGGTGTGGTGTTCTCCCACACAGTTGAAACACATGCTCATAAAAAAAGTTAAAAGAACTACACATATATATAATGAAGAAAATCTCTTTCATACACACCTATCTTGCAAATTATAGTAATATCCTCATAAGTCGACCTAAAATTAGATTAAGAATTGTAATATAATATTTACACATTTTCTAATTTAGAACCTCCTCCCCTCCCATGGCAGGATAACCATGCAGATATCCGTATAAATATTCGGCTCCAAGAATATATAGATACTCATTTGAATATATCCACGCATAGGAGCTTATATTTATTCAAAATCAATAACAAAAGGTTATAAAGATTTATCAATGTTAGGTCTGCAATATAATTAATGATGCATAGAAAACTGCATGTAACGAAGTTATTCATTCAATTATCATGATTCTATTCAATTAAAAGATGATCAATTATGCTGGGAAGCAATTATGTTCATGGATACTCTAGCCCCTTTTGGATATCGAATAGCCAGGGAATAAGTGATAATAAAACAGAATAAATATTTTTTTATTGTTTGGATGCAAGGAATACCCATGGATAAACTTGTTGGGATTATGTCTCGATCCAATGTATCACATCGGATGATTATGATGAAACCATATTAGTTTAAGCAGAATATTATTTAAGATTTGATCTTAATTAATATTTAAAGTGAATCTCCTAAAATAAAAACAATATTTGTTTGTTAATTAGGAGAGTGAATATCTCATAATTAATGAGAATAATATTTGTTTGTTAATTGGAGACTACTTGGGGAGAAAATTATTTATCCCTATAAATATCTTCTAGGGTTTCATGGTAAGATTAGGTAGACATTATACAATATAGAAATACTAAGCGAGAGTTTGAGAGGTTCTAAAAGAGAGTAACTCTATGAGAGAGTTTGTGAGTCTTTTCTAGTATCTCAATTATCAAAGTGGACTGTCTGTTTTTTACCTTGTGGATGTAGGCCTAGGCCGAACTACGTATTTCTCGTGTTCTTCGCGTGATGTGATGTTTCATTCTTGTGTTTGATCTCTTATTTATTGTTGACTTCTGCGATGGCATCTCCAATAAAACTATGTCATTATAAACGGGTATAAAGTGTATATGGATTCCAACCAACCCCTGGAATTAAAGTTATTCCAGGTTATTCCACCAAAAAAATATGTGGACCCACTGTCAAATCAACTGTCACCACCTCTAAATCACTAAATCAAGTCTCACTTTTTTTTCACCTTTTATAAATCTTTATCCACACTTTATTCACATATTATCCAAACAATAAAAAATTTATTATTACGTTTCTCAACGAGAATAATTCAAAACACAACCAAACAAAAAATCACTTTATCATTATTTATACTAACTTATTCCAGAATAACTGTATACCCAAGAATAAGTCATATTCTCTATCCAAAAGGAGAAGAGTTATTTTGATAAGCGGTTAATGTTTTGATAATAATTTATCCTAATTTTAAAAGATTAAGGCTGCGTTTGGTTCGGCTGAAATTCAGCACTTATTAGACTTAATTCAGAATTTTTCAGCACTTCTGTGTTGCAAGTCTGTTTGGTTGAGGCCCAATTAACTGCTGAAATTTATCCTCTTTTGGTATATAAACCCTGAATTTTTCAGCTCATTCAATGTCACTTTTTTTTTCCGCCTCCGCATTATGTTGTTTTGTCCCAACGTGAAAAGACTATCCTACCCCCACTACTTTGATTTATTTACAAGTCCTATATAATCCCATTTCACCTCCTCTCTCTCTCTCCTCGGGCTTTTTTTTTTTCTTCTCCTCGTCGAAACCAAAGACCCCTCACAAACCCTAACGGCGGACCTCCTCCTCGGTCGCGGACAACCACTCCTCGGTCACGGCCCGGCCCCTCCACCTTCACGGCACCTCCTCCCGACACCAAGCAACCCCTCCTCGGTCACGGCCCGGCCCCTCCACCTTCGCGACACCTCCTCCCGACACCAAGCAACCTCCTCGGTCACGGCCCGGCCCCTCCACCTTCGCGACACCTCCTCCCGACATCAAACAACCCCTCCTCGGTCACGGACCGGCCTCTCTATCTTCGCGGACCTCCTCCTCGGTCGCGGACCCACCTCCTCTGTTGCGGACCAGTCCCTCTGACCTCCACCCTCCGACGTTTCGACCTCCAATCTCTGACCAAAAGGTAGTAAAACCAGTAAGGATAGATTTCAGGGAGAGATTTCATATTTAATTTGTCCTTGATAGTAAGAGGTCGCGGCTCATATTTAATTTGTCAATGGTCAGTAAGGAGAGATTTCAGGGATTTTTTTTTTTAGTTATCTGAATGTTCTGCTCTGCACATGGTATGTGTCTCCATTAGATGTGGATTTTTATATTATTTTACAGAGACCTTGACTTGTCTTGAATTCAATGAAGGTTTGAATTAACTTATAAGAACGTCTAATGGCATGGTACTCTCCCATACTGCAAACCAGTTCCACAAAACACAAACACCTAAATTTACTCTCTGAACTAGATCTGTAATAATTTAGAGAAACTATTTTTGAAAAGAGAACTCAACTGGGTCCCATAATATGTTAGAATATAGATTTATAGATTGATTCAACAAACTATAATGTTGTTACCAATCGAAACAGTTTAAAAAAAAAATTACTGTGACTCTCACATGGAGAACAGAAAAAACAAATGTAAGTCATGTTTACCAAAGAAAATTTTACCATCTTTCATTATATAGGACTACAGCTTGTCATTTATGCTATGCACATTGCCCATTGATGATGATTCCAGTTTTTTCTATAGCAAAGTAATATATGCAGACTATCAAGGACTGGACAGTGATATTTCTTTTATGTACTATATATTACAGAATCAACTCAACTTCATGTCATATATGTTGGTTGTTGGTTAATGCTCAATGCCTTCATAGTTGCTGTAGTTGTGGGGGTAGATGCATTTCTGTGGAATACACAGACAGAGTAGGATAAAATAAGAAATTGACAAGAAACATGGGTTTAAGTTACATAGATGGGGCATGCATATTTAATGTTTCTTTTGTGAATGGTAATCCTACAATGATGAACAGTTTGATTAAATTTTCTTGTTTTGTCTTTGAAGAATACAGGTCTGCTTGTCAAAAGGTTTAGGTGTTGGGTCAGTAATTGTTGGTCCTTAAAGTTTTATAACATAAGATATATTCAGGTATTTATCATAACCTTTTAATCATTGCTTTTATTGGCATAAACTTTCTGATGGGGTACTGTGAACATGAACTAGTGAGGAACTCATGCACTTAACTGTTATTTTTAGACACTGGTTTTATGTGTTGTTTTTAAACCTTTGATGATTTAATTGAAGAGAATCAGATGGAGTTGTGATAGCAATGTGAGGTTTGGAAACAATGAAGACTTCGTAAGTGCTATTTTTCAAAGTTGTAACTTAATAGCAGTGATGACTTTAACATCAACCAGCCATAACAGTATTTTTAAGATTTAGAATCCATGTTTTAAGTAGACATGGACTTGACAACTGTTCTCCCTGTTTTTTAGGGGGTTCAGATAAGGACAACTCACATGCTACGCATGTGATACATTAAATTAAGGGGAAGATAATAGGAATGGTTTCTTCAGTTCATTTCATAAATTGTTCAGATCAATTTTTAACATTTACATAAGTTCAGTTCGACCCAAGGTTTTCAGTTTAATGTAAAAATTGTTCAATTCAATTTAGTGCTACAAAAAAAGTTCAATTGCTTGTTACATTATGCAGTTTGATTTATGAATGGTTCAATATAATTTATGAGTTGCTCAGTTTAATTCATGAATTGTTCAATTCTATACAAAAGTTCTCCCTCCCAAAAAATGTCTAGCATGATAGGCATGTGAGGTGTGAAAGATCTGGATTTTGACTCTTGAACATTGCTGTATTGCTTACAGAAACAGCTTCCAGTCTTTGTTAGGCAGCACATGTAGAACTATTTCTCAATGACATGCATCCCAACAAGGAAAAAAAATGACATTCTCATCTCATCCAACAGCTCATTTTCAACGGTCTGATCGATTCCCAGGTCTCGGTCTCATTTGTAAGACCTTGTCATTTTCAACGTTATTGAAGTTTCTCTTTGTTTACTGGTATTGATCTGTTTGAACCAATGTAATAAAACCAATGGTTTTCTGTTCTGAAACTATCATTTCTTATTGAGGGTGTTTCCATTTTTAACACCATATGAAATAATGTGATTCTGATAACATTGGTTTTTCTGTTGTGTTTACTCAGGTACTAGCTTTTTAGAGAAGATGATATTCAGGGAACACTGCATGATTGATGGATTGCTACTTAAATAATGATTTCTGGCATTACAATGGAAAAGATGAAGCCCATGAGATTAATAAATTTTGCTGTAGCTTTTTGAAATCTTTAGTTCTCTTCTGTTAATGCAACTCTTGAACATCAGAAATGATGATAACATGCTACTGTTATTGGAGACACTATTGTTTTGTGATAATTGGGAGACTTTCCAAGTGATTCAATTATGGTGATTTATGATTTAGGATATCAAATTCATTGATAGATTTGTAAATTTCATGTTTTCATTATATGGCTTGAATTTTTATTAATGTTTGGATATAATATGGTGAAGTGTATTTCTATGTTTATCGATAGGAAAAAAAATAAAATGACCAGTGCTTGAATTGTAGAATGAAATGATTTGTAGCCATCTGATTACTATTGGGTTTAAGTTTGTGTAATATTCACTCTTTAAAAGTGGGACATATATTTAGAGGAACAAATCAATATTGTTGAAATAGTTAAAAAATAAGCATGTTTTTTAAATTTTCACGTTTATGAAATATTCACTCTTTAAAGTAGGACATATATTTCGAGGAACAAATATATTTTTCAAATAGTTAAAAAATAAGCACGTTTTTTAAATATTCAAGTTTATGAAATATTCACTCTCTAAAGTGGGACATATATTTCGAGGAACAAATTCATATTTTTGAAATAGTTCAAAAATAAGCATGTTTTTTAATTATTCAATCAAACATCAAAATAACATTCAGTACTTATTAAATAGACCAAAATACCCTTCTAATAAGCACTACTATTAAGTGGTGAACCAAACACACTTATTTAAATAAGTACTTATATTTTCCGCTAAACCAAACAGTATTCTGCATAAAACATTCAGCACTTATACAATAAGCACTGAATAATTCAACACTTAAATTCAGCATTCAGCCGAACCAAACGCAGCCTAAAAGTCCATCAATTTTATTCCATTTTTATATTTATCAACATTGAGATAAAAAGTAGAGAAATTCTATATCATCATTTAGATATAATAAAATATTCTCATTTTTAATTTAAAATTAGAACAATTGTTTGCTGTTTATCATGTTTAATTTTTATACCAACTTTTAACAAAATACCAACTTTTATTAATATGGATGAAGCTAGGTTGGAATTCTGCTTGTCTGACGTCATAAAAGAAGGGCATTGGTATGGTGTTGGGATCTTCTATGGTTCGCAGCCAATAATGGTTGTCACGTAGGGGGTTTCTTTGCTGTTAAAAAAGTGAAAAAAAAATTCAAACAATTCTTATCAGTAAGAGGTGACAAAAAAAAAAAAAAAAAAATTACACCACTTACGTGAGAGTCTCTGATTAACTGCTATTGGTTTTATCACAAAGAGGATCCGAACTTCATAGTTTGGGGGCAACCAGTTCCACAAAGAACGCATGATAGACATCCTCGTTGGGCATGGGAGGGTAGTTGTTCTCATAAACCTTCTACAAGGGAACTTTACAACCTCCTTCACCCATTGCCTACATCTCAGCTTAAAAAAGATGGAAATCTCTATAGCGAATACCAGTTCCACCAAATTGGATTGAATATGAACACCTCTTGTCCCATGTGTTTAGCAAAAGGGGAAACAACAAATCATTTATTTTCGCAGTGTGACTTTGTTGTGGCCGGTTGGCAGCTTATACCACCACATGATCTAAGGCCACCTTCATCAGTATGGATAGAGTCAAATTAGTTGGTTATTTTAGTTGAAAGGCACTGGATCACATAATTCTTTATGTCTTTTTTTTTAATTTGTTTGCTTATTTTTTTTTTATTAATTGCATCTCAAAATTCAAAATTCATAACAGTTCAGATTTGAAGGAACTGATTAATTTGCTAAGAGATAGATGGATGGCCCAGTTTCATTACAGCAGATAGTATAGTCCATTTGAAGTTGTGAATTGTGATTCTACCAGGCACAAAATTCTCTTTTGTAAAGTTTATGGAGATCAGGTTCAACCAGCGGAGGTTTTGGCCCAGTATGCCCAGAGAAAACAAATACAGGGATTATCAGAAGCTCTGCATGATCATAGTATTAGATATGTTTTGACCCCACATTTCGATTCATAATAATAGTAATAATAACAACGAATCTTCTAGGCTCTAGCATAGTATATTTTGTAAGGACGGATGGGTTGTGTGTAGTCTTTTTTGAAATATAAAAATATTAATAGATTTTCAAAATATGTAACATGTTACATTTTTTTTCTTTCTATTCAAACCTTTTGCTGGCTCTAGCACGTATATTTTGGTAAGTTTTATTAAAAAAATTTATGCATATGTATATATTTTGCTGTGTGGTTTTATAATTTATAAATGAATTGATTTCTTACAACTAAGGTGCATCATATAGCCCCCACCCCCCTCGTGCCTTCGATTCTATCCCATATTGTCTTTTTTCTTATTTATTTTCAATATCATTTCATCCCCAATTCAAATTCTTTAACTCACTTTTAATAATAAAAGTGACGAAAGATCTACTCTATTTTTTTTTTTTTTTAAATGCATCACATAGGACCACGCATCAGCAACAGCCAGGATGGGCCGGCGTGGCCGGTGAAAAGAGGCCCACGCTAGGCCCTTGGCCCAGGCATCGGGCATTTTTGCCAGCAGGCTTGGGCCGGACCGACCCAATAGAAAAAATAGTGCCCGCGGGCTTAGACATGAACGGACCAAGCCCAGGCTTCAGACTCACATGTGGGCCAAGAAAAACAACATATTTTGCTACACTCAGTTTTTTTCTCAGCCCAAAACACAGACCTATATATCTCGTTATAAACTCAGTAAAACATATATCTCATTAAATGATGTATATACCCTACTAAAATTTTTCTTATACTTATTAGAAATGGTTCATTCAACTCAAATTTGAGCAACATACACTTTTCATCAAAGCATATACCTCATTAGATTATGCTTATTATTTAAAAAAAGATAAAAACATTTGAGGTCTGAGTCTTTGTTGATACATGCGATTGAGTGTATCATTTTCCTTTTTAAAAAATAAAGGCAAGGATCCCTCTCCCACTACTCAAATGGGTCGAAGGCCAAAAAAAAAAAATGAGATAAGATTTTAGGGGTAAATATAAAAACAAATTTCAAAGGGTAATTTTTTTTTTGACAGTTCGGCCAAAGGGTATTTAAGCAATTAATCCTTAAAATCTATGCTCATTGATTGTAATCTTTCTCTCATTTAGAAAATTCCTCTCATGAATTTGAGTTTGTTTCCAAACCAGAGAAATACCCGTCCACAAAGTGTTGTAAGTATGCTATTAATATAAAAAAATAATACCCATCCAAAAAAAGACTTCTTACCTGCTCTAATAGAGCGAAATGGGCACCTTCAGCGGATCGTTCTTGCCCGATCTGTAATAGCGCGGAGAAAACAACAAGCCACATCGAGATTGCAAGGCAGGCATGGGTCCTTCTTCGCTCGACAACCGACTTCAACCCTGACATCTCTTCTCTCCAAAACATGTGGACGTCTGGTAAAAAGCTAAAAAGAAAAGGGGACAAGAGTGCCACTGGTAAAATCTCGCAATTGTTCGTCCCCGCGATTGCTTGGGAACTATGGAATGCTCGAAATCACCTGATTTTTAGAGATACACCGGTTTATATTGAAAATGTTTGGTCTATGGTGATCAATTGTATTAGAGAATGGGGAATTTATTGTACAGAGGCTGAGAAGGTATCCTTTCAAGGGGGGGGGGGGGGTAATTTCCATTGACGAGTAAGTCGGATTTGTATGGGGCCTGGTAGAGCTCTCCTCTGCCTTTGACATCTTCTATAATATAATTTAGGACGAAGGCCTTTCATTTCACTCAAAAAAAATAAATAAAAAAATAACATATTCTTAAATATATATATATATATATATATATATATATATATATATATATATATATATATATATATATTATATAGTGTTGAAAAATCCAAATCAGTCATTTTTAAACATTCTATCTAAAAAAGTCTTATTTCAAAATTTTAAAAAGTAAAATGGCTAGACTATCTCTGTGTTATCTACTATTTAAACATTATCACACATTTTAATTGTTTATCACCAAATTAAAAATATTTAAATGATAATCTTGATGATGTTAATTAATATTTTTTATAGCATATCTAAAATTTTTAAAAATATGTATTACTCTCAAATAAAATAATTTTTTTAGATGGATATTATTTTTCAATTAGATGATAGTGTGAAAATGTTTAAATGGTGACAGATATTACATGAGACAAAGGTCATTTGTGTCATTTTAGGTTATGACATTCTTAAATGAATATTTTTTTAGCATAATTCTTAAAAGCAGTTATCTTCTATATTTTTTATCTTTAAAAAACTATTTTTGGTATTTTCCACATACATAGTAACATATAAAATGGTTGCAGTTAATACCATCTATTTTGGTGCCCGGTTTCGACTAACATAGCAGAATATCTTCATGAGATCCCACATTCAATTAAAAAATTTAAACTCCTTTAGTATTAAAACCAAAGTCGTTTCAATCTTTTATTACTATAATAATAAATATATTTATAATCTTCTCAATATGTCAATGAAACATCCAAAAGGAAACCTAGTTGGATCAAACACATACTTCCGCATTTGGTTGAATTCTATTTTAATTTGTTGAATAATTAGGCAATGTTTAGTCTCTATATAAGACCAACAAATCTCTTAATTTTTCTAAACCACAACACACACAAAAAATCTCAATCAGTCTTGTACAACATAATGTTGCTCCTCCCTCTCCAGCTCCTCTCAATCTTCCTATCAGTCGTCTCTCACTGCGTCTCCGTCGGCGCCACTGCATCGATTGCGGTGACTTACATCGTCGATCTCAATGGCTCCGGACAGTACAAAACTATCCAAGAAGCCATTAACGCAGTTCCAGACAACAACGATAAGTGGTACCGGATCCTTGTTAAGCGTGGTTTGTACAGGTAAGACCTCGTTGTATGAATAGTGAGATGAGACGGTCTTTAACGTATATGAATAATATATATACGTGGACGATGTACGTATATTAACCACTCTTCCGACCTTTAACCTGCATGAATGACTAAGTGCATGTACACCCGCGATTTTAACAATTTTTTTTTATAGGGAGAAGGTGAAGATACCCCCATCCAAGCCATTTATATTACTGGAAGGTGAAGGATCCCAGTTGACGACAATCGAGTGGAGCGACTACGCTACGAACGGCCTTTTCGAGCTGGGTGGAAGCCGCGACCCCCCAACTTTAACACGGAGACGAGCGCCACCTTCACCGTGCAGGCGGAGAACTTTGTCGCCAAATATATCACTTTCAAGGTGCGAGTGATCATGACTAACATTTCAAACACGATTGAAAAGCAGTCTCACAAAGCATATTTTTGTTAGATATATGAAGAAAAAAAAAAAAAAAAACAACACTGAAAATAGAGCTTTGTTTTGAATTATATATAGAATGGGCATAACTTGGGAGGACAGAAGCAACCCATTGCCCAAGCGGTGGCGGCGGTGGTGAGAGGGGACATGGCCTCGTTCTACAACTGCGGTTTCGTAGGCGTCCAGGACACGCTCTTCGACGGCAGCGGCCGCCATTACTACCGTGACTGCTACATAGAGGGCACCGTAGACTTCATCTTCGGCTTCGCGAAGACCGTGTTCGAAGTAAAATAACAACCAATCTCTCACACATTATGCAATTCCCCCAACCAAATCTGACTAACAGTATTTTAATTTCGGGCAATCACAGCGATGCCATGTGCACTCGACGGCGGGCGATCGGGGAGGTGGGTACCTGACCGCGCAAGGCAGGGGAAGCGACAGCGACACGGGCGGCTACGTGTTCAAGTACTGCATCGTCACCGGCACCGGCCCCACCTATCTGGGCAGGGCATGGGACTCTCACGCGAGAGTTGTGTTCTACAAATCCCAATTCAACGGGCCCATTGCACCTGCTGGTTGGGATGCCTGGAACCACAAAGACACTGTGTAAGCAATCGAATTGAGTTTTGATTTAGCGATGTTGGATTTTTGTGGTGACCAAAAATGCATTAAACCAAACAATTCTCCATTTAGTGGTGTGTCTAAGGTGGTTGCATGCGTTTCAAATATGCATGCATGAATTACTAATAAATGCATGAGTTTTAAACGGGTGTGATTTCAATGTGTGAACACCTATCTCAAAAATACTTCTTATTTATTCTATTTGAATAGAGATTATCTTGTCTAATAATCTAATAATCACAACATTGTTTGGTAACTATTATTTTATTTTTGGTCCAAATCAACTTAGATCACCAAATAATTAGTTGTGATTATTAAATCTTTTTCTGAATGTGAGACTAATTTGCAGGAATACCATATTCTTCGCGGAGCAAGATTGTTTAGGGCAGGGGAGCGGCAAGTCGCATCGCGTTAGCTGGGAGAGGACGCTGAGCGGGGCTGATTTGTCATTGTTCACCGGAGACTTCAACGAAGGGAGCACGTGGATCCCACAACAGCCTTAGGAGGAGGACGTCGTCTCTCGCTCTCTCTTTGTTACATCCTTGATTTGGTTCTGCATTTAATTTTTTATTAGTGATGATTTGTGATCGGTTTGAGTTTGTATTGTAAGAATGTGATCGATTAAGAAATAAATATGGACATGTAATGATCAATGCTCCATTTCATTATTTGGTTCATAAAATGGTACATTGGAATAGTAAATCAATTAAGTATAAATTAATTAAGTTTTTATGTGGTTCAATTCCGATTGTGTGTATCCCATTAAGTGGTACATAATGTATGTACATTTTCATTAAGTGATAGACAATGTATATACATCTCTTTAAAGTGATACACAATGTATGGAATAATTGTGTACATGTATAGCCATTGGAATGAGGAAAATATTCAATGTCTTTGTATTCCCAACACCTACCCATTATTAAATACATTCTCAAAAATATTTAGTAGGTTCATTGGATTCTTCAATGGGTTTTAAGAATCCAATTTATGTTTGAGTGTGGGAGGGTTCCCCCTCTCCATCTATAAAAGGGAGTGGACTCCCAACCCATTTATCATGTCTCACAACATCTTGTGTTTGCACAAGCAAGAGTAAATCCACTCCATAGAGAGATAGGAGAGTGAAGAATCCTTCTATTCTTCTTCAAGTCCTTGTACAAAAGAAGACTACTTACCATGGAGAAAGGTTTGTATATATATATATATATATATATATATGTATTTCCGCATGACAGAAATATATGATTATAGTATTCACAAACATGTTAATCAAGATTCTAAGTGCTATTATGATTTATTTTACATGTATCTCCTCCATCTATGCATTTTAGTTTTTCAATCAATTTGAAAGTTTTTTCTTATTGATGTTCTTCTTTTTATTTTATGTTTTTTGGTAGTACATTCATATTGGAGCGTTGATACAGACTTGTATTTGCAGTTCTATATGTGAGCTGTAGATGGCCCCATATATATTATCCCATTATATAATATATTTTACTAGTGTAGTATATATTTAAAATATTTTTTTTAAAAATAAAAATTTGTATTAATTTAAATTAAGTATGAAATTCAATTTTTATAATAGCATATATTTTATTAACACTAGTTAAAAAATTTAATTGTTCAACGCATTCATATTAAATTAGGACCATAAAAGCAATAGAATAGGTCCAAATATAAGTAATGTTTGCTTTTTCGAGTAGTTTGATTCATAATTTTTTTTTTTTTGAAAAAAAAAAATGAAACCTTCTAGCATGGTATATTTTGTACAGGTGGATGGGTTGCGTGCAATTTGCCTTTCAAAGCTAGATAGACATTTCATATTAAATCAGGACTATAAAAGCAATAAAATAGGTCCAGATATAAGTAATGTTTATTTTTTTAGTAGGCTGATTCATAATATCTTTTTTTCTTTAAAAAAAACAACGAAACCTATAGCATGGTATATTCTGTACGGGCGGATGGATTGTGCGTCAGTTTAAAAAATATAAAAATATTAGTTGATTTTCAAAAGATGTAACATGTTACCCTTTTTAAATTTCTATTCCAACATTAGCATGTATATTTTGATAATTTTATATATAAAAAATTACGTTGGATTTTTATTTTTAAATCCTCATGAACTATATCATTTAGTAATCAATCCTTTACTTTTTCATATTTCGATTTAAGTCTCCAGATTTTAAAGATATGTTTCTTTTAGTATTTTTCAGAGACTAAAAAGAAAACCAAATAATTTAGGGATACGTCCTTTTAGAGACTAATAAAAAACATACATTTTAAATTTAAAAATTTAAACTAAAATATGAAGAAGTAAATGATCGATCACTAAATCATATAGTTTATAGATATTAAAAAATTAAAAACCCTACGGTTTTTGGTGTGTTTTTGTAATTTATAATTGATTTCATACGGCTCGCTGTGACATAGTACCAGGCAATAGCCAGGCTGGGCTGGACCCGGCCTGTGAAAAACACGGGCTTTTCTGCCAGCAGGCCTGGACCGGGCTGACCCAATAGAAAAAATTAAGGCCCGCGGGCTTGGACCTGAACGGGCCTGACGGGTTTACGGGTTTTGGATCAAATGCCGATCAAGGTGTATGTTTTGTTATTCACGCATGCAAATAAAATTCCAAAAATAATAATAGGCATGGTGGACTGTGGTGGTGTGTGTGTTTCATTGTGATAATTTGCCAAACCAAAAGCTCTAAAAAAAAAAAAAAAGATAAATATATTAAAAAATATATATGTACACTTTTTCCTGTATGTTAAGGATTTAGGAGATGGAAAAAATTAGGTTAAATCACTTGTTATCCTATATGACATAAAAAAAAAATGTGATAAAGTATGGACAATTGTCCACATTTTAAAATAAAAAATGGGGATAGTTTGTTCTGGATAAAAGGTGGAATAAACTTTGTCCCAATTTTTTATTCTAATTTTGTAAAATTGGGATAACATTTATTACTACCATTTCCAAGAAAATAAATAAAAACAAAAAAAAAGGAATGTGATCCACTAAACAATATTAATGCTCCATTAATATGAAGTGTAGATTTGATATTTTTTTAAAAAATTTGAAGTTATCCCATATTTGATCCAAATGCAAGATTGAGGATAAGAAAATAAAAACTGAGGATAATAAAAAATATTATCAAATATAAATCTGGATAAAAATAGTGATTTTTTTTATCTCCATAAATTATGTTAACTTATCCTAAAAATTTATCCATTTATTGGAGATAAAAAATATCAGAAAATTTACAAAAAAAAAAAATATTCAGAAGAAAACAACAAAAGCAACAGATTCACAAAATTATTCTCACTACATAGATCCCTCAATGTCATGAAATCAACTAAAATGAATCAGAATTAATGTAATTCTTAAAAAGTTCACTATAAATCTTAAGAAGGTAAGTTGGTAAACATGCCACTCATGGATCACCCGTAATCTTTATATTTATCCTCATCAAAATTCCATGGAGGAAAAGATATAAAACAAATGATGGCATGTATAGATCTTCTCACAGTCTCATGCATAACTGATAGTGGAATATTCTAGTTTTATTGACATGCCATTAGCACATGCACATATCTTAATGTAGCAATGTTTGTGTCTATAAAGAACACATCTGTGACAGTGTCATGCATGTAGGGCTACCCAAGTTTGATTTTTAAAAAATGTTGTTCCTTCCTCTTCAACCACTCTCATTTTTGCTATTATTCCTCTCTCTCGGGGTGTCTGTCACAGCAGATGCCAATCAAGTGGAGATTGCAGTGACATATGTCGTAGATCAAAGTGGTGCTGGACAATACATGACCGTCCAAGAAGCCATCAATGCCGTCCCAGATAACAACAACAAATGGTATCGGATCATTGTCAAGACTGGTTTATATAGGTATGCCTTGCAGTTTATTAAACCGATCATTTATTTAAATCCAATCAAAACAGTTACAGTAATCAATCAGACAACCTCAGCTCTTTTTGCAACTATATTTAATTGCATTGAGCCAATATTTTATGTTTGAATCTTGCAACTATGTTTAAATTTTTTTTACTATTTAATGACTTTAATGAAGGCATTTGACCAAAAATATGTTTGATCAGAGGCATAACAACTATTTTTGATCTCTTCCTCAAAATATGCATCCACATTGAATTTCGTTGGATTTTAAGAGATCATTGAGTTTTATTCCTGTCTGTTGCTCTTTTATTTCCTGAATTGCTTGTAGTGGTCCAATTGCTCCAGAAACATGTCGATCACTCAAGCTGCATCAAAAATATATATCACATACTCGCTTGAATTGAATGAATATATATTTGTTTTGTTCTAGAGTATGTGATATATGTGTTAAAACAGTGAAGGATATACTCTGTTCGGTGATCTTATATATAATGTTAGTGCATGGCATGACAAATGTAAACTAGTTTACAATATAGACTTTACTCCCGTTTGGATGGAGGTATAAGGCCGAATAAGGATGGATAGGGGGAAAACATGTTTGTTTATGGGGTATAAACTTGTACATCAATGCGAGTACAAGCAGATATCAGCTAATATAACAATTCCAGGATTCCCTTGGTATATAGTTTATACCACCTTATCTATGATCTAAAATGACATTTAGAAAGTATAAACACAATAACCGTCACTTATCCTTTATTTATTTTTAATCCATTCTAGGTCAAACAAACAATAAAATCTACTTTATCACGTTTTTCAACGACAATAACCGATAACACAAACAAACAAAAAATCTCTTATTCATGCAGAATTGTTATCTATACTAGTATAGTTATCTACGCATAATAACTCAATTTTTCTATCTAAACGGAAGCTTAGCAAATCAATGCAAAAAGATTTAACTAGAAAAAATAAAATGAAAAACAGTCCATGCAATGAAGAGAGAAATATATAAATAGAAGTACTTAATTATGATAATAATTGTTTGCAGGGAGAAGGTGAAAATACCCAGAGAGAAGCCATACATATATATGGTAGGGGATGAAACGAAGTTCCCAAGCATCGAGTGGGACGACCATCGAAACAATACCTCCGACGAGGACACCTTTGGGAGCGCAACTTTCGCGGTGTTCGCCAACAATTTCGTTGCCAAATATATGACTATCAAGGTTTCATTTTTTTTTTTTTGAATTTTAAAATATGTGTTGATTTGTTTATGGGAAAAATCTATTTAATCCCTTGTAAATTGCCTATAATTCTTATAACTCCTGACTTTTTCTAAATTCCATAGAACCCTTGAAAACACACATATGTAAATTCAAGTAGTCTCTTAGTTAAATTTTCATTGACAGATGAAAAATGTTTTACGAATATTCCGTTTAGTTATCCCTAACTGAAAACACAGTATACAAAAAAACCGTTACAATGTGTTAAATATGTGAAAACCGTCATAAATGATGATTTTACCCTATAAAACCCTATAGAGGGATAAAATCATAGTTTATAGAGAACTTTCTATAATTTAACACATTGTAGGAGTTTTTTTGGTACACTGTGTTTTCAGCTAGGGTTTATAAAAAAAAATATTTTTCATGTGTCAACGAAAATTTAATTAACTCAAAGGGCTATTTGAATTTACATAGGTGCTTTTAAAAAGTTATATAAACATCAAGAAAAGTTAGAGGTTATATATATATGGATATCAGGCAGCGAGTTATTTGGATTTTTCCTTTGTTTTTTTATTAGTAAATTTTTTTTTTCTAATAAAATCTTATCAGAAGAGAAAGGATGAGTTTTATTAGAAGAGAGATAGAGTTTTGTGACTTTTTTTTTACTTCCAGAACACTTATAACCTAGGAGGAACACCGGAGCCCATAACACAAGCGGTGGCGGTGCTGGTGGGAGGGGACAAGGCGGCGTTCTACAACTGCGCGTTCGAGAGTCTCCAGGACACGCTCTGTGACTTCCAAGGCCAGCACTACTTCAAAGATACCTACATCCTGGGCGGCGTAGACTTCATCTTCGGCAGCGGCCAGTCCGTTTACGAAGTCCGTCCTCCAAACATATATACACACACACACATACATTTCTGTGATCAACCTTTGAATGACTGCTTTTCTTCTTCTTTTTGAAGAGATGTGACCTGCATGCGATCCAAGGCAACTGGGAGGGACCGGGATATGTGACGGCACAAGGGCGGGAATCGGGCACAGATGAGAACGGGTTCATCTTCAAGTGGTGCAACATCTACGCCAACAATGGCACCTTCTATCTTGGGAGGGCTTGGCGTGGCTTCTCAAGAGTTGTGTTCTACAGATCCAAATTCAAGGCCAACATTGTCCCTCAAGGTTGGGATGCTTGGGATTATACTGCTGAAGTGTAAGCACTCAAACATTGTCGCATGAATTTGATTTAACTTATACACTCATTCTTTTTTTTATTGTTTCATAAAAAATATATACAAAATATATGTGGTCGTAAATTAAAAAAAAATTAAAAAGAAAAATGTTATGGTCCAAAACATAGATGGCACATATATGTTTTTAATTTTTTTAAGAAAAAAGCATATAAATAATCTAATCAAGATATATATTTTTATAAAATATGAAGAAATATTGGTTTTAATTATGAAAATATGAAATTTTTTCTAAGTGAAAGAAAGGGGTTACGGGGCATATAGTTTACATTTGAGCTATAAAAATAAGTCGGTGTCACATAGCTCAATATCCAAATGTATGTGGGCTTGTAAAAACTGTATGTAACATTTTTCGTTTGAAACTGATCTATTGGGATTTGTCATATATATATATATATATATATACACAGGAGCAACCTAGTGTACGCCGAGCAAGAGTGTCAAGGTCCGGGGAGCGATACAGCCGGCCGGGTTGCATGGGAACGTAAACTCTCACGCCAAGAACGCAAATATTACATCAATGATTTCAACCATGGCAGCTCTTGGCTCCCCCAACAACCCTCTTAGGCAGGCACCTCATCAATTGCCTGTTGGATTGGATTTTTAGGATTGCATGGGTTCAGTATCTACGTGTTCTGTTTTTTTTTTTTTTTTTTTTTTTTTAAGTGATTAATTTTAATAAAATTTGGACTTGTCCAATCTTTATTAATAATTCAAAAAAAAAAAAATATAGCAATTTTTTTTTGTGTTACATCCAAGTACTGCAGTGCTCTTGGACAAATTCAACATACGTACACACATATGCTTAGATGAAAATCACATAAATTTGTGTTTTTATTTTTTTGTATGATAATGTATAAATCTTGTTTGATCTTGAATTACGTGTTTTAATGATTATTTGTAACAATTGGTACCAGAGTGATCAATATATGTCACGAGATAAGCTAAATTAAATAAGATAAACGGAGAACAAAGAGTTTTTTTTTTTTTTTAAAAAGGGTTGTTGATAACTTAGAAAATCATACAAACTTTAAACCTTTTCTAATGAGCATCTCCTACCGTCCTGCTAATGGGGTTATATATCTCTATTTGCAGCTCCGATCCGCCATACCTTAGGTCTTCAAATATCACATCATCACGTCTAATACAATATATATCATTTCTACATCATGCTTCTTTACATAAATAACATTCAAATTCTATTTTATTAAAAATCTATGAATGATTAATTTCACTCACTAAAGTGACACAAACTTGTTTTTGTTATTTGCGCATGCTAATAAAGCTTCAATCATATTAGTAGACGTGCAATCATACGTGATCGACCATGATTGGATTGAACATTGTGTACATTATATTGACAAGCGGCCCAAATAACAAGAAAATATAAGAGCTCAAAAGTAAAAATAAATGGAAAAAATCGTCATAGGTCTTGATATCTTTCTAAAATCACAAAAAATCTATGTAAAACCTAAAATCGTCTTAGGTCCTGTGTTTTCAATAAATTGTTGAATAAACCCCCCCGCTGTAACACCAAATAACATAAGATATGGTTAACATTAATCACACTTCTAACATTACAAAAATACCCTTTCACTCATGTGAACACGGTGAAATGTACTCAAGAAGGGAAAAACTTCTTCTTCTTCAATGGTCTCTCTCATCTCCCTTGTGAAGCACATCTTCATCCACACGAACCCGTCATCAACCACATGAGCCTGTCATTCTTCTTCGAGCAATCTCTGTCGCACGATCCACGATCAAAACAACATCTCTCCTGGTGGG